>NC_069483.1:15885985-16055985 GCF_026875155.1 Cherax quadricarinatus
ATTTTCCCAACACGCCCCTGGAAACTGGGCAACTAATGGGGAGGGAAAGACGGCAAATTTTATTTTCCCATTTTTAAAAAAGGAGACAAAAAAGGGGGCCACAAAACTATAGACCTGTGTCATTGAAATGTATATTTATGCAAAATTATGGAAAGATTTTTCAGGGGGAGAAAGGGGGAGCACCTGGAACGGAACAAAAAGTAAAAATCCCAAAACCAGCACGGATTCTTGGAAGGAAAATCCTGGTCCCCAAACCTTCGGGAGTTTTATGAAAAAATAAAAAGTAAAAAAAGAAGAGAGGGGGGGGTTGATTGCATCTTCTTGGACTGCAAGAAGGCCTTTGCACAGTTCCTCACAAGAGATTTTGGGGCAGAAGCTAGAAGGGTTTAGGCGCAAATAACAGGGGAAGGGGGACTGAAATGGATCAGAGAAAACCCCGAAGGGAGACAAAAAACGGTCAAGGGAAAGTAATGAAAAGGGATCCAGGGGGGCCCCTGTGAGAGCGGGGTCCCACAGGGGGCCGGGGGCCAAAGGGCCAGTGCTATTTTGGTATATGGGGAAAAGAAAATGAAAGGAAGGGTTAGACTATGTGTCCCCTGTTTTGCAGATGAGTGAAGTTTAAAAGAGGAGAATTTTTAAAACAGATGAGGACCAGGAGGACTTCAAAAAGGGCCTGGACAGACTGGACAACCCCGGGCCCGCAATGACTTCTCGAAAATTTTAAACCCGCCAAATGCAAAAATCAAAGGGAAAATAGGGGAAGGGCCCCAGAAGACCACGACCGAGTAAAGGCTAGGTGGGGGAAAGGGGCTGCAAACCTCACTCAAGGGGAAAGATTTTGGGGTGAGTTTTTAAAAACCGGCTTTTCTCCGGGAAACACACATCCCAACCCCGATAACTGCTGCAGCATATGGCGCCTGGCAAACCTAGCAGCCCTTTCCCATACCTTAGTAAGGAATTTGTTTAAGACCCCGTTTTCAAACCCTTTTTGTCAGGCCCCCCAAAGGATAGGGAGCACCTGTTTGGAACCCACACTTGATAAAGCACGTCAAAAAAAAATAGAGAAAGTACAAAAAGGGTTTTCGACAAGGTTATTTTCCCGAAATAAGGGGAATGTCCAAAGAAGAAAAATTAAAGGGGAAAAAGGCCCCTGACGACACTGGAGGACAGGAGGGTCAGGGGAGACATATAAAAGACATAAAAAATACTGGGTGGGAAAAGACAAGGGGGGACCAAAAACCGGGTGTTTTCCCGGGGAAAGGGCACAGAAAAAAAAGAGGCCACAATTGGAAGTTGAAGACACAAATGAGGTTTAGAAGATATTAGGAAGTATTTTTCAAATCTAGAGTTTTAAAAGGGGTGGAATTTCCAGAAAATTACGTAGTGGGGGGGGAAAACCTTTCACAAATTTTAAAAATGAGGTTTGATAAAGGGTCATGGAGCGGGGGGAGAGAGGGGCCCCCCTACCCAAACCCGGGGAAGAGGCGGGCCAGGGCTAAGACTCGACCCTGCAACCACCCCCTAGGTGAGTTTAAAAATAGGTTTAGTTTCACACACACACAAACCACACACACACACCACACACCAAAACACACAAAACAACAAGCGATCAGTGAAGAGCGGGGCCCGGAGCCCCGGACTCGACCCCCGCAACCTCAAAAGGTGAGAAATAGGTGAGTACACACACACACTTTTCCACACACACACACACACCACAACACCACACACCACATACACCCCAAAAACACTCAACCCACAAAACACACCCCACACACAAACCAACACCAAAAACACATACTTGGGCAGGAAGACGCACGATTTCCAAAAGGTTTTCTGGCGAAAGGGGTCAGGTGGGCACCTTTTCCAGCGGGGTCCCACAGGGGGAAATCCTAGGACCCCAAATGCTGTTTCTTGGGATTTGTTGAACGACATACGGGAAAGGGAAAAGACTCTGGGTGTCCCCGTTTGAGATGACGTGAAGTTGATAAAGAAGAATTCACTCGATCGAAGCCCCGGGCAAAAATACAAAGGGATCTGGACAGGCTGCAGCCCGGGGTCCAAAAAATTGGCCCTGGAGTTCAATCCCCCAAGGAAAAGTCATGAAGTTTGGGGGAAAAGGGCAAAGAAGCCGCAGACGGAGTACAGTCTAGGGGGCCCGATTCTAAAACCCCCTCAAGGAAAAAGATTTTGGGGGTGAGTAAAACCCAGGCACATCTGAAGCGCACATCAACCAAATAATGCTGGCATTGGGCGCCTAGCAACCTCAGAACAGCATTCCACTCTTAAAAAGGGAAAACTTTCAGGCCCCTTTAACCGTGTACGTTGGGGCCCTATTGGAGTATGGGGAACCCATTTTGGGAACCCACACCCCCAAAGACGAAAGAAAGTAGAGAAAGTGAAAAGGTTTGCAACAAGATAGTCCCGAGCTAAGGGGTATGTCCTACAGGAGGGTTAAAGGGAATAACCTGACGACACTGGAGGAAGGAGAGATAGGGGGGACATGATAACGAATACAAAATAAAGGGAATTGACAAGGTGGACAAAGCAGGATGTTCCAGAGTTTGGGGACACAGTAACAGGGGACCATTTGGAAGGAAACACAGATGAACACAGGGTGTTAGGAAGTTTTTTCTTCAGCCACAATAGTCAGTAAGTGGTATTTTGGGAAGTGATGTGTGGAGGCGGGATCCAACATGCTTTAAAGAAAGGGGCCCATGAAAAAAAAGCCCCCGGGCCTCGGGGGAGTAAAATAGTAGCATCAGTAAAGAGGCGGGGCCAGGAGCTGGGAAATCGCCCCCGCACCTCAACTGGTAAAGTACAACTAGGTGAGTAACACACAAAACACAACACACACAACAAAACACACCACACAATACCCCACACAATATAACAACACCACACACCCCCCAACACATGACACACAAAAATACCACACAACCCCACACACACACACACACAACACACACACACACACCACCCACACACACAACACACACACACACACACACCACATAAACAACACATACCCACACACACACACACATACACACACACACCACACACACACACACACCCCAAACACACACCACACACAGGGGGGGGTTTGAAACTAGGAAATGCCAGAAAATCCCCAAAGAATTTTCCCTTTGACCTTTGAGGGTTTTCCCAATTTTTTCCTACTGCTGCAGTCCAGCCTGACCCGGGGATTTGTTCCTTCAACCGGCTGTTGCTGCTGGGGGCCCGTGGGCCACATACCATCCAGCCCGGGTTTTTCTGATCTTTGCGAAGTTGCTTCACGAAAGTCATTTAAAGACGGTTTATATCTGTTCCACAGTGTTTCGATTCTTCTGGTAAGTGCGAAAAATCTGGGGCCCACTATTTGATAGTGTTTTCCTTTTGTGCCCACGGGGGCCCCCGCTTTTTTACTGGGGGTTTTTTTTTACACGTCCCTCCCATATCTCTTGTTCCAGCATGTTGTCATGTCCACTATCTGACTAGCTGGGCTGTGATTCGTACGTCGGTTTATGTGCGGCCATCAGTAAGTTGGGTTTATCAGAACCCCCAGGGAAGAAATTTAACCGTCCTGGCCAGATGAGGAAAAAAACTGTAACTTGTTTGGGGCCCCAAAATTGAATGGGAAAAAGGGGGCCCTGTTATTCTTCGGGCGAAAACCTTTTTTTTTTTTTTTTTTTTTTTTTTTTTTTTTTTTTTTTTTTTTTTTTTTTTTTTTTTTTTTTTTTTTTTTTTTTTTTTTTTTTTTTTTTTTTTTTTCTTAGGAAAAAAAAAGGGAAAATTTTTAAATTCAAAAATTAGTAAAATCAATTTAAAAAGGGGGGTTTTTAAAAAGGGAACCTAAAGGGGGGAAAAAAAAGGGGGGAAATTTTGGGAGTTTAAAATTGGCCTTTCCAAGGGAAAATTTGGAACTTAATCCCTTTGGAAAAAATTTTTTAAAGGGGGGTTTGTGGGGGGTTTTTTTAAATTTAATCCCTTTGTTAATTTTATAAAAGGGGTTTTTTAGGGGTATTTTTTTTGAAAAAAGGAAAAAAAAAGTTTGGTGGGCAAAACTTTTTTTTTTTTGGAGGGAAAAAAAAGATTTTATAAAAAGGGTTGAAAGGGGGAAAAGTTAATACCTTTTATTTTAAAGAATAAAAGGAAATGGGTCAAGGAAAATGAAGCACGGGGAAAAAAAGGGGGTTTTAAACTAAAAAAAGGGGAGAAAGAAAAAAAAATTTGGAAAAAGGGGTTTAAAAGGAAGGAATGGGGTAAAAAAAAATTGGGGGGTTTTAAAAATGATGAAGGTTTTAGCGTTTTTGGGGAAAAAGTGGGGAGGAGGGGAAGGTTTGGTAAAAAGGGGGAAAAGGGTAAAAGGGGAAAAAAAGCATAGGAATTTTTTAAAAGAAAGGGGGTAAAGGGAGGGGGGGGAAATGGGAAAAAGGGAAGTTGAGGGGGAAAAATGTAAAAAGAAGAAAAGAAAGTGGGGGGGGAAAAAATTTTTGGAAAATAAAAAAAGGGGAGTTTTTAAAAGGGCAAAAAATGGTTTTTTAAAAAAAGGGGAAAATTTTAAATGGGATTAATATTAAGTGGAAAGGAAAAAGTTTTAAAGGGAAAAAGGGGGAATTTGGATTCGTGTATCCCCCAAGAGGAATAAATTTTGAGGGGGGGAAAGAGAAATTTTATTGGGGGAGTTTTTTAAAAAAAAAAAAAGGGGGAAAAGGGGGTTTAAAAAAAAAAAAAAAGGGGGGGGAAATTTTAGGGGGTAATTTTTTAAAAAAATTTTTTAAAGGGGTTTTGGGTACCAGGGTTTGGGGGGGAAAAATTTTTTTTAAAAGGGGAAAAAAAAGGGAGGGAAAAAAAAAAGGGGGGGGGTTAAATTTGGTTGTCCGGGTTAAAAATTGGAGGTTTTATTTTAAAAGTTGGTTTTGGGAAATAGGAAAAAAACGGGGTTTTAAAAAAGGGGGGTTTGGGTTTTAAAAAAAAAGGGAATTTTTAGTTTGAAAAAATTTTTTGGATTTATTTTGGAAAAAGGAAAGGGGGAAGGGGGGGAAATTGGAATTTGAATGTTGGTTAAAAGGGGGGTTACTAAAACTGAAATTTTTAAGGATTTTATTTAAAAAGTATGTAAAAAAGGAAATTTTTTCCCCAAAAGGTGGGCCCTTAAAAAGGTAATTTGTTTTTTAATTATTTATAAGGGGGTTGTAAAAAAAAAATTCGGGGGAAGGGCATTAAAAAAGCAAAAACACAAAAATGGGGTTTTAAAAGGCTTTTTTTTTTTACATGTTTTGGGAATTTAAGAAATTAAAGGGGAAATTTTAGGGGGAAAAAAAAAAAATTTTACGGGAAAAAATTTTGGGGAAACAAAAATTTTGAAAATTGTACAGAGGGGGGAAGAAGTATGGAAGGTGAATGTTCGTTTTTGGGGGGGCGGGGGGTTAAAAAAAGGGGGTAACATGAATGATAAAAAAGGTATTGACTTTAATTTAAAAAATTTTGTCCTTGGGGAAAAGGGGAATGTATAAAAATTATTTTTCCATCTTTTTGTAAGGGGTTTATTTGTTACAGGAAAACAGGGAAGTTTTCCTGGGAAAATGTTTTTAAAAAAATTTGAAGGAATTCAATTGGGAAGTTGGGGGTCATTACCAAAACTTTCCGGGGGGTGGAATTTTGGGTTTGACAAAGAAGAATGAAAAAGAATGCCCCAAAATTTTGTATGGAAAAGGGGGGGGTGGTTATTTTTAGGGGGGTAAAGGAATTTTTGTCGGGGCTTGGACTTAATTTTAAGGGTTTTTTGGATTAATGAACAAGGGTTTTTAAATCTTGACTTTTTTTAAAAAATTTATGGGGTTTAAAAGGGGGGGCCCGGTTGGTTAAGGGGGAAAAAGGGGTTCCTCGGGGGGGGGTGTTTTTTTGGGTTTTAAAACTGTATGAAAAAACCCCTTTTAAACAGTATGGATAGGGTTTGAAATTTTTTTTTTGGGGCCCCCTGCCTTGGGTAATGGCCGTTTTAAAATAAAAAAAAAAAAAAAAAAAAATCAAAACCTGGTTGAAATATTTCCCGTCCGGTATTTAAAATGGGAAATAACAATTTTTTTGATAAAAAGGGGTTTAGGGGAAAATAAATACGGAATGGAGGGAAGGGGGATGGGGGGGAAGGGTTTCCAAAAAAATTGGGAGTTGGAAAGGGGGAAAAAGCGGAGGGGTTCCAAAAAGTTTGGGAAATAAAAATTGGGGAAAGTTAAAGGAAAAAGATAAATGGGTGTTGGGAAAAGTTTTTTAGCCAAAGATCTTGTTTGGGGAAAAGGAAAAAGGGATGTATGGGGGGGAAATTTCCCAAGTTTAAACGGTGTAAACCCCATTGGGGATGACTTTTGCACAGGAAAGGCGGGGCCCCAGGAGATGGAGCAAACCCCCCTAATTTTGGGGGTTGGTGGAAAAAAAAAATAAAAAAAAATTCCCCAAAATTTAAAAAAAAATAAAAAAATTAACCAAAACCCCCAAAAACCCAAAAAAAAATTTCCCAACAAAAAAAAACCCCCCCCCCCCCCAAAACAAAAATCCCCCCTTCAAAAAAAAACCCTTAAAAAACCCCCCCCCAAAACCCCCCAAAAAAGGGGGAAGGGGGGAAAGGGAATTTTGGGCGGGGGGCCAAAAAATTCCCGGGCATTTATTTTTGTTTGATGGGTTTAAAAAAGGGGTTTTTACTTGCGTCCCCCCTGAGGGATTTTGGGCCCGGTAACCCTTTTTGGGGGGCCGGGAATACCCCCACCAAATTTGGACCCGGGAATTGGAATTTCCAGGGCCGCATTTTAAAGGGGGGGTTTAATGTTGGCGGGTTTTAAAACTTTGGAAAAGGAATTCTTGAAAATTTGGGGGACGTAATTTTTGAAAAATTTTTTCTTTTTCCCCGGCCCCCTGCCCGGGGGTTTTAATGGCCGTTAAAATTTTTAAAAAAAAAAAAAAAAATTTTAAATCTTTTTTCCGCCTGGGTTTGTTTCGTATATCCCCCTGCCCGGGAAATTCTAAAGAAAGGGGGAAATTTAAACATCTTTCCCGGGAAATCAGTAAGAGAGAGAAGAAAGAGTGGGTTTACTCAAATGTATTAAAGGCCCACCAAAAAGTGTGAAGCCTCGGAGGGGAAACGGGGAAAGAAAAACCCCTGAAAACTGTAGCTATAACTGAGACAAACCCCTTTTAAAATAATAATAAAAAAAAATTTTTCCCCAGAGAAAAGATAGTAAAGACTATATTTAAAAACCACTTGTCTTTCAAATAAAATGGGGACTGACCTCCCCGAGGGAAAAATAAAAACATTTTAAAACAATCCCCAAACGTTGACCACCTAAAAATTCCCGGTCTTCAAGGGTGATGGATGATTATGTCGCCTCCTATAATTTCTACTGCCTTTTTTGTCGCCCCCTTGCCCCCAATGAAGAAACCAACTGGTTGGCGAAATTTTAAAAAAAATAAAAAACCTTAAAATTATACCGTGTTTTTTCCCTTATTTTTTCCAAAAGGGATTGATCCTATGTTTTAAATGTTTTTGAATAGGGTAAAAACAAGGAGAAAGTTTCTTGGGGTGACCTTTAACACCGACACATCCCCGGGAAGGCCCACACACCCAACCAAAATTTACTGCAAAAAAGGGGCGCCTGGCAAACCTGAAAATTTAGCGTTCGTACCTTAATAAGGAATCTTTCAAGCCCACGGTACATGTGTATTTGGGCCCCAAAAGGAAAGTATAAAGCACCATTTGGGGAAAAACCCACACCTGGTCAAGCACGTCAAGAATTAGAGAAAGTACAAAGGTTTTTGAAAACAAGGCTAGTCCCAACCAAGGGAATGTCGTACGGGGGAAAGGTTGAGGGAAACAGACTGACGACACTGGAGGACAGAAGGGTCGGGGGAGACATGATAACGACTACAAGAAAATGGGGGGAAAATAGAAAAGGGTGGACAGAATAGGAGTACCGAGGGGAAACAGGGCAAGGGGTCACAAGGGAAGTGAAGTTCAGCGGTCACGGGGTTTTAAAAAGATTTCTTCAGTTAAGTCGTCAGGAAGTGGAAACCTAGCAAGTGAAGTAGTGGAGGCAGGAACATAAAATTTTAAGAAAGGTATGACAAAGCTCGGGAAGCAGGAGGGGAGGAAAACCCTAGTCGATCATGAAGAGGCGGGGCCGGGAGCTGAGTCTCGCCCCCTGAAACTACAATTAGGTGCGTAAAATTGGTGAGCACAGGGGCACCCCTTTGGGACCGGATAAACTTAGCTTCAGTGCGGAAAGGAAGAACAAGCATAACAACAGGAGACCAGCCAAACAAACAAGATACTCAGCAGTATGCACAGTGGATATGTATGGGGGTGGAAAAGGAAAAAACACACCACAAGGCAGAAAAGGTTTTTAAACAAAAAAAACAAGGGAGGGGAAACAGCGTCTGTAAACACATATTTCCCTACCACAACTCCCGTTGGTTACACATTATACCTTCGTTAATAATGAAGAAAATGTTTTTATTTTGGGATTTCCCTTTTAAAACCCCCAAAAAGATCCGTGGCCTGGTGGAAAAAAAGCTCTCGCTTCCTGTGGGGGCCCGGGGTTCGTTTCCCGGGGAGGGTAAAAAACACGGGACGTGTTTTGGACACTGGTTTCCTGTTCATCAAAAAATGGTCCCGGGGGTGTTAGGGGATGGTGGGGTCGCATCCGGGGAAAAAACTGCCAAATTTGGGGGAAAGCTTAACTAACAGCGGCTTTTCTATAAGTAGTAGCATGATGTCGTTTGGTCGTATCCCTTGTAATGTACTTGTTATCTTTAATGTATTTGTTATCTTGTACACGACTTGATACCTTGTACATGTACTTGTAAAAATTGTACATGTACTTGTTACCTTGTACATGACTTGAATACATTGTCCGTCTTGTATCCTTGAACATGTATTTTTATACCTGTCATGTACTTGTATACTTGTACACGTAGTGTATCATTGTACACGTAACTTGTATACTTGACATGTACTTGTATCCCTTTACTGTACTTGTATACCTTGTACATGTATTGTTACCTTGTACAGTTTTGTTAATTTAAATGTACTTGTAAAATGTACACGTATTGTTCCTTTGAATGTACTTGTATACCTTGTACAGTCTTGTTCCTTTACGTACGTTACATTGTCACGTATTGTTCCCTTTACATGTATTGTTAATTTCACGTCTTGTATACCTTGTAAATGTCTTGTAACATTGTACACCACTTGATCCTTTTTAATGTATTGTATACCTTGTACAGTACTTGAAACATTGTACAGTACTTGTATCCTTGTACATGACTTGTATATTTGCATGTCTTGCTCCTTGAAGTATTGTTCCCTTGTACATGTACTTTTTACATTGTACACATTTTGTATCCTTTACATGTATTGTATCCTTGTCATGTATTTGTATACATTGTACACGACTTGTTACCTTGTACATGTATTTGTATACCTTGTACATGTAATTGTATCCCTTGAAAATGTACTTGTATAATTGTAACGTATTGCATACATTGTACATTACTTGTTACTTGTACATGTACTTGTATCCCTTGTACATGTACTTGTATACTTTACATGTACTTTAACATTTACAGTATTTGTATACCTTGTACTGTACTTGTATCCTTTTGTACTGTACTTGAAACCCTTGTACATGTTTTGTATACTTGTACACGAAATTGTATACATTGTACATGTACTTGTATATTTTGTACATTACTTGTTTTCTTTACAGTACTTGTATCCTTTACATTACTTGAAAACCTTGTACATGTATTGTATACCTTGTCTTGATACCTTGTACAGTATTTGTATCCCTTTACATGTACTTGTATACCTTGTACATACTTGTAACCCTTTGTACATGTTTGTATATTTTAAATGTACTTGTATACCTTTTTACTGTACTTGTATACCTTGACTTGTATCCCTTTACATGTACTTTATCCCCTTTACTGTACTTGTTCCTTTACATTACTTGTTACCGAAAATGTACTTGTATACCTTGTACTGTACTTGTATATTTGTACACGTCTTGTATACCTTTACATGTACTTGTATACCTTTACATTTTTGAAAACCTGTACATGTATTGTTTACCTTGTCTGTATTTGTATCCCTTGTACATGTATTGTTACCTGTAATGTACTTGTATACATTGTACACGTATTGTATACATTGTACAGTATTGTATACATTGTACACGTACTTGTATACAGTAACGTACTTTTATACTTTGTCAGTACTTGTATACGTACACGTCTTGTATCATTTACATTTTTCTTGTATACCTTGTAATGTATTGTAGTAAAATAAAATTACATTAAGTCACGTTTCTGACTTTTTTTTGGGTTTTTCTAGTATTTACACACTTGTTGCTTATATGATAATTATTAACGTGTTTATGTTACTTGTATCTGAATTAATTTAAAAAACAATTCAGTGGTCATGGGGGGTTGTTAGGGGACTACATAAAAAAATTTGTAAATTTCATCAGGAAACCCGTCCCTTTGGGGGCCCCGGGAGCTAGAGCCCCGGGTTACACGGGTGGTGAACCGTACAGGGAAGAAAAAGGGAAACCCCAGTACCACTATTTTATAAGGAATTTTTTAAATGTTGATAATGGGACATGGGGGGACCATAATGGTGTCAACATACTGCGTTGTCAACCCGTCAAATAAAATCACCAGCAACCAGGGGTCCCCGGGGTGTCACTCCCTAGATGCAAACACAAAACCCACCATACACCACACAGCCAACCTCACTCCAAAACACCCCAAAAACACGACTAACATTCAAACTGGTGTGTGTGCGACCCCGCCCCCACTCTGTAAAACCACCCCCCCCAACCATCTTTTCCCCACAAACCCCACACCAGGAACCTAACAAATTTAAAAAACCCCAACCACTCCACATTTATTTTTTACAAGTAAATAACAATACACCCTCTTAAAACACTTTAAAAACAAGCATTATAACACGTCTGGCACGGTGAGGAGAGGAAGGGGGGGGGGGGGGATGAGGTTATGTTCACTAAGAAATTATCTTACATTTGTTTAATTTCCCCACATTGTTCTACACCCAAAATTGTTTTTAAGTTTAAAAAAAAACATGATTAGGAGTAAAATAACCCCTATGAGGGGTTTAACTAAGATTTTTTTTAAATACGAGGTAGTAAACGAGGTATGTATTGTGGGGGTGTGGGGGGGAGGTGACGGTGAGGGGTCGGGTCGACCCTCCTCCCCCCCCCCCCCCCCCCCCACCTTCCACCGGGGTTTAATCCAACTCAAAAATCTATTTTTACGAAATTATACGAAAATAGAGGATTTTTTATATTCTGGGACGTTATTCTTAAGTTGCAGGAAAACTCCCTTGTTGAAGTAATGCGAGGGGTAAATGTTTGACTCACGAAATTTTTAAAAAATCGAGTACACGAACCACGGAACGGGTAGGAATTTTTAACCCCGGCACGAGTGTAAAACTCCAGGGCCCTGGGTTCAATTTTTGCCCGTTCCGTGGGGTGGCTAAATTTTTTGTACGTAGCAATGGAAACCCAAAGGGCGCCCAAAGGGCCCCAATGGAAATCAAACACTTTTTGATTACCCCTTGGAATAAACACTATGATAATCGTACTTATGTGTACCTGGTCAAAAAAACTTACTTAAACTCTGTGCGACAAGGAAATTAACTTTTTGTTGTCACGAACTTATTTGTAGTAAAGGAATTGACCAACCCGCCATCAGTAGACCAGTTCCTGCCTTCGCAACCCGTTCCCGGGCCCTTTAGAAACCAGTTCCTACCTTCAGGAGACCCGCAGACTAATTTCTTTCACAGACCCCCAGACTTAAATTTTTTTTCAGAGACCAGAGATCAGCTTTTATCAGCAGACCAGTCCTATATAACTGGAGCTTGTTTTTTCTTCGGTTGTTCCTGATCCCGGGTGTGGTGCACGGATTGGGGGTGTTGCTGGCACCCAACCTGGTTGATGAGGCCTTTCATTAAGACCCGGGTTTGGGGCCGGGCCGCGGGGGGGCGACCCTGGAATCTACAACACGTAACATGACCCACACACATACAACACACACACACAAAACCCCAACCACACACCAACACCCCCAAAAACACACACACATGTAAAGTTAGGAGATTTTGGAGAAGAATGGTGAAGCACCTAGAAAAGGGAAAAAGGGATCATACCCAGCCGGCTTCAGGAAAAAAATCCTGATACAAAATATTGGGTTTTATGACAAGGTAACGGAAGACAGGAGGGAGGGATGGGGAGACTGTATTTCTTGGGCTGTGAAAAGGCTTTAAAACAGTACCCCACAAGAGACTGGTTGACAAGCTGAGAACGGGAAGGAATAGCAATGGACCAGGAATACCTGACAGGGGTTAGAGTGGTGCATGTGTTGAGTGGGGTTCCACAAAGGGGCAGTCCTGGTCCCCCTTCCTCCCCCTTTTATATGCGAGTGACAGATGGAAGGGCAGAGTTAGAGGGGTTCCCTGTTGCAGACTGTGAAAAAGAGGGGAATACAAACGACGAGGTTAGGTAAGCCCACAAGGGGATCTGCACAGGGTCAACCCTGGCTTGACAAATGGCTCCTGGAGTTAATTCGGAAGTGCAAAGTTTTTAACTTGGGGAAGGAAAAAGGGGACCCAAGTTAGGGCTGCAAAACCCCATCAAAAAAAAAGGTCCTGGAGTAAAAATCATACCGAGCACTTTCCTAGGGGATATCATCAAATGGGGAGGGGCAAAGCTCTTCACTGCTGGGGTCAGCGTTTTTTTTCCGGCGAGGGGTTTAAACAGGGCGGTTTCCTTGCGCCTGTTCCCATGTTCACTATCGTAAATGGGTCCGGGTGTTGTGGGGCTAGTGTGGGTCGCTCCTGGGGCAAAATTGACCTAATTTTAGGGGAAAAATCAGCATAACAAGGGGCTTTCTATTTGTAGTATTCTTGATGTCAGTGGGCTGTATAAATTGTAATGTACTGGTAGAAAATAAAAAATTATTTTTATTATTTTTATTATTTTTATTTTATTATTTTATTTTTTATTATTAATGCTGCAGCATAAGGGGCCTGTCCCCACTAAGGAAAGCTTTTTGTCTCTAAGGAGTCTTACGGGGCGTACACTGTGTACGTCAGGCTCAATTGGATATGCAGCACCATTGGAACCCAAACCTGGTCAAACTCGTCAAGAAATTAGAGAAAGTGCAAAAGGGTTTTAACAAGACTAGTACCGGATGAGGGGTTTGTCCAAGGGGGAGGTTAAGGGAATTAAATGACGAACTGGAAAACAGGGGGATAGGGAGGAATGTAACCCAAAATATAAAAAACTGCGAGGAATTGGCAAAAGGGAGACAGGGTTCCAGAGATGGGACACAAAACAGGGGTCACTGTTGGAAGCTGAAAAACTCAAATGAGTCACGGGGTTAAAAATATTTTTCAATCACGGTTGTCTGGAATTTTTTAAAAGTCTGGAGAGTTTTATATGGAGGCAGGAAACATTTAAGCGAAGTTTGTAAAGCTCCCGGAGCAGGGAGGTGTGGACCCCAATAAAAAAACCCGTCAAGATGCGGGGCCAGGATTATGAATGACCCTGCAGCCCCCAAATAGGGGAGTACAAATACACACACACACAAAAACACACCAACACACCACACAACCAAAACACAACCACACAACACACACAGAAAAATTTATTGTTAATAAAAAATTATTTAATGTCTATTGTAAAAAATCATTTTGAAACTCGTTTCGAAACCACAGGAAATGATTAGGCGAAATGAGCAGTGGGTGGATGGGTGGGTGTGTGGGTGGGTGTGTGGGTGGGTGTGTGGGTGGGTGGGTGGGTGGGTGGGTGGGTGGGTGGGTGTGTGGGTGGGTGGGTGGGTGGGTGTGTGGGTGGGTGTGTGGGTGGGTGGGTGGGTGGGTGTGTGGGTGGGTGTGTGGGTGGGTGGGTGGGTGTGTGTGTGGGGTGTGTGGGTGGGTGTGTGGGTGTGTGGGTGGGTTTAGCAGGTGGGTGAGTGATAGATATATAACAGAGAGGAAGAGTGGATTCAGGAAGAGAGAAAGAAGGCTAGACTATCACTACTACTGCTACTGCTACTACTACTACTACTACTACTACTACTACTACTACTACTACTACTACTATTACCACTACTACTACTACTACTACTACCACTACTACTACCACTACTACTACTACTACTACCACTACTACTACCACTACTACCACCACTACTACTACCACTACTACTACTACTACCACCACTACTACTACTACTACTACCACCACTACTACTACTACTACTACTACTACTACTACTACCACTACTACTACCACTACTACTACTACTACTACCACTACTACTACCACTACTACCACCACTACTACTACCACTACTACTACCACTACTACCACCACTACTACTACCACTACTACTACTACTACTACCACCACTACTACTACTACTACTACCACCACTACTACTACTACTACTACTAATAATAATAATAATAATAATAATAATTTGTACCAGTACATGATACAACTTATACAGACCATAGCTGACATCAGTGACATACTCTACAGAAAGTCCCTGGTTATGCAGAGCATTTCCTGCAACTTAGGTTAATTTTGTCCCCAGTCAGTACCTGTCCAGCCGGGCTGTCGTTCGTACGTTGGATTGCGTGGGGCCAGCAGTAACAGCCTGGTTGATCAGGCCCTGATGCACAATGAGGCCTGGTCACAGACCGGGCCGCGGGGGCGTTGACCCCCGGAACTCTCTCCAGGTAAATTCCAGGATGCGATCTACACCAGTCGACTAACACCCAGGTACCTAGTTACTGCTAGGTGAACAGTGACAGCAGGTGCCTTAAGGAAACACATCCTAATGTTTCCACCCGTACCGGGGATCAAACCACGGACCTCAGTGTGTGAGCTAAGTGCGCTACCAACCCATCCACGGGACACCTGATAAAAAGAACCTCCATATTATTAATTTCTCAAGTATTCGTGAGTTGCGCTCAATTTGCAATGTTATTTGCTCTATATTAGTAATATCAGAAGCGCTAAACTCGCAAGGGTCATACAGATATACTTTATAAAGTATTTCTATACCGAAATATTTATTTTTTGTCATATATTGTTGAATATTTGTTTCTCAGGTGTTATTTTATGTCATTCTGGTCCAGTGGTAGTGGTCCAGTGGTACAGTGGTTTGTGGTAGTGGTCCAGTGGTTTGTGGTAGTGGTAGTGGTCCAGTGGTTTGTGGTAGTGGTAGTGGTCCAGTGGTTCAGTGGTTTGTGGTAGTGGTCCAGTGGTTTGTGGTAGTGGTAGTGGTCCAGTGGTTTGTGGTAGTGGTAGTGGTCCAGTGGTTCAGTGGTTTGTGGTAGTGGTCCAATGGTAGTGGTAGTGGTCCAGTGGTTTGTGGTAGTGGTAGTGGTCCAGTGGTTCAGTGGTTTGTGGTAGTGGTCCAATGGTAGTGGTAGTGGTCCAGTGGTTTGTGGTAGTGGTAGTGGTCCAGTGGTTTGTGGTAGTGGTAGTGGTCCAGTGGTTTTGTGGTAGTGGTAGTGGTCCAGTGGTTTGTGGTGGTGGTAGTGGTCCAGTGGTTTGTGGTAGTGGTCCAGTGGTTTGTGGTAGTGGTCCAGTGGTAGTGGTCCAGTGGTAGTGGTAGTGATCCAGTGGTTTGTGGTAGTGGTAGTGGTCCAGTGGTAGTGGTCCAGTAGCAGTTGTCCAGTGGTGGTAGTCCAGTGGTAGTGGTCCAGTAGCAGTGGTCCAGTGGTAGTAGTCCAGTAGCAGTGGTCCAGTGGTAGTGGTCCAGTAGCAATGGTCCAGTGGTAGTAGTCCAGTAGCAGTGGTCCAGTGGTAGTGGTCCAGTAGCAGTGGTCCAGTGGTAGTGGTCCAGTAGCAGTGGTGAA
The DNA here is from genome assembly GCF_026875155.1 of Cherax quadricarinatus. Classification (NCBI taxonomy): domain Eukaryota; kingdom Metazoa; phylum Arthropoda; class Malacostraca; order Decapoda; family Parastacidae; genus Cherax; species Cherax quadricarinatus. The sequence goes on from NC_069483.1 coordinate 15,901,932, forward strand.
GAGGCAGTGGTCTAGTAGCAATGGTCCACTGGCAGTGGTCCAGAGGCAGTGGTCCAGTAGCAGTGGTCCAGAGGCAGTGGTCCAGTAGCAGTGGTCCAGAGGCAGTGGTCCAGTAGCAGTGGTCCAGAGGCAGTCATACAATCAACTGTAGTACGAGAAATGACAGCAGTGAAGGACCCCAGGAAGAGGCCCCTGGACCAGCTTAGGGCCCCTGGATCTCTAAATCTGTTAGTGATACGTAAGACTGCACACGTGGACTCTTTTGTTGTTCATAATTATACCATACCTGTGCTTACCGCTACGAGACAACACATTAAGTGTCAAGGACCCAAGACTGTTTAACTGCCTCCCAGCATAAGGTGCCCCGTGGCCTGGTGGCAAAAGCTCTCGCTTCATACGGTGAGTGTCCGGGATCGATTCCCGGTGAAGGGATGGAAATATTGGACTTGTTTCCTTAACACCTGTTGTCTATGTTCACCATCAGTAAAATAGGTACCTGGGTGTTAGTGGACTGGTGTGGGTCGCATCCTGGGTGTTAGTGGACTGGTGTGGGTCACATCCTGGGTGTCAGTGGACTGGTGTGGGTCGCATCCTGGGACAAAACTGACATAATTTGCAGGAAATGCTCAGCATAACAAGCAGCTTTCTATATAGTAGTATGTTACTGATGTCAGCTATGATCTGTATACCTTGTACATGTAGAAATAAAGATATTATTATTATTAAGGTGTCCAGATAACTCATGGACACACATGAGGGTATGGCGCATACCTCTATATTCTTGGCAGAATTTAGACCAAGGACTATTCTAAGACACTAAATATTGTTCCTGCAGTTATAAGAATAAATTGCCGAATGAATTTGTCGCCTAATTCGCAGAATTTCAGCCTCTACAATGAGTATGACGTGTACAACAGTTATTAAATCAATGAATATAGTGAAGCCAGTATAGAGAAAAAAGAAGTCCCACTGGGGATCTTCATTGACTTACGTAAAGCTTTTGATACAGTTGACCATGACTTGCTCCACGTAAAATTATCACACTATGGTATAAGAGGGCACTCCCTCAACTACCTCAAGTCATACCTCAGCAACAGAAGCCAATATGTGTACGCAAATGGGGCAAACTCTTCTGCACAACCAATTACAGTTGGTGTCCCACAGGGAAGTGTCCTTGGCCCTCTTCTCTTTCTCCTATACATAAATGACCTACCAAATGCTTCTCAATTACTCAAACCCACACTATTTGCTGATGACACAACATACGTCTTCTCCCACCCGAGCCCAGTCACGCTAGCCAATACTGTAAATACCGAATTACAGAAAATATCTACCTGGATGAGTACTAACAAACTTACACTAAACATTGACAAAACCTACTTCATTCAGTTTGGTAACAGAGCTACAGATGTCCCTCTTAACATAATGATAAACGGATCACCTATCACAAAGCTAACAGAGGGAAAATTCTTAGGAATCCACCTTGATAATAGACTCAAATTTCATACACATATACAACAAATTTCTAAGAAAATTTCCAAGACTGTAGGCATACTATCGAAGATACGGTACTATGCTCCACAGTCAGCCCTCCTGGCCCTATATCACTCTCTTATTTACCCCTATCTCACCTATGGAATTTGTGCATGGGGCTCAACAACAAGTAACCATCTCAGACCACTAATTACCCAACAAAAGGCTGCAGTTAGAATGATAACAAATTCTCACTACAGGCAGCACACTCCACCAATATTCAATACACTCAACCTACTCACCATACAAAACATCCATACTTATTACTGCACCTATTACATACATAGAACACTCAACTCTGATATTAACCCTCCCCTCAAACATCTCCTTGCCAACCTCAACAGAACACATGACCATAACACAAGGCACAGATCACTCTTTGATATTCCTCGTGTCCATCTCACGCTATGCAAAAACTCAATGCACATAAAAGGCCCTAAAATCTGGAATTCATTACCTGTTAATATAAAAGAAACACTACCTGTTTATAAATTCAAGTCTCTTCTCAAAGATCACTTACTCACCCAAAACCAAATAAATACTGAATAACTGAACCTTATAAATTGTATATCTTAAATGTTTCTCACAATTATATCACATAAATGTTAAACCTAAAACCCAATCTAACTTTATTATTTTTTAAATTCACTACCTAACAGAATACTCCATTCTACTGAATTTACAACAATGCATGCAACCATATGACCTGTCTTTGTAATACTCACTTGTGCTTTATAGTAATCAGTTTACATTAATGTTTTTCACTGATTTCATCATTGCTTAGTTAATCTTAAGTTAATTTTAAGCCAGCCCGTAATGCTATGCATAGTATAAGTGGCTTTGGCATGCTGCTCTTATCTGTATTTTTTTTTGTACCTCTGTAAGTGTGCTCAAATTATAAATAAATAAATAAATAAATAAATAAATACCTAGAGCCTGTCTGACTTTTTTGGGTTATCCCAGGTTCTCTACACATATGTTGCTATGTATGATAATTCTATGTAACTGTATTTGTGTATACCTGAATAAACTTACTTACCACAAGGAACTGTTTATCTAACTCACCCATCACATAGGATGGTATTAAAGCCGAAGACAGACCCGTTAGACGTAATAATATACTGCTGACAGAGGTTGACATCTGACACTCTGTGGTGACTTTTTTTGTATATTAGTAAACACTGGATACACCACACTGTGCTGCTACCCACATCCATGTGACATTTTACAAGGTTACGCCAAGAACTGTGGGGTGGCCCGGTGGCCTGGTGGCTAAATTATTATTATTATTATTACAATCAAGGGGGAAGCGCTAAACCCGGAGGATTATACAGCGCCTGGGGGGGTATGTGGAAGGCATTCAGGCTTAATTTGGGGAACTGGAGCACAGATCCAATTCCCTAAATCAAGAGCCCCTCACCAACATCAAGGAACCTTCCTTGAGGGGCTGGTGGCTAAAACTCCCGCTTCACACACGGAGGGCCCGGGTTCGATTCCCGGCGGGTGGGAATTCCGACACGTTTCCTTACACCTATTGTCCTGATCACCTAACAGCAAATAGGTACCTGGGTGTTAAATAAATAACTAAATAAATAACAAAAAGGCACAATACCGTGACTGGAACGATACACAAATAACCCGCACATAAAAGACAGAAGCTTACGACGACGTTTCGGTCCGACTTGGACCATTGACAAAGTCAATGGTCCAAGTCGGACCGAAACGTCGTCGTAAGCTTCTGTCTTTTATGTGCGGGTTATTTGTGTACCTGGGTGTTAGTCGACTGGTGTGGGTCGCATCCTGGGGGACAAGATTAAGGACCCCAATGGAAATAAGTTAGACAGTCCTCGATGACGCACTGACTTTCTTGGGTTATCCTGGGTGGCTAACCCTCCGAGGTTAAAAATCCGAACGAAATCTTATCTTATCTTATAACGACCATAATGGAAATGAGTCATTCTGACTTTTTTTTCTGGGTTATCCTAGGTAATTTACACACGTTACTAGGTATGATAATTTGAATTAGTGTGCCTGTATATAAATAAGCATGCTTTTCTAGCACATCCATCACGCATGATAGTTTTTCATATAATCTGTGCTGAATTTGACTGTATTGGCATTATTAATCCTGGAGGATTAGTAAGCCAGGTTAAACTAAGAAAAAACAAGTGTTTATTGTTTCCACTGGGCCTAATCTTAGGGTCCTCCCCCAGGATGCGACCCACAAGGTTCAACTAGTTCTTCGATATCTAACTACTGCTAGGTAGATATGCAAGCAGTTGTCAGACTTGTCTATACTAAATAGTCTATGTCTACTTCTTAAGCAGTCTAAGTATTAGGATTAGTTTGCCTGAACTGCATTGCATACCACTAGCTTTGTCTAACAATATTTTATATTGATAAATTAGACACATGTGCAACTCTTGGATATCTTTATTGTGGAAACGTTTCGCCACACAGTGGCTTCATCAGTCCGTACGTAGGAGAAACTTGAAGAACAGGAGGAGAATGAGGTAATCAGTCCCTCAACCTTGAGTCGATGTGGTCAGTCCATCAATCTTGAATAGAACACGGCATATCAGCGGAGAAGCAGCTTATAAACCGTATGGCAGGAGAGGTGCAGCAGTCATAGGTGGTGTCACATTTGTTCAATGTGGAAGTAGGTCGTGCCCAAGAATTAGGCAAGCGAAGAATTTATCAACATGTCGGTTCTCTGAACCATTCATCTACAATATTTTATAAGTAAACTACATTATTTTTGTGACACATAGAGGCCTGGTCTGAACCAGGTTGTGGGGCGTTGACCCCCAGAACACCCTCCAGGTGTGTGTTCTGCCTTCCCCGACATTTAACCTAGGCCTTGCAGTTCAAATTCAAATTCAAATTCAAATTCAAATTCAAACTTTATTCTCTATAAGTATTACAATGCTGAGTTTACAGAATTTGGTTATTGTGTGGTTTACATGTACTAAAATAATACAGTGGACCCCCGGTTAACGATTTTAATCCGTGCAAGAGGGGTAATTGTTATGCGAAATAATCGGTATGTGAATGAATTTTCCCCATAAGAAATAATGGAAATAAAATTAATCCGTGCAAGACACCCAAAAGTATGAAAAAAAAAAATTTACCACATGAAATATACATTTTCCCACACACAAAGAGAAGGATACATGCACAATAGTAGAGTAGTACATGCACAATATATATTGTGCATGTACTAGTCTACTAAATGAAGAATAAATGACACTTACCTTTATTGAAGATGCAGCAATGACTGATGAGACACTGTGTCCTGGGAGTGCCTTTTCCTCCTGAGTACTGTAGGTCCTGTTTGGCATTTTCTTCCAGAACAGGCCTTATCACACTGTGTATGCCACTACGATTCTTAAATCTCTCAAACCAACCTTTGCTGGCTTTAAATTCACCAATATGAGCACTAGTTCCAGGCATTTTTCCCTGTTCACCTGGGTGTTAGTCGACTTGTGTGGGTTGCATCCTGGGAGACAAGATTAAGGACCCCAATGGAAATAAGTTAGACAGTCTTCGATGACACTGACTTTTTTGGGTTATCCTGGGTGGCAAATCCTCTGGGGTTAATTGTTTCTTGGTATTCTCAATAAGCCACACCAACAACGGTGCTACAGCAGCAGCAGCAGCTGACAGTGCAGCAGCAGCAGCAGCTGACAGTGCAGCAGCAGCAGCAGCTGTACCACCAATAGTAGCGATTGTTGATTGGGGTTTATTATACAACCTGGCCAGCTCGGAGACATGCACTCCACTTTCATACTTATCAATGATCTTTTTCTTCATCTCTATTGTAATTCTCACCCTTATTGCTGTAGGGTTGGCACTAGAAGCTTTCTTGGGGCCCATGGTCACTTATTTTCCAGAAAAAGCACCGAAAACACTAATAATACGAAATATTCCGATTGTATGCTTGGATGTTACCGCGGAGGCTGGCTGGTAAACAATGCCACCGGCGGAACATGTGAGCGTGGCTCAGGCCGCACATTGGACGCGTCTCGGACGAAAATCGGTAAGCGGGTTTTTAAGCGGTATGTGAGGCAAAATTTTTGCAATTAAAGTAAGCGGTATGCGAAATAATCGCTATGTGATGCCATCGTTATGCGGGGGTCCACTGTAATTCCAGTGTGTACCACTAGAACGCCTAGCATGGCTAGGCATTTCGGGCAGACTTATATTAAATCTTAGGTTTAAAATGTTACAAAATTATGAGATAAGTTGGTATTATGGCTGACTAAATACTAGTTGTGAGTTTAGCAATGTGAATGCTTTTGTTTTGGCACTATACATAGTTTCAGTATTGGAGTATAACAGGCCAGTACCACCACTGAGCTACGAGGTGCCTTCCAGCAGGTCACTTGCTAAAGATGCCACACAAGAAACCTCTGGAAGTCTTCGGAGGGAATTAATATATGACTTGGGAACAGAAATGAAAAAAAAAATAGTATCATTCAGTCAATGACTCAGTCCATACATTTCCCAGAAAATGCACATTTCATCATAATTTAATTTTTTATTTTTGCTGTAATTATAGTAGTTACAATACAATAAGTTTAAGCCACAGCACCGTGTCTTCCTTTGCAGATGACACCCGAATTTGCATGACAGTGTCCTCCGTTGAAGACACTGCAAGACTCCAAGCGGACATCAACCAAATCTTTAAATGGGCCGCAGAAAACAATATGAAGTTCAATGATGAGAAATTTCAATTATGTACTCAGATATGGAAAGCATGAGGAAATTAAAACTATATCGGAGTATAAAACAAATTCCAACATCACAAAAGAGTGAAAAACTAATGTAAAAGACCTGGGAGTGATAATGTCAGAGGATCTCACTTTCAAAGACCACATTATAACAGTTGCATCTGCTAGAAAAATGACAGGATGGATAATGAGAACCTTCAAAACCAGGGACCCCAAGCCCATGATGACACTCCTCAGGTCGCTTGTTATATCTAGGTTGGAATATTGCTGCACACTAACAGCACCTTTCAAGGCAGGTGAAATTGCTGACAAAGAAAATGTAGAGAGAACCTTCATGGCACGCATAAGTGCGATAAAACACCTAAATTGTTGGGAATGTTTGAGGTTCCTCTACCTGTACTCCCTGGAATGCAGGCAGGAGAGATATATGATTATATACACTTGGAAAATCCTAGAGGGACTAGTACCAAATTTGCACATGAAAATCACTCCATATGAAAGCAAAAGACTCAGCAGACGATGCAACATCCCCCCAATGAAAAACAGGGGCACCACTAGCACAATAAGAGACAATACAGTAAGTGTCAGGGACCTAAGACTGTTCAACTGCCTCCCAGCATACATAAGGGATATTGCCAATAGATCCCTGGCTGTCTTCAAGAAGGCTTTGGACAGGCACCTAAATTCAGTACCTGACTAGCTGGGCTGTGGTTTGTACATTGGTTTACATGCGGCCAACAGTAACAGCCTGGGTGATCAGGCCCTGATCCACCATGAGGCCTGGTTACAGACCGGGCCGCAAGGGCATTGACCCCCAAACCCTCTCCAGGTATATGGTGCTGTTGAAACTACACAACTGCTGCTTGGCTGAGGAATGATTCTTTGCTTTTTATCATCTTACTCCTCTTCCTCTTTACTCTTATCCCTCCTTTTTTTTTATTCTCTCACCTTATCTCCTATTCCTTTCTTCTTACCCTCTCTTACTCCTTCTCCATCCTTACTCGCTTCCTGTTTCCTAATGATATAAAGAACATTGAAAAGGCTATATTTACCAAACAGTACACTGTGTAGTGACCTACAACACAGGAAAAGTAAGAACATAAAGAACACTGTAACAGACTTACTAGTCCAAGCTTCTCAGGTCCACATGATTCACGAAATCATAATGACATGATTGCAAACAAACCATACCACGGGCGGGGATAGAACTTGCGATCAGTCATAAAACTCCAGACCGACGTGCAAACCACTGGGCCAGTTGGCCCAATGGCTGGCATGTCAGTCAGGAGTTTTATGACTCTCTGATCACAGGTTGTATCCCCGCCCGTGGTATGGTTTACTCAGGTCCAATTCACACCCACGCATGCATTTGTCTAACCTATTTTTAAAACTACACAACAGGCTGTGGGGGCATTGAGCTGTGTCGCTACACTCCATACTAGCAAGACTTAATACTACCACAAGATTTGCCATACTGGCAAGGCTGAGTAATGATTTTGAATAAATAATTTAGAAAACAGACAAGATGATAAATTATTCACTTGTGCAATATTTGGGTATCCTTACTCTGGAAACGTTTCACCATCCAGTGGTTTCTTCAGTTCAATGTAGAGAAATGGTGGAAGATGAGGAGTGCGAGGTAATTAGTCCCTCAGTCTGGAGTCAATGTGTTCAGTCTATCAATCTTGATAAAAGTGCAGCATATTCACAGAGATGGGACTTACATACTGCAGAGAGAAGAGGTGGAGTGGTGGTAGGTGGAGTCATTTGCAGAAAATCCACCAGTGCAAATAGGTTGGGCTTATAGGTTAGGCAAGCTTCGAAGAATTCCCTGCATCAATTATTATTATTATTATTATTATTATAAAAAAGAAGCACTAAGCCACAAGGGCTATACAGCGCTGTCCCTGCATCAAGATTCCAGTTATTATTATAATCATATTCATAACTAAACACTAAATCCACATCAGTATCGAAAGATGTTGCTGTGTCTGACAGTTCGAATAATATTTTTTTTTTATTATCACACTGGCCGATTCCCACCAAGGCAGGGTGGCCCGAAAAAGAAAAACTTTCACCATCATTCACTCCATCACTGTCTTGCCAGAAGGGTGCTTTACACTACAGTTTTTAAACTGCAACATTAACACCCCTCCTTCAGAGTGCAGGCACTGTACTTCCCATCTCCAGGACTCAAGTCCGGCCTGCCGGTTTCCCTGAACCCCTTCATAAATGTTACTTTGCTCACTCCAGCAGCACGTCAAGTATTAAAAACCATTTGTCTCCATTCACTCCTATCAAACACGCTCACGCATGCCTGCTGGAAGTCCAAGCCCCTAGCACACAAAACCTCCTTTAGCCCCTCCCTCCAACCTTTCCTAGGCCGACCCCTACCCCGCCTTCCTTCCACTACAGACTGATACACTCTTGAAGTCACTCTGTTTCGCTCCATTCTCTCTACATGTCCGAACCACCTCAACAACCCTTCCTCAGCCCTCTGGACAACAGTTTTGGTAATCCCGCACCTCCTCCTAACTTCCAAACTACGAATTCTCTGCATTATATTCACACCACACATTGCCCTCAGACATGACATCTCCACTGCCTCCAGCCTTCTCCTCGCTGCAACATTCATCACCCATGCTTCACACCCATATAAGAGCGTTGGTAAAACTATACTCTCATACATTCCCCTCTTTGCCTCCAAGGACAAAGTTCTTTGTCTCCACAGACTCCTAAGTGCACCACTCACCTTTTTCCCCTCATCAATTCTATGATTCACCTCATCTTTCATAGACCCATCCGCTGACACGTCCACTCCCAAATATCTGAATACATTCACCTCCTCCATACTCTCTCCCTCCAATCGTTCATCACCTAATCTTTTTGTTATCCTCATAACCTTACTCTTTCCTGTATTCACTTTTAATTTTCTTCTTTTGCACACCCTACCAAATTCATCCACCAATCTCTGCAACTTCTCTTCAGAATCTCCCAAAAGCACAGTGTCATCAGCAAAGAGCAACTGTGACAACTCCCACTTTATGTGTGATTTTTTATCTTTTAACTCCACGCCTCTTGCCAAGACCCTCGCATTTACTTTTCTTACAACCCCATCTATAAATATATTAAACAACCACGGTGACATCACACATCCTTGTCTAAGGCCTACTTTTACTGGGAAATAATTTCCCTCTTTCCTACATACTCTAACTTGAGCCTCACTATCCTCGTAAAAACTCTTCACTGCTTTCAGTAACCTACCTCCTACACCATACACCTGCAACATCTGCCACATTGCCCCCCTATCCACCCTGTCATACGCCTTTTCCAAATCCATAAATGCCACAAGGACCTCTTTAGCCTTATCTAAATACTGTTCACTTATATGTTTCACTGTAAACACCTGGTCCACACACCCCCTACCTTTCCTAAAGCCTCCTTGTTCATCTGCTATCCTATTCTCAGTCTTACTTTTAATTCTTTCAATAATAACTCTACCATACACTTTACCAGGTATACTCAACAGACTTATCCCCCTATAATTTTTGCACTCTTTTGTCCCCTTTGCCTTTATACAAAGGAACTATGCATGCTCTCTGCCAATCCCTAGGTACCTTACCCTCTTCCATACATTTATTAAATAATTGCACCAACCACTCCAAAACTATATCCCCACCTGCTTTTAACATTTCTATCTTTATCCCATCAATCCCGGCTGCCTTACCCCCTTTCATTTTACCTACTGCCTCACGAACTTCCCCCACACTCACAACTGGCTCTTCCTCACTCCTACAAGATGTTATTCCTCCTTGCCCTATACACGAAATCACAGCTTCCCTATCTTCATCACCATTTAACAATTCCTCAAAATATTCCCTCCATCTTCCCAATACCTCTAACTCTCCTCTCCTATTTTTAACTGACAAATCCATTTGTTCTCTAGGCTTCCTTAACTTGTTAATCTCACTCCAAAACTTTTTCTTATTTTCAACAAAATTTGTTGATAACATCTCACCCACTCTCTCATTTGCTCTCTTTTTACATTATTTCACCACTCTCTTAACCTCTCTCTTTTTCTCCATATACTCTTCCCTCCTTGCATCACTTCTACTTTGTAAAAACTTCTCATATGCTAACTTTTTCTCCCTTACTACTCTCTTTACATCATTCCACCAATCGCTCCTCTTCCCTCCCGCACCCACTTTCCTGTAACCACAAACTTCTGCTGAACACTCTAACACTACATTTTTAAACCTACCCCATACCTCTTCAACCCCATTGCCTATGCTCTCATTAGCCTATCTATCCTAACTGCCTCCTCTTTTAGTTTATAAACCTTCACCTCTCTCTTCCCTGATGCTTCTATTCTCCTTGTATCCCATCTACCTTTTACTCTCAGTGTAGCTACAACTAGAAAGCGATCTGATATATCTGTGGCCCCTCTATAAACATGTACATCCTGAAGTCTACTCAACAGTCTTTTATCTACCAATACATAATCCAACAAACTACTGTCATTTCGCCCTACATCATATCTTGTATACTTATTCATCCTCTTTTTCTTAAAATATGTATTACCTATAACTAAACCCCTTTCTATATGACACCTGGCACCCCAAACTTACCTACCACACCCTCTCTAAAAGTTTCTCCTACTTTAACATTCAGGTCCCCTACCACAATTACTCTCTCACTTGGTTTAAAGGCTCCTATACATTCACTTAACATCTCCCAAAATCTGGATTTTGGATACACATAAAGCCTAGGAACTAGCCCCCAAAAGGGTTAACAAGAGTACATCTGGATTTATATCTACAGTTCACTTATCTGTTACAAGCAAATTTGGGAAATTTGCTTAATATATCTTGTATCTTATTTTCATTAATAAGATACTTTGACATGTCACATAGGTTATGATACTGTCTATCTTTATATTCCTCAATAACTGGACAATTAAGAATATACTTTGCGTTTGGTTTGATCATCATCTGTGTGTCTCCCAAACAGCCACAAGTACTTGTAGCCTATGAAATACATTAATATTAATACTGTACTGGACTGAGAAGAACAATCTATGTGCATAAGGGTAGTTTTTGTAGATCAAAAATATAAGACACTGACATTTGTTTCTTTATTCTGAAATGCAAAGTTTCAACATGCTTGTGTTTCGCAACTGAAAAAGCCAAGAATTACAATGAAAATGTGAAGTGACAACTTAAAAATACAAATATTGAACAGTGCTTAATGAATCATTACAGTTTAACTAAGAATGGAATAAGAAAATATTCAGATTATTAAATGGTATGAGGGGAAAACACTAAACCTGTAAGGGTTACAAAATGCCTGGAGAATGGGAGGTAATTAGGTTTGATTCGAGGAAGAGGGGTATCTCTAATTCCTCAAATCAAGAGCCCTTCACCAGCAGCAAGGCACCCCCCCCTGAAGGGAAAATATGCAGAAAAACAAAATCGCTCGCCATGAAAACTTTACAAATTTCTCCGATTTAATTACAACACCTTTACCACCAAGTATGATCGTGTATCACAAACATTACAAAGTTCTTCAAAAAATGCACACACAAATTTCATCCCTCTGGCTGATCTCAACTGTCACATGTACTCCCTGAGTTACAATTTTATTGAAATTCTGGCAAAATTACTCAATGTACTGCTCACATCATTCACTTATCCTAGGCATTCCTATTATAAAACTATCCATGTGATTCTCTCTCGGACTTTCTTTGATAAAACCGTAAGAGAGCATGTTCAAATTTTTCTCCAACAGTTCTCTTGGTGAACAATTTACGTATTCTCTCAAGCCTCTTCTCCTTTTCTTCAAGCTCACTCTCTTTCTTGACATTTACAATATTTTCACTTGAAACCTTATCACCATTTGTTTTGTCTTTTTTGTCTTTATCACTTATGCTCTCCTTGGTAGAGGATCTTTCTCTTCGTTTGGGAGATTTTGGTTCTTCTTTGATATTTCGTCTTTCTCGACTCGTGGATCTATTCTGTGAATGAGAGCGACTGCCTCTTCGCCTGGAATGAGGACTCCTGGACTTACTACGTTTATGTTTTCTATCTCTTGATCGTGACCTCTCCCTTCCTCTGTGGTTTTTGTCACGTTCTCTGGATCTATCTCTACCATGTTTTCTATCTTTTGATTTGTCCCTTCTTTCTCTTTCCCGTGATCGATCACTATCTTTCTTCTTATCTGGAGAGCGATACTTGTCTCTTCCTCTATCTCTTTCTCTCTCTCTCCCTTTTCCTCTCAACTCTTCTTTTCTCTCTCCCATAGTTTTGTATTTGTTTCTTCTGTCTCTATAAGATTCAACTTTTTCTTCATCCTCAGATGCCGAACTCACTTTTTCTTGCTTAGTTGTCTTTGGTCTTCGTCTTGCTTGTCTTTCTGGTGATTCACTCAAGTCTCGTTGAGTGCGGTAGTGCTTCTGCCGCTTTATGTCGTCTCTTCTCTTTATAATTTCAACTTCGTTATTTTCTTCTTCCTCGCTCTCTGGTTCCTTTTTAACTTCAATATCACCCATCTTTTGTTTGAAAAGGTGATTATAAAAAGCACCAAAATTTTTGTGCTTCAATACATCAATTTTTTCTGTAAAAAAAGAAAAAAAAAAAAAGTTAAATTTATTAGTCTCACTATACTGGGTAAAAAATATTACAGTGTCTAATACACTTCAATATATTCATTTAATGCCTAATACAGTAAATCAAAAGAAATACAGAGAGTAGGACCAAGAAATTTTGAACATTTTGTAGAGATTCATTATACTGTACCATTGCATAGTGGACTCATCCACTGATGATGGAGGTACAAATTTTTTTTTTTTCTCAACAAGTCGGCCGTCTCCCACCGAGGCAGGGTGACCCAAAAAAGAAAGAAAATCCCCAAAAAGAAAATACTTTCATCATCATTCAACACTTTCACCACACTCGCACATTATCACTGTTTTTGCAGAGGTGCTCAGAATACAACAGTTTAGAAGCATACACATATAAAGATACACAACATATCCCTCCAAACTGCCAATATCCCAAACCCCTCCTTTAAAGTGCAGGCATTGTACTTCCCATTTCCAGGACTCGAGTCCGACTATATGAAAATAACCGGTTTCCCTGAATCCCTTCACTAAATATTACCCTGCTCACACTCCAACAGATCGTCAGGTCCCAAGTACCATTCGTCTCCATTCACTCCTATCTAACACTCTCACGCACGCTTGCGGGAAGTCCAAGCCCCTTGCCCACAAAACCTCCTTTACCCCCTCTCTCCAACCCTTTCAAGGACGACCCCTACCCCGCCTTCCTTCCCCTATAGATTTATATGCTTTCCATGTCATTCTACTTTGATCCATTCTCTCTAAATGACCAAACCACCTCAACAACCCCTCTTCTGCCCTCTGACTAATACTTTTATTAACTCCACACCTTTTCCTAATTTCCACACTCCGAATTTTCTGCATAATATTTATACCACACATTGCCCTTAAACAGGACATCTCCACTGCCTCCAACCGTCTCCTCGCTGCTGCATTTACCACCCAAGCTTCACACCCATATAAGAGTGTTGGTACTACTATACTTTCATACATTCCCTTCTTTGCCTCCATAGATAACGTTTTTTGACTCCACATATACCTCAATGCACCACTCACCTTTTTTCCCTCATCAATTCTATGATTAACCTCATCCTTCATAAATCCATCCGCCGACACGTCAGCTCCCAAGTATCTGAAAACATTCACTTATTCCATACTCCTCCTCCCCAATTTGATATCCAATTTTTCTTTATCTAACTCATTTGATACCCTCATCACCTTACTCTTTTCTATGTTCACTTTCAACTTTCTACCTTTACACACATTCCCAAACTCATCCACTAACCTTTGCAATTTTTCTTTAGAATCTCCCATAAGCACAGTATCATCAGCAAAAAGTAACTGTGTCAATTCCCATTTTGAATTTGATTCCCCAAAATTTAATCCCACCCCTCTCCCGAACACCCTAGCATTGGAACAAATGTTCAATGTAAATAAATCATTACCATTTTTTTCTTTGTCTGTGTGTGTGTGAGTGACCTAATTCATGTCTGCAGAAATAAATCATTATGATTGCAACCAAATATAAACATGTCAATAGTTCATTACTACTGTAACTTGTTCAGCTATCAAAACTTTGCAGCCAAGTCCCTGGACCCATTATGTGCCTCTGTAATGTTTTGACTACCGTCCACAGGGTGTACATACCGGTACATAATAAAGACATTAAACTAATTAACAAATGAGCGATAGAAGCTTGTGTGTTCCATACTTCACTGTAAAAAGATTACTTAGTTATTAAATTTACACTCCCTATGAAAGCAAAAGGCTCTGCAGGAGATGCAACGTTTCCCCAATGAAAAGCAGGGGTGCCACGAGTACACTGAGAGTACACAATAAGTGTCAGGGACCCAAGACTGTTCAACCGTCTCCCAGCATACATAAGGGGGATTACCAATAGACCCCTGGCTGTCTTCAAGAAGGTGTTGGACAGGTACCTAAAGTCAGTATCTGACCAGCCGGGCTGTGGTTTGTATGTCTGTCTGCATGTGGCTAGCAGTAACAACCTGACATATCAGACCCTGATTCATGAAGCCTGGTCTCAGACCAGGCCACTGGGGCGTTGACCCCTGAAACCCTCTCCAGGTATACTCCAGGTATCCTCTCCTCAAATATATGGGAAATCATCAAAAGACTCAAAGTGTTTTCAAGAGGGACTTTGAAAAGTTCCTCCAGATAGTTTCTGATCAGATGGCTGTGGTCCTTACCCTAGATTGCATGCTACTAGCACCAATAGCCTAACTGATCAGTCTATCAACCAGGAGGCCTTGGACAGGGCTCAGGAACCAATGATCCAGAGTACCAACAACAGGTAAGTTTGAGTGCTTCCTTTCATGCCAGCATGAGTGAGCCTAATGAAAAATAATAATACTGAGGAAACAATGTTGTGAGCCAAAACTGAACATTATGAACAACTCAATGGCAAATTCTGCTTTGTGGATTTCGCTTTTCTCAAATTTAACTCTAAAAATTCAATATTTGAACCTGGAATTTCAGGGTAAAGATGAAGACTCAAATCATTAGCTTAACTAAAGAAGAATGAAAGTCACAATACAATGGCTGGAACACTTCACAGCTATCCTACAAACTGGAGGTGAAACAACATACTGCTTCAGTCCATCCTGGACTGTTATTAAGCCGAAAGTTGAAGAAATTACATAATTCATGTTAAGCGCTAAACCCATACGAGTCATTCAGCACAAGATGTGATGGAAGCTTGGTCCTCCATCTGAGCATGAGACAAACATGCTTCCTATTTGTACTCATGAACCCACAAAATATTTCTTGTATAATACTACCCTGAGAAATTCATTAACCCACTTTAAAAAATTAGCACTGGCCATCTCCCACCAAGGCAGGGTGATCCTAAGAAGGAAACGTTTACTATCACTCATTTAATGTCTGTCTTGTTAGATTTGTGCAGATATCAAATTTCCAATGACCCTCTGATAAGGAAATTACTATATTCATAAGGAAGCACTTGGCCTTTAATATAAAGGTTATACAGTGCTTGGGGAATGGGAACTAAGTTTGGCCTGAGGAAGGGGAGGGTAGCTCAAATTCCTTGCCTTAAGGGCCCTTCACTGGCATGAAGACAAGCCTTCCTCTTGAAGTGTTACAACAGCTGAGCAAGCTAGGAAAATGGGACAATGAAGCCAAGCAATTAGACAATAATGGCATTCTTCAATATCCACCAACAGTAACAATCTGGTCGAGCAGGTAAGCACCAGACAAGCCTGGCCCATGCACGGGTTCCTGGAGTAAAAAAAAAATCTGGGAACTCATCGAAGGTATATCAAAGGAATATCCTATTATTTCCACACCTCATCTAGTCAGGTTTTGTCATTTACCTTCTTGCATCTCTTCTAACTTGGCCTCTGCTTCAGCTTTCTTCAGTTCTTCCATCTTCTTGACATATGAAGCTGTGACAAATGACTCCTTGTCAGCAAATTCTTCTCCCTCTGCCTCCCGTTCTTTTTGGACTTTGCGTTCAGTGCGACGTTCATCTTCCAGTTTGCGCTTCTCTGCGTGCTTTATTATGTTGTGAATATATTTTGGCTGAAATGAAAATTTAGTCTTTAAACATAAGTTTTTAAGCATTTTTAAAAGAACTCATTAATTAATTGCCAGGAGCAATGGGCTAGTAACCATTTCTCCTGTATACATTACTAAAGTTAAAAAGAGAAACTTTTGTTTTTCTTTTTGGGTCACCCTGCTTCAGTGGGATATGGCCAGTTTGTTGAAAGAAGGAATTTACATCAAGTTCAGGTGATTTTTAACAGTGAAACTAAAGTTTCATGCGCTAATAGGAGGGGTGTTTAGTAATGCCCAATGTCCATTAAATCCAAATGATAAGATTGTTTTTCCATCATCACAACTATTAAATGGGAAAACAATTTATTCTGTGGACTGTAACAATAACAGACAATTCTGGACTTATGAGAGACTGTTCTTTCTGAACTCTGCCCATGGTTTCCAGACATAGCCCGGACAATGGATTTTGTCCATTAAATCCATCTTTAATGCTAAAGAAGAAATGACTTAATATTATATTAAAAGAACAAAGTAAGTTTTCAGTTCTCTATTTATTGATTCTACCGTGTCGATGATTTCTTTGAAAAGCATTACAAGTATATATATCCCCATCCATAAATCAATACAGGAGTGTCCTGCTTTACAGAGCTCTACTTTACGATGTTTCACTAACGCAGCACTTTTCAATTATACCCATTAATTTATTCAGACTCCCTACAACAAGTATATCCACTCTTACTATAAGCTAAGGATGAAAATATTCTATGGAAAGCAGTGTGTGTACTGTACATGTATATGCATTTTTTGGCCTAGTTCTATTGGTCACTTAATATAATGATAAGTGTAAACATGTTATTAGGCTTTTATGTGCCCTCCTGTACAGCAGTAGCCTGGAACCTAACCTGCTGTTTTACAATAATGCAGACTACTGCATTATTGTAATAAATGCATAAATGATGTCAACCCATTCGTGACTGCTTATGAGACAAGCCAGTTGGACATGTATTGGTTGGTGATGTCATTTGTTTACTCTAAACATTGACAAAAATCGAACATTTCCGCTACTTTGAACTCGATTTCAAAGTACTTCCCATTGTGAAACCAATCAATATCATATCTATTTCTGTAATACATCTTCCATTCTATCAAATGAGTTAAAAAAAAACGAGAATACACCATAAATCTATAAGAAAATATACCGCAAAGTCCCTGTTTTGCACCAATAACATGGCCACAGTTTTTTTCTCATTATGCACTGCGTGCTGGAGAATTTTTTTTATATAGTGCACACTTACCACACAGACCTATTCATTCATATGTAGGCCCAAATTTACCGGCCACAACTTAACTGAGTGAGCGGAGTTTACTGCGACCAACAGTGGCTTCAAAACCACCTGATCTTTTATGGACAACATACATTGTATGTGCTTTATACAACAAAAAGCATTTCTTTTATTCGTTGGAACCATGGCTAGGGCTAAAAGTGAGCAGGCTATAACAATAAATGGAGAAAATGAAATTGGAATGACTTATGCAGCATGTAGTGCCACCAAACAGTAGCGGCAGGTTGGCGTGGCAACCCCGGAAATTCAAAATTATGCTAGCTGAAATTAGTGATGGATTACTGATGAAACCGGATTACTGATTGGCAGATTAGTGATGGCCGACCTGTATTGTTACTGTTACCTTTTTCTCAGCTGTCTGTTTCCTTGCAGCTACTTCAGCTGTTTTTGTAGCTTGCATTTCATCATACACTTCATCGTATTGGAATACTGAAGAATCTTCTTCCAGAGCTTCTCGTAGTAAGCGCTTCTGTAAGCTCTGCTGTCCAGAATTGCCTGCTGATTTCTGAAATTAAACCAAAATTGTAGAATACATAAGTGATACAGTAATGTATGTATTTAAAAAAAAATTCCAGGAACTACATAATGTAATTTTATGTAAAAATTTAACCAGAGGATAGACTATGGTTGGAAAAATTTGATAATGGTACAGGCTGAAATATAATGTGTAGTAACTCCCTTTCAGGGGTGAGGTTTACAGTGGACCCCCGGCATACGATATTAATCCGTTCGTAAGAGCTCATCGTATGCCGAAATTATCGCAAGGCAAATTAATTTTCCCCATAAGAAATAATGGAAATCAAATTAATCCGTGCAAGACACCACAAAGTATGAAAAAAATTTTTTTACATGAAATATTAATTTTAATACACACAAACTGACACTTACCTTTATTGAAGTTCTGGTGATGATTGATGGGATGGGAGGAGGGGAAAGTGTGGAAGTTGTTAATGTTTAGAAGGGGAATCCCCTTCCATTAGGACTTTAGGTAGCATGTCCTTTTCCAGGGTTACTTCCCTCCTTTTAATGCCACTAAGACCAGCTGACCGTGGTGCAGCAACAGCTGACCGTGGTGCAGCAGCAGCTGTCCGTGGTGCAGCAACAGATTATGGTGGTGTAGCAGCAGCTGACCGTGGTGCAACAGCAGCTCACCATGGTTTGGCAACAGCTGACTGGTGCAGCAACAGCTGACTGTGGTGCAGCAACAGTTGACTTTGGTGCAGCAGCAGCTGACCATGGTTCAGCAGCAGCTGACCGTGGTTCAGCAGCACCTGGCTGTGGTGCAGCAACAGCTGACTGTGGTGCAGCAACAGCTGATGGTGGTCCAGCAGCAGCTGACTGGTGCAGCAGCGGCTGACCGTGGTGCAACAGCAGCTCACCGTGGTTCAGCAACAGCTGACTGGTGCAGCAACAGCTGACCGTGGTGCAGCAACAGCTGACCGTGGCACGATAGTATGTATTTCCCACCCTTTTTACATATGATCGCTTAAGAGATGGTATCTCCTGCTATCTGTTTTTCGTTTATCCACACCAATAACAGTCTCTCAACATCTTTGAGAACTTGTGATCTCTGTTTTGAAAACAAACTTGCACCTTTTGCAAGAACAGCTTCCTTGATTGCTGTTTTGTTGGCCACAATAGTAGCGATGGTTGATTGGGGTTTGGTATACAACCTGGCCAGCTCCGAGACACGCACTCCACTTTCGTACTTAGCAATTATCTCTTTCTTCATTTCCATAGTAATTTTCACCTTTTTTACTGCATGGTTGGCAATAGAAGCTTTACACAAATAACCCGCACATAAAAGAGAGAAGCTTACGACGACGTTTCGGTCCGACTTGGACCATTGACAAAGTCACACTAACAGAGGTGGAGCAGGACGGCTATATATAGGCAGGAAGAGGTGGAGGTAGTGGTGGTGGTGGTAGTGGTGGTAGTGGTGGTAGTAGTAGTAGTAGTAGTAGTAGTAGTAGTAGTAGTAGTAGTCCATCTTGTCGGTATTATATACAATTCTTGTACTACTACTACTACTACCTCCATCTCTTCCTGCCTATATATAGCCGTCCTGCTCCACCTCTGTTAGTGTGACTTTGTCAATGGTCCAAGTTGGACCGAAACGTCGTTGTAAGCTTCTCTCTTTTATGTGCGGGTTATTTGTGTATCATTCCAGTCACGGTATTGTGCCTTTTTGTTATTTATTAATAGAAGCTTTCTTGGGGCCCATGGTGACTTATTTTGCAGGTATAATCACTAAAAATGCTGTGATATGAAATGTACCGATTGTATGCATGGATGCGACCGCACTGGCTGGCTTGTAAACACTGGTACGCACGGGGCAGCTGAGGACACACGTGGGATGCATCCCGGACGAATCGCATGTGGCGAGGCAAAATTTTTGCGTTAAAATGTATCGTATGCCGGATTTAACGTATGCCGATGCCATCGTATGCCTGGGGTCCACTGTACTTACTCCGGATTAAAAAGAAAAGCTTGGAAAAAATAAGGAGTCACGAAAAAACTATAACACAGTCGTTTGTAGTGACTACAAGCCAGTGTAACATAAGTACATATGACGTTTTAACCCTTTCAGGGTTGGCAGGCCCTCTCTTAAACTTGTTCTCAGGGTCGGAAATTTTTCGAAAAAAAAAAAATAATTATTTTTCTTGTGAAATGATAGAAAATCTTTTCCCGATCATAATGACACCAAAAGTATGAAATTTGATGGAAAACTTACGGAATTATGCTCTCGCGAAGTTAGCGGTCTCAACGATGTTACGCATCAGCGATTTCACCCACTTTGAGCCCTATTATTGGTCAATTCCAATGTACCAGTCGACAAAAATCATACCTATTTTGCTAGAACTCCATTTTGTCCATCGAATGAGTACAAGAAACCACCCATTTACCGATTTCAACCAATAACGTGGTCAGAAATTGGCAATTTTGCCAATTTCACACAAATTTTAAAAGATGCCAATTTCCAAAAATGGTCCAGAACAAACAAGACAGACATTCCTGGCACTAAAATAACATTTCCTCTGTTGATTTCTCACGTCCGCAGGCCTCTGCTACATTTATTTTGCTTTCCACTTTGAATTTTTATTCTCACAAAAAATAGAAAATTTATGTTATGCAGACTACTGCATTCATGTAGAAATGGTATAAATAATATCAGCGCACTTGTGAAGGAATATTAAACTCACCAGTTGTCGTGTATTGGACACGTGGCATGATTTGTTTACGTTTGAACTTTGGCAAAAATCCAACATTTCTGCTACTTTGAGCTCAATTTCAAGGTACTTTTCATGTGAAACCAATCAAAATCATCTCAATTTCCATAATATATCTTCCATTCTATAAAATGAGACCTGGAAAACTAGAATACAACCATAAATAGCATACGAAAATACACTGCAAAGACGCTGTTATTGCGACCCCTGAATGGGTCACAATGTATATAATGTATATTACCTGTTCATATAATTTTATATTGCTTATACACCTACCATCTGACTAATGACCGAGTTCGGTTCCGAGAAACCGGTCGTAAGTCGAACTTTACTACTGAATATCAACAAAACATTTTTGTAATGACTTTATTTTATTGTTTTATTTTGGTATTTCATATTTTACTTTACTTTTTATGTTGTTAGTACTGTATTTTATACTGTAAGGCTTAGGATAAACACTGTGTACAACACAAATAGTTGTTTATTTCCCAGAAATTTGGCATAAAAAACATGGTCGTAAGTCGAGTGGTCGTAAGTCGAGCAGGTCGTAAGTCGGATGGTAGGTGTATTTGCGATATTAGCTAAATCATAAATATATTGCTTTATATTATTATCTGACTTAGTTATATTATTAGGCAGGATGTAACATTTATATATTATTCAGTGCTCATAGTTCGTGAGTGTTAAGTAGCTGACAACATTGTCTAACTACTGTGTTTATCGCTCCGCTTGTTTCCCTGCCGGGTTCTCTGAGTTGCTGGGCAGCAGCTGTCCACGGAGAGTCACATGATCAGGGTGGAGTGATCACACCTCACCTGTAGTAGAGTCTGCTTGGCCTGTGCTCATTCTTGTCTGTTTGAGATGCCTTCCAACAAGACATCTCTCTCCAGCTCTCCCCTGTGGGCCCTTGTTGGAAGATTGTCTCTGTTGCTTTCTTGTTGTTGGTTCTATGTAACTCTGTTCACAGAGCATGGTTTAGACTTAGTGATTTTCAACGTTGTACTGAGGTTGTGTGTCGCATAGACAGTGAGAAACTCAGGTCCTGAGCTGTAGCTTCTGACCTAATTTGTACTGGTATCTGTGTACTGTCACAGTCGGGGATTTTCTAATGCTGAACTTAGATTCAGTAGTATGGGAGTTTTGTGACTTTTGTGGAGGATCTGCAGATGGTCCCTACTTAGTGTCATTATATTATCTCCTTGTTCCTGATTCTGTGTTGCTGTTGCCTGTTATATTGCTGTTCGGCTTATCAGTCATTTTATTGTTCAAGCAAGCTGTTCTGATTGCCAGGTTGGTCAAGAAGTTAGTTTATGTGAGGAGTTTTAGTCAGTCACTGGTTAAGTCTAGTCGAGTCTTGAGACATAGCGTACTACTTAGAGCACTTACACACATACACAAACTTACTTGTATATATTTGTATTATGTTATCAAATGTTAACAATGTACCAGACGGTACTTAAAAGCCATAAAGATGTGATATGTGCCTTCAGCACAATACTACTGTACACGAGAGAAGTGTAGGAACTTGTATCCTATATTATATTCAATTGATCACTTTAATTTACTTTGATATTATACGCCTAGACGACTTTATTGTTATCAATAAACTTATTGAAATTTAATTTCTTTAGTTAGTAGCCTACCAATTGTAATCCTGAAGTACTACTGAATCTTACTAAATTCTAATGGATAACTGGACCAGGATACTGACTACTTGTTACAAAAACCCAGCAACAGGCTGGATGCTAGAGGGTCAGTCCTTTCTAGTATTCACTGGAGATCTCTATCATTATTAGAAATCGTGTTTTTTGTAACACTGTTTTAAACCAAAAACACGGTCGGAGCTTTTTTTTCTTTATGCGCTGTGTGCTGCAGGTTTTTTTTTTATACTGCGCACACTGACCGCATAGACCCATTCTTTCATATGTAGGCCTACCAGCTTTCTCTCACTAGATTTGAAGGAGCTAGAATTTATGCATATTAGTACAGCACCAACCCTGGCGTGCAAGCCGTACTAGTACGGCACCAACCCTGAAAGGATTAAGTTTGGAGGGTCATCTGAACTTTTATGTCAGTATGGTTTTAGCAAAACAGTGAATGATGGTGAATGAGTTTTCTCTTTTTTTTTTTATGAGTCACCCTACCTCAGTGGGAGGCAGCTAGTGTTATAAAAAAAAAAAAAAAAAAAAAATATATATATATATATATATCGCCAGCAATTTATGTAAGTATATAACATAAATATATATACATAGGAACAAAACTGTGAATTTTTGTGCCCCTCAAGGGAGGTTCCTTGATGCTGATGAGGGGCTCTTGATCTAAAGTATTGAATCTGCTCCAGTTCCCTGAACTGAGCCTCAATACCTTCCATCCTCCTCCCATCACTACAGGTGTTGTATAATCCCTACAGGTTTAGCACTCCCCCATGATTATAATAATAATAATGTGAATTTTTGTCTTAAAAATTATTATTATAACCAAATAATTAATAAGCTGTATCAAGGGTGTGTCTTTTTTTGTTGCTAAATGAATTTATGTGAAGTGAATTATCATTGTAAGGTTAGGTTAGGTTAGGTAAGGTTCGTCAGGAAACAGGACAAATATTGTAAGGTGGTTTTACTTTATGACCCTTCACCTTATTAAGACACACAACATTATTAATATATTTTGCCAAGGATGAGCTCTCT
This sequence comes from Cherax quadricarinatus, assembly GCF_026875155.1. Classification (NCBI taxonomy): domain Eukaryota; kingdom Metazoa; phylum Arthropoda; class Malacostraca; order Decapoda; family Parastacidae; genus Cherax; species Cherax quadricarinatus. Next base: position 15,925,611 of record NC_069483.1, read on the forward strand.
AATAAAAGAAACTTCTCAAACTTTCTCTCACAGGAATATCTATGCTTATGGAGCAAATACTGAGGTATTTCTTTAACTATAGTGTCAGTTACATAACAATGGCGAGAAAATATAGATATATGGAGGATGTGATATAAAAACATTTCTATGGTACCTTAAGGGAAGCTTCAACCCAGTTAAGAGGTGTCTCCTCATCTTGCTCAAGTTCGTCGTCAGAGTCCAGCAGAGGATTGAGCTTCCTTGTGCCAAGGGTTGGAGGACCTTTATTTTTATTGGGTAGAATCAAGCCATATCTGAAAATAATAGGTTAGGTGTCTAATAAACTTTACTTCCAATTATAATATATTAAATAATTTAGATATAAACAAAAGTAATCTGCAGCATATTTAATTTGCAAGTACGTACAGTAAATTTAACTGTAAAATTTGAAGAACAAAATCACAATACCATAGCTGGAACAGGTCACAAACAACCTGCACTTAGGAGAGGAAACGTGTACATCAGTATGAAGGGATTTGGGGAAACTGGTTAGCCAGACTTAGAGTCCTGGAGGTGGGAAGTACAGTGCCTGCACTTGAAAGAAGGGGTGGAGATATGCTGCAATTTTTGAACTGTAGTGTTGGCACACCTTTGGCAAGACAGTGATGGGGTGAGTAATAATGAATTTTTTTTTTTTTTTTTTTTTTTTGGGGGGGGGGGGGGGTCACCCTGTATTGCTGGGACATAGCTGATGTGTTTAAAAATACAGTGGAACCTCGACTTATGAGTTTAATCTGTTCCGTGACCTAGTTCGTAACTCAATTTGCTCGTATATCAAATGAATTTTCCTCATTTAAATTAACTGAACTTCCATTAACCCTTTCAGGGTTTCGGCCATACTAGTATGGCTTACGCGCCAGTGTCCATGACATACTAGTACGCATAAATTCTAGCGCCTTCAAATCTAGTGAGAGAAAGCTGATAGGCCTAGATATGAAAGAATGGGTCTATGTGGTCAGTGTACGGAGTATAAAAAAAAAACCTGCAGCACTCAGTGCGTAATGAGAAAAAAAAACTTTGACCTTGTTTTTGGATTAAAACAGCGACTTTGCACTATATTTTCGAATGGTATTTATTGTTGTATTCTAGTTTTCCTGGTCTCACTGTATAGAATGGAAGAAATATTACAGAAATTGAGATGATTTTGATTGGTTTTACAATGAAAAGTACCTTGACATTGAGCTCAAAGTAGCAAAAATGTTCGATTTTTACCAAAGTTCAAAAGTAAACAAATCATGCTAAGCATCCAATACACATCAACTGGTGGGTCTAATATTCTTTCACAAGTGCGCCGATATTATTTATACCATTTCTATACTAATGCAGTAGTCTGCATAACAGTAAATCTTATTTTTTTTTGTGAGAATAAAAATTCAAAGTGGAAAGCAAAAGAATGTAAGAGGGGCGTGGGGATGTGACTAATGAACAGAGGAAATGTTATTTTAGTGCCAGGAATGTCTTTCTTGTTTATTCTGGACCCTATTTGGAAATTGGCATCTGAAATTTGTGTGAAATTGGCAAAATTGCTAAATTCTGACCACTGCATTGGATAGTTGAAATCGGTAAATTGGTGGTTTCTTGTACTCATTTGATAGAAAAAAATGGAGTTCTAGTGAAATAGTTATGATTTTTGTCAACTAGTACATTGGAATTGACCGAAAATAAGGCTCAAAGTGGGCAAAATTGCTGATGCGTAAACATCGTTGAGACCGCTAACTTCGCGAGAGCATAATTCCGTAAGTTTTCCATCAAATTTCATACTTTTGATGTCATTATTATCGGGAAAAGATTCTCTATCTTTTCATAAGAAAAAATATTTTTTTTTAAATTTGGGGGACCCTGAGAACAAGTCTCTGAGAGGGCCTGTGGACCCTGAAAGGGTTAATCTGTTCCAACGGAATTCTTGCTCTCAGGAGGCAGGACAAAATACTTCAATATGATGCTAATATAAACTCTATGGCTTATTTATCTATCACAATTCATCTAATATGACATAATAAACAAAATAAATAACATAGAAACATGATATATACTCTAGAATGAATAAAATACTATGCCATTATGTGATGAGTGGTGGTGGTGGCCATTGCAGCTCCTGCACTGGCCATATCTAAAATGGGACAAGCTATTGTCACTGAACAATACGAGATCTGCATGCAACTGCCTTGCGTTTTTGCAAATGATCAACTCCACAACACTATCTCCCGCTAACTGTTTTTCATTGATCCACACCCGGTCTCAGACCGGGCCGCAGGGGCGTTGACCCCCGAAACCCTCTCCAGGTAAACAACAACTTCTCCACATCTTCAATTGTTTGTGATCTTTGTTTCATTAGCATATTTACCCATTTTCCTTGATTTCTACTTTCTTTGCCAGGATGGAACAGATTGTTGATTTCAACTTCCCATACATCCTGGCAAACTCAGCTAAACATACGCCACTTTCATATTTTTCTACAATCTCTTTCTTAAATTCTATCGTGTTTCTCACCTTCTTTACCAAAGGGCTGGCATTAGGAACTTTCTTTTGCCCATGGTGGCTTATTTCGTAGTCGCAATCAATAAACAAGCCCCAAAATTGCGAAATGTTTTGGATGAATGCTCACTCAACCAGTGACAGAGCCAGACTGAGACGCGCATGCATGAGAGTGGCGGCATCTCGGGCGGGTGGACACGTCTAATACTTACGATTTCCAGATGGAGGTACGAAATCCGGACCAAAATTTTGCCCAAAAAAGTGTTCTAAATCCAAATTGTACAATATTCGGACCGTACAAAAACCGGAGTTCCACTGTAATTATAATTATTGGGAGACAGAATTAGTGATGATAAGTGCACGAGTCCTAGGTAGTAGGTTAGTAGACAGCAACCTCCCAGGGAGATACTACTGTCCTCTCAAGTGAGTGTAAAATAGAAGCCTGTAATTGTTTTACATAATGGTAGGATTGCTGTGTGTCATTTTTTCTGTCTCAAACATGCAAGATTTCAGGTACGTCTTGCTACTTCTACTTACACTTAGTTCACGCAACACATGCATGTACAAGCATATACATGTATATACACACCTTTCTGGGTTTTCTTCTATTTTCTAACTAGTTCTTGTTTATTTTCTATCTCCATGGGAAAGTGGAACAGAATTCTTCCTCCGTAAGCCATGCATATCGTAAGAGGCGGCTAAAATGCTGGGAGCAAGGGGCTAGTAACCCCTTCTCCTGTATATATTACTAAATTTAAAAGGAGAAACTTTTGTTTTTCCTCTTGGGCCATGCTGCTTTGGTGGAATACAGCTGGTTTGTTGAAAGAAGTGCATGAGTATGAAGACTGACTGAAATCTGGATAAGCTAGTCACATTAGACATATAATACCTGGAGTTTACCTGGAGACGGTTTTGGGGGTCAATGCCCCAGCGGCTCGGTCTGAGACCAGGCCTTGTGGTGGGTCAGGGTCTGATGAACCAGACTGTTACTGTTGGCTGCACACAAACTGACATACGAACCACAGCCCACTTGGTCAGGTACTGACTTTAGGTGCCTGTCCAGTGCCTTCTACAATTACATGTACAAGGTATACAAGCCTAGCTGACATCAATGACATACTACTATATAGAAAGCCACTCATTATGCAAAACATTTCAGATAAATTAGGTCAGATGTGATCTACACCATTTGACTAATGCCCATTTGCTTATTTTACTGACAAGTGAACATGGACAACCGGTGTGAAGAAACACACCCAATGTTTCCAACCTTGCCGGGAATCGAACCCGGACCCTCAGGGTGTGAAGTGAGGCATTTATGTTCACTGTACATAAATTTATATAAATTCACTTTTTTTCTTTTTAATATTTTTTAAGCAATTGGCAGATGGGGAACTTTTAGAATTACCTGATAGTTCCATTGTTTGGAGCTTTTTATGTGCATGGAATTTCTACTCAGGTTGAGTCAAGCACATAAGATATTAAGGAGGTAACTGTTTATTGTATCTGTGAGGGAAAAGTTCAACAGATAGGAGTAGCGAGCGAGTATATGGTGATGATAGTTTGATTGCCGGCTGCTTGTTAAGGTAGGGTCAGTCTAGCTCCCACTATCCCCTCCCCCCCCTCTTTTCTCCACCCCGAAAGGTGACGTGTGGGGCTCGGACCAAACAGTAATCACTTGACTCACAGCTCCCAGCACAACTGTAAGTAAAAACCTCTGCTCCTATTCTAGTGGATATATTGGTTGAAAGCTTCACTTTTGACCAATAATAAACTTAGTCCTTTCAGTGTTAAGTTCCATGTTATGCTTTTAGATAATCACCACTTCTTTTAGATATTGTACTTATCATGGAGAGTGATTTCTTAAGCAGTGGGTAACCTTTGTCTCTTTCTAGCTTGGAATGACAGCTCGGGTCATCTGCCAACCAAAGAAACGTGTTGAAGGAGACGGACTGCAAACAGGTCCTGAGTCGTCACTTTTTGATCTACCTACCTGATTAATTGTAGTCAACCGCAGGCAACTACCCCTCATCTTTGCAGTGGTGAAGAACCTGCGTTCCTATCATCTGGACAGACTATTCAAGGCTATAGACTCTGTGAAGAACTAGTCGTTGGGTTGTCACTCAACACCTGTGACCCCCCCCCCATCATCAGCAACGGCTACAATTTCTACAAGATGGTGTCAACCTCAACCAGACACCCCAGTATAACTGTATATATTAGTGTTGAATTCAAATGTCATTTTTTTCATTTCATTTTTCATTTTTCTTTCAAGTAGGATACACCTTCATGTTTCAATGTTTTATCTTTGCATTAATAAATAATAAAGTGTTTATCTTTGTGAATTATTATTTCTTTTTCTATTCATTAATTTTCCTGAGGAGGAGCCAGCCTTGGTAATACTGTCTGAAGTTGTTACAGGGCTGAGTAAGCCTTCACAGCATCATTTCTATGTAGTCTGTTGCAATTCTCCAGGATTTCTTACACTGGGTTCATAATAATACCAAGTGTCCTGTATATATAGTCTCAACAGTAATAACATTATATATAATCAAATTAAGAGCTAAACCCAAAAGGGTCATACAGCACTATGCACAGAACTAAGTGTGAATATCTTTGAAAATGTACCATACGTGAAGTAACCACAGATTAGAAAGTAGTACAGAGTGAGTAGTGTAAGTTAAGGTACAGGTACACAGAAGTACCATTATTATACAAAGTTTAACATATTATTGTAACCACAGAAAATACAAGAAAATACAAGAATACAGATACAGACAAGATATACAGGAGAAGCAGCCCAGCCACCGTGGAGAGAAGACGTCGTCGTTCCCGCTCTTCAGCTGAGCAACTCTGAACACTGTTGCTCGAGAATTTACTTGGGTTATCCTGAGTAGTTCTTCACCAGAGCTGAGAGGAGACTTGCTTGCAGTCACTTCGAGCCCCATCCCATCAAGAGGGTAAGGCGGTGACTTGCTTGCTTGTTCACCCCTCTCATCCCCATCCCCCCATCCTTCCCCTTCCTCCCCCCACCCATACATCAACACTGGCCCACACACTTAACACACTACATACATTGCTATCCTTCTGACTGTCCTATCTTCTTATTTTTCGGCAACTTCGCTTTGGCGAGTTAACACAAGGCATTTTGACCATCTGGTAGCCCGTGTGGTTTTTTAAAATCCAGCCGATCTTTGCCTTGGGCCCTTTCCCCTCACTACTCGAGGGTAGGCTATCTTAGGAGCTGACCTTCATAAGTCAGCTGAAATAGGATGTTAGGCTAACATTAAGGAAAGATACCTTTTTGTTAAGCAACTCCTCTGCCAGATGCACCTTCCCAGGCATCATGGCGAGGATACGTGTAAGATTACATATTAATGGAAATCAAATGTCCATAAAAGACATTCTCAATTGTATTTGCTCGAACTCAACTGTTGCTCCAGTGGATGTTTTTCAAACCCACGCTGGAGCAGTACTTCTCCTCTCTTCGGAAGAAGAGTTACTTCAACTCCTAAAGCATGATGTCTTGGATAAACTGAAGACTTCTGGTGTTATCCCAGTTGCACCTGACAGCTATCAAGCTCAGAGGACTGTGTTTGTGGCCAGAATCAACAGTTTTATGAAACAAAGCACTGTTAATGAAATTGTTGATAACATTAATGCCGAGAATTCTGACTTTAGGGCTGTAGAAGCACACAAATTCTCGAATCACAACAACAATAAGGTAACTTTAAAATTAATACTCGAGACACCTGAGGGGGCCAAACTTGTGTGTCAAAATGGCTTCAAAGTTTCAGTACCAGATGCACATCTGCCCAAAATTTTCTATGGAACGTTTGTCAGTGTGACACAATGTTTCAAGTGTTATGCCTTTGGTAAATAACAACAACAAATGCAGTATAACGGGGGGAAAATTTGTAGCATTTGCTCGGGCCAACATTCCTATCGTGATTGTACCAATAAAAATTCACCTAAAGTGTCCCTCTGTAATGGAAAACATCATGCTGTTTCTGCTATTTGTCCTGAAAAAAAAAAAGGAAAAATGCAGAAAATTCTTGACCCCAAAAACTATCCACTTCTAAGAAGACCACTCCCCAGGCACCGCCAACCATGCCCCAAAAACTTCCTTCCCAGCTCTGCCTGGATCAAGTGGGACTCCTCAGGTCTCTACCAATGGTTCCAATGTTTGGAATTCTGCCCCTCTTGGAGAGCCCCAATCTAACCCTCACTTACAACAGACACAACAACAAGGTTCAGTCGCATCTCATGTGTCTCAGGTATCCACAGATGGGATATAATGAGAGCACAACTAATGTACTTGGTGGCCAAAAACACAGCTGGTGGTGATATTCAACTCTGCCTCGTGTTTTGAATGATATGTTAAAGGCTAATGGGATCACTCCCATCATTATCCCTGAAAATGTGAAGGCCATTATGACCCAGCCTTCTCATAACAAGAAGTATGTACCATACTCACATCTAATAAAAAGGGCCTAAGTCATCCCTGGCCCAGGGATCGCCCCCCCTCGCAAACCCAGTTGTCAACTCTTCTAAACCCGAAAAGTCAACACCTGAACATAACAATGCCCCAGAAATTTGGTGCCTACTCTCCCCTATTGTAGCTGAACCTGTTGAACAGGAATTTTTCCCCAAGGTAACTCACCTTGCCTATCTAATATTCACTTGGAGCCTACACAGTCTCCCATTAACTCTCACGAGCCTCTGCTTCTAAACTGAGTATAGCATACCTCAGTTTCATGATGATGACTCTAACGACCAAAACGATTCCATTGATTCTAATGAGTCTGTTAATATTACTGCCTCTAGTGAAGATGAAGATGATGGCATTGTTAATTACACAAGCTTCCACGCAAAAGTTTCCTTCTCCTATTGACAGTCCAGCAGGGATATTTATAGATACAACACAAACATTACTTGTGGGCTTTTCAGAACGCAGTGTACGAGCGAAGAATAAGCAATAAGGGGGAATTACAATTTTCCAACTTAATGTTCAACATTTCTTCAATAACCGTTACTTTCTTGAGGTTGAACTACATAACTACAATCCGATTTTTATACTTTGAACGAGACAGCTGCAGGATTTTGATCAACATATTAAATTACGTGGATACTGGTACTGTTGAGAAATCGAGAGGACAGTTTAGTGGTGAAAGCCATCTTGGTTAAATTGGGAAATATACATTTAAAAATATTCATGTGGATGAAGACAACATTCTTGCAATAGAACTAACAACGTCGCAGGGAAACAACTAGTAAAAAGGAACTGGATTTTTTTCCCCCGAGACGCCAATATAGAGTCAATTCCTCTACATAGGATATTAAGCAGAAATATTCCAACAATTTTAGCTGGAGATTTTAATGCTCATCACCCTGCCCTCTTTAACTGTGGAGCTGGTATTCCAAACGGGGTGATTTTAAAAGGAAAACAACTCTTTAATATCATGACAGCTAGAAACTTGTCATTTAAAGGCCCATTCTTCAAATCGTACATTGGACCTCTTTCCAGGAACACCAGATATTGTACTGACAAACAGAGACGGGTGACATCTTTCACTGTCGTATATCTCCTGGTGGAAATGTGGGATCTGACCATATCCCTGTTATAATACAACTACAAACTTCTCCATTCAGAATACCTGTAACCCCCAAAACCCCAATCTTAACACCCTAGGATTTGACCCCTTCAGGGCATATCTGGGTGAAGATAAAATTGTGTCTTTGAAAATCTACCTTCCAGTGCAATTGAGATGCAATCAGGTCCCTGAAACAATCGAATAATTGAAGCTACCAATGCAAATTGCCAATTAGCTTCCACGAAGAATACCAACAATATAAACCTACTAGGGAAATTAGAGACACTTTAAGAAATTATCAAGCAGAATGTCGAAGGCATCTTCAAACGCGACAACCACCAGCAGCTACACTGCACCGATTAAGGCACGAATTAATTAACATGATTAGTCAACACAAACGAGACATATGGAAAAATTTCTAGTTCTTCAAGCTAATCAATATAAACGTGAACCAGCAAAATTTTTGGAGTAAGATCCGACAACTTTTAGGGGCAAAGCACAAGGCTCCTAACTACTAGTTCATACCTTCACTGATGAGGATGATGAAGAGGGTTGAAATTAAACTTGACGTTTCCACAGGACCAGGTTTAATTTGATGGGTGATGTATTGGAGAAAATTCTCTCTCACAATAATAGTCGTCAATTTAATAATAATCATTATCAGTTAGTAAATGAATGGAGAGATGAAAACTTGGTGATCTACAACCACTACCTACCATCGATACTTCAACTCTTGAAGATACCCACCCGTTTTACTAGACCTATTACATTATTAGAGATAAGTCAGGTTATTGGAAGAATGAGAAATAGAGCCCCTGGCCTCTCTGGAAAAAACAAATGAAACAAATAAAGTACCTACCTAAAAATTTGCAAACAGTCCTTGGTAAATATCTTTAATGCCATCTGGCCTCAGGACATTTTCCAGTTTTTTTTAAGACTGCTAGAATGATCTTTCTTGCTAACCCCAAATAAAGACATCCACCAACCTGGGAACTATAGACCTATATCCTTACTTGAAGTCCACTGGAAAAGTTCTTGAGAAAGTCTTTTCCAACAGATTGAATTACTATAGGGAGGTTTAATCACTTGTTTACTGAAAAACAATTTGGCTTTAGAACACATAGAGGTACCAATCATGCAATTAATGTTATTTTTGACACTGTAGCAAGTCTAAAACAGCAGGGCAATCTTCCCTTAATTGCCACCAGAATGTTCATAAAGTTTTTTGATAGCTTATGGCATGATGGCCTTATATACAAACTCATTGACCTACCAGCCCATAACTGGACTTTTCTCAGAGTAATTTAAAATTTTTCTTAACTCAAAGAAAAATCTTTCCCCACCTTTCATGGCAAGTCGACAGAACCTTTTTATACCGACGGCTGGTGTCCCACAAGGTTCTTGTCTCAGCCCACTTCTGTTTAACATTTATGTGAATGACCTTCCCAACCAGAGTTTAATGACACAATTGTGACACAGTTTGCAGATGATGTTATTCATGTCGTCTCATCACTCCAGTAACAGGAAAATACAAGTATGAGAGAGTCATAGAAAAAATGAATATTGAACTTCGTCGAACATCTAATTGGGAGAAGAAATGGAGAATTACGACTAATCCTGACAAGGTCCTTGTTAGCACGATGGGAAATGTTTTGCATCAACACATTGAAGATAAAGGGGGTATCTCCATCAGAGGTACACCTGTAGCCATTAGAAACCCTAACAAGATTTTGGGGATATGAAATAGACAGGCTGCTCCACTCAACATCCATGTAACTAAAAAGATCAAAAACAGCCAAAGCCGGGTTTCTAGCAGACTCTTTCGATTCAATAAAGCCCCTCAACATGTCAAAAAACATCTGTATAAAATGATAATAAGACCTATACTTGAATACCCTTGTGTCCCAAATCATTAACAACAAAGACCAACATGCTAGGGTTTTACAAAGGGTCCAGAATAAGGCTCTTCGATTTATTACCAATACCAGGAGGAGAGACAGATTTAAAAAATGGCAGATTTACACACACAACAAGATATCACTGCCATAAATGTACGCCTTGACACCCTAAAAAAGAAACAACTTTATACAATGCAAGAACTATACATGCCAGATAGAGAACATCCTATACAAGTGATAAATACCACCGATTACACCATAAAATACCCACCTCACAGGACTCAAAGAATGACTCCCCCCACAGAGGGTTCGTCGTTTATTCATAAAGATGATTACCCTCGACCCATGATTTTGAGCAACTTACCTGACGAAGAAGATTGGATACTACCAGAACCCTTCTATGTATACTGAAATAAAAACCCTCGCCCCCAATTAGGGAGACATCTTAATAACTTTCTAATGTAAAATTATGCTATTGACTAATGTTGGCACCACCATTAAGAAGCATTTTCACGAGCTCATAAACTGGCCAGAAAATATTTTCCTTTCCTGTCGTATTTAATATCCGTTGTGCAATCGCGAAAAAAAAAAAAAAAAAAAAAAAAAAAAAAAAAAGCAATTGCAACTTGTATAATTACAACCAATTCAGAGTCATGTACTTATATACCTATTATATTTATGTGACTCTGATGGGTTAGTATTATACCTCTTAAAAAATAATCTTATCAATTCAAATACACTTTTTAAATTACACCAAAGTGGTTGGGCCACTTACCTTTTATATCCTACCTCTCCCCCCCCCTCCAACCCTCTTCCAATATTTCCATCCTTACCCATCCTTCTTCCTTCCCCATCTTACCAAAGCTCTGGTCATTAGAAGCGTAGAAGCGATTGTAACCACAAACGAGCGGTATTGATCAATAACACTGCACTAGCCAAGGACTTGAACCCATGTGGTTCTAGCTCACCATGAGGCAGGCCAGTACAACATGGGTTCGAGTCCTTGGCTAGTGCAGTGTTGTTATAGTTTAACATGTGTAAATTACCTAGGATAACCCACAAGTCTCTAAATGACTGATTTCCATTAAGGGAACATTTTTTTTAAAATAGTCCCACTCTTTTGGTAAATTTTTTTTAGATATGTGCTGAATGTGAGTGTTGAATTTTAGTCTGCTGAATGTGAGTGTTGAATTTTAGTCTGCTGAATGTGAGTGTTGAATTTTAGTCTGCTGAATGTGAGTGTTGAATTTTAGTCTGCTGAATGTGAGTGTTGAATTTTAGTCTGCTGATGTGAGTGTTGAATTTTTTGTCTGCTGAATGTGAGTGTTGAATTTTAGTCTGCTGAATGTGAGTGTTGAATTTTAATCTGCTGAATGTGAGCATTGAATTTTAGTCTGCTGAATGTGAGTGTTAATTTTAGTCTGCTGAATGTGAGTTTTTGAATTTAGTCTGCTGAATGTAGTGTTGAATTTTAGTCTGCTGAATGTGAGTGTTGAATTTTAATCTGCTGAATGTGAGCGTTGAATTTTAGTCTGCGGAATGTGAGCGTTGAATTTTAGTCTGCGGAATGTGAGCGTTGAATTTTAGTCTGCTGAATGTGAGTGTTGAATTTTAGTCCCGCTGAATGTGAGTGGGTTTAATTTTTGTCTGCTGAATGTGAGCGTTGAAATTTTTGTCTGCTGAATGTGGGGTGTTGAATTTTAGTCTGCTGAATGTGAGTGTTGAATTTTAGTCTGCTGAATGTGAGTGTTGAATTTTAGTCTGCTGAATGTGAGTGTTGAATTTTAGTCTGCTGAATGTGAGTGTTGAATTTTAGTCTGCTGAATTTAGTGTTGAATTTTTGTCTGCTGAATGGAGTGTTGAATTTTAGTCTGCTTTAATGTGAGTGTTGAATTTTAGTCTGGGTGAATGTGAGTGTTGAATTTTAGTCTGCTGAATGTGAGTGTTGAATTTTAGTCTGCTGAATGTGAGTGTTGAATTTTAGTCTGCTGAATGTGAGTGTTGAATTTTAGTCTGCTGAATGTGAGTGTTGAATTTTATTCTGCTGAATGTGAGCGTTGAAAATTTTTGTCTGCGGAAAAGTGAGCGTTTAATTTTAGTCCTGCGGAATGTGAGCGTTGAATTTTAGTCTGCTGAATGTGAGTGTTGAATTTTAGTCCCGCTGAATGTGAGTGTTGAATTTTAGTCTGCTGAATGTGAGCGTTGAATTTTAGTCTGCTGAATGTGAGTGTTGAATTTTAGTCTGCTGAATGTGAGTGTTGAATTTTAGTCTGCTGAATGTGAGTGTTGAATTTTAGTCTGCTGAATGTGAAGTTTGAATTTTAATCTGCTGAATGTGAGCGTTGAATTTTAGTCTGCGGAATGTGAGCGTTGAATTTTAGTCTGCTGAATGTGAGTGTTGAATTTTAGTCTGCTGAATGTGAGTGTTGAATTTTAGTCTGCTGAATGTGAGCGTTGAATTTTAGTCTGCTGAATGTGAGTGTTGAATTTTAGTCTGCTGAATGTGAGTGTTGAATTTTAGTCTGCTGAATGTGAGTGTTGAATTTTAGTCTGCTGAATGTGAGCGTTGAATTTTAGTCTGCTGAATGTGTGTGCTGAATTTTCATCTGCTGAATGTGAGCGTTGAATTTTAGTCTGCTGAATGTGAGTGTTAAATTTTCATCTGCTGAATGTGAGCGTTGAATTTTAGTCTGCTGAATGTGAGCGTTGAAATTTAGTCTGCTGAATGTGAGTATTGAATTTTAATCTGCTGAATGTGGGCGTTGAATTTTAGTCTGCTGAATGTGAGCGCTGAATTTTAGTCTGCTGAATGTGAGCGTTGAATTTTAGTCTGCTGAATGTGTGTGTTGAATTTAAGTCTGCTGAATGTGAGCGTTGAATATTAGTCTGCTGAATGTGAGCGTTGAATATTAGTCTGCTGAATGTGAGCGTTGAATTTTAGTCTGCTGAATGTGAGCGTTGAATTTTAGTCTGCTGAATGTGTGTGTTGAATTTTAGTCTGCTGAATGTGTGTGTTGAATTTTAGTCTGCTGAATGTGAGCATTGAATTTTAGTCTGCTGAATTTGAGTGTTCAATTTTAGTCTGCTGAAAGTGAGCGTTGAATTTTAGTCTGCTGAATGTGTGTGTTGAATTTTAGTCTGCTGAATGTGAGCGTTGAATTTTAGTCTGCTGAATGTGAGTGTTGAATTTTAGTCTGCTGAATGTGAGTGTTGAATTTTGGTCTGCTGAATGTGTGTGCTGAATTTTAGTCTGCTGAATGTGAGCATTGAATTTTAGTCTGCTGAATGTGAGCGTTGAATTTTAGTCTGCTGAATGTGAGTGTTGAATTTTAGTCTGCTGAATGTGAGCATTGAATTTTAGTCTGCTGAATGTGAGTGTTGAATTTAAGTCTGCTGAATGTGAGTGTTGAATTTAAGTCTGCTGAATGTGAGTGTTGAATTTAAGTCTGCTGAATGTGAGTGTTGAATTTAAGTCTGCTGAATGTGAGAGTTGAATCCAAGTTTGTAGTAAAAATGAATACAAAGGAACTTTCCCTCATCTTGTCTTTCGAATATAAAAAAATCAGGTTTGAACAAAGGAAGGGAAGGCCAGCTCCAATTTCTCAGAACAAAAGCCCTTCACCGGCATCATCGGCTCTGACAAACTATCCAAAACTCGTTTACCTGGAGTTTACCTGGAGAGAGTTCCGGGGGTCAACGCCCCCACGGCCCGGTCTGTGACCAGGCCCCCTGGTGGATCAGAGCCTGATCAACCAGGCTGTTACTGCTGGCTGCACGCAAACCAACGTACGAGCCACAGTCCGGCTGATCAGGAACCGACTTTAGGTGCTTGTCCAGTGCCAGCTTGAAGACTGCCAGGGGTCTGTTGGTAATCCCCCTTATGTATGCTGGGAGGCAGCTGAACAGTCTTGGGCCCCTGACACTTATTGTATGGTCTCTTAACGTGCTAGTGACATCCCTGCTTTTCATTGGGGGGATGTTGCATCGTCTGCCAAGTCTTTTGCTTTCGTAGTGAGTGATTTTTGTGTGGGAAGTTCGGTACTAGTCCCTCTAGGATTTTTCCAGGTGTATATAATCAATGTATCTCTCCTGCCTGCGTTCCAGGGAATACAGGTTCAGGAACCTCAAGCGCTCCCAGTAATTGAGGTGTTTTATCTCCGTTACGCGCGCCATGAAGGTTCTCTGTACATTTTCTAGGTCAGCAATTTCACCTGCCTTGAAAGGTGCTGTTAGTGTGCAGCAATATTCCAGCCTAGATAGAACAAGTGACCTGAAGTGTGTCATCATGGGCTTGGCCTCCCTAGTTTTGAAGGTTCTCATTATCCATCCTGTCATTTTTCTAGCAGATGCGATTGATACAATGTTATGGTCCTTGAAGGTGACATCCTCCGACATGATCACTCCCAGGTCTTTGACGTTGGTGTTTCGCTCTATTTTGTGGCCAGAATTTGTTTTGTACTCTGATGAAGATTTAATTTCCTTGTGTTTACCATATCTGAGTAATTGAAATTTCTCATCGTTGAACCTCATGTTGTTTTCTGCAGCCCACTGAAAGATTTGGTTGATGTCCGCCTGGAGCCTTGCAGTGTCTGCAATGGAAGACACTGTCATGCAGATTCGGGTGTCATCTGCAAAGGAAGACACGGTGCTGTGGTTGACATCCTTGTCTATGTCGGATATGAGGATGAGGAACAAGATGGGAGCGAGTACTGTGCCTTGTGGAACAGAGCTTTTCACCGTAGCTGCCTCGGACTTTACTCTGTTGACGACTACTCTCTGTGTTCTGTTAGTGAGGAAATTATACATCCATCGACCGACTTTTCCTGTTATTCCTTTAGCACGCATTTTGTGCGCTATTACGCCATGGTCACACTTGTCGAAGGCTTTTGCAAAGTCTGTATATATTACATCTGCATTCTTTTTGTATTCTAGTGCATCTAGGACCGTGTCGTAGTGATCCAATAGTTGAGACAGGCAGGAGTGACCTGTTCTAAACCCATGTTGCCCTGGGTTGTGTAACTGATGTGTTTCTAGTTGGGTGGTGATCTTGCTTCTTAGGACCCTTTCAAAGATTTTTATGATATGGGATGTTAGTGCTATCAGTCTGTAGTTCTTTGCTGTTGCTTTACTGCCCCCTTTGTGGAGTGGGGCTATGTCTGTTGTTTTTAGTAACTGTGGGACGACCCCCGTGTCCATGTTCCCTCTCCATAGGATGGTAAAGGCTCGTGATAGGGGCTTCTTGCAGTTCTTGATGAACACGGAGTTCCATGAGTCTGGCCTTGGGGCAGAGTGCATGGGCATGTCATTTATTGCCTGTTCGAAGTCATTTGGCGTCAGGATAACATCGGATAGGCTTGTGTTAATCAAATTTTGTGGCTCTCTCATAAAAAATTCATTTTGATCTTCGACTCTCAGTCTGGTTAGCGGCTTGCTAAAAACTGAGTCATATTGGGACTTGAGTAGCTCACTCATTTCCTTGCTGTCATCTGTGTAGGACCCATCTTGTTTAAGAAGGGGCCCAATACTGGACGTTGTTCTTGACTTTGATTTGGCATAGGAGAAGAAATACTTTGGGTTTCTTTCGATTTCATTTATGGCTTTTAGTTCTTCCCGCGATTCCTGACTCCTATAAGATTCCTTTAGCTTAAGTTCGATGCTTGCTATTTCTCTGACCAGTGTCTCCCTACGCATTTCAGATATATTGACCTCTTTTAGCCGCTCTGTTATTCTTTTCAATTCAATTCAATTCAAAGTTTATTCTCTATAAGGATTACAATGCTGAGTTTACAGAAATTTGGTTATTGTGTGGTTTACATGTAGTAAAATTGTGATTACAGAGTGTACTACTAGAACGCTTAGCATGGCTAGGCATTTCGGGCAGACTTAGTTTTATTCTTAATTGTAAAATATTAAAAATTATGAGGTAAGTTGGTATTATGGCTAAGTGACTAAATACTAGTTTGTGAGTTTAGCAATGTAAATGCTTTTGTTTTGGCACAGTACATAGTTTCAGTATTGGAGTATCACAGGATTCATTATTTTAAGATTGAGATTAATATTTCTGTTTATGGTCAAATGAGTCAGTGAGTGTAAGTGTGAACCACCAGGTGGTATTCGTGTAGTTAGTTGACAGGGTGTATCAGGGAGATAAGATGGTTTCTAATGGTAGTTTTGAAGGTGATGAATGTGTCTGCAGTTCTAGAGTTCTCAGGTAGGGTATTCCAGATTTTAGGGCCTTTGACATACATTGAATTTTTGTAAAGGTTTAGTCGGACACGGGGAATGTCGTAGAGATGTTTGTGTCTGGTGTTATGCCTGTGGGTTCTGTCACAACTATCAAGAAAGCGTTTTAGGTCAAGGTTGATATTAGAGTTTAAGGCCCTGTAGATGTAGATTGCACAGTAGTAAGTGTGGATGTACTGAACAGGGAATAAGTTTAGGTCTATGAAGAGTGGGGGGGTGTGTTGCCAGGGATGGGATTTAGTGATTATTCTTATTGCAGCTTTTTGTTGGGTTATTATTGGCTTTAGGTGTGTTGCTGCAGTTGATCCCCAAGCACAAATAGCATAGGTGAGGTATGGATAAATAAGTGAGTGGTATAGTGTGAGAAGGGCATTTTGCGGCACGTAGTATCGTATCTTGGAGAGGATCCCAACCGTTTTGGTTACTTTTTTGGTTATATGCTGGATATGGGTGCTGAAATTCAGGTTGTTGTCAAGGTATAAGCCTAGGAATTTGCCCCCATTATTTCTGGTAATTAGAGTGTTGTCAATCTTAATGTTAATTTGTGCATCTCCTGCTCTGCTACCAAACATAATATAGTAGGTTTTGTCAGTGTTGAACGTAAGTTTATTGGCTGTCATCCAAGTCGATATTTTGATCAGCTCCTCATTCACAGTGGTGTTGAGGGAGGCAAGATTAGGGTGAGAGATGACATAAGTCGTGTCATCAGCAAAGAGAATGGGTTTCAGGTGTTGGGATACGTTTGGAAGGTCATTGATGTATATGAGGAAGAGCAGGGGACCAAGGACACTTCCCTGCGGAACTCCAGTATCAAGTGGCCGTGTTGCTGATGCTGTGTCTTTAATGGTGACATACTGATACCTATTAGTAATGTAAGATTTGAAATAAGCAAGCGCATGGCCTCTTATACCGTAATGATCAAGTTTGTGGAGTAGGATGTCGTGGTCTACTGTGTCAAAAGCTTTTCTTAGGTCAATAAAAATTCCTAGTGGATATTCCTTATTTTCCAATGCTGTGTAAAGCAGATCTAGCATTTTTATGATTGCATCATTAGTGCTTTTATTTTTCCTGAATCCAAATTGGCAGGGGTTGAGTATGTTTCGTGCCGTAATAAATGAATATAGTCTCCTGTGCACGAGTTTCTCAAAGATTTTGGATAGCAATGGTAAGTTTGATATTGGCCTATAGTTGTTTAAGTCTGTAGGGTCACCACCTTTATGTATTGGTGTAACCCTTGCCATCTTGAGTAGTTTCGGGAAGGTGCTAGTTTCTAGTGACTTGTTAAAGAGAAATGAAATGCATGCGAAAGGACAGGGCCGCTCATTGTACAGTAATGGTGGGAAGGGAACAGATTCCCTGATTTATTTTTAAGTGCTTTTAATCTCGGTGACTTCCGTGGGCTATTTGGTGAAAGTAAAAGGGAAATTTGGGAAACCCCATCTAGGTACCCCCCGGATGGGCATTGGTATGGGGTTTTACTGGCGAGATTAGATCCTAGGTGAGAAGAAGTCGTTTATTTGTTGCTGTGTCAGGGGATGTAGGGGTGTTTCTTAGTTTAGTTAGGACAATATTCTTGGTTTTTTCGTTTGTGGGCCCCTAAAATTGAGAGAGTTTTTTCCAGGTTTTTTTTAATTTTCCCTCTAGTGTTGTGAATTACTGGAGTGTATAGTTTTTTGGCTTTCTTTTTTATTTTGGGGAACTGTGAACATTTTTTTAAGAATATTTTTTGTGTATTAACCCTTTTCTATATTGCTTATATTCCCTTAAAAAAATTCACGCCAAGAAATAGCACTTGGGCCCCTTATGACGACGTTTCGGTCCTCCTGGGCACTGTACGCACACTGGCCCCAGGAGGGAGCGAAACTCGTCAAAAGGGGTTTAGTGGGGGACAGGACCCTTGTGGAGCATACTTACTGTGGCCGCCCCTGACATAGCCCTTTTTCCCTTATAATTAAGTCCTGTAATGACCTTAAGGTCCCGGGGGGTGTCTCCGGGCCCTCCGGGAAAAAGTGGGTTTACCTAAAAGGGTACCCCCAAACCCGCAACACCTCAACACTTCCTCCAAAACCCTTAACTTTGACTTTTTTAAAAACGTAAAAAAAAAACCCCCCTTCCCTTCACAGATAAAATTCTTTATTTACTTTTTTTCTCTTTTTTTACTTTTTTTACTGTATAATATATAAAAAATACTTTTAGCTGTTTAAAATTGTATTGGGGGCCTATTTAAATTTTAAAATAGGTTTTTCCCCCTCATTTGTCAGGGGGTCCGACCCCATATATTTTGGAAAATAAAAATTATTAGTCGTATATGTTTTGGTGTTATTATAAAATATACATCCAAACTACGTTACATCATATAAATAACATTACACACTTTAAAAATTTTCATTACAACAAATGCAATATAATTTCAAAAACTACAATATATACATCACAAGATTTAAAAAATTTAAAAACACAAAAACTATAAATTCTCACAACACTATGCAAATATACATCACAAAAATTACGTATACACTATACATATCATCACTACACTGCAAAATTCAGCACAATATAACACAGAACACAAAATTGCAAACTAGAAATACCGAGGATTTAGCAAACAAGGGACTCCATACAATGTGAGGATATATTACCCAAAAAAAATGGTGGGAGCTCCCTTGTTTGGTGCTAGGGAGGATAGAAATAAGACGGGAAACATGCACCAAAGGGGAATACAGTCCAGAAAACCCCAAAGGGAAACGGGAAAAAAAGCCGTGCAATAATGAAATCGGTACTGCTGGATGGGAAATCTGGAAAAACAGTGGGACTTTTCAACTTGACCACCTAGAAAATGCCGTGCCCCTATGACAACAGGAAAAAGCAAACTCCTCCTGTAAGCTTTTTCACCTGAACTGTGTACTCTTCGTCAGGAAAGACGGGGCTTAACTTTAAAATTTCCAGGCTACCACTTAGGGGACAAAAAGTACAAAACATCCCGGCCAGGGAAAACCGGGTAGCCACAGCCACTCAAGAGGGAGAGGTTTTTTTGTGCCCGGAAGGAAAAAAAATGCAGGAAATGGGAGAAATCGCCAAACAAAACATTCCGGAGTGGAACCCCAGCGATGGCCTCACTCCAAAACCAACAGTACAGATACTAAAGCGGAAAAAAAAAAACCCCCCCCCCGTACAACAATACCACCAGTCCGATAACATTCTTCTTGGCAAATATACAGGGTCTAAAGCCAGCAACAAACAACAAAATACCTTTCATCCGTGGACTGCTTGCAGAGGCAAAGGCAATGTTCGCGGTTTTCACTGAGACCCACATAAAGGATCACTTGGACAACGAAAAACCATACCCCCGGCCGGGATTGAACCCGCCAAGTCCCTTCACTGCCGTCACTGCCCCTTCACTGCGGGTTCAATCCCGGCCGGGGTTATGGTTTATTTGCAATCGTGTCACTACGATTTCTTGAGTCATTGGACAACGAAATATG
Organism: Cherax quadricarinatus; assembly: GCF_026875155.1. Lineage (NCBI taxonomy): Eukaryota > Metazoa > Arthropoda > Malacostraca > Decapoda > Parastacidae > Cherax > Cherax quadricarinatus. The sequence continues at coordinate 15,945,342 of NC_069483.1, forward strand.
GATCCCAGGTTACAACCTATACAGATGTGACAGAGTGAACAGGGAAAAGGGGACGGGGTTGGCCTGTACATTGCAGAGTCACTTGTTTGCACAGAACTGCTAAATGCCTCAAATGATGTAGTGGAAGTTTTAGCAGTAAAGGTCGAGAACCAAAACCTAGTCATTGTGGTAGTCTACAAGCCTCCGGATGCAACATCCCAGCAATTCCAGGAACAGCTGTTAAAAATTGACCACTGTCTGGAAAATCTTCCAGCTCCTGCACCCAACATCTTGCTCCTGGGGGATTTCAACTTAAGGCACCTAAAATGGAGGAATATAGCAAATAATATTGTTGCAGTAATAACACCAGGAGGCAGCTCTGATGAAAACTCACACTCACACGAGCTTTTAAATCTCTGCACAAAATTCAATTTAAACCAGCAAATAATAGACCCTACTAGACTGGAGAATACACTAGACCTCATCTTCACTAACAATGATCTGATAAGAAATGTCACCATATCAAAAACAATATACTCAGATCACAACATAATTGAGGTTCAGACATGTATGCGCGGAGCCCCAGAACGACATAATGAGATTAGTCACGAGGGTGCATTCACCAAATTCAACTTCAATAACAAAAACATAAAGTGGGACCAAGTAAACAAGTCTAACCGATATAAGCTGGGAAGATATACTAAGCAACACAGACCCCAACTTATGCCTAGAACAGATTAACTCGGTGGCATTCGATGTATGCACAAGGCTTATTCCTCTAAGAAAAAGGAGGAGTAGATGTAAAATAGAAAGAGACAGGCGCTCCCTTTACAGGCGACGAAAAAGAATAACAGAGCGGCTAAAAGAGGTCAATATATCTGAAATGCGTAGGGAGACACTGGTCAGAGAAATAGCAAGCATCGAACTTAAGCTTAAAGAATCCTTTAGGAGTCAGGAATCGCGGGAAGAACTAAAAGCCATAAATGAAATCGAAAGAAACCCAAAGTATTTCTTCTCCTATGCCAAATCAAAATCGCGAACAACGTCCAGTATTGGGCCCCTACTTAAACAAGATGGGTCCTACACAGATGACAGCAAGGAAATGAGTGAGCTACTCAAGTCCCAATATGACTCAGTTTTTAGCAAGCCGCTAACCAGACTGAGAGTCGAAGATCAAAATGAATTTTTTATGAGAGTTAGTTAGTTTAATATGTTTATTATGCACCCCATACCCATCCTGTGGGCGGTAGTCAAAAGATTACAGAGGTACATAATGGGTCCAGGGACTGGGCCTCAAAGTTTTGATAGCTGAGCAAGTTACAGAGGTAATGAATTCACAATTTACAAAGGTAATGAACTCACAATTTACAAAGGTAATGAACTCCAGGTAGGTCTAGTCACAATTATGAGAGAGCCACAAAATTTGATTAACACAAGCCTATCCGATGTTATCCTGACGCCAAATGACTTCGAACAGGCGATAAATGACATGCCCATGCACTCTGCCCCAGGGCCAGACTCATGGAACTCTGTGTTCAAGAACTGCAAGAAGCCCCTATCACGAGCCTTTTCCATCCTATGGAGAGGGAGCATGGACACGGGGGTCGTCCCACAGTTACTAAAAACAACAGACATAGCCCCACTCCACAAAGGGGGCAGTAAAGCAACAGCAAAGAACTACAGACCAATAGCACTAACATCCCATATCATAAAAATCTTTGAAAGGGTCCTAAGAAGCAAGATCACCACCCATCTAGAAACCCATCAGTTACACAACCCAGGGCAAAATGGGTTTAGAACAGGTCGCTCCTGTCTGTCTCAAACTATTGGATCACTCCGACAAGGTCCTAAATGCACTAGAAGACAAAAAGAATGCAGATGTAATATATACAGACTTTGCAAAAGCCTTCGACAAGTGTGACCATGGCGTAATAGCGCACAAAATGCGTGCTAATGGAATAACAGGAAAAGTCGGTCGATGGATCTATAATTTCCTCACTAACAGAACACAGAGAGTAGTCGTCAAACAGAGTGAAGTCCGAGGCAGCTACGGTGAAAAGCTCTGTTCCACAAGGCACAGTACTCGCTCCCATCTTGTTCCTCATCCTCATATCCGACATAGACAAGGATGTCAGCCACAGCACCGTGTCTTCCTTTGCAGATGACACCCGAATCTGCATGACAGTGTCTTCCATTGCAGACACTGCAAAGCTCCAGGCGGACATCAACCAAATCTTTCAGTGGGCTGCAGAAAACAAATATGAAGTTCAACGATGAGAAATTTCAATTACTCAGATATGGTAAACATGAGAAATTAAATCTTCATCAGAGTACAAACAAATTCTGGCACAAAATAGAGCGAAACACCAACGTCAAAGACCTGGGAGTGATCATGTCGGAGGATCTCACCCTCAAGGACCATAACATTGTATCAATCGCATCTGCTAGAAAATGACAGGATGGATAATGAGAACCTTCAAAACTAGGGAGGTCAAGCCCATGATGACACTCTTCAGGTCACTTGTTCTATCTAGGCTGGAATATTGCTGCACACTAACAGCACCTTTCAAGGCAGGTGAAATTGCCGACCTAGAAAATGTACAGAGAACTTTCACGGCGCGCATAACGGAGATAAAACACCTCAATTACTGGGAGCGCTTGAGGTTCCTAAACCTGTATTCCCTGGAACGCAGGCGGGAGAGATACATGATTATATACACCTGGAAAATCCTAGAGGGACTAGTACCGAACTTGCACACGAAAATCACTCACTACGAAAGCAAAAGACTTGGCAGACGATGCACCATCCCCCAATGAAAAGCAGGGGTGTCACTAGCACGTTAAGAGACCATACAATAAGTGTCAGGGGCCCGAGACTGTTCAACTGCCTCCCAGCACACATAAGGGGGATTACCAACAGACCCCTGGCAGTCTTCAAGCTGGCACTGGACAAGCACCTAAAGTCAGTTCCTGATCAGCCGGGCTGTGGCTCGTACGTTGGTTTGCGTGCAGCCAGCAGCAACAGCCTGGTTGATCAGGCTCTGATCCACCAGGAGGCCTGGTCACAAACCGGGCCGCGGGGGCGTTGACCCCCGGAACTCTCTCCAGGTAAACTCCAGTATACATTACAACACTATACAATATACATCACTATACAATGTACATTACAACACTATACAATAAACATTACAACAATATACAATATATATCACAACACTGTACAATATACACATGACCATAACACAAGACACAGATCTCTTTTTGATATACCTCGTGTCCACATCACACTGTGTAAAAACTCTATGCACATAAAGGGCCCCAAAATATGGAATTCATTACCAGAAGATATTAAAGTAACCCAGTCTGAAAATCAATTTAAGACTTCTCAAAAGCCACTTAATTTTAAGCCTGCCCATAATGCTCTGCATACAAGGGGCTTTGGCATGTTACACTTAACCACTGTATTTCTTTGTAATTCTATGTATCATTTTCAAATAAATAAATAAATAAATCACCCTAGACTAAACGTTCATACTCAGTACACACATACTCAATTATGTTCTCCCACATCATAACTTCAATAATCACTTTGAACCTTCTATCCATTGTTGACAGGAATGTAATTGAATCACTGGTTTCACAAAAAGCATTTTCGAATATGTGAATATATCTTTTGTCTTATACAAATTTTGATTCATTTATAATTAATAATCTATTGTACAAGTGAAATAATTACTATCCTCCTGTACAACTATGATATAATCCTTAGTGTTAAGTAGACTGTAAGTCAATAATGTTAAGTTGGCCCATAATACCTAGGCATAATAGAGGCTTTCTTTTTATTGCAACCCACTATTGTAAATATAAAATCTCAATGTACTGTTTGCAAAGACATAAAATAAAATAAATAAATAAATAAATGTTGCTGTGCATGGAAATTGCACTCGAGAGTGGCGGTTGGATCCTGCTCATTCTGTTCTGGCAGGGGAGCTCTTCGCCATTCACCAGGCTTTGGCTTTTGTCCTAGATCACATTCCCCCACAACCATTGGTTCTCTTCTCTGATTCCCAATCTTCCTTGGCACTTTTGTGCTCTGCCCGTCCATGGTCACTGCCCGTCCTCGTTCGTTGGACACAATCTCTCCTCCTGCGCTTCTTGCGGAGCCCAGGTTGGAGCACCTCCCTTCAGTGGGTACCCGCCCATGTTGGAATCCAGGGCAATGAAGTGGCAGATCGGGCGGCCTCCCTCGCGCACACACTTTCTACTATTACCCCTCTTGCCCTGGGGTACAGTGATTTCACAAGGGCTGTTTGGAAGGTAATGCGCCATCAGTGGCAAGAGGGCCTGGCACACTCCCTCTAATCATGGCAAGTTACAGATCTACCTGGAGTTCATTACCTTTGTAACTAGTTCAGCTATCATAACTTTGGGGTCCAGTCACTGGACCCATTATGTACCTTTGTAATCTTTTGACTACCGCCCACAGGATGGGTATGGGGTGCATAAAGATATTAAACTAAAGTGTGTGTGTGTGTGTGTGTGTGTGTGTGTGTGTGTGTGTGTGTGTGTGTGTGTGTGTGTGTGTGTGTGTGTGTGTGTGTGTGTGTGTGTGTGTGTGTGTGTGTGTGTGGTGTGTGTGACTCAACAATCAATATTTGCACCAATAACTCATTACAGTTGTGACCGGGTGTGGAAGTGTGAATTGCTCATTACTCTATAATTTGTTCATGATTGTAGCCAAAGTATAAACGTAAGTAACCATTCTACAGAATTCATTACCTTTGTAACTTGTGAGCTCATTACCTTTGTACCTAGTTCAGCTATCAAAACTTTGGGGGCCCAGTCCCTGGACCCATTAAGTACCTCTGTAATCTGTAAATACCTTTGTAACTTGTCATGATTGTGACCAGACTTACCTGGAGTTCATTACCTTTGTAAATTGTGAGTTCATTACCTTTGTAAATTGTGAGTTCATTACCTTTGTAAATTGTGAGTTCATTACCTCTGTAACTTGCTCAGCTATCAAAACTTTGGAGTCCAGTCCCTGGACCAATTATGTACCTCTGTAATCTTTTGACTACCGCCCACAGGATGGGTATGGGGTGCATAATAAACATATTAAACTAACTAACACTCCCTCTCTTCTTCGGCGTTGGGCTCTGTCCGAATTTTTAGTGGCTCCTGCCCTTTATTTATTTATTTATTTATTTATTTTATGTCTATGCAAACAGTACACTGAGATTTTGTATTTACAATAGTGGGTTGCAATACAAAGAGAGCCTCTATTATGCCTAGGTATTATGGGCCAACTTAACATTATTGACTTACAGTCTACTTAACACTAAGGAGTATATCATAGTTGTACAGTAAGATAGTAATTATTTCATAGTTGTACAGTAGAATATTAATTATAAATGAATCAAAATTTGTATAATACAAAGATACATTTATATTCGAAAATGATTTTTGTGTAAATAATGATTCAATTATATTCCTGTCAACAATGGATAAAAGGTTCAAAGTGATTGTTGAAGTTATGATGCGGGAATACATAGGTGAGTAAATGTATACTGAGTATTTAGCATTTAGTCTAGAGTGATTAAGTGGCTTTTGAGAAGAGTCTTAAATTGATTTTCAGACTGGGTTACTTGGGCTCGCCATCCTAACCGCTCGGTGGACGTCGCACTGACTCGCCCGAGTCAGTGCGACTGGCGGCTCATCTGTATCACCTTCGGATGACGGATTCTCCGTACTGCCCGTGGTGTTCCTCACAGCCTGAGACTGTGGAACACTTCCTGCTGTGGTGCCACGTTATCACTCTGCACGGACTACTCTCCGTGCGGCCTTACCCACGCTTGGGGTGCACAATTTTACTCTACCTGTCCTTCTCAACGGGGAGGGGTTTCGCCCTCTGGACCGTCAGGAGATATTGGCCTGTACCTGCTCCTTCCTGCTGGCTTCAGGGTGTATCAGGGACATATGATGCATAGTTATTAGTCAAAACATTCTTCCACTTTGGTCGAAGTTCCCTCTCCTAGCACTGGACGGCCGGGTTCGATACGGCGTGTGCTGACAGTGGCCCTGACACCTAACAGAAGAAGAAGAATTGCACTCGAGTACCCGTACCTAAATAAACTTACTGTACCTAAATAAACTTACTGTAACTAAATAAACTTATTGTAACTAAATAAAACTTACTGTACCTAAATAGCTCGATTGGTAGAGCAACTCAGCTCACACAGGTCTGGTTGTCGATCCCCGGTACGGGTGGAAACATTAATGTTTTTTTCCTTTAGGAAACTGGTCCGTGTTCTTGCAGTAAATGGGTACCGGGGTGTTGTGGACGGGTGTGGGGTCCACCCGGGACAAAATGCCCTAATTTGCAGGAAATTGTTCGAAACAAGCAGCTTTTTTAAAAAGTAGTATGTCACTGATGTCAGCTAGGGTCTGTATACCTTGTCAGTATAATGTCCCTTTTCAGTGCTGTATTTAGAAAATAAATATTACTAATCGGGTCATATTTTTTCTTAACAATAAACCCAAAACATAATATTTATAATAAAATACATAGGTGATATAAAGGGAATCGGATGAGCAAACAAAAGTATTCTCCTTAGGGTGGAAATTTTCCTTTTAAAAGATCAAATTCTTTTAAAGGTTTGTTGTTTGTTCGTGTTTACACTTGGGGTGTCTGCATCATGATCTGTGATGGACATTATTAAGTTCAACTTGGAACTTGATTCGGCTCTATATACCAGACATATTTACGACCATTTTTCCCCTTCCTATTTTGTTGGGGAAGGTTGTATTTTGAGTGTGTGGGGGTTGAAAATGTTTATTAGTTTATGTGAATGGTGAGGGGGAATAAGATGCTATGAATCTCGAGGTCCCTTTTGATCTGGTGAGGGGTTTCTTAAATTAGGTAATTGGTTCTGCCTACTTTCCCCTAAATTTAAACCCTTGGTACCTTCTCCCCCCCATCAGGTGCTTTTTAAAAACCCTTACGGTTTAGGTTCCCTATTAAAATAAAAATAATAAAATAAAATAATAAATGCCTAGCCATGCAAGCGTTCTAGTGGTCACTCGAATCACAATTTTATACATGAAAACCAAACAATAACCAAATTTCTGAACTCGCATTGAAAACCTTATCCTGGGTTTACCTGGAGAGATTTCCGGGGGTCAACGCCCCGCGGCCCGGTCTGAAAACCAGGCCTCCTGGGGGATCAAAAGCCTGATAAAACCAGGCTGTTGCTGTGGCTGCACGCAAAACCAACATACGAGCCACACCCCCGGCTGACCCGGAACGACTTTAGGGCTTGTCCGTGCCAGCGAAACTGCCAGGGGTCTGTTGGGAATCCCCCCTTTTGTTGCTGGGGGGCGTTGAACAGTCTCGGGCCCCTGCACTTATTGTAGGTTCCTTAACGTCATGACACCCCTGCTTTCATTGGGGGGGGTGGTGCATCGTCTGCCAAATCTTTTGCTTTGTAGTGGGTGTTTTTTGTGTCAAGTTCGGTTCTAGTCCCTTAGGATTTTCCAGGTGTATAAAATCTGTATTCTCCTCCTGCGTTTTTGGGAATACAGGGTTTTGGAACCTCAAGCGCTCCCAATAATTTAGGGTTTTTTTCCATTTTTTGGCGCCGTGAAAGTTCTTGTACATTTTTAGGCGGCAATTTCACCGCCTTTAAAAGGTGTGTTATGTGCAGCAATATTTCCCGCCTAAAAGAACAGTGACCTGAAGAGTCTCATGGGCTTGGCCCCCTGTTTTTTAAGGTTTCATTATCCATCCCGTCATTTTTTCTAGAGATGCGATTGATACAATGTTTGGTCCTTTAAGGTGAGATCCCCCGCAAACACTCCCCCGGTCTTTGGTTGGTGTTTCGTCTATTTTGTGGCCAGAATTTGTTTTGTACTCTGATGAAGATTTAATTTCCTCATGTTTACCATATCTGAGTAATTGAAATTTCTCATCGTTGAACTTCATATTGTTTTCTGCAGCCCACTGAAAGATTTGGTTGATGTCTGCCTGGAGCTTTGCAGTGTCTGCAATGGAAGACACTGTCATGCAGATTCGGGTGTCATCTGCAAAGGAAGACACGGTGCTGTGGCTGACATCCTTGTCTATGTCGGATATAAGGATGAGGAACAAGATGGGAGCGAGTACTGTGCCTTGTGGAACAGAGCTTTTCACCGTAGCTGCCTCGGACTTTACTCTGTTGACGACTACTCTCTGTGTTCTGTTAGTGAGGAAATTATAGATCCATCGACCGACTTTTCCTGTTATTCCTTTAGCACGCATTTTGTGCGCTATTACGCCATGGTCACACTTGTCGAAGGCTTTTGCAAAGTCTGTATATATTACATCTGCATTCTTTTTGTCTTCTAGAGAATAAACTTTGAATTGAATTGAATAATAATAATAATAATAATAATAATAATAATAATAATAATAATAATGCCATTTTCTTACTTTGATCCAACCTGAATAGACAATTTTTTTCGGCGGATTTTGGCTATTAATTATAGTTTGAATTATACAATAATTTCGTTATATCTTTCATATACTATTTTGTGTGTAAATAATAAAAGTAATATATCATAACGAACCTAGGATAACCTTACTCTACCACTGGTAGATATGGAACTAAAATGTCTTTGTTTCCATTTGGATTGTCATGTGAGACAAAACTGTTGATTGTATGACCCTTGTGGGTTTAGTGCTTAGTTCTGATCAGTACTGTTGATTGACCCCGGCATGTTACACAAGCAGAATGTATTATTTTTGATATCCCCAAAAATTTGCATAAGAAATATTTATTTCGTGGTGTATGTAGGTTGTATGTTTTATAAAACGTAAACAGATGCTTTGGCTCTGTCGAGTAGTGCAATGCTGTGTGATACAGAGTAGTAGTAAATAGAGTAAAGTCTGAGGCACCTACAGTGAAAAGCTGTTCCACAAGGCACAGTACTCGCTCTCATCCTATTCCTCATCCTTATATTTGACATAGACAGAGATGTAAGCCATAGCTCTGTGTCTTCCTTTGTGGATGACACCTGAATTGCCATGACAGTGACCTCCATTGAAGACATTGCAAGACTTCAAGCGGACATCAACCAAATCTTCAAATGAGCCACTGAAAACAATATAAAGTTCAATGGAGAGAAATTTCAGCTACTCAGATAAAGAAAACTTGAGGAAGTTAAAACTGTATCAAGGTATACAACAAATTCTAACCAGACAATAGAGTGAAAAAGTAATGTGAAGGACCTGGGAGTGATGATGTCGGAGGACCTTGCCTTCAAAGACCACAACAATGTATCTAGTATCTACCTCATCTGCTATAAAAAATGATAGGATGAATAATGAGAACCTTCAGAACTAGGGACGCCAAGCCCATGATTATTCTCTTCAAATCGCTTGTTCTCTCTAGGCTGGTATACTGCTGTACACTAACTGCCCTTTCAAGGCAGGTGAAATTGCTGATCTGGAGAGTGTACAGAGAACTTTCACAGCACACATAAGTATGATAAAGTACCTAAATTACTGGGAAAGGTTGAAGTCCCATGATTTGTATTCCCTGGAATACAGGTGAGAAAGATACATGACAATATACATTTGAAAAATCTTAGAGGAATTAGTACCAAACTTGCACATGAAAATCACTCCCTATGAAAGCAGAAGACTCGGCAGGAGATGCAACATTTCCCCATTGAAAAGCAGGGGCACCACAAGTACGCTAAGAGAACACAATAAGTGTCAGGGGCCCAAGACTGTTCAACTGCCTCCCAGCAAACATTAAAGGGGATTACCAACAGACCCCTGGCTGTCTTCAAGAAGGCACTGGACAAGCACCTAAAATCGGCAACTGATCAGCTAGGCTGTGGTTGATACATTGGTTTACATGTGGCCAGCAGTAACAGCCTGGTTGATCAGACCCTGATCCACCATGAGGCCTGGTCTCAGACCGGGCCGTGGGGGTGTTGACCCTTGAAATCCTCTCCAGGTATACTCCAGACCCTTGTGGGCTTAGTGCTTAATTATGATTATGATACTGATTATAATTATATAATTATAATTATTATAACTATTATTATGACAATCTCACATTCCCTGAGTACTATATAGTCCCTCTGGGTTTAGCTCTCTTTTCCTGATTTTATTGGGTTATTATAAATTAAAGAATAACCCTAACAATTATGCTAAGTTAATATGCACGTGTTACTGCATAAAAATTGCAAAAATTTATTTTTATGCAAAAATGCATTTTTAGATTACACATTTAATTGCAGTGTAAAAATGCTTTACGTAACTAGACAGTTTTACATGTAAGAAGTAACATTGGTAAGTTATTCTAATGCCTCTTTGAAGTTGTGAAATAAACTGATGATAAAGAATGATGATGATGATTTTATTATTTATTATTATTGTTTTTGTTATTATTAAGTATTATTATTGTTTTTGTTATTATTATTATTATTATTATTATTGTTTTTATTATTTTTATTATATTTTCTTATTCATTTATTCATTCATTTATTCATTCATTTATTTAATTATTATTAATGTAACTTAAAGGCTTAATTAATTATTTCTAATATGTCACATGAAGAAATAGTATCTTGACTGGATAGACAATTTTGGTTATAATAATTATTGGGTGGTAGAAATATACAGGTGTGATGACAATACAATAATGCATGAGCATGAATGCTGACTGGGTCTGGAGAAACAAGTTACACTTGATACAGGCAGGTCTCACTTATACAGCAGGTTAGGTTCCGGGCTACTGCCGTACAGGAGGACCCTGCTTATATGGCAGGTTAGGTTCTGGGCTACTGCTGTACAGGTGGGCCCCGCTTATATGGCAGGTTAGGTTCTGGGCTACTGCTGTACAGGTGGGCCCTGCTTATATGGCAGGTTAGGTTCTGGGCTACTGCTGTACAGGTGGGCCCTGCTTATATGGCAGGTTAGGTTCTGGGCTACTGCTGTACAGGTGGGCCCTGCTTATATGGCAGGTTAGGTTCTGGGCTACTGCTGTACAGGTGGGCCCTGCTTATATGGCAGGTTAGGTTCTGGGCTACTGCTGTACAGGTGGGCCCTACTTATATGGCAGGTTAGGTTCTGGGCTACTGCTGTACAGGTGGGCCCTGCTTATATGGCAGGTTAGGTTCTGGGCTACTGCTGTACAGGTGGGCCCTACTTATATGGCAGGTTAGGTTCTGGGCTACTGCTGTACAGGTGGGCCCTGCTTATATGGCAGGTTAGGTTCTGGGCTACTGCTGTACAGGTGGGCCCTACTTATATGGCAGGTTAGGTTCTGGGCTACTGCTGTACAGGTGGGCCCCGCTTATATGGCAGGTTAGGTTCTGGGCTACTGCTGTACAGGTGGGCCCCGCTTATATGGCAGGTTAGGTTCTGGGCTACTGCTGTACAGGTGGGCCCTACTTATATGGCAGGTTAGGTTCTGGGCTACTGCTGTACAGGTGGGCCCTGCTTATATGGCAGGTTAGGTTCTGGGTTACTGCTGTACAGGTGGGCCCTACTTATATGGCAGGTTAGGTTCTGGGCTACTGCTGTACAGGTGGGCCCCGCTTATATGGCAGGTTAGGTTCTGGGCTACTGCTGTACAGGAGGGCCTCACTTATGCAGCAGGTTAGGTTCCGGGCTACTCCTGTACAGGACGGTCCCTCTTATACAGCATGTTAAGTTCCGGGCTGCTACTGTAAAATGAAAATCGCTGTAAAGTGAAACACACATTACTTACCTTGAAATATTTTCATCCTTAGCTTATACAGTGGACCCCCGGTTAACGATATTTTTTCACTCCATAAGTATGTTCAGGTGCCAGTACTGACTGAATTTATTCCCATAAGGAATATTGTGAAGTAGATTAGTCCATTTCAGACCCCCAAACATACACGTACAAACGCACTTACATAAATACACTTACATAATTGGTCGCATTCGGAGGTAATCGTTATGCGGGGGTCCACTGTATTCAGTGGTGAATATATTTATTGTAGGAAGCCTGAATAAAAGTAGAATGGGTATAATTGAAAACTGCTGTAAAGTGAGGTGCTGTAAAGCAAGACCCCCTCCTGTATATTAAACAGTGATGTGTATATTAGCTATTAAGACATTGATTAGACATTGTTAAGGGGAAGGCAGGGGATACCAAGTTAGGAATTTTTCTTTAGTAATTGTGCTTTTCTTATGAGTTCTTTATCTTATAGTTATCTTATTGCAGCTGTGTCACAGCAATGGCAACTACAGTTTTCCAGGAGTTTCAAGAAGACAGTGAGTAGAGTACAGCACTTAGTTTCTGTTATTGTACCTAAAAGCTCATTGTTCATTTTGCCTTTGGATCCATTTATTTTTCAAATTTCATATATATACAATAAAGCACAGCAATTTACAGTTGATGATAGAATGCAATAAAATCTATGAATTTATTATAAAATGTTGCTAGTTGATTCTAGTGAAGGATATTTCTGATGGCCAACTCAGAGTCTTGCAAGATAACATTTTTGTTCTGTTTTAAACCATGCTTTTAATGAGAGTGCATTATTAGCTTGCTACTGTGTATAAAGCACTGAGGCTGCAGGTTCCTTATATCTTATATAGGTAGTAGGTTGGTAGACAGCAACCACCCAGGGAAGTACTACCGTCCTGCCAGATGACTGTGAAACAAAAACCTGTAACTGTTTTGCATGATGGTAGGATTGCTGGTTTCTTTTTCTGTCTCATAAACACGCTAAGATAACAGGGATATCTTGCTACTCCTACTTACACTTTGGTCACACTTCACAGACACGCACATGCATATATATATATACATACATCTAGGTTTTTCTCTTTTTTCTAAATAGCTCTTGTTCTTTTTTATTTCTTCTATTGTCCATGGGGAAGTGGAAAAGAATCTTTCCTCCGTAAGCCATGCGTGTCGTATGAGGCGACTAAAATGCCGGGAGCAATGGCTAGTAACCCCTTCTCCTGTATACAATTACTAAAAAAGAGAAGAAGAAAAACTTTATAAAACTGGGTTGCTTAAATGTGCGTGGATGTAGTGCGGATGACAAGAAACAGATGATTGCTGATGTTATGAATGAAAAGAAGTTGGATGTCCTGGCCCTAAGCGAAACAAAGCTGAAGGGGGTAGGAGAGTTTCAGTGGGGGGAAATAAATGGGATTAAATCTGGAGTATCTGAGAGAGTTAGAGCAAAGGAAGGGGTAGCAGTAATGTTAAATGATCAGTTATGGAAGGAGAAAAGAGAATATGAATGTGTAAATTCAAGAATTATGTGGATTAAAGTAAAGGTTGGATGCGAGAAGTGGGTCATAATAAGCGTGTATGCACCTGGAGAAGAGAGGAATGCAGAGGAGAGAGAGAGATTTTGGGAGATGTTAAGTGAATGTATAGGAGCCTTTGAACCAAGTGAGAGAGTAATTGTGGTAGGGGACTTGAATGCTAAAGTAGGAGAAACTTTTAGAGAGGGTGTGGTAGGTAAGTTTGGGGTGCCAGGTGTAAATGATAATGGAGCCCTTTGATTGAACTTTGTATAGAAAGGGGTTTAGTTATAGGTAATACATATTTTAAGAAAAAGAGGATAAATAAGTATACACGATATGATGTAGGGCGAAATGACAGTAGTTTGTTGGATTATGTATTGGTAGATAAAAGACTGTTGAGTAGACTTCAGGATGTACATGTTTATAGAGGGGCTACAGATATATCAGATCACTTTCTAGTTGTAGCTATACTGAGAGTAAAAGGTAGATGGGATACAAGGAGAATAGAAGCATCAGGGAAGAGAGAGGTGAAGGTTTATAAACTAAAAGAGGAGGCAGTTAGGGTAAGATATAAACAGCTATTGGAGGATAGATGGGCTAATGAGAGCATAGGCAATGGGGTCGAAGAGGTATGGGGTAGGTTTAAAAATGTAGTGTTAGAGTGTTCAGCAGAAGTTTGTGGTTACAGGAAAGTGGGTGCAGGAGGGAAGAGGAGCGATTGGTGGAATGATGATGTAAAGAGAGTAGTAAGGGAGAAAAAGTTAGCATATGAGAAGTTTTTACAAAGTAGAAGTGATGCAAGGAGGGAAGAGTATATGGAGAAAAAGAGAGAAGTTAAGAGAGTGGTGAAGCAATGTAAAAAGAGAGCAAATGAGAGAGTGGGTGAGATGTTATCAACAAATTTTGTTGAAAATAAGAAAAAGTTTTGGAGTGAGATTAACAAGTTAAGAAAGCCTAGAGAACAAATGGATTTGTCAGTTAAAAATAGGAGAGGAGAGTTATTAAATGGAGAGTTAGAGGTATTGGGAAGATGGAAGGAATATTTTGAGGAATTGTTAAATGTTGATGAAGATAGGGAAGCTGTGATTTCGTGTATAGGGCAAGGAGGAATAACATCTTGTAGGAGTGAGGAAGAGCCAGTTGTGAGTGTGGGGGAAGTTCGTGAGGCAGTAGGTAAAATGAAAGGGGGTAAGGCAGCCGGGATTGATGGGATAAAGATAGAAATGTTAAAAGCAGGTGGGGATATAGTTTTGGAGTGGTTGGTGCAATTATTTAATAAATGTATGGAAGAGGGTAAGGTACCTAGGGATTGGCAGAGAGCATGCATAGTTCCTTTGTATAAAGGCAAAGGGGATAAAAGAGAGTGCAAAAATTATAGGGGGATAAGTCTGTTGAGTGTACCTGGTAAAGTGTATGGTAGAGTTATAATTGAAAGAATTAAGAGTAAGACGGAGAATAGGATAGCAGATGAACAAGGAGGCTTTAGGAAAGGTAGGGGGTGTGTGGACCAGGTGTTTACAGTGAAACATATAAGTGAACAGTATTTAGATAAGGCTAAAGAGGTCTTTGTGGCATTTATGGATTTGGAAAAGGCGTATGACAGGTGGATAGGGGGGCAATGTGGCAGATGTTGCAAGTGTATGGTGTAGGAGGTAGGTTACTGAAAGCAGTGAAGAGTTTTTACGAGGATAGTGAGGCTCAAGTTAGAGTATGTAGGAAAGAGGGAAATTTTTTCCCAGTAAAAGTAGGCCTTAGACAAGGATGTGTGATGTCACCGTGGTTGTTTAATATATTTATAGATGGGGTTGTAAGAGAAGTAAATGCGAGGGTTTTGGCAAGAGGCGTGGAGTTAAAAGATAAAGAATCACACACAAAGTGGGAGTTGTCACAGCTGCTCTTTGCTGATGACACTGTGCTCTTGGGAGATTCTGAAGAGAAGTTGCAGAGATTGGTGGATGAATTTGGTAGGGTGTGCAAAAGAAGAAAATTAAAGGTGAATACAGGAAAGAGTAAGGTTATGAGGATAACAAAAAGATTAGGTGATGAAAGATTGAATATCAGATTGGAGGGAGAGAGTATGGAGGAGGTGAACGTATTCAGATATTTGGGAGTGGACGTGTCAGCGGATGGGTCTATGAAAGATGAGGTGAATCATAGAATTGATGAGGGAAAAAGAGTGAGTGGTGCACTTAGGAGTCTGTGGAAACAAAGAACTTTGTCCTTGGAGGCAAAGAGGGGAATGTATGAGAGTATAGTTTTACCAACGCTCTTATATGGGTGTGAAGCGTGGGTGATGAATGTTGCAGCGAGGAGAAGGCTGGAGGCAGTGGAGATGTCATGTCTGAGGGCAATGTGTGGTGTGAATATAATGCAGAGAATTCGTAGTTTGGAAGTTAGGAGGAGGTGCGGGATTACCAAAACTGTTGTCCAGAGGGCTGAGGAAGGGTTGTTGAGGTGGTTCGGACATGTAGAGAGAATGGAGCGAAACAGAATGACTTCAAGAGTGTATCAGTCTGTAGTGGAAGGAAGGCGGGGTAGGGGTCGGCCTAGGAAGGGTTGGAGGGAGGGGGTAAAGGAGGTTTTGTGTGCGAGGGGCTTGGACTTCCAGCAGGCATGCGTGAGCGTGTTTGATAGGAGTGAATGGAGACAAATGGTTTTTAATACTTGACGTGCTGTTGGAGTGTGAGCAAAGTAACATTTATGAAGGGATTCAGGGAAACCGGCAGGCCGGACTTGAGTCCTGGAGATGGGAAGTACAGTGCCTGCACTCTGAAGGAGGGGTGTTAATGTTGCAGTTTAAAAACTGTAGTGTAAAGCACCCTTCTGGCAAGACAGTGATGGAGTGAATGATGGTGAAAGTTTTTCTTTTTCGGGCCACCCTGCCTTGGTGGGAATCGGCCGGTGTGATAATAAAAAAAAAAAAAAAAAAAAAAATGAGTGTGTTAGACTGTAATATTTATATGTATATATAAATATTGCATTTAAGTTATTAAGTTAGGTAAAAAAAGGGTTGATGGGAACATGCAAAGAAATAATGGGAAATTAAGACTGCAAGACATGACCTATAAAAAGAAGAAAGAATAAAATAAAATGTGTACAGTGATAGGAAGAAAAACATGTTTTTGTGGGGTACCAATATTGTTTTTAATTTATCTAAGTGGTTTACCAGAAATAACTGTAAATATATGGATATGTTTATAGATGATACAAAAGTCTTATGCAAAGTAAGAATTTCAAATGACATATTTTCTACATGAAGACTAGGATAGAATTGAGCTTGGGCTTTGTGAATATTAAATAATAATAATAATAATAATAATAATAATAATATAAAACTAGCATAGGTTGAGTAAGTGGAGTGATAAATGATTGATGTTACGTCATTCTGAGAGCAAAAACAGACCTCATGAGCATTATAGGTAGTGGTAGTTTGGAAATAGGATAGTTGATGAGTGGAACAGTCTGCCTAGTCGGGTTATTGAGGCTAAAACCTTGGGATAAATGCATGAGTGAGAGAGGTTGGATTTGAGTGGGTCTTGTGCATGGGTGGATAGATTATCAAAGCTTATTGCTTGGGTAGCATTGAAAATTGGGTTGGGCAAATATTCTGTTAGTGGGATGGATTGTGAAGGACCTGCTTAGTATAGGCCAACAGGCCTACTGCAGTGTTTCTCATTTTTTATGTTCTATGTTCTTATACAAAATATATGCAAGAATAAATGCAAGATATTGTTTGGCTTTAGAATGCTGTGCTTTAATACGAAGTATTAATTTTTTCAGATACGTATTCACCGTTTTTGGCAGATGACTTTGATGTTCAAAAGCATGCCAGCCAGTTGGTTCAGGGTGTCATTATTGCAGAGCAACTGAATAAACTTACTTTAGGTTTGTATTTTGTTCATGTACAGAAATTATTCACACGCAGTGTTGTTAAATCCATAACACAACTGTTAACTCTTACAAAAAGATTTCTGGAGCCAGTACAGTGGACCCCCGGTTAACGATATTTTTTCACTCCAGAAGTATGTTCAGGTGCCAGTACTGACTGAATTTGTTCCCATAAGAAATATTGTGAAGTAGATTAGTCCATTTCAGACCCCCAAACATACACGTACAAACGCACTTACATAAATACACTTACATAATTGGTCACATTCGGAGGTAATCGTTATGCGGGGGTCCACTGTATATGTAAAAATACCCTAATTAGATCATACATTGGTTGAATTGTCCATTACAGGAGGGCCCCTTTTGTACAGCTCTTAGGCTTTGACATCGTATGGTAAGTGAAAATTGCTGGTGTGTGGAAAAGAGCGATTTTTAATTATTGAAAAATTCTAAATGCCTGATAACATGTTTATACTATCACATATTAAGTGCTCAATACAGTTAGGCATTAAAAAATAGATACAAAAGTAAAATAAATATACAGTGCCTACAATACTTCCCTTAACCCGTAAACGGTCCAAGCAGATCTATGTTTACATGTGTAGTGCTACAAAAGTAGATCTAAGTTTTTTTACATATTTTCAAAAATAACAAGGAGGGGTGTTAATGTTGCAGTTTAAAAACTGTAGTGTAAAGCACCCTTCTGGCAAGACAGTGATGGAGTGAATGATGGTGAAAGTTTTTCTTTTTCGGGCCACCCTGCCTTGGTGGGAATCGGCCAGTGTGATAATAAAAATAATAATAAAAAATAACAAAAAAAAAAGTAGATCAAAGTTTTTTGCACATTTTCAAATGTAGAAAAACAAAAAGATCTACTTTTTTTACATACTCTCAAATGTTGAAAAAACGTATATATACGTTTGGACCGTTTACGGGTTAAAATATAGTACTGGTTGCACTTCCCTTACACAACTGTTGTACAAAAACAGCAGATAAGCAGTAAGGCACCGAACATAATGAACAATGGCTCACTTGAAAACCAACAAAAAACGTGGAACACAGAAGAGATGCTCTGTATGCAGAGCTCTCAGGTATGTTACTGACAATTTAAGATTTTTTCACCTTTACCTAGTGTTATACTTCTCTGTATCTACCATCTACATTAGGACATACCAGAGTTGAAAGCCTTTCCTTTCTTACAGTACCTTGTTTCCTAGCACAGTCTCCTCTAGTGGTCAAAGTGTTATTTGCCAAACCTCTTCAGTGCGGGTCATTTTCATCAATATGAAGATGTAAAGTAAAAGGACACAAGTGCAACTAATGTGACATTTATTGTGGCAACGTTTCGCTCTCCAGGAGCTTTATCAAGCCATTACAAACAATACATGGACACAGAGGGTATATAAAGGCTCTGAATGAGGTGCAATACTAGTGAGGTACCATTTCGATGTTCACTAGTGGTAGTAGTAGTAGTAGTGGTAGTGGTAGTGACAAAAGTAATACAATATGGTAGAGCAATTAATTCGTACATGAGTAAAAGGATATAAAAGCTATTACTTGGGTAACATAAAAATAGGTTGGACAAATATAAACTGGAATGAGGCAGCTTGTTTCAGTGTTCACTCTCTGTGCTTTGTGTAGTATAACAGGAGAGACTATGTGATGGCAGGGTTTACTGTTTTCAGGAGGATTCTTGCTAAGACTTCGGAGATGGTGAAGCTGCCGTTGTTTTGTTTAATTGTATTCGAAACAGCGATCAGTGCTGATTCGAGGCACTTGCGTCTGCGGAAATTAGTTTCTTTGATCACTAATTGGGCGTCTCTGAATTTCATGAGATGATTGGTGGAATTTCGGTGTTGTACACAGGCGTTGTTCAGGTTATCGTTCCTACATGCGTAAATGTGTTCATTGAGGCGGGTGTCGAGGTTTCTGGCTGTTTCACCTACGTAAATCTTGTCACAGCCTCCACAGGGTATAGTGTAAACTCCTGCATTGACTGGTTCGTGGTGCTTGGATTTTGTCCTGGTTATATCCTTTATTGAAGTGCTAAAAGCGATGGCGACTCTGGTGTTAGCTTGTGAAAGTGCCTTTGAGACGTTCAGTGCAACCTGACTATTGGGAAGAATTATGACTTTGCTGGGAGTGGTGTTGATGCGTGGAGAATTTATGATCTGAAGAGCTCTTTTCTTGCAGCTTCACCATCTCCGAAGTCTTAGCAAGAATCCTCCTGAAAACAGTAAACCCTGCCATCACATAGTCTCTCCTGTTATACTACACAAAGCACAGAGAGTGAACACTGAAACAAGCTGCCTCATTCCAGTTTATATTTGTCCAACCTATTTTTATGTTACCCAAGTAATAGCTTTTATATCCTTTTACTCATGTACGAATTAATTGCTCTACCATATTGTATTACTTTTGTCACTACTACTACTACTACTACTACTACTACTACTACTACTACTACTACTACCACTAGTGAACATCGAAATGGTACCTCACTAGTATTCACCTCACTCTGAGCCTTTATATACCCTCTGTGTCCATGTATTGTTTGTAATGGCTTGATAAAGCTCCTGGAGAGCGAAACGTTGCCACAATAAATGTCACATTAGTTGCACTTGTGTCCTTTTACTTTACATATTGTCGGTAATTCTACCAACTTTATTACAATATGAAGATGATTCACTACTAGCTATATGTACACTTAAGGTTCACCATTTATCTTTTTATTTTTCTGTTAATATTATGCCTAGCTTTCAGTTTTGAAGCACAGACTCTGATGAATGAAGCTACAGAAAGGCAGGAGAGTGATTTTTTGTATAGTTAACATTGGTGTAGCTATTATTATAAGCTTATCCTCTCTTGAATGTTAATGTAAATAACTCAGTTTACTTTATTACTATTGTATCTCCTTTAATCGTAACTGATTTTCATACAGTTGAGTTACTTAGCTGTTTTAACATGTAAGATTATAATCATGATTGATTTCTGCAGTAATTTACTGCTAGGCTTTAAATAAGTTAATGCAAAGACCCCAGTGAAAATAAGTCACTTTGACTTCTTTAGGGTTACTGTGTATGATAATTGTACTTGAGTGAACGTGTACCAAAAAAAAAAAAAAAAATTGACTTTACAATTAGTTGTCTCCAAGCTAGAAGTCAGTCACTCAGCTTCAAGCTTTTGTTGTATTTCCTGCATCACACTGCTGGGTGAACCATCTGTAAACTGCTTCATCAGGATGCTCACAGTACAGTACAATCACTCCCTGAAGCTCCAGTAGCTTGATCAGTCAGAAATGTACAATAGCAGCTGGCTTTGGGACAATGGTAAATTTTTGTCAATGCTGATACCTATACCAGCAAAATTAGCTGATACCCACTGATACTGACACCATTATTCAAGTTTATGCTGATACCGATAACCATTTCGCGAGTGACTGTGATATTACATAATTTATCTTCTTTAGGCCAACTATAAAAATTAATTACTGGGATATTGTTGACGTGCAATATTCATTGTTTGATAGGAATCAATCGACTGGAGCGTGAGATTGAAAGTCAGGTTGGTAGTCACTACGAGGATCTCCTGTCTCAGGCCACAGGAGTGGAGACTTTGGAAGATGTGCTAAATACTATGCACACCAGAATCCAGGTAAGAACTGAAGTTTTTGTACACCCTGCAGTAGATAATGTGTACCCTGTCATGAATGTACAGTACTTGTTGCACATGTTGCTATGGATGTATGAACAATTTATGCTTTTACACCTATGTTGAGGTGACCTTGTGGGTTTACAGATGAATATCAAGGCATACAAGTTTTGGCATTACTTCTTATCTGCTCTCTTACTATATGTATCTAACTGGGCTTGAGGTTGATGAAAGGCTCTTGATCCAAGGACTTGGAACTACTTTCCTTTTCCATGGATTCAATTTGATTACCTTCCATTCTCCAGAGGCTACATGACCTTCACAGATTTAGCCCTTCTACATGAATAATTTGCTATTCTGTCCCCTCTTCTCCTTTCAAGGAAGGTGACCACCCTCATGCAGGTGAAGGACTTATGATCAGAAGAACTGGAGCCTCCCTCCCTTTTCTTGGATCAAATCTCATTGTCTCCATTTCCCCTCAAAGCACTATATGATCCTTATGAGTCATAATGCCTTCCCCCCCTTTCTCTAAATGTAAAACAAAAAGAAATAAGATTTTGTTTCTTGATCACTTTCTCGCTAACCTAGTGGCTTCCTAACTGACTGATGGCCTGGTTAGTGAAACTAATGAACCTGTACTTGATGGCCACATGAGGAAGAGATGGAGGGAAAGATGATGAAGGCTGAAGAGTGTCTTCACCTGTTCCAGTTGTAAGAAAAATGCTTCAGTGTATTGTCCAGTGCTACTTATCTTAGCTAACTCATCCACTCTGCAACTCCATGAATATTAGAAAACACTAGATTTCACTAGCACAGTAAACCCTTCATCACTCATGGCCCTGTTGGAGGAGTATAATGCCTATCTCCATTTAATCAGAGGGAGACATGACGGATGGCAAATATCACCACACGTCATCCATTACAAGGTGTTGTGTGTCGCACTTGGTGATTCCTAACAACAAAATAAATCTGTTTATTTCCTCCTTGAAATATGTAAATTCATATCACCCATAACTTGAGTCCTGATGGTGGAAAATACAGTGCCAGCATTTTCAAGGAGTGAAAATTATACAGTTTGAGGGATTAATTAAATTGTGATATCCTTGTTAGTTTAATATCTTTATTATGCCCCTCATACTCATCCTGTGGGCGGTAGTCAAAAGATTACAGAGATACATAATGAGTCCAGGGACCGGGCTGCAAAGTTATGATAGCTGAACAAGTTACACTAGAAATGAACTGTTTACATATTTATATCTTGTTACAATTGTAATGAGTTATTTATATATGCATCAGGTTTGCATGATGTCTTTGCACTTTTGAAAATATAGTTACTTAATGAACGATCCTAAATATTTGTCTTTTTTGGGTCTCTGTGTTGGCGGGAGTTTACCGGTATGGTTAATTTTTTTTTTTTTTTTCAACAAGTCGGTCGTCTCCCACCAAGGCAGGGTGACCCAAAAAAGAAAGAAAATCCTCAAAAAGAAAATACTTTCATCATCATTCAACACTTTCACCTCACTCACACATAATCACTGTTTTTACAGAGGTGCTCAGAATACAACAGTTAGGAAGCATATATGTATAAAGATACACAACATATCCCTCCAAACTGCCAATATCCCAATCCAGGTCATTTAAATCAGTAAACAAGTTTCTTGTATATACTCATATACTTTAGATTTTCTCAGTTCTCCTAAGTAGTTGTTATTTGCTGCTTTCCCAGTCTTTCATTTCTTTCATTCAAGGAAAGTGGAAGAGAGCAACCATCCTCTTACTGCATGTACAACTAAATGTCACCCATCTCTGTACAAACATTATATTATGCTGAAATAAGGAGGTACAGTGGACCCCCAGTTTACGATATTATTTCATTCCAGAAGTATGTTCAGGTGCCAGTACTGAACGAATTTGTTCCCATAAGGAGTATTGTGAATTAGATTAGTCCATTTCAGACCTTCAAACATACACGTACAAACGCACTTACATAAATACACTTACATAATTGGTCACATTGGGAGCTGATCGAAAAGCGGGGGTCCACTGTACTACCATTTTAACTCGTTGATTTCCCATCTATTGTGTTTAATTAAGTGGTTTATTCTTTATCTTAGACATTGTTAGCTGGAGTAGAGCGGTTAAGAGTGAGGGTGGTGGATCCGTACCAGAGAGTAGAGAGACACACACTGGTTCTTGGCCGACTTCAAGCGACATGTGAACTTCTGAGACGTGTCATCCGTTGTCTGATGTTGTCACAGAGGTTGCAGCAACAGCTATCAAGTGAACCCAGGGATATTACCAAGGCTGCAATTAGCCTCAGTGAACTAGGTTGGAATGTATTAAGTTCTTTTAATAATTAATAGTTTTTCTTGCAAATTATTAAACTAAATTCATCATCCATTAACTAGATTAATATTTACTTGGCAAGTTGCTGCATATTATATGGTATTTATTTTGTCAAAATCAACCATAAAAAAGTATTAATTAATCATCTAGTAAAATCATTCTAATTTTCCATATTCCTAATGTTTATATGTATTAGGCTTTTCTTCTTTTGTCAGTTATATATATTAGTTCCATTACTTGGGGCCATTTTTTTGTTTTGGGTGGGGGGAGTAAAGAAATATCAACTTTGAGAATTTACTGTATTGATTGAGGGGTGTCAGAAGTATCTGTCAGTTACTGCCAATCTCACCTATTGTTAATGACAGTGATATTCCAGGCTTGTAAGACAGGGCAATGACAAGATCATCTCCAGAACCTACAACCACTAACAGGGTTCAGTGTGGCTGTTAAGATTGTTAGAAACTGACTGCTTTTATGTTTTTTAGATTCTAGTGATGTTTCAACTTAAATTTGTTTGTTATTGTTAGATTGGTTTTTCCATTACATTTTCTTCTTCTTCTTTCAACAAACCGGCCGTATCCCACTGAGGCGGGGTGGCCCAAAAGGAAAAACAAAAGTTTCTCCATTTACATTTAGTAATATATACAGAAGAGGTTACTAGCCCCTTTCTCCCGACATTTTAGTCGCCTCTTACGACACGCATGGCTTACGGAGGAAGAATTCTGTTCCACTTCCCCATGGAGGTAAGAGGAAATAAACAAGAACAAGAACTAGAAAGAAAATAGAAGAAAACCCAGAGGGGTGTGTATATATATGCTTGTACATGTATGTGTAGTGTGACCTAAGTGTAAGTAGAAGTAGCAAGATGTACCTGAAATCTTGCATGTGTATGAGACAGAATAAAAAGATGCCAGCAATCCTACCATCGTGTAAAACAATTACAAGCTTCCATTACATTTATAGACATATTTATGGGTAAGAGTGGATAGGTGTGAGTAGGAACTGCCTAAAGTGTTCAGTAGCCCTTCTGCAGTTCTCCTTTCTTATGTTGCAGATCACTTGGGTCGAGATGTGGATCTGACAGGACTGGAAGTGCTAGAGCGGGATCAGAGGCTGGTGCGACAAGCACGCTCAGATGTTGAAAAACAAGCAGTTGTCATGATGGACCGGGGTATGGAGCTTCAAAATCAGACACAGGTCAGCTACTTCTGGCTTCTGGTTCCTTCAAGAATGGGGAGGGATTTCTATGCTGCTAGTAAAGGGATTTTGATCCAAAGACTTAGAACTATCCTCCCCTTGGATCAAGCCTGATTGCTTCCCATTTCCCAGGTGCTACATAGCCCTTTAAGGTTGAGCATTGTCCATAAACATGTTCAGTTACTTAACCCTTAAACGGTCCAAACGTATATATACGTTCACGCGCGTAGCACCCCAAACGTATATATACGTTTTCTTTGTCATTCATTCAATATTGCCACAATAAGCCTGAGTCACCTAGACATGAGAGAATGGGTGTGTGCACTCACTGTGTTCCATATTAAAATAATTGGGGATGCCTAGGTACCATATGCTCTTTTTTCCTTTTAAAAGAAAAGATTTTTTTTTCCTCAAAAAATTTGGGGCGCTGCGCGAGTGAACATATATATACGTTTGGACTGTTTAAGGGTTAAAGTAACTTTTTTTTAGTAATATCTCAGGTTTGTTTGTGTAGATTTACAGTTACTTAAAGTAACTTTTTTAGTAATATCTCAGGTTTGTTTGTGTACATTTATAGTCTAAGAATTACTGTCCTGTTTCAGGTTTCTAAGAGCTGGTATCCTACCTAAGATCATTTACAGTAAAGAATTGTTTTCTTAACTCATGTTATTTAAAAGCTTCAAGCTGTTATCCTATCTCAGCTCATTTACAGACTAAGAGGTATTATCCTACCTCAGCTCCTTTACAGGCTAAGTGCTGTTATCCTGCCTCAGCTCATTCACAAGCTAAATCCTGGTATCCTGTTTCAGCTCATTTCAAAGCCCAGCCCTATCTAAAGTATACTATTGCCTCCAGGATTCTTCTGCATGCAGATACAGTACAGTATTAAATAAATGTTCCACATGGGACATACATCACTAGGCATGACTACATACAGTTGGGATTCAACTAGTGTGGGTAAATTTAATTAATGGGTCAATGATTGTGTAGCCTTACTTTTTTTTTCTGGGGGAAATATGGCTCCTGAACATTTGGTTGATGGACACTTTGCTGATGGACATTTCACCAAAGGACATTTTACCGAACAGACACTTCACTGACAAACATTTCACTGAATGGACATGTGGCTGAACTGGCATTCATCACCTTAAGTTAGCCTAGCCTAGCCTAACCTAACCCACTCCAACCTAGCCCAAACCAAACCAAACCAAACCAAACCAACCCAACCCAACCCAACCCAACCCAACCCAACCCAACCCAACCCAACCCAACCCAACCCAACCCAGCCCAGCCCAGCCCAGCCCAGCCCAGCCCAGCCCAGCCCAGCCCAGCCCAGCCCAGCCCAGCCCAGCCCAGCCCAACCCAACCCAACCCAACCCAACCCAACTCAACTCAACTCAACCCATTCTAACCTAAAGTAACCTAATTATCCATTTGGTGTATTGTCCATTCGGCCAAAGTGTTGTCGGTGCAATGTCCGTTCGGCCAATTGTCCTATGGCCAAATAAATGTCTGGCCAAGTGTCCGTTGGTCATCTGTTCAGTCATGGGAAATACATCACTGTTACTCCTGTTTAAAGAACAGTACACTGTCTAGCAAGAATTTTGTTTTACCATTTTTTTTAACACAGCCACCTCCCACTGAGGCAGGGTGACCTGTAAAAGAAGAAACAAAAGTTTTTCTTCTTTTTATATTTAGTAATTTTAATCACCTCTTACAACACCATGGCTTATGGAGAAAGGATTCTTCTCCACTTCCCCATGGAGTGTAATAATAATAATAATAATAATAATATCTGGAATATCCTGGAAATGGGAAGTACAATACCTGCACTTTAAAGGAGGGGTTTGGGATATTGGCAGTTTGGAGGGATATGTTGTGTATCTTTATACGTATATGCTTCTAAACTGTTGTATTCTGAGCACCTCTGCAAAAACAGTGATAATGTGTGAGTGTGGTGAAAGTGTTGGATGATGATGAAAGTATTTTCTTTTTGGGGATTTTCTTTCTTTTTTGGGTCACCCTGCCTCAGTGGGAGACGACCGACTTGTTGAAAAAAAAAAAAATCTGAAATATTATATATGGTAACACTCTTTGTGAAAGCTGTGTGTCAGTATCTTTTTAAAACTTTGTCATTCTATTTTGCATTTAATATTTTTCCTTCAGGTTGGAACTGCTCTACAAGTCTTCCATAATTTAGGGATCCTGGTACCAAGTGTAGAAAAAGTGTTGGATACCCTGATTACTAGACTTAACAAGAGTGTTTCACAAACCTTAGATGTGAATTCTCTCCTGCAGGTTTGCCAGGATACTAGAAAAAGTAAGTTTTCCAATGAAAAGCAAACATGTTGCTGAACACGCTTTTTTATGAGACAGTGTTTTGTTCTGTAGAACTTGAACAACCTTTAACTTAATTTAATTTTTTTTTTTCAACAAATGGGCCATATCCCACTGGGGCAGGGTCACCTAAAAAAGTAAAATGAAAGTTTCTCTTTTTAAATTTAGTAACATATACAGGAGAAGGAGTTACTAGCCTCTTGCTACCAGCATTTTAGTCGCCTCTTATGACATGCATGGCTGCGGAGGAAGAATTCTGTTTCACTTCCCCATGGAGTAATTGAAATGTTGTCCCATTAAAATATAGTTTTGCAACATACCTCTTTTCTTCATTATTTTCTGCAGTATGGTATTTAAATTCAAATATTTTGTGTACAGTAGGTCCCTGATTTACAGTAATCTGCACTTACAGTATGAACACATGCCCTTCTGAACACCAGGACTATTTGTGGCTGTGGAAATATTGTATCACTTTCACTGAAAATTTTGTGCCTTATGTAGAATAGCATTATGATGAGTGAAGAAGATATGGATGCAATACAGTTACATTCCAGACACCTCCAGATTACCCCATTAGCTTTTTTTTAATGTTGTACTGTATTACTTTTACAGGCAAACTTCTTTTGTTGGAGGGAGAGAGTCAAGGAGGTTTTGTGTGTGAGGGGCTTGGACTTCCAGCAAGCATGCATGAGCATGTTAGATAAGAGCGAGTGGAGACAAATGGTTTTTATGACTGGACATGCTGTTCAGGTGTGAACAAAGCAACATTTATGAAGGGATTCAGGAAAACCAGTTAGCCGAACTTGAGTCCTGGAGGTGGGATGTACAGTGCCGGCACTCTGAAGGAGGAATGGATATATGTTTCAGTTTTTGAGCAGTGTTGGCACGTCTCTGGCAAGACAGTGATGGAGTGAATGATGATAATGATGAAAGTCTTCTTTTTTGGGTCACCCTGCCTTTGTGGGAAATGGCCAGTGTGTTAATAAAAGAAAAAGAAAATAAGTTCTTTTGTTCAAAATGTTCATGAATAAAAGCTTTCTAAATAGTTAGTCTTTCTTGGTTAATCAGAATCAGGCCTAATTAAAATCTTTGTAGGCCCTGGGCACTCAAATCTAGTGATAAATATTTACATGTATACTTTATAAAGGCTCCATCAGGACTGAGCTGAAATACTTGTGGGGCCTGTAATATAATCACACTATGATACTTTTATATTATGATTATGATACTGTACTTTGTAATACTCTTCCTTTCCCCTAGGATATCATGAATTATTGGAACATGCTTGTTATGTATTTTGATATGACATTACTTTATGAGGTTTTGATATGCAGGTGGTCCTGGGAAAGCTATCATGCCTGGGCCAGGGCAGTCAGTACAGTTCCGAGCCTCTCTCTGGTCTAACCTCGAGAAACTGATGGACGATATTTACCATGCTTGTGTGCAAACCTCACATCTTCACAAGGTAAGGAGATGTACATGGCATACACTCAACTACTGTAGTAATGTATATTTAATGTACCAGTCAGTGTCATTTCAGGTAGTAGGAGATTGGTAGATGGCCTTCATCCTGGGAGACACTGTTACCCTCTCATTAGTGTTATTTTGAACAGAAAACAGATATACACTGGTGTACATGAACATTCACAGTACATCATGTTTTCAGCCCAGTGATGAACAAAACGGCACAGTGCCATGACTGGAACAATGCATAAATAACTCTCATAGGAGAGAGAAGCTTATGATGATGTTCCGGTCTGACTTAGGCATTTACTTGTAAATAGTCCAAGTCAGATCGAAATTTCATCAAGGTGGACACAACTGAATGATTAACATTTGACAGGATTACAGATATTGAGAGTAAGTATACATATATTGATTATAATGTTTTACCTATGTTTGTTATATTGAGCAAATGCATATGTATTTATGATAGGCTGGGATAGGTTAAGGAGATAAGGTGTTTTCTAACTGTAGTTTTAAAAATGCTAGCTGATCCAGTGGTCAAGAAAGCACTTCAGGTCGGGTTTTATATTAGAATTGATTGTTCTGTAAATGTAGGTTGCACAGTAGTATGAGTGAATGTATTGTATAGTGAATAGGTTTAGGTCTTTGAAAAGTGGGGGGATTGTTGTCTAGTAGTGGATTGTGTGATCATTTGCACTGCAGCTTTTTGTTGGGTTATTGTTGTTCCTACGTGATTTGTCATTGTGAAACCTCAGGCACAAATAGCATAGGTGAGATAGGGGTAGATCATAAGCTTCTCTCTCTTACTTGCAGGTTATTTGTGTAATGTTTCATTCCAGTGTCACAGTCATACATTTGAAGTTCTTAGCAAGAAGTTGATTAGGAGGATGGGCTGATAGTATGGACTATCCTGCATGCAGTCCTCTCAAGGTGTCCAAACCATCATAAAGCATTTATTTTGACCTATTCTACAAGTGTATATTTTACACTTATGGCCTTCTCCACTCCACATCTTTCTTACAATTTTACTTATTCCTCTCACATATTTGTATCAAATTTACATTGTCTCTCATTTCAAGTTTCTGTGCCATATTCAGGGTGGAAAGAAATCTAGTTATATAATGCAATCCCTCTGACTCAGTAACACATTTCTCTCTCATACTTAGTATAGTATCCCCACCTAGGGATGATATTTTATGCTTCTTACCAATATAGTGGTACCTCGGGATACGAAATTAATTCGTTCCACAAGGATGTTCGAGTGCCAATACCGAATGAATTTGTTCCCTCATAAGGAGGGATATGTTGTGCATCTTTATACGTATATGCTTCTAAGCTGTTGTGTTCTGAGCACCTCTGCAAAAACAGTGATTATGTGTGAGTGAGGTGAAAGAGTTGAATGATGATGAAAGTATTTTCTTTTTGGGGATTTTCTTTCTTTTTGGGTCACCCTGCCTTGGTGGGAGACGGCCGACTTGTTAAAAAAAAAAAAAAAGGAATATGTAATGTATTCTAGATTAATCCGTTTCAGACCCCCAAAAATACTCTTACAAAAGCACTTACATAAATACACTTATATAATTGTTCGAGTTTTGAGTTGTTCGTATCCTGAGGCACCACTGTATTCTCTCTACTGCAACTTGCTGGCCTGTATGTTGTAGATGTTACATACACAGACAGCTATTTTATTATTTACAAGTTATTTTTGTACTGCCTAGGTGGGAAACAGCCGACGTGTTAAAAAAAAAATTTAAATTTAGGGTCAAATATATTTTTGGAATAATACTGGAATACTTTCTGAATGCTCCCCTCATAATGTGTTCATTTCTTAAAACTGGCCCTGAGTACTCACCTATATGTGGTACAGGAGTGAAGTCTCAGCTCCTGTTCTTGTCTCTTCACTGGCCACTGCTGGGTTCATTTCTAGCTTTGAGAGCTGTGCAATAAAGATAGCTGTACAATAAAGTGGGCAGTTGCTGATTATGTTTTAAAAGAATTAATTATAGTAAATTTCATTTATTTTGTAAGGTTCTAGCAAAGAAGAGAGACCCTGTGAGCCACGTGTGTTTTTTAGAGGAAGTACAGCGCCATAGTAGAAGTGATCTCTTTACAAGAGTATGGCTTAATATTACCCGGATCTTAACAGAAGAGTTCGCTAAAGCTGCTCAAGGTAACTAACATCTTTGCAAACATTTTATAATTTGTTAATACAACAATACCTTGCATAGTACCGTTTTGAATAATACAGGTTTTGATATACATGTCTCCCTCCACATTCATGAGGGTTAGAGGATCAAGACCCACGCGAATGTTGAAAAAATGTGAATGTTTGGTGCACAAATATATTGTAGGGAAATATAATGTAATAGCATTTACCTAGCCTAACAATACTGCTTCCTTAACCTATTGAACCATGAACAATCATAAAACACATGAAAACATCGTAAAATATTGTACTAGTGCCAGCCCTTTGGTAAAGAAGGTGAGAAAGGCTATAGAATTCAAGAAAGAACTCGTAGCAGAGTACCAAAGTGGAGGAGGAAGAGAGAGGGGAGAATGTGCCTTTTTTAGTGATTCATCGATATGTATGATACTAAAGCAGCACGAGTTGATAAAGGCTATAGCGCCAGCCAGTGATAAAGTGTAGCATTAACAGTACAGCAAGTAAGTTAAGCGATTAATCGATAGAAAAAGGACAGCGCAAACCTAACTCCTCCAATGTTGTTGGAGTTATATAGGGTGACTGACAACATTGCCGTCTCTGCCACCTCTGCTGCCGCCTCCACCACCATGTACAGCATATGCTCTCAGTGGCCCTTATACACCCAACAGCAACAATACAGCAACACTTGTGACATACTTAAGGATGTATTTTATTCATTCTAGAGTACATATATGTCATGTGTCTGTGTTATTAATACAGTGGACCCCCGGTTAACGATATTTTTTCACTCCAGAAGTATGTTCAGGTGCCAGTACTGACCGAATTTGTTCCCATAAGGAATATTGTGAAGTAGATTAGTCCATTTCAGACCCCCAAACATACACGTACAAACGCACTTACATAAATACACTTACATAATTGGTCGCATTCGGAGGTGATCGTTATGCGGGGGTCCACTGTACAGTGGTCCCTCAATAATCGTCCATAATCCGTTCCTGGAAGTGGGACTATTATCGAAATGGACGATTTACGAATCAATTTTCCCCATAAGAAATAATGTAAATTCAATTAATCCGTTCCTGACACCCAGAAGTATTAAAACAAAAAAATTTTTTACATGAAATATAGATGTAGTACATAAACAATACAGTGGCACATGATGAATTAAGCATTAACAGAATAACACTTACCTTTATTGGCGATTCTTCTTTGTGTATGGAAGACTGGAGAAGGAGACTGATTGGATGAATTACTGTTTGGAAGGGGAATCCCCTTCCATCAACACCTTGGGTACCAATTGCTTTTCTGGGGTTACTTCTCTTCTCTGTTTCTTAATGCCACTAGGACCACCTTGAGAGTCACTGGAGTCCTGTCTCACAAAAAAACTGTCCAGAGAGCTCTGTTTCTGGCGTCTCTTTAAAACTTCCCTAAAATGGGCCAAGACTCTGTCACTGTACAAGTTGCCGATATGGCTTGCAACATCCTTCTCTGGGTGATGTTTCTCCATAAATCTTTCCATCCTACCCCACATTTCAAAAATCTCCTTAATTTCTGAAGAAGGCACCTTCCTCCATCTCTCTTCCTCCTCCTCTGCAGCAAGATTCAGAGCTGCCATCTGTTGCTGTTCCTGCTGAAGCTCTTGCAGCTCCTCAGTGGTTAGCTCTTTGTTGTGGTCCTCCACCAACTCTTCCACATCCTCCAAACTCACATCCAACCCCATGGAAGCCCCCAGTGCCACAATGGATTTAACAACTGACATAGGCTCATCAGGGCAGCCCCAAACCCTTCAAAATCCCTCTTGTGGACACAATCTGGCCACAATTTTCTCCAAGCAGAGTTCAAAGTCCTGGTAGTCACTCCCTCCCAAGCCTTACCTATAAGGCTTACACAATGGAGAATACTGAAATGTTCTTTCCAAAAATCTCGTAGGGTCAAGTGAGTGTCTGAGGTCACATTCAAGCACCTTTCAAACATTGCTTTGGTGTAGAGTTTTTTAAAGTTTGCAATGACCTGCTGGTCCATGGGTTGGAGGAGAGGAGTGGTATTCGGGGGCAAGAACTTTACTGTGATGAACCCAAACTCCTTCATCAGAATTAGGTCATCCAAGTTTGGAGGATGAGCAGGTGCATTGTCCATTACTAGGAGGCACTTGAGATCCAATTTCTTTTCCAGGAGGTAATTCTTCACACTAGGGCCAAACACTTCGTTGAACCACTCTACAAAAATTTCCCTCGTGACCCATGCCTTACTATTAGATTTCCAAAACACACACAATTTACTCTTCATAACATTGTTTTTCTTGAACACTCTGGGATTTTCAGAATGGTACACTAGTAACGGCTTCACTTTGAAATCCCCACTAGCATTAGCACAGAACATTAGCGTCAGCCTGTCTGTCATAGGCTTGTGCCCAGGCATTGCCTTTTCCTCTTGTGTAATGAAGGTCCTCTTTGGCATTTTCTTCCAAAAGAGGCCTGTTTTGTCACAATTGAACACTTGTTCAGTTTTCAGTCCTTCACTGTTTATGTACTCCTGGAATTCATGCACATATTTTTCAGCCGCCTTGTGGTCCGATCTGGCAGCCTCACCATGCCTTACCACACTGTGTATGCCAGTACGCTTCTTAAATCTCTCAAACCAGCCTTTGCTAGCCTTAAATTCACTCACATCATCACTAGTTGCAGGCAATTTCTTTACCAAATCGTCATGCAACTGCCTAGCCTTTTCACAAATAAGCGACGTCATAAGACTGTCTCCTGCTAATTGTTTCTCATTTATCCACACCAATAATAACTTCTCAACATCTTCGAGTACTGGTGATCTCATTTTTGTCAGCATATTTGCCCCCTTTGCAGCAACAGCGTCCTTGATTTCCTTTTTCTTGGCTATGATGGAAGATATGGTTGTACGGGATTTGTTATACATCCTGGCCAGTTCGCCCACACGTACACCACTATCATATTGTTCAATGATGTTTTTCTTAAATTCAGTCATATTTCTCACCTTCTTTACCAAAGGCTTGGCACTAGGAGCTTTCTTTGGAGCCATGGTAGCTTATTTAGCACTTAAATAACTTGCAAGCACTAAAATAAATGAAATATTATGAAATATTTCACTGGAGCACGTGAGGGGACTGTCTTTCACTGGTAAACAATGGCACACTGGCTGGGAAGGAAAGGCCGAGGCGGCTCGAGGCCGCTCAGACCGTGCGTACGCATCCGGGACGAAGGACTATTAGCGAGTTACAGGACCATTTCCGAGCCAATATTTTGACGAAAAAACAGGACTATTTCCAAAATGGACGACTTTCAGGCTGGACGATTATTGAGGGACCACTGTATTGTTTATTATGTCATATTAGATGAATTGTGTTAGATAAATAAGCCTTAGAGTTGATATTAGTGTCGTATTGAAGGACTATCTTGTCCTATCTCCAAACAACTCTGCCACCACCACAATTCCAAACATATGTAATAACATATTTTAAATATGATTGGGCGGCTGGGAATTCGCGAATGTTCAAAGCCCATGAAAGTGGAACTCGCGAATGTGGAGGGAGACCTGCACTGTTTATAAATTTAATATAAATTTTAACTGAATTATGCACTGATATTGGAATGTTGCTATGACTAGTGCAATACGAACATCAGTATCATCACAGACTCTGAGCAATGAAGTTGTGTAGTCTTGTACAGTACATATGTATACACATATTTTTTCTTTATTATATAAAGTACTGGTACTTCTTTTATATGCAGATATTTTGTGAAGGGATTCAGGGAAACCTGTTAGCCGGACTTGAGTCCTGGAAATGGGAAGTACAATGCCTGCACTTGAACCCTTTGACTGTCAAGACTCCAAATCCTGAAGTGTCTCTCTGTGTCACAAAATATAAAAAAAAAAAATTTTTTTTTTTCTTAGGAAATGATAGAAAATCTTTTCCCGATGGTAATGATACCAAAAGTACGAAATTTGATGGAAAACTTAGGAAATTATGCTCTCACGAAATTAGTGATCTTGGCAATATATACGCATTGGCGATTTTTCCCACTTTGAGCCCTATTTTCAGCCAATTCCATTGTTCCAGTCGACCAAATTCATAGCTATTTCTTTAGAACTCCATTTGTTCTATCGACTGCGTACAAGAAACTGCCTATTTACCGATTTCAACTACCAAATAAGTGGTCAGAAATTGACAATTTGGCCAATTTCACGCAAATTAAAAAAGATGCCAATTTCAAAATAGGGTCCAGAATAAACAATGCAGACATTCCTAGCACTAAAATAAAATTTTTCTGTTCATTAGTCATGTCTCCAGGCCCCTCTTATATTACTCTTGCTTTCTATTTTGAATTTTTATTCACACAAAAAAATAGAAGATTTACTGTTATGCAGACTACTGCATTATTGTAATAATTGTATAAATAATGTCAACTCATTCATGACTGCATATTAGACTGGCCAGTTGGATACGTATTGGATGGTGACGTCATTTGTTTACTCTTGAATATTGGCAAAAATCGAACATTTCCACTATTTTGAGCTCAATTTCAAGGTCCTTTTCCTCATGAAGCCAATCAAAATCATCTCTATTTCTGTAATATATCTTCCATTCTAGCAAATGAGACCAAGGAAACGAGAATACAGCCATAAATACTACACGAAAATACATCTCAAAGCCGGTGTTTTATTCCAAAAACACGGTTGGAGTTTTTTTTTTCTCATTATGCACTACGTGCTGCAGGACTTTTTTTTTTATACTGCACACACTGACCACACAGACCCATTCTCTCACATGTGGGCCTACCAGCTTTCTCCCGCTGCTAGAATTTTGGCGTATTAATACGTCAAAAACGTTGGCTCGTAAGATATATATATATATATATATATATGACACCGACAGTGAAAGGGTTAATTAAAGGAAGGGTTTGGGATATTGGCAGTTTGGAGGGACATCTAAACTGTCGTATTTGAGTGCCTCTGTAAAGACAGTGATTATGTATGAATGATGGTGGAAGTGTTGAATGATGACGAAAGATTTTTCTTTCTTTTTGGGTCATCCTGCCTTGGTGGGAAATGGCCGTGTTAAAAAAATAAAAGAAAATGAGTGGAAAGAGGAAATGCAATGACGCTGAACGTTCTAGTAAACATAAATGGTTAACATGAGATGAAAAACTAGAAATTATAAAACATCATGAAGATGGTGCATTGTGTGCTGAAATAACAGGTGACAAGAAAATGAACGTAGCATCGGTATGCGTGGATTGTTCCTATGATTTTGCCAATTTTTGTATCTCACGTTGAAACTGTTTGTGAAAACGTTGTGCAGTTTGGGAAATATCATCCCAGATTAGAAGCATTGGATTGTGAAAATGTGCATAAATACATTTACTCACTACTGTTCAGTTTTTTTTTTTTTTTTTTTTTTTTTTTATAGCGCTGTATAGTCCTTGTGGCTTAGCGCTTCTTTTTTTTTGATTATAATAATAATAATCAGTTTTTTTATCATTTTTTTTTTTTTGGTTATGAGCTGGGTATGAGCATTAATTCATAATTTAATATTTATGAATAGATCTGGGAATTTACCCCTGTCCTTTTTTTCTCTCCTTCAGATTTACTAATTTTGAAAATTGTGGACACAGTTGATTTTCAAAAATTATTTAGAATGTTATCTCTGTATTTAGGGTGAGCTTATTTGTTACAGTAGGTATAGCTCTTTTGTTTTTTAGTTCATTAATTATAGTATTTAAAGTTAGTGGGGTCAGAGCATGGTGAAGTCATGTCATTAGTGAAGAATATTGGCCTAATGTGCTGTGTGACATTCAGTAAATCTTTGATATTTCCTATTTTATATTTTTGTCAGGATGAAAAAGTCACAATATTGTGACTGGAACAATATACAAATAATCTGCACGTAGGAGAAAGAAATTTATGACAATGTTTTGGTCCAACCTGGACCATTAACTAGGTAGTGTGACTGACTTCATACAACAAATGTTAGGGCAACTGAAAAGTGTGACATTACTTGTGATTACAGTCTCTCCTCGCTTAACAACGGAGTTCTGCTCCTAAGACCACTTTGGTAAACGAATTCGTTGCTAAGTGAGGAGCATTCTATAATGGTTGTGGGTTCGTGTCAACCATCTTTGATATTGTTTTAATGTCACTTTTGCACCATTTATAACATTTCTGGTATATTTTTAAATGTTTATACAGTAATAAAAAGAATAGACGAAATCAACTCTTAACCCTTTGACTGTCGCGGCCGTATATATACGTTTGCGAGGTACCGTGTTTGACGTATATATACTCATAAATTCTAGCGGCTTCAAATCAGGCAGGAGAAAGCTAGTAGGCCCACATGTGAGAGAATGGGTCTGTGTGGTCAGTGTGCACCACATAAAAAAAATCCTGGAGCACGCAGTGCATAATGAGAAAAAAAAAACTCCGACCGTTTTTTTTAATTAAAATGCCGACTTTGTGGTCTATTTTCGTATAGTATTTGTGGTTGTATTCTCGTTTTCTTGGTCTCATTTGATAGAATGGAAACTATATTATAGAAATGGAGGTGATTTTGATTAATTTTACTATAAAAAGAACCTGGAAATGGAGCACAAAGTACAGGAAATGTTTGATTTTTGCCGATGTTCAAAAGTATACAAATGATGTCATTGTCCAATAAATGTCCAAATAGCCATTCTAATACGCAGTCATGAATGGGTTGATGTAATTTTTACAATTATTACAGTATTGCAGTAGTCTGCATAACAGTAAATCTTCTATTTTTTGTTTGAATAAAATTTCAAAATAAAAAGCAAGAGTAATATCACAGGGACCTGGAGACATGACTGATGAACAAAGAAAATGTTATTTTAGAGCCAGGAATGTCTGCATTGTTCATTCTGGACCTTATTTTGAAATTGTCGTATTTTTTAATTTTCGTGAAATTGGCCAAATTGCAAATTTCTGACCATGTTATTGGGTAGTTGAAATCGGTAAATGGGCAGTTTCTTGTACTCAATCGATAGAAAAAATAGAGTTCTGAAGAAATAGTTATGAGTTTGGTTGACTGGAATAACGGAATTAGCCGAAAATAGGGCTCAAAGTGGGCGAAATTGCCGATTTTTAAATATCGCCGAAGTCGCTAACTTCGCGAGAGCGTAATTCCGTCAGTTTTCCATCAAATTTCGTTTTTTTGGTGTCTTTACAATCGGGAAAAGATTCTCTATCATTTCATAAGAAAAAATAATTTTTTTTTTTTTCGAAAATTTTGCGACACCAGAAGCAACTTCAGGATTTGGCCCTTCGACAGTCAAAGGGTTAATATACATTATTTAGGTATGCATACTGGTTTGAGAGCTCATTGTAAGTCTGAGTCATCAGTAAGCAAGTACATGTATGTCGCTAAGTGAGGAGAGGCTGTACTGTAATGTAATTAGTGATTATTATACTGCATTACTGTTAAAGACTATTTTTCCCTACCAGAGTCGACCTTCATTCGTCAGTATTTAGAAGTTGACTACCCCAAGCTGATCCGCCTGTATGGTGATCTCTGGCGGAGGTTGAAGGGCATTAGTATGGAGATGAGAAATGTTAACACAGACATCACATCATGTGTTGTAGATGGGAATATTGAAGATAAAGATGAAGCTGATAATATTGGTAGAAATACCCAAGAATTTGAGTAAGTGATATGTGTATTTGTGTATTTATACATGTATCTATTTATACATATTTGTGTGTACAGATCCTCCCTGGCTTCTGACCTATGTGACTTACGTCCATCTACACATGCGAATGAAAAGAACTATAAATTAGAAAAATAAAAAATATATGTATATAAATATAGAAATTTTCCTTGGTCATCAGTTTGTGAGTAATGAAACTTAAGGTAAAAAAGCAGGTGATTAAAAAAAAAAAAGATAATCATAACAGAAATTTATTAAGTTAAAAGAATGTTGTACAGGTATATGACTTCTACATGTCATGCTAACATAATTCCCACATCTGTCCATTTTGAGAACTGACAAGTCGGTTGGAACGGAACTTGAGCATAAGTTGGGGAGGATCTGTATTTGCTATATGTATTTTTTTTTATATATTTACCTATATTTATATATAGTTATGTGTATTTATCCAAATATTTGTTTGCCATTGATAATACAAACAATTTAAACCTGTTAAGTTACCAGGTCAGTCATTAAATAATGATATATCACAGACATGTAGCCAATTTTTTGAAGTCTAGCAGTATGGCAAGAGGCACTGTCTTGCATACGAAAGTTGCCATAAACCGTTTTGAAATTGTCAGCAAATAATCTGCTAAAATTGCATTTATGTGCATGCATGTTTGTGGCACCTACTGTGGAGGTATATAGCTCAATGAATAAGTTCAGAATTTAGAATTTAAAAGTGAGATGAAGGCTTGAATTATGTTGGACGTCCTGTTTGTGTCCCGTAGCTGGTTCACACTGAGATCTGTGGTTCAATCCCTGGTACGGGTGGAAATATTCGCCATATTTCCTCATGACGCCTGGTGTCCATGTTCATTTAGCAGTCAGGTAGGTACCTGGGTTAGTTAGCTAACTGGTGTGGGTTGCAGCCTGGTAACAAAATTAACCTAAGTTGCCCGTTATGCTCTGCGTAACCGGAAGATTTCTATATAGTATGTCTTTGATGTCAGCTAGGTCTGTATAAGTTATATCATGTTCTTGTAGAAATGAAGATTATTATTATTGCATTGTAAATATATTGGAAAGGAAGTGCGGGTAGTAGGGCATTATGATATTCAGTTGTAAAAGAAGTGGATTGATGGTCTTTTGGCTAAATATCAATACCAGCACAAACTTATACTTATTTTATTTCTTCCAGTCCAGAACAAACTTTGAGAGGTAGTCTTGTACCCCTAGAGGAAGCCTATTTATCACGCTCTCGCTCGAGACTCTTAGATCCAGTAAATCTTATGTTTGCTGCTCAGGATGCACCACCTGCTAAAGAAGAAGTTGATGCTCTTATAAAAACAATTACAAGGTATGGATATTATTGTATTTTTTTTTTTTCAACAAGTCGGTCGTCTCCCACTGAGGCAGGGTGACCCAAAAAAGAAAGAAAATCCCCAAAAAGAAAATACTTTCATCATCATTCAACACTTTCACCACACTCGCACATTATCACTGTTTTTGCAGAGGTGCTGAGAATACAACAGTCTAGAAGCATACACATATAAAGATACACAACATATCCCTCCAAACTGCCAATATCCCAAACCCCTCCTTTAAAGTGCAGGCATTGTACTTCCCATTTCCAGGACTCAAGTCCGACTATATGAAAATAACCGGTTTCCCTGAATCCCTTCACTAAATATTACCCTGCTCACACTCCAACAGATCGTCAGGTCCCAAGTACCATTCGTCTCCATTCACTCCTATCTAACACGCTCACGCACGCTTGCTGGAAGTCCAAGCCCCTTACCCACAAAACCTCCTTTACCCCCTCTCTCCAACCCTTTCGAGGACGACCCCTACCCCGCCTTCCTTCCCCTATAGATTTATATGCTTTCCATGTCATTCTACTTTGATCCATGACCAAACCACCTCAACAACCCCTCTTCTGCCCTCTGACTAATGCTTTTATTAACTCCACACCTTTTCCTAATTTCCACACTCCGAATTTTCTGCATAATATTTACGCCACACATTGCCCTTAGACAGGACATCTCCACTGCCTCCAACCGTCTCCTCGCTGTTGCATTTATCACCCAAGCTTCACATCCATGTAAGAGTTTTGGTACTACAGTGGACTCCCGCATAGTGACTTTAATCCGTGCAAGAGGGCTCATTGTTATGCGAAATGATCGGTATGCGAATGAATTTTCCCCATAAGAAATAATGAAAATCAAATTAATCTGTGCAAGACACCCAAAAGTATGAAAAAAATTTTTTACCACATGAAATATACATTTTCCTACACACGAAGAGAAGGATACATGCACAATAGTAGAGTAGTACATGCACAGTATATATTGTGCATGTACTAGTCTACTAAATGAAGAATAAATGACACTTACCTTTATTGAAGATGCAGCAATGACTGATGAGACACTGTGTCCTGGGAGTGCCTTTTCCTCCTGAGTACTGTAGGTCCTGTTTGGCATTTTCTTCCAGAACAGGCCTTATCACACTGTGTATGCCACTACGATTCTTAAATCTCTCAAACCAACCTTTGCTGGCTTTAAATTCACCAATATGAGCACTAGTTCCAGGCATTTTTCCCTGTTCACCTGGGTGTTAGTCGACTGGTGTGGGTTGCATCCTGGGAGACAAGATTAAGGACCCCAATGGAAATAAGTTAGACAGTCTTCGATGACACTGACTTTTTTGGGTTATCCTGGGTGGCAAATCCTCTGGGGTTAATTGTTTCTTGGTATTCTCAATAAGCCACACCAACAACGGTGCTACAGCAGCAGCAGCAGCAGCTGACAGTGCTACAGCAGCAGCAGCAGCTGACAGTGCTACAGCAGCAGCAGATGATGCTACAGCAGCAGCAGACAATGCTACAGCAGCAGCAGCAGCTGACAGTGCTACAGCAGCAGCAGACGATGCTACAGCAGCAGCAGACGATGCTACAGCAGCAGCAGACGGTACTACAGCAGCAGCAGACGGTACTACAGCAGCAGCAGCAGCAGCAGCAGCAGCAGCAGCTGATGGTGGTACAACAGCAGCAGCAGCTGACAGTGCTACAGCAGCAACAGACGATGCTACAGCAGCAGCAGACGGTACTACAGCAGCAGCAGACGGTACTACAGCAGCAGCAGCAGCAGCAGCAGACGGTACTACAGCAGCAGCAGCAGCAGCAGCAGCAGCAGCTGATGGTGGTACAACAGCAGCAGCAGCTGTACCAATAGTAGCGATGGTTGATTGGGGTTTATTATACAACCTGGCCAGCTTGGAGACACGCACTCCACTTTCATACTCATCAATGATCTTTTTCTTCATCTCTATAGTAATTCTCACCCTTATTGCTGTAGGGTTGGCACTAGAAGCTTTCTTGGGGCCCATGGTCACTTATTTTGCAGATAAAATCACCAAAAACACTGTAATAATACGAAATGTTCCGATTGTATGCTTGGATGTTACTGCAGAGGCTGGCTGGTAAACAATGCCACCGGCAGCACATGTGAGGCTGGCTAAGGGCGCACATTGGACGCGTCTCGGACGAAGAGCGGTGAGCGGGTTTTTGAGCGGTATGCGAGGCAAAATTTTTGTGATAAAAGCGAGCGGTATGCGGATTGAACGTTATGTGATGCGTACGGTATGCGGGGGTCCACTGTACTATACTTTCATACATTCCCTTCTTTGCCTCCATAGATAACGTTTTTTGACTCCACATATACCTCAACGCACCACTCACCTTTTTTCCCTCATTAATTCTATGATTAACCTCATCCTTCATAAATCCATCCGCTGACACGTCAACTCCCAAGTACAGTGGACCCCCGGTTAACGATTTTAATCCGTGCAAGAGGGATAATTGTTATGCGAAATAATCGTTATGCGAATGAATTTTCCCCATAAGAAATAATGGAAATAAAATTAATCCGTGCAAGACGCCCAAAAGTATGAAAAAAATTTTTTTTTACCACATGAAATGTTAATTTTAATACACACAAACTGAAAAAGGCATGCACAATTACATGACACTTACTTTTATTGAAGATCTGGTGATGATTGATGGGATGGGAGGAGGGGAGAACATTATCTTCTTACTGTTTAGAAGGGGAATCCCCTTCCATTACGACTTGAGGTAGCAAGTCCTTTTCCGGGGTTACTTCCCTTCTTCTTTTAATGCCACTAGGACCAGCTTGAGAGTCACTGGACCTCTGTCGCACAACAAATCTGTCCATAGAGCTCTGTACCTCCCGTTCCTTTACGATTTGTCTAAAATGGGCCACAACATTGTCATTGAAATAGTCACCAGCACGGCTTGCAACAGCTGTGTCAGGGTGATTTTCATCTATAAAGGTTTGCAGTTCAACCCACTGTGCACACA
The DNA here is from genome assembly GCF_026875155.1 of Cherax quadricarinatus. NCBI lineage: Eukaryota > Metazoa > Arthropoda > Malacostraca > Decapoda > Parastacidae > Cherax > Cherax quadricarinatus. Next base: position 15,987,710 of record NC_069483.1, read on the forward strand.
TTTCCTTAATCTTTGAAGTAGGCACAATGGATTCCACAACTGGCATAGGCTTCTCAGGGTTAGCCCCAAACCCTTCAAAATCTTTCTTAATTTCCATACTAATTCTCACCCTTTTTACCACAGGGTTGGCACTAGAAGCTTTCTTGGGGCCCATGGTCACTTATTTTCCAGAAACAGCACCGAAAACACTGTAATAATACGAAATATTCAGAGTGTATGCTTGGATGTTACCGCGGAGGCTGGCTGGTAAACAATGGGACGGGCGGCACATGTGAGGGCACATTGGACGCGTCTCGGACGAAAATCGGTGAGCGGGTTTTTAATCGGTATGCGCGGCAAAAATTTTGCGATAAAAGTAAGCGGTATGCGGAAAAATCGCTATGTGATGCCATCGTTATGCGGGGGTCCACTGTATCTGAAAACATTCACTTCTTCCATATTCCTCCTCCCCAATTTGATATCCAATTTTTCTTTATCTAAATCATTTGATACCCTCATCACCTTACTCTTTTCTTTGTTCACTTTCAACTTTCTACCTTTACACACATTCCCAAACTCATCCACTAACCTTTGCAATTTTTCTTTAGAATCTCCCATAAGCACAGTATCATCAGCAAAAAGTAACTGTGTCAATTCCCATTTTGAATTTGATTCCCCATAATTTAATCCCACCCCTCTCCCGAACACCCTAGCATTTACTTCCTTTACAACCCCATCTATAAATATATTAAACAACCATGGTGACATTACACATCCCTGTCTAAGACCTACTTTTACCGGGAAGTATTCTCCCTCTCTTCTACACACCCTAACCTGAGCCTCACTATCCTCATAAAAACACTTTACAGCATTTAGTAACTTACCACCTATTCCATATACTTGCAACATCTACCACATTGCTCCTCTATCCACTCTATCATATGCCTTTTCTAAATCCATAAATGCAATAAGAACTTCCCTACCTTTATCTAAATACTGTTCACATGTATGCTTCAATGTAATGTAAACACTTGATCTACACATCCCCTACCCACTCTGAAACCTCCCTGCTCATCCGCAATCCTACATTCTGTCTTACCTCTAATTCTTTCAATTATAACCCTACCGTATACTTTTCCTGGTATACTCAGTAAACTTATTCCTCAATAATTTTTACAATCTCTTTTGTCCCCTTTCCCTTTATATAAAGGGACTATACATGCTCTCCGCCAATCCCTAGGTACCTTCCCCTCTTTCATACATTTATTAAACAAAAGTACCAACCACTCCAACACTATATCCCCCCTGCTTTTAACGTTTCTGTCATGATCCCATCAGTTCCAGCTGCTTTACCCCCTTTCATTCTATGTAATGCCTCACGTACCTCCCCCACACTTACATTCTGCTCTTCTTCACTCCTAAAAGATGGTATACCTCCCTGGCCAGTGCATGAAATTACCGCCTCCCTTTCTTCCTCAACATTTAAAAGTTCCTCAAAATATTCTCGCCATCTACCTAATACCTCCCTCTCCCCATCTACTAACTCCCCTACTCTGTTTTAAACTGACAAATCCATACTTTACCTAGGGTTTCTTAACTTGTTTAACTCACTCCAAAATTTTTTCTTATTTTCATTAAAATTTTTTGACAGTGCCTCTCCCACTCTATCATCTGCTCTCCTTTTGCACTCTCACCACTCTCTTCACCTTTCTTTTACACTTCATATACTCTGCTCTTCTTATAACACTTCTGCTTTGTAAAAACCTCTCATAAGCTACCTTTTTTTCTTTTATCACACCCCTTACTTCATCATTCCACAAAAGCATCATAGCACACTTTGGATGGATGACCACTTGCATTCAGTCACATTAGAGGAGGTCAGAATTGTAAATGTACCCATACCCCTCAAGTTATACACACATGTACATACGTGCACACACCTAATAGCAGTTTTGTCTACTAGTCTTGTACTTGTGTTTGTCTACTAGTGTTGTACCTGTGTTTTGTGTATTAGTGTTGTACCTGTGTTTTGTCTACTAGTGTTCCAGAAAGGCTAGCTGGTCATCTCTTCAACTCATGATGTTGCCTTTTGCATCCCTATGGATTATGCACACATTCCTCTACTCAATCCCTACTGCATGCATATGAGTTAATTAATTCTGGTTAAAAGTTCTTTTCAGTTTTCCTCATATACTTCTTATCATATTTGCTGCATGGTAGAGTGTAGACCCTAGCATCACAAATAGGTGGGAAGACAGAGGGTTGCTTCTTGGTATGGGCTTGGATGATAGTGGTTCCATCAACCACATTGATATTGCTTCTAGTCAGAGCTCACTGTGCTAGCCACTGGACCACAGAGAATGAGAGAGAGAGACAGAGAGAATTAGAGAGAGTTAGCCAATCAGTCCAGTCCAGCCAATCTTTATCCACATTTACTGAGGTTTGTGGAGGCTACAACTGCAACCCAGCCATGAGTTTTATGGTGAGCCCCTAACTCTACCATCAGTCACTAACAAGCTCTAGTAATTCAAGGATTTCTAGACTGTGGGTTCGAATCCCAGTCACTCCACTGAATTGTTTACATATACTATTCTTTATGAATTTTTGGCATATTTTACAACACTGAGAAAATTCTTCTGGTATATTATATAAATTTTAAGTATAATATGTTTGTATTTAAATTATATGGCTTTAATTTATCCACAGTGAGCTGAATGTGTCTGCAGTTGATACATCACTGAGTGAGACTGTCGCTCAAAATGTAGCTGAATCTCTTCAGTTGTTCTGTGTGAAGTGCAGACAGTTAATTGTGACTAGTGGTGAGGCTAGCCAAGTTATTGGTAAGTTGCTTAACACATTTAGTTTATTCTTCATGGGGAAAGCGGAGAAGAATCCTTCCTCCATTAGCCATGAGCATTGTAAGAGGTGACTACAGTGCCAGGAGCAAGGGCTAGTAACCCCTTTCCCTGTATAAATTAGTAAGTTTAAAAAAGAAGAAAAAGGGGCTAGTTACTCCTCCTGTACAAATTACTAAATGTAAAAGGAAGAAAAACTTTGTTCTTTTTCGGGTCATCCTGCCTTAGTGGGAGATGGCCGATGTGCTAAAAAAATTAAAAAAGTAACTCATTATTGTATTCTTTTGACGATCGATATTTTGATCAGTTTCTGAGCACTGTATAATCTAAAGATTTAAAGCATGTTGAAAATATTTCAGTTAAATAAATTTGGAAATATTTTCATAGGCTGCTTTAAACCCTTGAGATACTGATTAAGAATAAGCTGATATGTATTTAGATTTATTGTAAAATTTTCTATACCTTTATCACTTGTATCTGATGCTTTTGTTATGTCTGGGTTACCTAGAATATCTTGGAAAAATATTTTCTCTTTATTTGCTTGGAATTTGAAAAATATTTCCTGTTTATTTTCTTGGAATGGGAAAAATATTTCCTGTTTATTTTCTTGGAATGGGAAAAATATTTCCTGTTTATTTTATTGGAATGGGAAAAATATTTCCTGTTTATTTTCTTGGAATGGGAAAAATATTTCCTGTTTATTTTCTTGGAATGGGAAAAATATTTCCTATTTATTTGCTTGGAATTTGAAAAATATTTCCTGTTTATTTTCTTGGAATGGGAAAAATATTTCATTTGTTTATTTTCTCTTTGTGGTTTGGGAAATCATCACCCCTGTGGCCCAGTGTAAGACCAGGGTCAGTTCTTAATCACAGGGATGCACAAAACTCTTCGTAATACATAGAAGCCAGTGTTTAGTACCGTAGTCTTGAGTAATCTGGATGAGATTAGGATAGTGACCACTGGCTTTAAGGCTAAAAGACTGACTGCCTCATCTTCCACTGTGACCTGTGTATAGGTCGACAAAATAAAGGAGCCACCAGCTAGAAATGTATATTATCTGACATCTTAAGTAGAAGGTTGATAAAGAGCTGCTGTGAAATAAGGTATGTGTACCACTGTCCTGCCATATCAGTGGCAGTATTGCCACTGGTTTGGCAGTATCTGCCACTGATATGGCAGTATATGCAGTAGAGCAGTATATGTGCCACTGGTATGGCAGTATATGCTTGCCTTTGTTTTCATGTGTTTTTTCTTAATAATCATTAGTTTTATAACATTTCATTGTCAATTTAGGAGGCCTAGTTTGAGATGGGCTGCAGATGAAATGATCCCCAGAATCATTGGCAGATATATTAGATATACCATAACAGATATTAAAGGTGACTGAGTGGAATCATGTCAACAGATGCTACATCAACAGGAAACCAAATAAATGCACTACTGTAGTGAGAGATTCATATACTACACTTGTTAACTTTTAAATAACTTCTGGATGTATAGATGGCAAAATCCCAACAAAAACAATTCATAACATTCATTAGACTAAAGTACAAATATGCAACTGAAGTGTGAAATCTTCACTCTACCTCACTGGTAGAGGGGGAGAATAAAGGAACTATCAACTAGAGTATGGTGGTACCAACACTGTTGTGTGGATGTGAAGCATTGGTTTTAAATGTTGCGGCAAGGAGGAGGCTAAGGTAGTGGAGATGTCTTGTTTGGGGGCAATGTGAATATTATGCAGAGAATTTGTAGTTTGGAGATTATGAGGAAGTGTGGAGTTGTATTATTCAGAGTGCTGAGGAGGGGTTGTTGAGGTGGTTTAGACAGTTAGAGAGGATAGAGAAAAATAAGATGACTTGGAGGGCGTGTAAACCTGGGTGAAGGGAAGGAGGAGTACGGTTGTCCTAGGAAGGGTTGGAGGGATGTGGTAAAGGAGGTTTTGAAGGCTAGAGGTTTGGACCTCCAACTGTGAGCGTGTTTGATAGGAGTGAATGAAGCAAGTGGCTTTTATGATTTGACATACTGTTGGAGTGTGAGCAAGGTAACAGTCATGATGGGATTCAGGGAAATCAGTTAGCCAGACCTGAGTCATGGAAGTGGGAATTGCAGTGTCCTCACTCTGAAGGATGGATTGGAATGTTGAGGTTTATATGAAGGGTCATTTGAACTGTAATGTCAGCATGCTTCTGGTAAGACAGTTATCAAATGAAGGACAATGAAAGTATTTTATTCTTTGTTGAGTCACACTACCTCAGTGGGAGACAGCTGGAGTGTTAAAAAACATTATATTGAATTGTTTCATCTCAAATTATTATTAAGCAAGGATTATCTACATTAAGCATTTAAAATAGGAATGTTTTGATTCCATATTGGATTACATAAGTTTTTTTTTCAAATGCAGTTTGAGAGTCCGCAATATGTGCAGCATTGCTGACATAATATTGTATATTGTTAATTTTGTTAAACTGTTTCTCAGGTCCTCCCACACCTGCACAAAGCTTGAATGGTGCAGTGGTAAATCAACTTTTGTATGTTAGGAGTCAAGTGGAGCGCACTGCATCAGCCACCCTCGCTCACCTGCCTCAGCCTGTCACCACTATGTTACTACAGGTGAACAACATATACTATTGTGATGTAATTGGTTTAGAAAACCCACAAGTTGAAGAATTACACTTTTGAAATATTTGGGAATCTCTAAATATTCTTTAAAGATACCCAAATATTTCAGAAATATCTAATTCTTCATAAACTACAGGTGCTCTTCGACTTACGATGGAGTTATGTTCTGACAAATTCACCGTAAGTCAAAAATATAATAGGTTGAATATGAATACAGTGGACCCCCGCATAACGATCACCTCCGAATGCGACCAATTATGTAAGTGTATTTATGTAAGTGCGTTTGTACGTGTATGTTTGGGGGTCTGAAATGGACTAATCTACTTTCACAATACTGTATTCCTTATTGGAACAAATTCGGTCAGTACTGGCACCTGAACATACTTCTGGAGTGAAAAAATATCGTTAACTGGGGGTCCACTGTATATGCTAAATAAGTAAGGAAAAAAATAACTACTGTCACTGAATAAGTAAATAAACAGATAATTACTGTAACTAAATATACTAGTATTGAAAAGTAAATAAGTGAATAAAAGTTACGGACTTGCTGCCTTCATGCTGGGTAATTATCACAAGTTTTATCTTCAAAGTAATTGCTTTTGTACCATCGTAAAGTTGAAATATTAGTCAAAATATCATAAGTTGAGGAGCACTGTATTGTATACAGCATTATAGTATGTAAACAGTTTAAAGTCTAGAATGATATGAAATAAGTTGCATATATTGCATTAGAGTTTAGTCTATAGACATTCACATTTATATTTGCCGGGTTAAGGGAGGAAACTAAGAAATAAAATCCTCTGCTTTGAACAACTTCCCAGTAATCTTCTCATTTTTTTTTCAATGAACCGGCCATATCCCACCGAAGCAGGGTGACCTAAAAAGAAAAACAAAAGTTTTTCTTCTTTTTACATTTAGTAATTTATACAGGAGAAGGGGTTACTAGCCCCTTGCTCCTGGCATTTTAGTCGCCTCTTTTGACATACATGGCTTGCGGAGGAAGGACAATACCTTCACTCTGATGGAGAGGTGGGGAAGTTGCAGTTAGTGAGGAAATTGTATTGTAATGTCAGCACTTTTAACAAGGCAACAATTAAATGAACGAGGGTTAATTTTTTTTTAGTTATTTTTTGGTTCATTCTTCCTTGGTGTGAGATGGCCCTTTCAGGGTCCACAGGCCCTCTCAAAGACTTGTTCTCAGGGTCCCCCAAATTTCAGAAAAAAAAAAATATTTTTTTCGTATGAAAAGATAGAGAATCTTTTCCCGATCATAATGACACCAAAAGTATGAAATTTGATGGAAAACTTATGGAATTATGCTCTCACGAAGTTAGCGGTCTCGACAATGTTTATGCATCGGCGATTTTGCCCACTTTGAGCCCTATTTTCGGCCAATTCCAATGTACTAGTTGACAAAAATCATAACTATTTCGCTAGAACTCCATTTTTTCTATCGAATGAGTACAAGAAACCACCAATTTACCGATTTCAACTATCCAATACAGTGGTCAGAATTTAGCAATTTTGCCAATTTCACACAAATTTCAAAAGATGTCAATTTCCAAATAGGGTCCAGAATAAACAAGAAAGACATTCCTGGCACTAAAATAACATTTCCTCTGTTCATTAGTCACGTCCCCATACCCCTCTTACATTTTTTTTGCTTTCCACTTTGAATTTTTATTCTCACAAAAAAAATAAGATTTACTGTTATGCAGACTACTGCATTAGTGTAGAAATGGTATAAATAATATCGGCGCACTTGTGAAAGAATATTAGACTCACCAGTTGATGTGTATTGGATGCTTAGCATGATTTGTTTACTTTTGGTAAAAATCGAACATTTCTGCTACTTTGAGCTCAATTTCCAGGTACTTTTCATTGTAAAACCAGTCAAAATCATATCAATTTCTGTAATATGTCTTCCATTCTATGCAATGAGACCAGGAAAGCTAGAATACAACAATAAATACCATACGAAAATATAGTGCAAAGTCTCTGTTTTAATCCAAAAACACGGTCAAAGTCTTTTTTTTCTCATTATGCACTGTGTGCTGCAGGATTTTTTTTATACTACACACACTGACCACATAGACCCATTCTTTCATATGTAGGCCTACCAGCTTTCTCTCACTAGATTTGAAGGCGCTAGAATTATGCGTACTAGTACGTCATGGACACTGGTGCGCAAGCCGTACTAGTACGTCTGAAACCCTGAAAGGGTTAAGATAAAAAAAATATTCTACTGGCCAGCAGTTTTGGTTATATTGAGGCTGTTTAAAAAAAAAAAATTTTTTTTTTAATACATGGACCATTTCCCACCAAGTCAGGGTGGCCTAAAAAAGAAGAAACACTTTCATCATCATTCACTCTGACACTGTCTTGCACAAGGCATGCCAATATTTCAGTTCAAAATTTTTTATTTGATTTCTATAAAGAAAATGATATAGCTTTATAATCATTCATGTTGTATAAATTTTGTTTCCAGGCATTACCTTCCATTGATTCAGTGATGTCTTCTGCAGTACAACCACTCTTTGATTCCATTACTGATGCTATAGAAGCTATTATTCTCACTGTGCACAGTGAAGACTTCTCAGGGTAAGTTTTTCATTGCTATCACTGGAATTAGTTAGTGTTGCTATATAGATTTTATATTGTGTATGGAATTTTTCCTGGAAGAATACACTAATAACCCACATGTAGTCATATGTTTCTTTCCCCTATGTGTGAGTTATTTGTGTATTGTTCCAATCATGGTATTGTGTCTTTTTGTTCTTCTTGGGAGAACTCTGCTATATGCAGATTCATTACTTACATTGTTAGCGCATCCCAGTATTATTGAGCTGATGTCATTCATCAGCTGGAATACATGTCATGTTTTTCCATGAAATATTAGCATGATGTGTTCTTGATATTTTCAGAAATGACACTAAAGGAACGGATTCGCAATGTTCGCTGTACATGAAGGAACTTCAGGGATTCATCACCAGAGCAGCAGATGATTATCTCTGCATCTATCATCCCTCAAGCATCATCAAGGAGAAGTATGCTTTTCAAGTATCGTCTTAAGCAGATTATTATATTAATATGGAAGAGCTGAAACCATAGATTATACAGGGCCTCTGAAAAGGGATATATAATCAGGTTTAAGCCAAGAAAGGTGTCTGAAGTAGAATATACTTTTTTGAACCCATCATTCATTTTTCAGTAAGGCATGGTGACCCCGAAGAAGGGTAAGTAATTTACCAATACTCGTTTTCTACTATTCTTTCCAGAAATGTATGTTTATTTTATTTATTTTATTATCACACTGGCCGATTCCCACCAAGGCAGGGTGGCCCGAAAAAGAAAAACTTTCACCATCATTCACTCCATCACTGTCTTGCCAGAAGGGTGCTTTACACTACAGTTTTTAAACTGCAACATTAACACCCCTTCTTCAGAAATGTATGTACATCACAAATATAATTTTTTTAAACATGCTGGCTGTTTCCCACCAAGGCAGGGTGACCCAAAAAAGAAGAAAACTTTGTGATGTTTTTTCTTCTTTTTTTATTCAACAAACCGGCCATATCCCACCAAGGCAGGGTGACCTAAAAAGAAAAACAAAAGTTTCTCTTTTTAAATTTAGTAATTTATACAGAAGGGGTTACTAGCCCTTTGCTCCCTTCATTTTAGTTGCCTCTTATGACATACATAGCTTACAGAGAAAGAATTCTTCTCCACTTCCCCATGGAGTAATTATATTATCCATTGATTTCTGATTATGATTTATGTAATAGGAGATTGAATTGATCATGACAATGACATGTTGATAATGAGTGTTAACTTGAAAATGTAAGAAATGGAATATATTGAAAGCACTGAATAACCAATGGTTCTAGTGTTTTGTAAATAAACTAAATAAAACCTGTTCACAGATACCCGCAGTAGCAGCACTTGAACTAATCACCTGCTTATTTTAATCTCACACCAGCAACAGCAGTGTTGGGTGATCTACCTGTACATAGTATACTGTTTAGGCTTGACTAGTTTACCTTGTTTTCTGGGGCAGATGGCCTGTTTCTTCAATTAGATAAATTCTAATTTTTCTTTCCATCTATAATGGAATGTAAGATTTGATCTCTACTTTCAGGATTCACACACTGGCCTGCCGTTGCTTAGATCTGTTTGTACGTCATGCAAGTTTACTACGACCTATCGGTGAAGGTGGAAAGTTGCGTCTTGCTGCGGACTTTGCCCAGGTAAAATTCTTGTATTAAGATACACAGATAACATGCACATAGAAGAAAGAAATTTATGATGTATCAGTCTGTCTTGGATTAAAACGTCGTCATGATTGCCTTCCTCCTATGTGCAGGTTATTTATGTATTGTTGCAGTCAAAATATTGTGCCTTTTTATTCTGTATTAAGATGCAGTTTTAAATTGTCAACAAGTGTATGTGTGTGTGTGTGAGGTTACTGTGCTGGAATGGCAGGGAGGAGGAAAAGGCTTTGCATATGAATTCTTTTAATGAAGAATTAATTGTTGATGACCTGACTGAGATCACTACAGCAGCTGGTAAGGAGGAGAAGAAGGAAGATCATTGCTGGCAGAATTATTTGTTTAAGCTGAAAGACTTACCCAATTTGTCATGTGTGTCTACTGCTGTTGGTGAATACCAGCACCAGTAAAACACATTACTCATTTAAATACACAACATTATATTCAAAGTGCGTGAGCGTGTTAGATAGGAGTGAATGGAGACGAATGGTACTTGGGACCTGACGATCTGTTGGAGTGTGAGCAGGGTAATATTTAGTGAAGGGATTCAGGGAAACCGGTTATTTTCATATAGTCGGACTTGAGTCCTGGAAATGGGAAGTACAATGCCTGCACTTTAAAGGAGGGGTTTGGGATATTGGCAGTTTGGAGGGATATGTTGTGTATCTTTATATGTGTATGCTTCTAGACTGTTGTATTCTGAGCACCTCTGCAAAAACAGTGATAATGTGCAAGTGTGGTGAAAGTGTTGAATGATGATGAAAGTATTTTCTTTTTGGGGATTTTCTTTCTTTTTTGGGTCACCCTGCCTCGGTGGGAGACGGCCGACTTGTTGAAAAAAAAAAAAAAAAAAAAAAAAAAAAAAAGGTAGACAACAGCATATGCAGACATGTGGTAATTTCAAAGGCACTTTTAGAAGGAAAATCCTTCATTACATGATGTTTCATCCACTATACAATAGTGTCAACTTACCTTAAGTTCAGTAGCCTTCCATATTAAAAATATAATTCTACACAATATCTAAAGATTAAATAGAGTAATGACTTGTGTCACTTGTCTTATTTTTCAGATGGAAATGGCAATCAGTCCTCTGTGCAGTCGACCTTCAGAGCTCGGTCGACCGTACAGAATTGTGAGATCTTTTAGACCGCTGTTGTTCCAGACCATTCAACATGTCATTGCTTCTCCCAGCATTGGAGATGTTATTCCCTACTCTACTGTTCTACACTTCCTCTTTGCCAGGGCCCCACCGGAGTTAAGATCTCCCCATCAAGTAAGAATCTGTCTCTCTAGGTTGTGAAGCTTCACTTATATATCATCAGTAGTTTGTTAAGTTATATTAAAAGGGCTTGTAAATCCATTAATTTATTCATTCTTTTTCATGCTTAGCTATTTGCTTTTTTTATAAATTTGTTTACACATCTTTTTTTAGGATCACTTTGCCTCGGTGGGCGACTGCCAGCGTATTAAAAAATAGAAAATCTTCTTGATGCGACCTAATCTTCAGGAGCAGTGTTACTCTTGTGATGTCTTATCTGTAGTAAAAAAAAATGTTATGGGAGGGGTTTGAACTCATGGCAAGTGAGTCCTAAAATTCAAGTCAAGTTATCTGTAGTGTTTGTAATAATTTTTTCTAATATTCTACCAATATATATGTGAAGAAATCCTTCTGGTAGTATTTCTGCAGTTTCTTTTTTATAATCATGATCTCATGTTTTCAATGTTCTTCTTTCACCAAACCAGCCATATCCCATCAAAGCAGGGTATTGTCATTTATTTTATTATTCTCTTATGATCTTGTATGTGGTTATCATGTCTTGTTTTCCTCCTATCTGCCAGCGAGGTTATTTTAAGTGTTTCCAAGCTTGGTAACTTTTTTTTTTTTTTTTTAGCACTAAGAGTCATTTTGTAGCATGTTTATACTTTTTCATTTTATTTTATTAACATATGGGCTCTCCCTCATCCAGGAAGGGTGGCCTGAGCCTCAGGAAACACATTCACATCATTCATTCAGTCACTCTTGCCAAAAGTGTTCTGATGTTCCAGTTCAGATGACTCTCGCCCATCCTTCAGAGTGCAGGCACCATATTTTCCACCTCCAGGACTCATGTTTGGCTAACCGTATTCTTGAATCCCTTCATACTGACATATTTTTGGATGTGGAAACCAGAGTACTGCTGCATATCTCAGTCTTGTCCTGACGTGCATTTTGAACAGTTTTTTTTAGGGTTCTTCCATCAGTAAATATATGGAAGCTATTTTGAAGTTTGCCAGTGTAACAGATGGGTTTCTCACAATTTCACATAAAGTTGATAAATTAGACACATGTGCAACACTTGGGTATCTTTAATGAGGAAACATTTCGTCACACAGTGGCTTTATCAGTCCATACTAAGGAGAATGGTGAAAAACAGGAGGAGTTTGAGGTAATCAGTCCCTCAGCCTTGAGTCAATGTGGTCAGTCCATCAGTCTTGATAAGAATGCAGCATGTGTGTGAAGAAGTAGCTTATATACTGTAGGCAGGAGAGGTGCAGCAGTCGTAGGTGGTATCACATTTGTCCAATGTTGAAGTAGGTCATGCCCAAGGGTTAGGCAAATGAAGAATTCCCTGTCTGACACAGCATCATCTTGGGATCTTAATACAGGGAATTCTTCACTTGCCTAACCCTTGGGCATGACCTACTTTCACATAGGAAAAATGTAATACCACCTATGACTGCTGTACCTACATATGCTGTATTTTTTTCAAGACTTATGGACTGACCACTTCGACTCAAGGCTGAGGGACTGATTACCTCAAACTCCTTCCACCCCAGGTAGTTCTGTTTGTGACTTGAAAAAGCCCACTGTGTGGGCGAAACGTAGTCAATAAAGGATCACATTATACTGCACTTGTGTTTATATTGCCGCTGAGGGACTGATTACCTCAAACTCCTCCTGTTTTTCACCATTCTCCTTTGTATGGACTGATGAAACCACTGTGTGGAGAAACGTTTCCTCATTAAAGATACTATATGATTTCAAGATGGCTCTTTTTTGTCTGTAATCACACCTAGATTCCTCTCTGATGTTTCAAATATTTTATTACACAATCTGTATTGTTCTTCATATGACCTTTAATATTATTCATGTGGAATTTAGTAAGTAGAGCCATAACATGGCTCTCTATTTATATGAAATTCCACTATCTGTCTGTTACTTTATTATCTCAGTTTATCCAAGCCTACTTGTAGGGATTTACTGCAGTTTTCATGACTTTGTACGTGATTTTTTCATTATCTGTAGCTTATTCTGTAACTTTTTATACCTTCTTGCAAGTCATATAAATTAAAACTATCAGGACAAGACACAAATAACTAGCACATAGGAAAGAGAAGCTTATGATGATGTTTTGGCCTGACTTGGACCATTTACAAAGTCACACTGTGTGACTGTAAATGGTCCAAGTAAGACCAAAATGTACTATAGTAAGTTTCTCTCTCCTACATGCAGGCTATTTGTGTACTGTTCCAGTCACGGTATTTTGCCTTTTTGTTTTTTATCAGGATACATACTGTTTCCTGTGAGACATTTTTCCTGAGAAGTATTGTTTGTGTAGATTTATATTAGTCTTTTGAGCACTTATTGTTTTATTTACTTTGTGCACATTGTAATCAAAGTTTATTACAGTTCTTGACCATGTTGGTGATTCATTATTGTTAAGTGTTTAAATGAGAGAGTTGTGTAGTAGAAGTATGTACAGACACTTGAAGCGCTGAGGTGTGGCCATGACACTATCAGCTGACTGCCACAATATATTGGCATATTCTAGATAGTATTTAGTGAAGGGATTCAGGGAAACCGGTTATTTTTATATTGCCGGACTTGAGTCCTGGAAATGGGAAGTACAATGCCTGCACTTTAAAGGAGGGGTTTGGGATGTTGGCAGTTTGGAGGGATATGTTGTGTATCTTTATACATATATACTTCTAAACTGTTGTATTCTGGGCATCTTTGCAAAAACAGTGATTATGTGTGAGTGAGGTGAAAGTGTTGAATGATGATGATGAAAGTATTTTCTTTTTGGGGATTTTCCTTCTTTTTGGGTCACCCTGTCTCGGTGGGAGACAGCCGACTTGTTAAAAAAAAAAAAAATTCTAGATAATCCTCACACTTTGCTTGGGAAGACACAGTAGTGTATATTTTTTTTTTTAACAAGTCATCCGTCTCCCACCGAGGCAGGGTGACCCAAAAAGAAAGAAAATCCCCAAAAAGAAAATACTTTCATCATCATTCAACTCTTTCACCTCACTCACACATTATCACTGTTTTTGCAGAGGTGCTCAGAACACAACAGCTTAGAAGCATATACGTATAAAGATACACAACATATCCCTCCTAACTGTCAATATCCCGAACCCCTCCTTTAGAGTGCAGGCATTGTACTTCCCGTTTCCAGGACTCAAGTCCGGTTATATAAAAATAACCGGTTTCCCTGAATCCCTTCACTAAATATTACCCTGCTCACACGGCAACAGATCGTCAGGTCCCAAATACCATTCGTCTCCATTCACTCCTATTGAACACGCTCATGCACGCCTGCTGGAAGTCCAAGCCCCTTGACCACAAAACCTTCCTTACCCATTCCTTCCAACCTTTTCGAGGATGACCCCTACCCCGCCTTCCTTCCCCTACAGATTTAAATGCTCTCCATGTCATTCTACTTTGATCCATTCTCTCTGAATGACCAAACCACCTCAACAGCCCCTCTTCAGCCCTCTGACTAATACTTTTATTATCTCCACACTTCTTTCTTCTTTCAACACACCGGCCGTATCCCACCGAGGCGGGGTGGCCCAAAAGGAAAAACGAAAGTTTCTCCTTTTACATTTAGTAATATATACAGGAGAAGAGGTTACTAGCCCCTTGCTCCCGGCATTTTAGTTGCCTCTTACAACACGCATGGCTTACGGAGGAAGAATTCTGTTCCACTTCCCCATGGAGATAAGAGGAAATAAACAAGAATAAGAACTAGAAAGAAAATAGAAGAAAACCCAGAGGGGTGTGTATATATGTGCTTGTACATGTATGTGTAGTGTGACCTAAGTGTAAGTAGAAGTAGCAAGACGTACCTGAAATCTTGCATGTTCATGAGACAGAAAAAAGGACACCAGCAATCCTACCATCATGTAAAACAATTACAGGCTTTCGTTTTACACTCACTTGGCAGGACGGTAGTACCTCCCTGGGCGGTTGCTGTCTACCAACCTACTACCTATTTATCTCCACACCTTTTCCTAATTTTCACACTCCGAATTTTCTGCATAATATTTACACCACACATTGCCCTTAGACAGGACATCTCCACTGCCTCAACCGCCTCCTCGCTGCTGCATTCACAACCCAAGCTTCACACCCATATAAGAGTGTTGGTACTACTATACTTTCATACATTCCCTTCTTTGCCTCCATAGATAATGTTTTTTGTCTCCACATATACCTCAATGCACCACTCACCTTTTTTCCCTCATCAATTCTATGATTAACCTCATCCTTCATAAATCCATCCGCCGACACGTCAACCCCCAAGTATCTGAAAACATTTGGCTGTCTAATAAAACAAGAGAGATGTATGAGTAAGTCTCCTGACATCTCCTGCCCTTAAGCCAAAGCTTGTAGCATAGCTGACTTCTTATTTTCTTCTCCACTAAGCAGGATACTTTTGTCTTCACATGAATACATTATACAAAGTAAAAGCTCTACAGACAAGTTGGTTATGTATTATTGTTATTATAATGAAAAAGAAGTGCTAAACCTACAAGGGTCATACAGCACAGCGGGGCAGGGGATAGTGCAAGATTACAGATTAGCAAAGATGGAGTAGACAACAGAGGGAGAGTTAGAAAGGGCTGTGAGAAGTGCTAGAGGAAGTATCATCAAAGTTTGTGTAGCTAATCAGTGGGTGTCAAAAAGTCAATGAGGGAGTCTGAGTCAAAGGTGCGTCCATCAACAAGGAGGGAAGATAAAGTAAGGGCGTTAAAGCAGTGACGACATCGGAGGTAAATCCTGGAGGTGGGAAGTACAGTGTCTGTGCTCTGAAGGTGGGGTGTAGATATATTGCAGTTTTTGTTAATTGTAGTGTCAGCACACCTCTGGCAAGAGAGTGATGGAGTAAATGATGATGAAAATGTTTCTTCTCTTTTGGATCACCCTGCTTTAGTGGGAAATGGCCAGTGTGTTAGTAAAAAAAAGCAAATTATAATGCAACACTTTTCAGGATCATATCTCCAGCATTGTGATAGAGTTTAACTATATTTTTCTTTTCTTTCAGACTGCTGGCTGGTCTGTTAGTCGCTACAGTAACTGGTTGGATGAGCACCAGGATGAGCGAGAGCGTTTGCAACTTGTCAGAGGGGCTCTGGAAGCTTACGTGGCTAGTGTCAGGTCACGCCACCTTACACAGTTTGCTTCAGTTTATCCTCCTATGCTCAAACTCCTAGAGAAGGGAATGGTTGCTCATGGACTAACAACAACTTCATAGCCTTATTCAAAGTTTATCTGTGTAATGTAATTGTCTAAATGGGCATCCTGGGAATTGTGTATTGCTAATATTACCTGATTTTGCATTTAATGTGGGATGTGCCTACAGGATGCTGTCCATGACAGCCTAGTTGATCAGGCAGTTAACAAGGATTATCTACTTCATGCCAGGCTGTGAGAGTTGAGGAAACTTCTAAATTGGTTTCAGGTATCATGTTTTTAAGATTGTACAAGAGTAAATTTTTTAACTTTTGGTCCTTGACTAGCAGTCCTTTTTTCTCTAAAAATTATTCCACATTAATCAGCTATAAAAACAGAAGCATCAGGGAAGAGAGAGGTGAAGGTTTATAAACTAAAAGAGGAGGCAGTTAGGGTAAGATATAAACAGCTATTGGAGGATAGATGGGCTAATGAGAGCATAGGCAATGGGGTCGAAGAGGTATGGGGTAGGTTTAAAAATGTAGTGTTAGAGTGTTCAGCAGAAGTTTGTGGTTACAGGAAAGTGGGTGCAGGAGGGAAGAGGAGCGATTGGTGGAATGATGATGTAAAGAGAGTAGTAAGGGAGAAAAAGTTAGCATATGAGAAGTTTTTACAAAGTAGAAGTGATGCAAGGAGGGAAGAGTATATGGAGAAAAAGAGAGAAGTTAAGAGAGTGGTGAAGCAATGTAAAAAGAGAGCAAATGAGAGAGTGGGTGAGATGTTATCAACAAATTTTGTTGAAAATAAGAAAAAGTTTTGGAGTGAGATTAACAAGTTAAGAAAGCCTAGAGAACAAATGGATTTGTCAGTTAAAAATAGGAGAGGAGAGTTATTAAATGGAGAGTTAGAGGTATTGGGAAGATGGAAGGAATATTTTGAGGAATTGTTAAATGTTGATGAAGATAGGGAAGCTGTGATTTCGTGTATAGGGCAAGGAGGAATAACATCTTGTAGGAGTGAGGAAGAGCCAGTTGTGAGTGTGGGGGAAGTTCGTGAGGCAGTAGGTAAAATGAAAGGGGGTAAGGCAGCCGGGATTGATGGGATAAAGATAGAAATGTTAAAAGCAGGTGGGGATATAGTTTTGGAGTGGTTGGTGCAATTATTTAATAAATGTATGGAAGAGGGTAAGGTACCTAGGGATTGGCAGAGAGCATGCATAGTTCCTTTGTATAAAGGCAAAGGGGATAAAAGAGAGTGCAAAAATTATAGGGGGATAAGTCTGTTGAGTGTACCTGGTAAAGTGTATGGTAGAGTTATAATTGAAAGAATTAAGAGTAAGACGGAGAATAGGATAGCAGATGAACAAGGAGGCTTTAGGAAAGGTAGGGGGTGTGTGGACCAGGTGTTTACAGTGAAACATATAAGTGAACAGTATTTAGATAAGGCTAAAGAGGTCTTTGTGGCATTTATGGATTTGGAAAAGGCGTATGACAGGGTGGATAGGGGGGCAATGTGGCAGATGTTGCAAGTGTATGGTGTAGGAGGTAGGTTACTGAAAGCAGTGAAGAGTTTTTACGAGGATAGTGAGGCTCAAGTTAGAGTATGTAGGAAAGAGGGAAATTTTTTCCCAGTAAAAGTAGGCCTTAGACAAGGATGTGTGATGTCACCGTGGTTGTTTAATATATTTATAGATGGGGTTGTAAGAGAAGTAAATGCGAGGGTCTTGGCAAGAGGCGTGGAGTTAAAAGATAAAGAATCACACACAAAGTGGGAGTTGTCACAGCTGCTCTTTGCTGATGACACTGTGCTCTTGGGAGATTCTGAAGAGAAGTTGCAGAGATTGGTGGATGAATTTGGTAGGGTGTGCAAAAGAAGAAAATTAAAGGTGAATACAGGAAAGAGTAAGGTTATGAGGATAACAAAAAGATTAGGTGATGAAAGATTGAATATCAGATTGGAGGGAGAGAGTATGGAGGAGGTGAACGTATTCAGATATTTGGGAGTGGACGTGTCAGCGGATGGGTCTATGAAAGATGAGGTGAATCATAGAATTGATGAGGGAAAAAGAGTGAGTGGTGCACTTAGGAGTCTGTGGAGACAAAGAACTTTGTCCTTGGAGGCAAAGAGGGGAATGTATGAGAGTATAGTTTTACCAACGCTCTTATATGGGTGTGAAGCGTGGGTGATGAATGTTGCAGCGAGGAGAAGGCTGGAGGCAGTGGAGATGTCATGTCTGAGGGCAATGTGTGGTGTGAATATAATGCAGAGAATTCGTAGTTTGGAAGTTAGGAGGAGGTGCGGGATTACCAAAACTGTTGTCCAGAGGGCTGAGGAAGGGTTGTTGAGGTGGTTCGGACATGTAGAGAGAATGGAGCGAAACAGAATGACTTCAAGAGTGTATCAGTCTGTAGTGGAAGGAAGGCGGGGTAGGGGTCGGCCTAGGAAGGGTTGGAGGGAGGGGGTAAAGGAGGTTTTGTGTGCGAGGGGCTTGGACTTCCAGCAGGCATGCGTGAGCGTGTTTGATAGGAATGAATGGAGACAAATGGTTTTTAATACTTGACGTGCTGTTGGAGTGTGAGCAAAGTAACATTTATGAAGGGATTCAGGGAAACCGGCAGGCCGGACTTGAGTCCTGGAGATGGGAAGTACAGTGCCTGCACTCTGAAGGAGGGGTGTTAATGTTGCAGTTTAAAAACTGTAGTGTAAAGCACCCTTCTGGCAAGACAGTGATGGAGTGAATGATGGTGAAAGTTTTTCTTTTTCGGGCCACCCTGCCTTGGTGGGAATCGGCCGGTGTGATAATAAAATAAATATAAAAAAAACAGTTTAGGTAACCAATATACAATACTGTAATTTTACTGAAATATACTGTACTGTGTGACTTGAGTTTATTGAAACAAAGATGATTCTTAAGTTTAGTCAGCAAGGCAGCTTAATTAGTGGGTTATCTTCAATAAAATTATGTGCTAAGTGCTCTAATAATTGTTTATATATTATAGTGTATATATACACACATATATTGGTATTTATTGCTAATTTACCAGTAAAATATAGTATTGTACCTTTCAATTTCTGCTGTTTTACACACAAAATACAGTAAGTCATCACTTAACATCGTGAATAGGTTTCTTGGAAATTGCGACTTTATGCAAAACTAGTATCATATGATTATTGTATACTTTACGAATTTTTATTTTACAATAATTTTGATTCATTATATTTTATTTTTTCTCATCAATATTATAACAAAACGACATTATTCGAGGACCTGCTGTATGGTGTGATTTCTTAGACTTACAGAGGCAGAGGTATGTTTACAGAGTCCTGTCTTCAGAATTTGGGAATTAGATATTAAATTTTTAGAAAAATGCAGTGCATAGATTAGTAAATTTCAATATGAAGTTAATATACACTGGTTGGTAGCAAATATTTTGTATTATCTATACATATTGTGAGAAAGATTTTGGGCATAATAGTTTCATAGTGTACATTAGTTATTTATGCATTTTATGAGTAATATCAAATTTGTTTTTAGATAATAATTTTTTAGTTTTTAGCATATCAGTCATCTACCACCATGGTAGAGCTACCCGAAAAAGAAGAAACACACTCATCATCATTCGTTCAATTGCATTCTTGCCAGGGGTGTGCCAGCATAGTTCAGATGACCTTCTAAACTGCAACATCCTATGTAAAATTATTAATATTATTATAAATGTTCTCACATATGAATGGTGAAAGGTTATTTTTAACTATGCACATAATATGTATAGGAGGGAGAGTGGTATAATCAGAGTTCAGGCAGTGTTCATTCACATATTTAAACCTGTTGAATAATATCCAGCTTTTAATTTCTTATGGTATGCTGTGACATATTTTAAGAATATCAAAAATATCTGCCTCGGTGGGAGACGGCCGACTTGTTGAAAAAAAAAAAAAAAATCTGGCAAGACAGTGATGGAGCGAGTGTTTCTTTTCCTTCAGGTCACCCTGCCTCGGTGGGAAATGGCCAATGTGTTAAGAAAAAAGGTTCTTGTATTGTGTCCATGGATGTTACTACAACTTTTCAGAAAGAATATTATCTAGTTTCTGCATCATAGTTCTCAAGATCCAGTCGCTCTATCATTCACTGTAAAGTGAATGATATTGTGAAAGATTTTTGATACCTAATAGGTTGAAAGATATGAATAGGAGTGGTGAGTGTGCTGTCTAGTTCCATATAGATTTGCAAAGTTTCCAGGGGTTGTAGCATATACTTGTTAGGAAATACTTTTAAAGTTTTAGGGTTGTGAGTTATTTACAGATGAAGTGATGAAGGAGGATAACTACACAGTTTCAAGGATAGATATGATTATGAACTGGAGGTCAGGAATCAGTAGTGCCTATCTGCAAGAGTTAAGAGGCAGGCCAGGACCTATGGCTTGAATCCTACAACTACAACTAGGTAAATACATTACCACATCTTGGATATTATTCCGATAGGATGTCATTAAAAGGTATGTCAAAGTATTGGTATTACTAACAGTGAGTATCAGCTAATTCTGAAGGTATTGGTATTGGCCTGAAATTGAATATTGGTATCGGTGGCTCTTAACTAATTTGATGGTAACAGTATCAGTGGGTATCATCTAATTTTGATATCGGTATTGACTTAAATTTGAGTATCAGTATTATTGTAGATACAGTACTACCTCAGTACTCTAACTTAATTTGTTCCAGAAGACTGTTCGAGTGCGGATCTGTTCGAGTACCATATGAATTTTTCCCATAAGGAAAAATGAGAGTGAGATTAATCCGTTTCAGACCCCCCAAAAATACTTACAAAAACATTTTAACACAAAGTTTACAAGCCTGGTCAACCGAGCAAGCAGTCAACTACTGAGCGATTTTTTTTACCTAACAAAGCATTCAAATACCAAATTGTTCGAGTTGGGAGCTGTTCGAGTACTGAGGTACTACTGTATTGACAAAAATTATGGTATCTTCCCATTCCTATCACTTTTACTGTGAAGAAATATTTCCTGGTGTCCCTTTTGTTTGTGAGTGTATATAATTGAATATTTTCCAGTTAAGACTGGTGTATTGCTTTGGTTAACCCCTTAACTGTGACCAGTGTACTGGTATGCAGGCAACAAGGATGTGTCCCATGTACTAGTGAGCACAAGTGTTCATGCCTTGAAAGTATTATTGTTTTATTATAATCAAAAAGAAGCACTAAACCTACAGGGGTCATACCGCACAGCGGGGCAGAGTAACTCTGCTTAATTAGCATAAGCAAACAATTAAACCAGGACCTGTTGTTCTACCACTAACTTCCCTACCAGCAAACGGTACAAAACTGGCAGGAGGATGCCTTACTTATTCCTAATTTATTATGATTTCATGATACTAACAGCACCTCTGCAAAAACAGTGATAATGTGTGAGTGTGGTGAAAGTGTTGAATGATGATGAAAGTATTTTCTTTTTGGGGATTTTCTTTCTTTTTTGGGTCACCCTGCCTCGGTGGGAGACGACCGACTTGTTGAAAAAAAAAAAAAACAGTGGAATTCAACCCCCCCCTAAAAAAAAAAAAAAAGGTGCATTGTACATATAACCCAGTGTAGTCAAACTGTGATTTATTTTCATGTTTTAAGGTGTATTTCACTTTGAAACAATTGTATTATAATAAACATTCCATATACATAATATTAGAACACTGAAGCAGTTAAAAAAAATATTTCCATCAATTTATACTGTATATTCTTGTAGGTTTATCACTTCTTTTTAATTATAATAATATACTGTATATTCTAAGTGGAGCAATGTAGGACATGTATTTCCCTCTGTTTGAACTACTAAATATATCTCAGATCATAAGAAACTAGTGTACATAGTGTACTTACGCTATTATTATTGTTACTGTATAGTCAAAAAGAAGGTTTGTCAGGGTTCTGTTTGCCATCTTAAGTTTTTCAGTCCTAGTATAAAAATTAACCCTAAAACATGTCACTTAAACTACAGTCCTCAAGCATATATATCAGCAGCATCTGGGCCAGATGTACATATAACACCTTCACCACTTGTTGTCTTATTACACCAGTTGCAGCTGGTCTGATAGTGTTTTACCCCTTTTATGGAAAACTGCAGGCATCTTTTTTTGAAATTAGGTATGTTTGGGTGTACCTTTGAAGAGGTATATACCTTTGAAGAGTTTTGAGAGTTTATCTACTCTCTGAGCCTGGCCATGGGCCAGGCTCATAACCCATTACTCTTACTCATTCAAACTTTATATGGCTAGAACTTGTGGTTAAGAAAAGCCCTTCACTATCATAAAGGCACAACCCTTGAAGGTTGTTTAGGTATAAGAATACTTAGCATAAAAAGCCCATTTATTGACATGACAAAGGGTACATAATATCCAGTGGGCAGCTAAATGTAGACCCACTGCTCCTGGCTGCTGTCTGGCCCAGACTTATGGAACTGATCACACATCTCCCTTAAGTTAACAAGGTAACTGAAGAACATACCATTTGTGGACAGATATAAGCAAGAAAACACAACAGTGAACATGAAGTACAATAATAAAAGAATGCTGCTGCTTTTGTTTGCTGCTTCCTCCTTGGTGGGAGGGAAAGTTACCCAGCTCCATCCATCTGCTGTGCTGATACAGTGAGAAAGACTCACATTTGCACTGAAACTTTTATTATGATATTATGATATTGCACTCACGATTGGACTTTATCAAGCATACAGAAACACACACCTGGCCTTGTAAGGCAAACCTCCTCTCAACCTGACCTCAGTGTGCTTGTCTGCTGTATGAGGTCATGTATCTGTGTTCGTATGTACAGTCAGAGCTGTATGGCCCTTTCAGGTTTACCGCTTAGCTTCATTATATCTTGAAGGGGTGTATTGAGGTATTGAGAGAGAGAGAGCCTTGGAGACAGCATTGTAGTCACAAATTATCTCATGTGAACCCAAGTCTCAACCAACCTGTTAGATTGAGGATAGTGATCCTCATAGTGGCACTTGACTTCTGAACTTAATACATCTTACCACTGCTGAGGTTGGTACTTATTTTTGGGGAAATTTCCATTGGGTCAAGTATCCCTTGGCTCCAGGATGAGGGTGGTTGACAAGGCATCATTGGGCAGGTGTGACACTACCTAGTCTTTTAGCCTATCCATGTAGGTAATATGCAACTAGCCTTGAAGCCGGTATAGGTCTTTAACTGGATGTTACAACAGATATTCTGGAGAGTATGACATTTTCATACAGTGACCGATGATGCTGCCTATTAGCTTCAATATCAGGTCAAAATACTGCCTGCTGGACCTGGTTTAACCTAAATATGACCTCCTGGTGACTTTCATGCAGGTTTGTGGTTACCTGGTGTACCAGTAACTGGGCTTACCAGCCAGACACAGACTTGTTCTAACATATAAATTGATGTGGCCAGTTTCTCCCTTGCTTTGTAGAAGGGCTGTAGACAGGCAACTTCTTGCCTGGTCATCAGACTAGTCATCTACCCTGAATCTCTTTCCTTACAGTTGATACTCCAGATCTGCAGCTGTTAGGGTTTCTGTTAATTTCCTGATCCAACACCATCCTGGCCACTACCAACTCTATTCGGGGGTTGGGTGGGTTCAACACTGGGGGTTTGCAATGCAATGCAATGCTTCCTCCTCCCCCCCTTGAAGTTATTTGACATGACAGTGGTAATGCAGTATATTCTTCAGACAAAACTGCCTGGAGATTGTATTATTAATGTCTTAAGACTCACATCCTAGTAGAAACAGGAAGTCCGTCAAGCCTCGCACCATTCGCAGCTCTTTTCTCAATGGTGGCATAACATGCCTCAGGTGGTGTATCTTACATATGGCCTGTTGTTGGTCCCCTGGGCAGTAAAAGTGTGTATTGACCAACATGTAGGAGCAGTAATACTGTAGGATCACAAACCTGATGATTTCACTACTCCAGTCTGACACCATTGTTTTTGGTTGGCACTTGTTTAATACACTTATCCAGCTTTTGTCACCTGGCTGTTGGTGTCTTGAGAATGGTGGAAGTAGTATGGGAATACCAACAATTTGTAAGTGAAAGATACACTTGCATTGGTCAAGACATTTTCCAAGGTAACAGAGTGCCCGCTTCACTCGTATTGAGGACTGAAGAAACCACTAGTTCAGACACTTCCTTCCTAACTGTCCTGATCAGGGCACGTGTGTCTTACACACATGCCCTGATCAGGGAGTGCTATGATGCTAGTGAAGATCTTGATCCAAGGAATTAACTACTCTCCCTTTCTTGCATCAAATATGCCTGCATCATTCCCAAGGTATTTTTCAGTACTGTAAATGTCTGCTTGAGGTGCCATAGTATGAGTGGAGGGAGATAATGGACACTATGTTGAATAGTGTGGCTATGTGATGGGTCTCTTTGTAATACTGGATGCCAGGTAGATGTGATGAGTTTTCTCATCACTGGTAGTGGATCTCTTGTAGTGTCAAACATGAATGAGAAATGTCATCACTGTTAGTGGGTCTTTTGTGGTGTCAAACAAGGATGAGAAATGTCATCACTGGTAGTGGGTCTCTTATGGTGCCACATGTGGATGAGAAATGCAATTAGCCACGTTCTCCATAAACTCAGCAGGAGGGTGGCCAAAGGTTCCTGTATACTGCATACCTCATCCCTCTGTGTAGCAGAGAGGTAAGGGTTGTGGTTCAGGAATTGTTGAGTCATAACTCCAGTAACAAATGTAAACAAAGTGTAATACATCCTGTCCTTGGCAGTCCTTGTGGCAGTGGTGCCCAGCACATCCACCTTGCCTCCTGCAATATACAAGAACTTACTTGCTACCTAATCTCATATTATCTGGGCCTTCCACATATCCTGGTGCCTGTCTGCCACTGCTAGTATTAGTCGGTGGGACACGTGTGGCGATTACAAGAAGCAGGATGGTCTTCATGGCAGCCCCTACTCTTATGATCCTGGTTATTATTATTATTACAATCAAAGCTAAGCACTAAACCCACAAGGATGATCCTAGTTATGAAGTCCCTGCCTTTAAACTGTGCCCATTTCCTGCAGCACCTAGAAATGTGACTACTTATTTGGCACGTGAAACACTCTTGGGCTTTGGCCGGGTATATGCCTGGCTTGTGCTGTGTGGAACACTTGCTGCATAATTATTTCACTCCTGACGTAAGAGTTGCGTAATGCTCTGCTCTCTCCTAGCTCTTTGCACCACTAACCATGACTAATTTCTGTGTTAACATTGGTAGAATTACCAACAATATGTTAAGTTAAAGGATAGAAGTGCAACTAATGTGACATTTTATTGTGGCAACATTTCAATGACTAATTTCTGTCCGACATGACCACAGCAGTGGAGCCTCTAGTGTTTGTGCTGTTTTATGCTGCCTCAAAGTAAGGCCCCTTGTAGGTTTAGTACTTAGTTTTGATTATAAGGTGAGGCACTTTGTACATGTGACCCCTCAAGGAAGGTTCCTTGATGTTGGTGAGGGGCTCTTGATTTAGGGAATTGGATCTGTGCTCCAGTTCCCCGAATTAAGCCTGAATGCCTTCCACATTCCCCCCCCCCCCAGGCGCTGTATAATCCTCCGGGTTTAGCGCTTCCCCCTTGATTATAATAATAATGTACATGTGACTTTCAATCATCTTATGTTCATTGTGCATTCTTGTATGACCTTTGTGGGTTTAGCACTTGGTTTTGACTATAATAATTATGAATTACTGAATGACAATCACATAACCTGCATCATAAACTTGTGCACTAACATGTAACATATCTTTCTTTCAACACACCAGCCATATCCCACTGAGGCGGGGGTGGCCCAAAAGGAAAAACGAAAGTTTCGCCTTTTAAATTTAGTAATATATACAGGTGAAGGGGCTACTAGCCCCTTGCTCCCGGCATTTTAGTTGCCTCTTACGACACGCATGGCTTTCGGAGGAGGAATTCTGCTCCACTTTCCCATGGAGAATGTAACATGTATATTGAGATATATCATCACATGTGGGGTGCTTTGACTAACACACTATAAGTACTCTTTGGGCATCTTTTCAAAAACAGATAGTTTCACCACTCTGTTGTATTAACTTGAAAGGATTTGTTCCACCAGATCATGTATGAAGATTTTCATATGATCCCTCAAGTGGCATTCACTGCTGCCTCAACACATTCCACTTCCTCTCTTGGTAATAAACAGTCATCAATGAACTTAACACATTGTAAGGGATTGTTCATCACTATCTCCATCAGTGACCATTATTCAAACTAATCCAGTCCAACAGTCTTCGGGTACATAACTCAGCATGAAATCTCATAATTGCCATTCTGTTAGGCCACTGTAAAGTGGAGCCTTTGGGTAGTGATCTGGGAACCTGTGATAAGTGCTCTCTACTGCTGCGATATAGCTGGAGTGTTCTCTACACAGTATAACACTGATGGAAGATTGCTTCTTGTTGCTGAAAGAGTGCTTTTTGTTGATAGAAAATATATTTTTGTTACTGGAAGATTGTTTTGTTGCTGCAAGATTATATCTGTTGGAAGATTGTTTCCTGTTGCTGGAAGATTGTTTCCTGTTGCTGGAAGATTGTTTCCTGTTGCTGGAAGATTGTTTCCTGTTGCTGGAATATTATTTTTTGTAGATGAAAAATATTTTCTTGATACCTGAAACCTAAAATTATCATTTTTGCCAGTGTAATAATCTGTTTCCAATTATTGTTGATCCCTAATCATGTATACCACATGTGAGACCAGATATGGAGTTAATGTTGGTACCGCAAGACGACTGGAAAGAAGCCTTTACTGTGCTGTCAAGTATAGAATCTTTGCACTTGGCATATTCTGGTTACAGATGCAACTTAGGCAGAAAACAAGAGATTCCTGAGATGAGGTTAAACAAAACTTTCAGTTTGCCTGATAGCATCTCGGGTGCAGGAGGACCTGGTTATGAAAGGGCTGGTGGCAGGGCTGGGAGCCTGCTGGGAAGGGTTTATATTTCCCCAAATGGCAGGGCTCGGTGGCCGACGATCCACCAGGGGGCAAGCTTCCCCTTCCCCCCGCAAGCAGGTGTAACTGCAGCGGACTATGAGTTTTTGGCTCCTCCAAGGAGGGTGGGACTTGTTAAGGCTGCTGGTGAGGGCATTGCTGCTGCTGCTGCTGTTAGTGGTGGACATGGTGGTGCCAGTGTGGTGCACCGATGATGTCACATCACCACCTCGAACACCAACCAACCTGCAACACAAATTATTTGAACAACAAGGCACAATATTATGACTGGAACAGTACACAAATAACCCACACATAGGAGAGAGAACTCAGACCCACATCAGAAAGCACTTGCCCTGTTTCCTGACAAACCTTACCTAACCTAAACTAACCTGGCGAGGTGGTAAACATCCTTGCATTAAAGGGAAGGATCACTGTGACCCATATGAGTTTAGCACTTAATAACTAATAGTTTTTTTTTTTTTTCAACAAGTCGGCCGTCTCCCACCGAGGCAGGGTGACCCAAAAAAGAAAGAAAATCCCCAAAAAGAAAATACTTTCATCATCATTCAACACTTTCACCACACTCACACATTATCACTGTTTTTGCAGAGGTGCTCAGAATACTACAATTTAGAAGCATATACATATAAAGATACACAACATATCCCTCCAAACTAATAGTGTATAATTTTATTATTACAGAAGCTGTATGACCCTTGTGGGTTAAGCACTTAGATATGTGCCTATTGTGGAGGTCACATGACCCCTTCAATATCTATTACAAAATATATAATATAATAATACTAAATAACATATAATTCGTCTTCTTTCAACACACTGGCTATATCCTGCCAAGGCAGGGTGACCCCCAGAAGAAAAACAAAAATTTCTCTTTTTAAGTTTAGTAATGTATTCAGGAGAAGGGGTTACTAGCCCCTTGCTCCCGGCATTTTAGTCGCTTCTTACAACACACATGGCTTATGGAGGAAGAATTCTGTTACACTTCCCCATGGAGAATAACATAATTACTATATATGTATTATACTATATAACAGAACCCCTCAAGGAAAGTTCCTTGATGCTGGTGAGGGATTCTTGATCTAAGGAATTACACCTGATCTCCCCCGTCCTTGGATTGAACCTGATTGCTTCCCATTCCCAGGTGCTGCATGACCCTTATGGATTTTACTCTTGGCCTCTAAGTATAATAATGAACAAAACTATTATCATTGTCTTTGTTAAATGGCTGTCTGTCATTAATTTTCATATTGTGAAATTGTATATACATACTTATTCTACTGCAAATACACTTATTATTACTGCTGCTAGCATTGTTACTATCACATATTTCTAAGATAATGCTGTTGAAATTATCATTATTAAGGCTACCAAAAAATACTGAAGAACATTTAAATTCTCTACATTAACCAAAAAGGAAAATGTTGAGTTGAGGTCTAAGCAAGACATCAATAAGCAAAATACCTGAAGAAAGCCCCACGAAATTTTGAAGATGTGATGTTGTAGAGGACGGGATTGATGGCCGAGTTGACGTACACCAGCACTCTGAAGGCGTACAGTAGGTTGTAGTATATCTCCTGAGGCAGAAGTCAAAACTCAGATGATGTTAATGTACAGCTGGTTGTAGTACATCTCCTGGCAACATTTATTAGAATATTGAATAAGCTGGGACAGAGCACATCACACTGTATTCTAATAAATGCCCTAATGCTGTGCCTAGCCAGCCCGATCATTATATGATTAACTTTGCTGATGTAATGATTCACACCACCAGATTCTCCAGCACCCAAAACATCCTTGACCATGTACTAGCCTCATGTCAGGACCTGGGATTGATCATCTCTACTGAGAAAACAAAGATACTCAGCAGGAATCCTTGACAGAGAGGTGCAGTTTGCCAGATACAGTTGTATGATGGGTCTCGACTAGAATATGTAACTGGATACAGGTATCCAGGTTTTGAGGTCCCATTGCTGTATAGCCCTTGTGTTTAGTGCTTCTTTTTGATTATAATAATAAAGTCCCATTACTTGGACCTGTTATAACGGGACTGTCGCCAATACAAAGAAAGGCTGAGAGCACTTAGAGTTGTGGCAGGGTTTCACCCCAGGTATGGTGCTAATATTAAAATTGTGAAAATGATATATCTTGCTTATATTAGAGTATTGCTTGATTATGCTGCGCTTGCATTTGTGTCTGACTGGAAGCTTGGAGGGCTGGAAAAACTGCAGAACGAAGCAATGAGGAGCATCCTAGGATGCCCTCGTACTGCCAAAATTTTGAATATGCAGAAAGAACTTGATATTCCAAGCATCAGAGATCGTGTTACTGTTAGAAATGTCTTCACTGGGGTCAATATACTCAGGCAAGCCCATTCAAACCCCTGCACAGAAGCCCTCCAAGCTTTTCTCAGCACTGGTGAACACCCCTCCAGATGGATCGAAAAAACTGGAACCGACCTCCGAATGAACCAGATGCATGATCTATGTCAAGTAAGGCAACAGCGGTACTTCTCCGCTCCATGGGATATTGCCCCATTCCAAGCTACCATCCCCCCCATTTCCCCACAAAAAACTTCTTAATTCACAACCAAAGCTTTGCCTTGAAGCTAAACAGGATGCTTTAAGCTGTATTGATAGCTTAGTCACACAGCACACTCTTTCACAAGTTATTTATGTTGATAGCTTCATTCACCAATCCATTGGTGCAGCTGGTAGTGCTGCTGTTGTCATACAGAGTGATGGGTCTCAAAGAAATTGGAGCACGCATCAATAACTGGGGCTCTACCCTTCAAACAGAACTGTTTGCCATACTCCTTGCACTCAAATGCATCCACGTATCGAAGGTTGACTTTAATTGTAACTGATTCTCTATCATCTATAAATGCTCTCAACTCATTAAGTATAAATTGTGGCATGCTTGTGTCAGAAGCCAGACACAGGTATGGTAAGATTGTGGAGTCAGAGTGCACATGCTGTGGATTCCATCTCACATTGGTCTTCAGATGCATGATAGAAACTGATAAATTGGCTAAGTTGTATGCTTTCAAAGAGGGAGTAGATTAAAATCTTGGCTTGTCAGGTAGTAGTTTAAGAACAATAATATGAAAAGAACTTGGGTTATCCCAGGTTCTCTACACATATGCTGCTATGTATGATAATCTATGTAACTGTATTTGTGTATACCTGAATAAACTTAGTTACTGAACTTTACTGACTCAAAACTGAGAGAGATTGACACAAGTCAGTCCATCTATCATCATTCCATCATGCAGGAGGAGCCACATGTCTGTGGTGTATCCAACAAAATAAGCCGACTCTTGGATGTCACTACTTCCCGGCTCCAGCTGGGTTACAAGTATCTTCAGTAGGTTAAATCACCACCACCAGATGTAGACCAAACGAAATGTAAACTTTGCCAGATGGACTATTGTCACACCCTGCATCATTATGTACTGGAGTGTGATAAAATTAATGAATTCAGAAATGCTCAAGATACGTCAAAATATTTTAACCACAGTGGTATATTTATTTATTTATTTATTTAATAATTTGAACATGATACAGTGAAGTACAAAGGAATACAGTTATTACAGTGCAACATGTCAAAGCACCTTGTATGCAGAGCATTATGGGCAGGCTTAAAATTAACTTAAGATTAACTAAGCAATAATATATTCAGTGGTAAAAACATTATTGTAAACAGATAACAATTTAGCACAAATGAGTATTACAAAGACAGGTCATATGGTCATTTACTGTGTTGCTGAGCATTCAGTAGAATGGAGTATTCTGTTAGGTAATGTAATTAAAAAATAAAGTTTGATTGGGTCGCAGGTTAGACATTTATGAGATACAATAATGAGAAACGTGTACGAGATACAATTTATGAGATACAATTATTCAGTATTTATTTAGTTGTGGGTGAGTAAGTGAGTAAGACTTGAATTTATAAACAGGTAGTGTTTCTTTTATATTCACAGGTAATGAATTCCAGATTTTAGGGCCTTTTATGTGCATTGAGTTTTTGCATAGCGTGAGATGGACACAAGGAACATCAAAGAGTGATTGATCTGTGCCTTGTGTTATGGTCATGTGTTCTGTTGAGGTTGGTAAGGAGATGTTTGAGGGGAGGGTTTATGTCAGAATTAAGTGTTCTATGAATGTAGTAGGTGCATTCTGGAAAAATATGCTTACTTTCCTCACTGTAAATAAAACTTATGTATAGCCCTTGTGGCTTAGCACTTCTTTTTGATTATAATAATAATAATGTAAATAAAACTAATATTTGCATTAGTGTGGCATGCAAAGAGTACGTACCCTTTATTCGGTGCATGTACAGACCCTCATTGAAAGGCTATCTTCCCCCAACCAGCGAACCAGTACTAAGGATCCTAGAGTTTACCTGGAGAGAGTTCCGGGGGTCAACGCCCCCGCGGCCCGGTCTGTGACCAGGCCTCCTGGTGGATCAGAGCCTGATCAACCAGGCTGTTACTGCTGGTTGCACGCAAACCAACGTACCAGCCACAGCCCGGCTGATCAGGAACCGACTTTAGGTGCTTGTCCAGTGCCAGCTTGAAGACTGCCAGGGGTCTGTTGGTAATCCCCCTTATGTATGCTGGGAGACAGTTGAACAGTCTCGGGCCCCTGACACTTATTGTATGGTCTCTTAACGTGCTAGTGACACCCCTGCTTTTCATCGGATGATGGGGCCCCATTGATCAACCAGTACTCAGGTTCCAGCCAATGAGAAGATGGTTTGGCAATTGCAGAGATGTTGTGGGTACCACACGCTTGTCTGCCCCTGTCATTCCCATTCTAGAGCTGGCTGAAGTACGGTCTGCTCTCTAGTGGCTTCTATTTTGCCTTGCTTACCGTGGAGTGCAAATCGTGTCATTACGATTTCTTGAGTCATGTTGACGGCAGTGAAGGGACTTGAGCTAGAGTTCGTCACGGCCACGCTAGCTGGAGATTCGTCTGTAAAAACTTGCATTTGTGGTCACAGAGGTGCCTGTGCTAACTTTCCTATGGTGTAGAAATATACCTAGTTGGATGAATCTTATTGTGGCTAGCTGGTCTAGTGGCTAACGCGACGGGCTGGAGTTTTGAGACTCTATGACCGCGGGTTCAATCCCGGCCAGGGGTATGGTTTATTTGCAATCGTGTCATTACGATTTCTTGAGTCACCTCTATAATGTTGAGGTACAGTCCCTGGACCCATTATGTACCTCTATAATGTTGAGGTACAGTCCCTGGACCCATTATATAAATCTATAATGTTGAGGTACAGTCCCTGGACCCATTATGTACCTCTATAATGTTGAGGTATAGCCCCTGGACCCATTATATACCTCTATAATGTTGAGGTACAGTCCCTGGACCCATTATGTACCTCTATAATGTTGAGGTACAGTCCCTGGACCCATTATGTATCTATAATGTTGAGGTACAGTCCCTGGACCCATTATGTACCTCTATAATGTTGAGGTACAGTCCCTGGACCCATTATGTACCTCTATAATGTTGAGGTACAGTCCCTGGACCCATTATGTACCTCTATAATGTTGAGGTATAGCCCCTGGACCCATTATATACCTCTATAATGTTGAGGTACAGTCCCTGGACGATTTATGTACCTCTGTAATGTTGAGGTACAGTCCCTGGACCCATTATGTACCTCTTTGATGTTGAGGTACAGTCCCTGGACCCATTATGTACCTCTGTAATGTTGGGGTACAGTCCCTGGACCCATTATGTACCTCTGTAATGTTGAGGTACAGTCCCTGGACCCATTATGTACCTCTGTAATGCTGAGGTACAGTCCCTGGACCCATTATGTACCTCTGTAATGTTTAGGTACAGTCCCTGGACCCATTATGTACCTCTGTAATGTTTAGGTACAGTCCCTGGACCCATTATGTACCTCTGTAATGCTGAGGTATAGTCCCTGGACCCATTATGTACCTCTGTAATGTTGAGGTACAGTCCCTGGACCCATTATGTACCTGTAATGTTTAGGTAGAGTCCTTGGACCCATTATGTGCCTCTGTAATGTTGAGGTACAGTCCCTGGACCCATTATGTACTTCTGTAATGTTGAGGTACAGTCCCTGGACCCATTATATATCTCTGTAATCTTTTTGACTACCACCTACAGGATGGGTCTGGTGTTCATAATAAAGATATTTATCTGACTACCAATTGAGCCACATATTGTTACTGAGCTTCATCAGTTTACCTGGAGAGGGTTTCGAGGGTCAATGCCCCCGCGGCTCGGTCTGAGACCAGGCCTCATGGTGGATCAGGGTCTGAGGCTGTCCAGTGCCTTCTTGAAGACAGCCAGGGGTCTATTGGTAATTCCCCTTATGTATGCTGGGAGGCAGTTGAACAGTCTTGGGTCCTTGACACTTATTGTGTTGTCTCTCAGTGTACTCGTGGCGCCCCTGCTTTTCATCTGGGGAATGTTGCATCTCCTGCAGAGTCTTTTGCTTTCATAGGGAGTGATTTTTGTGTGCAAGTTTGGTACCAATCCCTCCAGGACCTTCCAAGTGTATATTATCATGTATCTCTCTCGCCTGCGTTCGAGGGAATACAGATCAAGGACCTTCAACTGTTCCCAGTGAGAAGTCTTATACCATAATTTTTAAAGGGGTGGACTAATAAGCCAGTGGAAGGCCTTGGTCAGATGACCAAAAGTTCCAGCTGCGGGTCATCATATAATAATAATAATAATAATAATAATAATAATAATAATAATAATAATAATAATAATAATAATAATAATAATATCTTTATTTACTACCAGTACATGTACAAGGTATACACACAATAGCTGACATCAGTAACATACTACTATATAGAAAGCCGCTTGTTATGCTGAGCATTTCCCGCAAATTAGGTCAGTTTTGTCCCAGGATGCGACCCACACCAGTCCACTAACACCCAGGATGTGACCCACACCAGTCAACTAACACCCAGGATGTGACCCACACCAGTCCACTAACACCCAGGATGTGACCCACACCAGTCCACTAACACCCAGGATGCGACCCACACCAGTCAACTAACACCCAGGATGTGACCCACACCAGTCCACTAACACCCAGGATGCGACTCACACCAGTCCACTAACACCCAGGTACCTATTATTACTGATGGTGAACAGTGACAACCAGTGTAAGGAAACACCCCTAATGTTTCTACCCTCGGGAATCGAACCGGACCCTCAGCATGTGAAGCGAGAGCTTTTGTCTCCATACCACGGGCCACAACCCGCGTCAGGAAACACTTGTCCTGTTTCCTGACAAACATTATTACCTACCTATTTTTTCTTAAAATACTATTTCAGAGAGAATCTCATTTTCCTGTCTTAAAATCTACTTCTTACTGTCAATATATATCCTCGCCAGTCATATTTAACAACCTATGTAATAGAAAAATGGAAATACGTCACTGACGTTTTTGGGTTATCACAGTCAGTAAATTACACATATGTTACCACGATAATTTGTGTAACAAGTAAATGTGCAAGGTATACAGGTCTAGCTGACATCAGTAACTTACTACTAACTAGGACTGAGTATACTACAAATTCTAATCAAACAATAGAGCGGAAAAATAACGTGAAGGACCTGGGAGTGGTAATGTCTGAGGATCTGACTTTCAAGGATCACAACAGTGCCACGATCACAACTGTGAAGAAAATGATAGGATGGATAATGAGAACTTTCAAGAGATGCTAAGTCAATGATGATCCTTTTTATATCAGTTGTTCTCTCTAGGCTGGAATATTGCTGAACATAAACATCTGCATTCAAGGCAGGTGAAATTGCAGATCTAGAGAATGTACAGAGAACCTTTAATGCACATGTAAGTTCCGTCAAACACCTTAATTACTGGGAACGCTTGGCAACACTTGACTTGTACTCACTGGAACGCAGGCGAGAGAGATACGTCATAAACTATACTTGGAAAATCCTAGGAGGAATGGTCCCTAATCAGCACACAGAAATTACTCCCTACGGAAGCAGAAGACTGGGTAGGCGGTGCAAAATGCCTCCAATGAAAAGTAGGGGCGCCATTGGTACACAATGAGAAAACACCATAAGTGTCCGGGGCCCAAGACTGTTCAACAGTCTCCCACCAGGCATAAGGGGAGTTACCAACAGACTCCTGGTTGTCTTCAAGAGGGAGCTGGACAGATACTTAAAGTCGTGTCGGACCAGCTGGGCTGTGGTTCCTATGTTGGACTATGTGCGGCCAGCAGTAACAGCCTGGTTGATCATGCCCTGATCCACCACAAGGACTGCTCATGGACCGGGCCGCGGGGGCGCTGACCCCCGAAATACCCTCCAGGTGTACTCCAGGTAAGGTTTAAGGGCTTCCCCATGAACGTAATATTATAAAATAACTAAATAAAAAATAACAATATAATTAAATAACTAACGATAAAAACTAACATAAAGCAATAACAACAGTAATAATAATAATAATAATAATAATAATAATAATAATAATAATAACGTAGTACTGACCTGGCCCATGGACTCCTCTGTCTCCTTAGTAGTGAAGATGACCCAGAGGCTGAAGACACGGTAGGGCAGGAGACAGACGAAGAACACCACCACTACTGTGCCCAGCATCACCACCACCTGCCACAACACAACACTATCAGTAACACCACCACTACTGTGCCCAGCATCACCACCACCTGCCACAACACAACACTATCAGTAACACCACCACTACTGTGCCCAGCATCACCACCACCTGCCACAACACAACACTATCAGTAACACCACCACTACTGTGCCCAGCATCACCACCACCTGCCACAACACAACACTATCAGTAACACCACCACTACTGTGCCCAGCATCACCACCACCTGCCACAACACAACACTATCAGTAACACCACCACTACTGTGCCCAGCATCACCACCACCTGCCACAACACAACACTATCAGTAACACCACCACTACTGTGCCCAGCATCACCACCACCTGCCACAACACAACACTATCAGTAACACCACCACTACTGTGCCCAGCATCACCACCACCTGCCACAACACAACACTATCAGTAACACCACCACTACTGTGCCCAGCATCACCACCACCTGCCACAACACAACACTATCAGTAACACCACCACTACTGTGCCCAGCATCACCACCACCTGCCACAACACAACACTATCAGTAACACCACCACTACTGTGCCCAGCATCACCACCACCTGCCACAACACAACACTATCAGTAACACCACCACTACTGTGCCCAGCATCACCACCACCTGCCACAACACAACACCATCAGTAACACCACCACTACTGTGCCCAGCATCACCACCACCTGCCACAACACAACACCATCATTAACACCACCACTACTGTGCCCAGCATCACCACCACCTGCCACAACACAACACCATCAGTAACACCACCACTACTGTGCCCAGCATCACCACCACCTGCCACAACACAACACTATCAGTAACACCACCACTACTGTGCCCAGCATCACCACCACCTGCCACAACACAACACTATCAGTAACACCACCACTACTGTGCCCAGCATCACCACCACCTGCCACAACACAACACTATCAGTAACACCACCACTACTGTGCCCAGCATCACCACCACCTGCCACAACACAACACTATCAGTAACACCACCACTACTGTGCCCAGCATCACCACCACCTGCCACAACACAACACTATCAGTAACACCACCACTACTGTGCCCAGCATCACCACCACCTGCCACAACACAACACTATCAGTAACACCACCACTACTGTGCCCAGCATCACCACCACCTGCCACAACACAACACTATCAGTAACACCACCACTACTGTGCCCAGCATCACCACCACCTGCCACAACACAACACTATCAGTAACACCACCACTACTGTGCCCAGCATCACCACCACCTGCCACAACACAACACTATCAGTAACACCACCACTACTGTGCCCAGCATCACCACCACCTGCCACAACACATCACCATCATTAACACTATAACTCGTGAAGTAGGGAGTGTGTGGACCTAGTAGCGACCAAGTGGCGGGGCCAGGAGCTGTGGATTGACCCCTGCAACAACAAATAGGTGAATACAAACTTTAAAGCATGTTAAAGTATACAGAGCAAGATGTATACGTGTAATCCAGCTGGTCTTCCAATATTGTAAGCTTTAATTAACCACCTGACATTTCAACGTAGCCTCCCTTTGGTAGATTGATTGTCGAAATGATTTCATCACTGTGAGCCCATTAGTGGATGCACTCAGACTCTGGTTGTGTCATTATAATATACTCACTCACCTCTTTTCTGTTTCACTTGATGACGGTGATTGGTTCCCCAGTGGAAGTCCTGGAGTATACCTGGAGAGTGTTGCGGGGGGTCAACGCCCCCGCGGCCAGGTCGATGATCAGGCCTAGTGGTTTATCAGGGCCTGATCGACCAGGCTGTTACTGCTTGCCACACACAAACCGACGTACGAACCACAACTCAGTTGGTCAGGTACTGACTTTAGGTGCCTGTCCAGCTCCCTCTTAAAGGCAACCAGGGGTCTATTGGTAATCCTTCTTATGTATGCTGGGAGGCAGTTGAACAGTCTTGGGCCCCTCGGACTTTTTGTGGTGTCTCTCAGCGTACTTATCGTACTGGTTTTCATGGGGGGGGGGTGATGTTGCGCTGCCTGCCGAGTCTTTCGTTGTCGTAGGGAGTGATTTCCGTGCGCAGATTTGAGACTAGTCCCTCTAAAATGTTCAAAGGGTATATTATCATGTATCTTCTAGCTTGCGTTCCAAGGAGTACAGGCCAAGTGAAAGTTCTTTA
Source organism: Cherax quadricarinatus (assembly GCF_026875155.1). Lineage (NCBI taxonomy): Eukaryota > Metazoa > Arthropoda > Malacostraca > Decapoda > Parastacidae > Cherax > Cherax quadricarinatus. Next base: position 16,025,754 of record NC_069483.1, read on the forward strand.
TATATTATATTCTCCAGGTTTGCAATTTCACCTGCTTTGAAAGGGGCCGTTAGTGTACAGCAGTACTCCAGCCTAGAGAAAACAAGCCATTAGAAGAGAATCATCATGGGCTTGGCATCCCTGGTTTTGAAGATTCTCATTATCCATCCTATCATTTTCCTAGCAGATGCGGTAGAAACTTTGTTGTGATCTTTGAAAGTAAAATTCTGACATTATCACTCCCAGGTTTTTCACTTTAGTTTCTCGCCCCATTGTGTGGTTAGCATTTGTTTTATACTTTGTTCCAATTTTTATTTCCTCGAGTTTTCCATAGTGGAGTAATTAAAATTTGTCTTTATTGAACTTTGTATTGTTTTCTGAGGCACATTTAGGGACTTGGTTAATGTCCACTTGGAGATCTGAAGTGTCCTCAATGAATGACACTGTCATGTAAATTCTGGTAGCATCAGCAAAGGAGGACACAGTGCTATGGTTTACATCTCTATGTCAGATATGAGGATGAGGACAAGAATGGGAGTGAATACTGTACCTTGTGGATCAGAGCTTTTCACTGTGGCTGCCTTAGACTTTACACTTTTTAATATTACTCTTTGTGTTATTTTTATTAGGTTATAGATCCATCTACCAATTTTTCCTGTTATTCCTTTATCATGAATTTTGTGTGCTATTACACCATGATCACATTTGTTGAAGGCTTTCGCAAAGTCTTTGTATACTTCATCTGTAATTTATTTGTCCTCCAGAGCATCCAAGACCATGTCATAGTGTTCCAGTAGTTGTGAAAGGCAGGAGTGTGCTGCTCTAAACCCGTGCTGCCCTGGGTTGTGCAACTGTTGGGTATCCAAGTGGTTGGCGATCTTACTTCTTAGAACCCTTTCAAAGATTTTTATGTGGGACATTAGTGCTTTCGGTCTGCAATTCTTTACAATCGTGTTACTTCCTCCTTTGTGGAGTGGGGTTATATCCGTTGTTTTTAGTGACTGGGATGATGTCTATGCTTCCTCTCCACAGGATATTTAAGGCACGTGACAGGGGCTTCTTGCTGTTCTTAATGAACACGGAGTTCCAGGAGCCTGGGCCTGGGGCAGAGTGCATGGCCAGGCCATTTATTGCTTTTTCAAAGTCCTGTGGTGTTAGGATTATATCAGAAATTCTTGAACTAACAAAATTTTGAGTTTCTGTCAAAAAAAAAAAAAATAGTTTGTCGACCCTTAGTCTGGTTAACTGCTCACTAAACGCTGAGTCGTATTGGGACTGCAGTATCTCACTCATTTCTTTGCTGTCATCTGTGTAAGTTCCATCTCGTTAACCACTGGATGTGGTTTTTGTCGTAGATTTGGAGTAAGAAAAAGAAATATTTTTCTTTCTAATTTCATTTATGGCTTTAAGTTCTTTCTGTGTTTCTTGTCTTCTGTATGACCCCTTAAGCTTAAGTTCGATATTTTCTATTTCTCTGGCCAGTGCTTCCTTCTGTATTTCAGACATACTGGCCCATTTGAGCAGCTCTGTGATTCTTCACCTTCGACTGTAGAGGGAGCGTCTCTATCTAGTTTACATTTACTCTTCCTTTTCCTTAGGATAATGTGCCTTGAGCAGAGTTAATTCTTTCTAGGCAAAGGTTCAGATCCGTGTTGTTTAGGATATCTTCCCAGCTTGTTTCATTTAGGACATTGTTAACTTGATCCCACTCTATGTTCCTGTTATTGAAGCTAAATTTGGTGAAGCTCCTTCATAACTAATCTTATCTTGTTAGCCAGGAGCCCAGCATATACATGTCTGTACTTCTGTTATGTTGTGATCCGAGTCTTTGATACTGTTACATTTCACACCAGATCATCATTATTAGGGAAGATAAGGTCAAGTGTGTTTTCTAGTCTTGTTGGCTCTACTATTTTCTGGCTTAAGGTGAGTATGTTGCAGAGATTTAATAGCTCTTGTGAGCGTGAATTTTCATCTGAGCTGCTTCCTGGGGTTATCTTTGCCAAAACTTTTGCCACATTCCTCCATTTTAGGTATCTTAAGTTGAAATCCCCCAGGAACAAGATATTTCATTGACAATGTGATCCTTTGTGTGGATCTTTGTGAAAGTTGCAAATATTGCATTTGACTCTGTGAGCAGTCCATTGATGAAAGATAATTTGTTTGTTGATGACTTTAGACTGTATATTTACAAATACAAATGTTGTCACATTGATGGTATATAGGGAGGCTTTATTTGCTGGAACTAATAACGGTTGTTCTGGAGTGGAGGCCGCTGACTGTTTTCACTCCAGTAGTGATCCGAGGTGGTGTAATATTTCTGTCATTTCCTACCATTTTGTTTCAGGCACTGAAAAATCTATCTCTGGAGTGGCTTGGTTGTTTCTTTTAAATAGTGTGTCTGACAGTATGTGTTGTAACATTGTTTTTCATGTACTAATAAATAACACATTTCAGGGCGAAATACATTAAAAAAAACAGTTGCATACTCCTTGGGTCATGAGGTGGTGGCATTTCTGTTTACCAGGATTTTTTGTGTAGCTGGGTTCCCTACTGGTGCAGTTTTTCCTGCCACCACCAATTTCTACCGGTAATGTATCATCATCATCCCCCTTTTTCCATCTCCAGCAGCATCACTATATTGTATTTCTGGATCTTGTGTCTTGGTTCTTACTTCTTCAGTACCAGGACAACTATCTGTCTGGTGTACTGTCTTGTATTTATTATTTATTTATTTATTTATTTTTATTTGGACATGGTTCATAGTTGTACAAAGAAATATATTGATTGGGTGTATATGCCAAAAGGCCCTTGTATGCAGAGCATTATGGGCAGCTTAAAATTAACTTAAGATTAACTAAGCAATGATATATTCAGTGGTAAAAATTATATGTACTGTCTTTTAAGACAGCACCAGGGGTGTCAGCACCAGGGGTGACAGCACCAGGGGTGACAGCACCAGGGGTGATAGCACCAGGGGTGACAGCACCAGGGGTGATAGCACCAGGGGTGACAGCACCAGGGGTGATAGCACCAGGGGTGTCAGCACCAGGGGTGACAGCACCAGGGGTGATAGCACCAGGGGTGTCAGCACCAGGGGTGACAGCACCAGGGGTGACAGCACCAGGGGTGACAGCACCAGGGGTGACAGCACCAGGGGTGATAGCACCAGGGGTGACAGCACTATGGGTGACAGCACCAGGGGTGACAGCACCAGGGGTGACAGCACCAGGGGTGACAGCACCAGGGGTGACAGCACCAGGGGTGACAGCACCAGGGGTGACAGCACCAGGGGTGACAGCACCAGGGGTGACAGCACCAGGGGTGACAGCACCAGGGGTGACAGCACCAGGGGTGACAGCACCAGGGGTGACAGCACCAGGGGTGACAGCACCAGCTGACTCACTCTCTCTAATTTCCCAACTGTTACACAACATTGCCAAATTATCCAAAAAAATTTTTTTTGGTGTTTCTCTCTTTTTGTATAAATAAAATTTGTCTCTACAGGTGTGTGTTGCTTGGGCAGACCGTAAAATATTTCCCTATTTTAATATCATTAGTGGAGGACTGCTGGATATTTGCACATGTACCATGACTTCATTTTTTGCAGGAATTACATGCTAGATAAGATTTTCTTTGGATTTTTAACCCTGGAGGGTTAGCCACCCAGGATAATCCATGAAAGTCAGTGCGTCATCGAGGACTGTCTAACTTATTTCCATTGTGGTCCTCAGTCTTGTCCCCCAGGATGCCACCCACACCAGTCGATTAACACCCAGGTACCTACTCGTTGCTAGGTGAACAGGACAACAGGTGTAAGGAAACACGTCGAAATGTTTCCACCCCTCCGGGAATCGAACCCGGGCCCTCCGTGTGTGAAGCGAAAGCTGTAGCCACCAGGCCACCGGGCCACGCAAGTGAAGCTTCACTTTGAATTACTGTCGAACTTGATTGCTGCCTCTATGTGATTTTACTGGCTTTGAACTTCCTCCTATATATAGTAATATTAGTCATAATTTATGATCCGTTCTCTATCTTGCATTCCCATGACTGATATTACTATATATAGAGGGAAGTTCAAAAATCTTTAAATATCACAGGAAAGATAATCGGGTTCAATCCAAGTGGACGAAAAGATCAAATTACTTAAATCAGGATTCACTCGCCACCATTGTGATGATATATTTTGAGAAATTTTTCATATCTGGAGTTTACCTGGAGAGAATTCCGGGGGTCATATCTGACATATTGCAAACAAACTGCTCATCTTTACTGGTTCACCAACTTTCTTCATCCAGTCCTCCATTTCTGGCTCTTCCCTTCTAATATCCCAGTCTTTCCTGTTCCATACACGAAATCTTTGTCTCATCATCTATTTCTAGCCTACCAAAACAGTCTCTCCATCTTCCTAATATCTGATTCGCTGTCTTCTTAACTACTATGTTTTCCTTACTTTCCACTCTTCCTAACCCTATTCATCCCTTTCAAAAAGTGCCATATCAAAATTTTCTCAGTTACTCTCGTATTGCACTCTCCCAGTCATTCATTTATCCACCATATATTTTACACTTGTATATCTTTCTACGAAGCAAAGCCGTTTCCTCTCTTTTCACCTCATCATTCCACCAATCATTTCTTCTCCCTCATACACCCTCCCTCCTCCTCCACCCATAAAGTTCTGATACATATAATAGCATTACGTTCTATAATTCCGACAATATCTCGGTATTTTCATTTTGATCATTCTTCCCACAAACATTTGTTTATACCGTGTACCTCTCACTATCCCCTTCTTTTATTCAGTTTTATTTCTCGTTCAACCACTGACACCATTGTCCTCGTACAACTTAATTATACCGTAGCCATCACTAAATAATCATACCTCGTCTATAGCCATCACTAAATAATCATACCTCGTCTACAGCCATTTTAAATAATCATACTACGTCTATAGCCATCACTAAATCATACAATTACTATTCTAAAATCATGAATATCTAGAGGTCTATCTATCAACCATTTTATAATAGTCTATCAGACTACTTTCACTGCGTACCTTATCATATATTTCAGTCCTTTTATGATTATAGTTTCTAGGAAGTGGGATTGTCTATAGTGTAATTATCTCTCCACAGCTACAGCAGTAGAACTCAGCTCCTGGTCTCCTCTCTGCTCTAATATGTTAATATGGAAATAAATGGTATAAAACACAATGGAAACCAAGACAAAAGCAGTTTAATGTAAACCTTTATTAACAACGTTGTCAATAAAGGATCTCATTATATTGCTTATGTCTTTATTTTTCCATATGTTAATATAAATTAAAAATCTGTAGTGGACGCAGCACGTACCACAGTACAGTCTCGAAATTCCATTGATCTAATACTAGGGAAAGTATTCGTAATATACCTTTATCTCCACTCGTGTTTAGTAGTAGTAATAATAAAATACTACTACTACTAATACTACTAATAATATTGAATAAATTTAAGCGCTAAACGCATAGAAGGTAAAACCCAAAAGCCCAGGAGAGCGAAACAGTGTGGCTTGTTACCGTAAGGGGTCTTTGAGGGTCTGACACACCTGTTTATAATCATGGAGATTTTGGTTCCTAGGTCAGACACACCTGTTTACAAGTCTGGAGTTTAGGGGTCTAAGAGAGTCTGTCACACTTGTTTACAAGTCTGGAGTTTAGGGGTCTAAGAGAGTCTGACACACCTGTTTACAAGTCTGGAGTTTAGGGGTCTAAGAGAGTCTGACACACCTGTTTACAATCCTGGAGGTTTTGGCTCCTAGGTCAGGCGCACCTGTTTACAAGCCTGGAGTTTAGGGGTCTAAGAGAGTCTGACACACCTGTTTACAATCCTGGAGGTTTTGGCTCCTAGGTCAGGCGCACCTGTTTACAAGCCTGGAGTTTAGGGGTCTAAGAGAGTCTGACACACCTGTTTACAAGCCTGGAGTTTAGGGGTCTAAGAGAGTCTGACACACCTGTTTACAAGCCTGGAGTTTAGGGGTCTAAGAGAGTCTGACACACCTGTTTACAAGCCTGGAGTTTAGGGGTCTAAGAGAGTCTGACACACCTATTTACAAGCCTGGAGTTTAGGGGTCTAAGAGAGTCTGACACACCTGTTTACAAGCCTGGAGTTTAGGGGTCTAAGAGAGTCTGACACACCTGTTTACAAGCCTGGAGTTTAGGGGTCTAAGAGAGTCTGACACACCTGTTTACAATCCTGGAGGTTTTGGCTCCTAGGTCAGGCGCACCTGTTTACAAGCCTGGAGTTTAGGGGTCTAAGAGAGTCTGACACACCTGTTTACAATCCTGGAGGTTTTGGCTCCTAGGTCAGGCGCACCTGTTTACAAGCCTGGAGTTTAGGGGTCTAAGAGAGTCTGACACACCTGTTTGCGAGCCTGGAGGTTGGGGTTGGGCTTATCCTTACACAGCTGTTTGTCCTCAATAAGCAACTGCCTCGCTATCCTCCAGTAGAGGAGCAGCAGCACCAACAGCGGCAGGAAGAATAACATTACCATGGACGACACAACGAACACCTGTGTGAAGGGAAAGAAACACCTGTATTAAAGGAAAACACCTGTGATCCAGGAACACTCCTGTGTGTTGGAAAAAACACCTGTGTACTGGAAAAAATTGCCTTTTCTCAAGGAACATTCCCATGTTCCTTGAGCACCCCTGTGTTCCCTGAACACTACAGTGTTCCCTGCGCACCCCCCGTGTTCCCTGAACACTCCCGTGTTCAAGGAACACTCCCGTGTTCAAGGAAAAAATCTGTATATTGGAAAAAACACCTGTGTATTGGAACACCTGTTTTCAGGGAAAACACCCCTGTGCATGTAAAACACCCGTGTGTAAACACCCGTGTGTAGGGAAAACACCCGTGTACAGGGGAAAACACCTGTGTATAGGGGAAAACACCTGTGTACAGGGGAAAACACCCATGTACAGGGACAAACACCCGTGTACAAGGGAAAACACCCGTGTACAGGGAAAAACACCCGTGTACAGGGGAAAACACCCGTGTACAGGGAAAAACACCCGTGTACAGGGAAAAACACCCGTGTACAGGGGAAAACACCCGTGTACAGGGAAAAACACCCGTGTACAGGGAAAAATACCCGTGTACAGGAGAAAACACCCATATACGGGGGATAACGAGGGCTCTTGATTCAAGGAATGGGAGCTACCCTTCCCTTGACCAGACCTGATGACCTCCACCAAGTACTGTATGACCCTTACTGGAATCTCAAGTACAAGGCAACAGGCAGTAAGAGTACAAGGCAACAACACGAGTACAAGGCAATAGGCAGTAAGAGTACAAGACAACAACACGAGTACAAGGCAACAGGCAGTAAGAGTACAAGGCAACAGCACGAGTACAAGGCAATAGGCAGTAAGAGTACAAGACAACAACACGAGTATAAGGTAAAAGGCAATAAGAGTACAAGGCAACAGAAGTACAAGGCAACAGCGCGAGAACAAGGCAACAGGCAGTAAGAGTACAAGGCAACAGAAGTACAAGGCAACAGCGCGAGAACAAGGCAACAGGCAGTAAGAGTACAAGGCGACAGAAGTAAAAGGCAACAACACGAGTACAAGGAAAGAGGCAGTAAGAGTACAAGGCAACAAGTAGCAAGAGTACAAGGCAACAGAAGTACTAGGCAACAGACAGTACAAGGCAACAGAAGTACAATTCAACAAAAGTACAAGGCAACAGCACGAGTACTAGACAACAGGCAATACAAAGTAACAAAAGTACAAGGCAACAGCACGAGAACAAGGCAATATACAGCACGAAGCAACAGGCAGTAAGAGTACATGGCAACAGCACGAGTACAAGGCAACAGCATGAGTACAAGGCAACAGCACGAGTACAAGGCAATATACAGCACGAAGCAACAGGCAGTAAGTGTACATGGCAACAGCACGAGTACAAGGCAACAGCACGAGTACAAGGCAATAGGTAGACTGCAGAAGTACAAGGCAACAGGCAGACTGCAGGAGTACAAGACAACAGGCAGACTGCAGAAGTACAAGACAACAGGCAGACTGCAGGAGTACAAGACAACAGGCAGACTGCAGGAGTACAAGACAACAGGGAGACTGCAGAAGTACAAGGCAACAGGCAGACTGCAGGAGTACAAGACAACAGGCAGACTGCAGAAGTGCAAGGCAACAGGCAGACTGCAGGAGTACAAGACAACAGGCAGACTGCAGAAGTGCAAGACAACAGGCAGACTGCAGGAGTACAAGACAACAGGCAGACTGCAGGAGTACAAGACAACAGGCAGACTGCAGGAGTACAAGACAACAGGCAGACTGCAGGAGTACAAGACAACAGGCAGACAGGCAGGATGGATGTACAACCACTTGTACTAACCTTGGCCCAGAGTTTGTCAACCCTGGTGAAACACACAGGTACGAGGGACTGGTCGATGTACCTGACGTGTGTGTACTCAGTGAGGGCGATTACGGGACTGTGGGAGGACATTAAGTACTCTTACTAATGACTATATATTAATATACACCCAGAAATATAGAATAATACATTACCATACCATGACATGAGGTAAATACCCAGTGTTAGGACAGTCATCCATGGGAACGCCTTTCGTTAATAGGTACCTGGTGTGGGTCGCATCCTGGGTGTTAGTGGACTGGTGTGGGTCGCATCCTGGGTGTTAGTGGACTGGTGTGGGTCGCATCCTGGGTGTTAGTGGACTGGTGTGGGTCGCATCCTGGGTGTTTAGTGGACTGGTGTGGGTCGCATCCTGGGTGTTAGTGGACTGGTGTGGGTCACATCCTGGTGTTAGTGGACTGGTGTGGGTCGCATCCGGGGTGTTAGTGGACTGGTGTGGGTCGCATCCTGGGTGTTAGTGGACTGGTGTGGGTCACAACCTGGGTGTTAGTGGACTGGTGTGGGTCGCATCCTGGGTGTTAGTGGACTGGTGTGGGTCACATCCTGGGTGTTAGTGGACTGGTGTGGGTCACATCCTGGGTGTTAGTGGACTGGTGTGGGTCACATCCTGGTGTTAGTGGACTGGTGTGGGTCGCATCCTGGGTGTTAGTGGACTGGTGTGGGTTGCATCCTGGTGTGTTAGTGGACTGGTGTGGGTCGCATCCTGGGTGTTAGTGGACTGGTGTGGGTCGCTCCTGGGTGTTAGTGGACTGGTGTGTGGTCGCATCCTGGGTGTTAGTGGATTGGTGTGGGTCGCATCCTGGGTGTTAGTGGACTGGTGTGGGTCACATCCTGGGTGTTAGTGATGGTGTGGGTCGCATCTGGGGTTAGTGGACTGGTGTGTGGTCGCATCCTGGGTTGTTAGTGGACTGTGTGGGTCACATCCTGGGTGTTAGTGGACTGGTGTGGGTCACATCCTGGGTGTTAGTGGACTGGTGTGGGTCGCATCCTGGGTGTTAGTGGACTGGTGTGGGTCGCATCCTGGGTGTTAGTGGACTGGTGTGGGTCACATCCTGGGTGTTAGTGGACTGGTGTGGGTCGCATCCTGGGTGTTAGTGGACTGGTGTGGGTCGCATCCTGGGTGGTTAGTGGACTGGTGTGGGTCACATCCTGGGTGTTAGTGGACTGGTGTGGGTCGCATCCTGGGTGTTAGTGGACTGGGTGGGGTCGCATCCTGGTGTTAGTGGACTGGTGTGGGTCGCATCCTGGGTGTTAGTGGACTGGTGTGGGTCGCATCCTGGGTGTTTAGTGGACTGGTGTGGGTCGCATCCTGGGTGTTAGTGGACTGGTGGGGTCGCATCCTGGGTGTTAGTGGACTGGTGTGGGTCGCATCCTGGGTGTTAGTGGACTAGTGTGGGTCGCATCCTGGTGTAGTGGACTGGTGTGGGTCGCATCCTGGGTGTTAGTGGACTGGTGTGGGTCGCATCCTGGATGTTAGTGGACTGGTGTGGGTCGCATCCTGGGTGTTAGTGGACTGGTGTGGTCGCATCCTGGGTGTTAGGGGACTGGTGTGGGTCACATCCTGGGTGTTAGTGGATGTGTGGGTCGCATCCGGGGTGTTAGTGGACTGGTGTGGGTCGCATCCTGGGTGTTAGTGGACTGGTGTGGGTCGCATCCTGGGTGTTAGTGGACTGGTGTGGGTCGCATCCTGGGTGTTAGTGGACTGGTGTGGGTCGCATCCTGGTGTGTTAGTGGACTGGTGTGGGTCGCATCCTGGGTGTTAGTGGACTGGTGTGGGTCGCATCCTGGGTGTTAGTGGGACTGGTGGGGGTCGCATCCTGGGTGTTAGTGGACTGGTGTGGGTCGCATCCTGGGTGTTAGTGGACTGGTGTGGGTCGCATCCTGGGTGTTAGTGGACTAGTGTGGGCCATCCTGGGTGTTAGTGGACTGGTGTGGGTCGCATTCTGGGTGTTAGTGGACTGGTGTGGGTCGCATCCTGGGTGTTAGTGGACTGGTGTGGGTCGCATCCTGGGTGTTAGGGACTGGTGTGGGTCGCATCCTGGGTGTTAGTGGACTGGTGTGGGTCGCATCCTGGGTGTTAGTGGACGGGTGTTGGGTCGCATCCTGGTGTTAGTGGACTGGTGTGGGTCGCATCCTGGGTGTTAGTGGACTAGTGTGGGTCGCATCCTGGGTGTTAGTGGACTGGTGTGGGTCGCATTCGGGGTGTTATGTGGACTGGTGTGGGTCGCATCCTGGGTGTTAGTGGACTGGTGTGGGTCGCATCCTGGGTGTTAGTGGACTGGTGTGGGTCGCATCCTGGGTGTTAGTGGACTGGTGTGGGTCGATCCTGGGTGTTAGTGGACTGGTGTGGGTCGCATCCTGGGTGTTAGTGGACTGGTGTGGGTCGCATCCTGGGTGTTAGTGGACTGGTGTGGGTCGCATCCTGGATGTTAGTGGGCTGGTGTGGGTCGCATCCTGGGTGTTAGTGGACTGGTGTGGGTCGCATCCTGGGTGTTAGTGGTCTGGTGTGGGTCGCATCCTGGGTGTTAGTGGACTGGTGTGGGTCGCATCCTGGGTGTTAGTGGACTGGTGTGGGTCGCATCCTGGGTGTTAGTGGACTGGTGTGGGTCACATCCTGGGTATTAGTGGACTGGTGTGGGTCGCATCCTGGGTGTTAGTGGACTGGTGGGGGTCGCATCCTGGGTGTTAGTGGACTGGTGTGGGTCACATCCTGGGTGTTAGTGGACTGGTGTGGGTCGCATCCTGGGTGTTATTGGATGGTGTGGGGTCGCATCCTGGGTGTTAGTGGACTGGTGGGGTCATCCTGGGTGTTAGTGGACTGGTGTGGATCGCATTCTGGGTGTTAGTGGACTGGTGTGGGTCGCATCCTGGGTGTTAGTGGACTGGTGTGGGTCGCATCCTGGATGTTAGTGGACTGGTGTGGGTTGCATCCTGGGTGTTAGTGGACTGGTGTGGGTCGCATCCTGGGTGTTAGTGGACTGGTGTGGGTCACATCCTGGGTGTTAGTGGACTGGTGTGGGTCGCATCCTGGGTGTTAGTGGACTGGTGTGGGTCGCATCCTGGGTGTTAGTGGACTGTGTGGGTCACATTCCTGGGTGTTAGTGGTCTGGTGTGGGTCGCATCCTGGATGTTAGTGGACTGGTGTGGGTCACATCCTGGATGTTAGTGGACTGGTGTGGGTCGCATCCTGGGTGTTAGTGGACTAGTGTGGGTCACATCCTGGGTGTTAGTGGTCTGGTGTGGGTCGCATCCTGGATGTTAGTGGACTGGTGTGGGTCACATCCTGGATGTTAGTGGACTGGTGTGGGTCGCATCCTGGATGTTAGTGGACTGGTTGGGTTCATCCTGGATGTTAGTGGACTGGTGTGGGTCACATCCTGGATGTTAGTGGACTGGTGTGGGTCACATCCTGGATGTTAGTGGACTGGTGTGGGTCGCATCCTGGATGTTAGTGGACTGGTGTGGGTCACATCCTGGATGTTAGTGGACTGGTGTGGGTCGCATCCTGGGTGTTAGTGGACTAGTGTGGGTCACATCCTGGGTGTTACTGGACTGGTGTGGGTCGCATCCTGGATGTTAGTGGACTGGTGTGGGTCGCATCCTGGGTGTTAGTGGTCTGGTGTGGGTTGCATCCTGGGTGTTAGTGGACTGGTGTGGGTCGCATCCTGGGTGTTAGTGGACTGGTGTGGGTCGCATCCTGGATGTTAGTGGACTGGTGTGGGTCGCATCCTGGGTGTTAGTGGACTGGTGTGGGTCGCATCCTGGGTGTTAGTGGACTGGTGTGGGTCACATCCTGGGTGTTAGTGGACTGGTGTGGGTCGCATCCTGGGTGTTAGTGGACTGGTGGGGTCGCATCCTGGGTGTTAGTGGACTGGTGTGGGTCGCATCCTGGGTGTTAGTGGACTGGTGTGGGGTCGCAATCCTGGGTGTTAGTGGACTGGTGTGGGTCGCATCCTGGGTGTTAGTGGACTGGTGTGGGTCGCATCCTGGGTGTTAGTGGACTGGTGTGGGTCGCATCCTGGGTGTTAGTGGACTGGTGGGGGTCGCATCCTGGGTGTTAGTGGACTGGTGTGGGTCGCATCCTGGGTGTTGTGGACTGGTGTGGGTCGCATCCTGGGTGTTAGTGGACTAGTGTGGGTCGCATCCTGGGTGTTAGTGGACTGGTGTGGGTCGCATTCTGGGTGTTAGTGGACTGGTGTGGGTCGCATCCTGGGTGTTAGTGGACTGGTGTGGGTCGCATCCTGGGTGTTAGTGGACTGGTGTGGGTCGCATCCTGGGGGGTTAGTGGACTGGTGTGGGGTCGCATCCTGGGTGTTAGTGACTGGTGTGGGTCGCATCCTGGGTGTTATTTGACTGGTGTGGGTCGCATCCTGGGTGTTAGTGGACTAGTGTGGGTCGCATCCTGGGTGTTAGTGGACTGGTGTGGGTCGCATTCCTGGGTGTTAGTGGACTGGTGGGGGGTCGCATCCTGGGTGTTAGTGGACTGGTGTGGGTCGCATCCTGGGTGTTAGTGGACTGGTGTGGGTCGCATCCTGGGTGTTAGTGGACTGGTGTGGGTCGCATCCTGGTGTTAGTGGACTGGTGTGGGTCGCATCCTGGGTGTTAGTGGACTGGTGTGGGTCGCATCCTGGGTGTTAGTGGACTGGTGTGGGTCGCATCCTGGATGTTAGTGGGCTGGTGTGGGTCGCATCTGGTGTTAGTGGACGGGTGTGGGTCGCATCCTGGGTGTAGTGGTCGGGTTTGTGGGTCGCATCCTGGGTGTTAGTGGACTGGTGTGGGTCGCATCCTGGGTTTAGTGGACGGTGTGGGTCGCATCCTGGGTGTTAGTGGACTGGTGGGGGTCACATCCGGGGTATTAGTGGACTGGTGTGGGTCCATCCTGGGTGTTAGTGGACTGGTGGGGGTCGCATCCTGGGTGTTAGTGGGACTGGTGTGGGTCAATCCTGGGTGTTAGTGGACTGGTGTGGGTCGCATCCTGGGTGTTATTGGACTGGTGTGGGTCGCACCCTGGGTGTTAGTGGACTGGTGGTGGGTCGCATCCTGGGTGTTAGTGGACTGGTGTGGATCGCATTCTGGTGTTAGTGGACTGGTGTGGGTCGCATCCTGGGTGTTAGTGGACTGGTGGTGGGTCGCATCCTGGATGTTAGTGGACTGGTGTGGGTCGCATCCTGGGTGTTAGTGGACTGGTGTGGGTCGCATCCTGGGTGTTAGTGGACTGGTGTGGGTCACATCCTGGGTGTTAGTGGACTGGTGTGGGTCGCATCCTGGGTGTTAGTGGACTGGTGTGGGTCGCATCCTGGGTGTTAGTGGACTGGTGTGGGTCACATCCTGGGTGTTAGTGGTCTGGTGTGGGTCGCATCCTGGATGTTAGTGGACTGGTGTGGGTCACATCCTGGATGTTAGTGGACTGGTGTGGGTCGCATCCTGGGTGTTAGTGGACTAGTGTGGGTCACATCCTGGGTGTTAGTGGTCTGGTGTGGGTCGCATCCTGGATGTTAGTGGACTGGTGTGGGTCACATCCTGGATGTTAGTGGACTGGTGTGGGTCGCATCCTGGATGTTAGTGGACTGGTGTGGGTCGCATCCTGGATGTTAGTGGACTGGTGTGGGTCACATCCTGGATGTTAGTGGACTGGTGTGGGTCACATCCTGGATGTTAGTGGACTGGTGTGGGTCGCATCCTGGATGTTAGTGGACTGGTGTGGGTCACATCCTGGATGTTAGTGGACTGGTGTGGGTCGCATCCTGGGTGTTAGTGGACTAGTGTGGGTCACATCCTGGGTGTTACTGGACTGGTGTGGGTCGCATCCTGGATGTTAGTGGACTGGTGTGGGTCGCATCCTGGGTGTTAGTGGTCTGGTGTGGGTTGCATCCTGGGTGTTAGTGGACTGGTGTGGGTCGCATCCTGGGTGTTAGTGGACTGGTGTGGGTCACATCCTGGATGTTAGTGGACTGGTGTGGGTCGCATCCTGGGTGTTAGTGGACTAGTGTGGGTCACATCCTGGGTGTTAGTGGACTGGTGTGGGTCGCATCCTGGATGTTAGTGGACTGGTGTGGGTTGCATCCTGGGTGTTAGTGGTCTGGTGTGGGTCGCATCCTGGGTGTTAGTGGACTGGTGTGGGTCGCATCCTGGGTGTTAGTGGACTGGTGTGGGTCGCATCCTGGGTTGTAGTGGACTGGTGTGGGTCGCATCCTGGGTGTTAGTGGACTGGTGTGGGTCGCATCCTGGGTGTTAGTGGACTGGTGTGGGTCGCATCCTGGATGTTAGTGGACTGGTGTGGGTCACATCCTGGATGTTAGTGGACTGGTGTGGGTCGCATCCTGGGTGTTAGTGGTCTGGTGTGGGTCGCATCCTGGGTGTTAGTGGACTGGTGTGGGTCGCATCCTGGGTGTTAGTGGACTGGTGTGGGTCGCATCCTGGGTGTTAGTGGACTGGTGTGGGTCGCATCCTGGATGTTAGTGGACTGGTGGGTCGCATCCTGGGTGTTAGTGGACTGGTGTGGGTCGCATCCTGGGTGTTAGTGGACTGGTGTGGGTCGCATCCTGGGTGTTAGTGGTCTGGTGTGGGTCACATCCTGGATGTTAGTGGACTGGTGTGGGTCGCATCCTGGGTGTTAGTGGACTAGTGTGGGTCACATCCTGGGTGTTAGTGGACTGGTGTGGGTCGCATCCTGGGACAAAACTGACCTAATTTAGGGGAAATGCTCAAGATACAAGCAGCTTTCTATATAGCAGTATGTCATTGATCTCAGCTATGGTCTGTATAAGTTGCATCGTGTACCTGTAGAAATAACTGTTATCATTATTGTAAATAGTCCGTGTTATTTATACATTGTTCCAGTCACGATATTGTACTTTTTGTCTATTTAAAATATCCCAAGGTTACCCATGTCTATATATATCACATATATATATTAGTAATTTATATTATATCTTACCGTTCATAAACACACCTCTTATAATGCTTCTATATAATGCAAGTGCAATTGAAATGTTGCATTGGAAATTGCACACCGTGTACTGTGAAGGGTTCTCAAGTGATGTTTAAGTTTAAATGTGATTTTTAAATAGTATTTGCTAAAATATCGCACTAAACACAGCTTTATTAACGAGCTTACTTTAATATTGCTAACTTGAACAGTTGAAATATATTATAAGAGTAGATTTAGGTAGTGTAATAATAATAATAATAATAATAATAATAATAATAATAATAATAATAATAATAATAATAATAATAATAATAATAAAAATAATATCTTTATTTACTACCAGTACATGTACAAGGTATACCAGTACATGTACAAGGTATACCAGTACATGTACAAGGTATACCAGTACATGTACAAGGTATACCAGTACATGTACAAGGTATACAAGTACATGTACAAGGTATACAAGTACATGTACAAGGTATACAAGTACATGTACAAGGTATACAAGTACATGTACAAGGTATACAGACCATAGCTGACATCAATGACATACTACTATATAGAAAGCTGCTTGTTATGCTGAGCATTTCCCACAAACAATTGTCCTCAGACTTCTGCAACATAACTGTCATCTAATATTTGTTAAGTTATACCATGAATTAAGTAAAGATCCTGGACTTCACCTTACAAAACAGACAAAGCAAATGTGATGATAATTATGGACAAGGTAGATTATAGGAGAAAATCATGATATTAGGAGACAGGGAAACTCAGGCGCCTCTTAACCCTGTCACGAGCAAGACTGTGAACATTTGGGAAGAACAGATACGAAAAGCAGACTGGGAAGACAGTGGTTTCAAGTCTTAAAGAAGGGTAGAGATCGAGAGGTAAGTATAACAACGAGCATATCACTGGAGGCGCACACCAGCTCAATAACAAGATCAGTTTTACGACCCATGTCAGACCTCTTACAGAGTACGCACCACCAGCATGGAACCCTCACCGTCTCAAACATTCCAGAAAATCCAGAGTTTTGCTAAGAGACTAATCCAGGAGCTAAGAGAAATGACTAATTAAACTCTTACAACACTGGAGACGTGAACCTGCAAGACATGATCATGTTAAAAACACTCGGACAGTCAAAGACTTTTCGAGACGATGCGTCCGGAAAGAAATGAAGTGCAGATAGAAGTGAAACTAGCACTCATAGGAATGTTAGAAAATACAGTATTTTTGGGCATATAAGGCGCACGTTTGTATGTGACATAGAAGACGATGTTACCTATCCGTTGTCACGTAACGTTAGTAAACAACTGTTAAAGCGTAACATAAAGACTACACTTGACCCTCACCATAGGCATATAAGACGCAGGCTGATTTTCCAAGACTTGTGGGGGAAAATAAGTGCGCCTTATATGCCGGAAAACACGGTATTTCAGCATAAGATTGATTAAAGAATGAAACAATCTGAATGAGGACTTAACTGAGGAAAAAAAATAAATAATACATATGAGCTTTATAACACACACGGATAATACGAAAATCGGTATGGTAGAAACACGAATACAGTAACAATACAATGGTAGCTGCGAAGCGGGGCCAGGAGCCGCGCCTCGACCCGCAGCGACAAGGTTAGTACAGACCTGGTGATTGAGGTGGCCAGGAGCCAGACCAGGAGACAGGCGGCAGCAGCACGGGCCCTACTGCAGGTGGCAGCAGCGGTCAGCGGGTGACAGATGGCTCTGTACCGCTCCACAGAGATGGCTAGGATGGTCAACATGGAGGCGTGTGCCACGGTAAACTCCAAGTATGGTACAACCTTACCTGGGGAGCCAGGGAGGACAAGTGTTAGTACAACCTTACCTGGGGTAGTCAGGAAGGACAAGTGTTAGTACAACCTTACCTGGGGAGTCAGGGAGGAAAAGTGTTAGTACAACCTTACCTGGGGAGTCAGGGAGGACAAGTGTTAGTACAACCTTACCTGGGGAGCCAGGGAGGACAAATGTTAGTACAACCTTACCTGGGGAGTCAGGGAGGACAAGTGTTAGTACAACCTTACCTGGGGAGTCAGGGAGGACAAGTGTTAGTACAACCTTACCTGGGGTAGTCAGGAAGGACAAGTGTTAGTACAACCTTACCTGGGGAGTCAGGGAGGACAAGTGTTAGTACAACCTTACCTGGGGTAGTCAGGAAGGACAAGTGTTAGTACAACCTTACCTGGGGAGTCAGGGAGGAAAAGTGTTAGTACAACCTTACCTGGGGAGCCAGGGAGGAAAAGTGTTAGTACAACCTTACCTGGGGACCCAAAGGGGGGGAAACAAATGTTAGTACAACCTTACCTGGGGAGCCAGGGAGGACAAGTGTTAGTACAACCTTACCTGGGAAGTCAGGGAGGACAAGTGTTAGTACAACCTTACCTGGGAAGTCAGGGAGGAAAAGTGTTAGTACAACCTTACCTGGGGAGCCAGGGAGGACAAGTGTTAGTACAACCTTACCTGGGGAGTCAGGGAGGACAAGTGTTAGTACAACCTTACCTGGGGAGTCAGGGAAGCAAGTGTTAGTACAACCTTACCTGGGGAGTCAGGGAGGAAAAGTGTTAGTACAACCTTACCTGGGGAGTCAGGGAGGAAAAGTGTTAGTACAACCTTACCTGGGGAGTCAGGGAGGACAAGTGTTAGTACAACCTTACCTGGGGAGTCAGGGAGGAAAAGTGTTAGTACAACCTTACCTGGGGAGTCAGGGAGGACAAGTGTTAGTACAACCTTACCTGGGGAGTCAGGGAGGACAAGTGTTAGTACAACCTTACCTGGGGAGTCAGGGAAGACAAGTGTTAGTACAACCTTACCTGGGGAGCCAGGGAGGACAAGTGTTAGTGCAGCTTTACCTGGTAGTCAGGGAGAACAAGTGTTAGCACAACTTTACCTGGTAGTCAGGGAGAACAAGTGTTAACACAACTTTACCTGGTAGTCAGGGAGAACAAGTGTTAGTACAACTTTACCTGGTAGTCAGGGAGAACAAGTGTTAGCACAACTTTACCTGGTAGTCAGGGAGAACAAGTGTTAGCACAACTTTACCTGGTAGTCAGGGAGAACAAGTGTTAGCACAACTTTACCTTTTAGTCAGGGAGGACAAGTGTTGTACAACTTTACCTGGTAGTCAGGGAAACAAGTTTTTAGCACAACTTTACCTGGTAGTCAGGGAGGAAAAGTGTAGTACAACTTTACCTGGTAGTCAGGGAGGACAAGTGTTAGCACACTTTAATGGTAGTCAAGAAACAATTTTGTTTTAGCACAACTTTACCTGGTAGTCAGGGAGAACAAGTGTTAGTACAACTTTACCTGGTAGTCAGGGAGAACAAGTGTTAGCACAACTTTACCTGGTAGTCAGGGAGAACAAGTGTTAGCACAACTTTACCTGGTAGTCAGGGAGAACAAGTGTTAGCACAACTTTACCTGTAGTCAGGAGAACAAGGGGTTAGCACAACTTTACCTCGTAGTCAGGGAGAACAAGTGTTAGCACAACCTTACCTGGTAGTCAGGGAGAACAAGTGTTAGTACAACATTACCTGGTAGTCAGGGAGAACAAGTGTTAGAACAACTTTACCTGGTAGTCAGGGAGAACAAGTGTTAGCACAACTTTACCTGGTAGTCAGGGAGAACAAGTGTTTAGCAAAACTTTACCTGGTAGTCAGGGGAGAACAATTGTTAGCACAAACTTTCCCCTGGTAGTCAGGGAGAACAAGTGTTAGCACAACTTTACCTGGTAGTCAGGGAGAACAAGTGTTAGCACAACCTTACCTGGTAGTCAGGGAGAACAAGTGTTAGCACAACTTTACCTGGTAATCAGGGAGAACAAGTGTTAGTACAACTTTACCTGGTAGTCAGGGAGAACAAGTTTTTTAGCACAACCTTACCTGGTAGTCAGGGAGAACAAGTGTTAGCACAACTTTACCTGGTAGTCAGGGAGAACAAGTGTTAGCACAACTTTACCTGGTAGTCAGGGAGAACAAGTGTTAACACAACTTTACCTGGTAGTCAGGGAGAACAAGTGTTAGCACAACTTTACCGGGTTTAGTCAGGGAGAAAAGTGTTAGTACAACCTTACCTGGTAGTCAGGGAGAACAAGGGGTTAGCACAACTTTACCTGGTAGCAGGGGAACAAGTGTTAGCACAACTTTACCTGGTAGTCAGGGAGAACAAGTGTTAGGACAACTTTACCTCGTAGTCAGGGAGAACAAGTGTTAGCACAACCTTACCTGGTAGTCAGGGAGAACAAGTGTTAGTACAACTTTACCTGGTAGTCAGGGAGAACAAGGGGTTAGCAAAACCCTTTACCTGGTAGTCAGGGAAAACAAGTGTTGCACAATTTACCTGGTAGTCAGGGAGAACAAGTGTTAGCACAACTTTACCTGGTAGTCCAGGGAGAACAAGTGTTAGCAAACTTACCTGTAGTCAGGGAGAACAAGTGTTAGTACAACTTTACCTGGTAGTCAGGGAGAACAAGTGTTAGCACAACCTTACCTGGTAGTCAGGGAGAACAAGTGTTTAGCACAACTTTACCTGGTATTTCAGGGAGAACAAGTGTTAGTACAACTTCCCTGGTAGTCAGGGAGAACAAGTGTAAGCACAACCTTACCGGGTTTAGTCGGGGAAAACCCAAGTGTTAGCACACTTTACCTGGTAGTCGGGAGAACAAGTGTTAGCACAACTTTACCTGGTAGTCAGGGAGAACAAGTGTTAACACAACTTTACCTGGTAGTCAGGGAGAACAAGTGTTAGCACAACTTTACCTGGTATTCAGGGAGAACAAGTGTTAGTACAACCTTACCTGGTAGTCAGGGAGAACAAGTGTTAGCACAACTTTACCTGGTAGTCAGGGAGAACAAGTGTTAGTACAACTTTACCGGGTTTATCAGGGAGAACAAGTGTTAGCACAACTTACCTGGTAGTCAGGGAGAACAAGTGTTAGCACAACTTTACCTGGTAGCCCGGGAGAAACAAGTGTTAGCACAACTTTACCTGGAAAGGTCAGGGAGAACAAGTGTTAACACAACTTTACCTGGTAGTCAGGGAGAACAAGTGTTAGCACAACTTTACCTGGTAGTCAGGGAGAACAAGTGTTAGTACAACTTTACCTGGTAGTCAGGGAAAGAACAAGTGTTTAACAAAACCCTTACCTGGTAGTCAGGGAGAACAAGTGGTTAGACAACTTTACCTTGTAGTCAGGGAGAACAAGTGTTAGCACAACTTTACCTGGTAGTCAGGGAGAACAAGTGTTAACACAACTTTACCTGGTAGTCAGGGAGAACAAGTGTTAGTACAACTTTACCTGGTAGTCAGGGAGAACAAGTGTTAACACAACTTTACCTGGTAGTCAGGGAGAACAAGTGTTAGCACAACCTTACCTGGTAGTCAGGGAGAACAAGTGTTAGCACAACTTTACCTTGTAGTCAGGGAGAACAAGTGTTAGCACAACTTTACCTGGTAGTCAGGGAGAACAAGTGTTAACACAACTTTACCTGGTAGTCAGGGAGAACAAGTGTTAGTACAACTTTACCTGGTAGTCAGGGAGAACAAGTGTTAACACAACTTTACCTGGTAGTCAGGGAGAACAAGTGTTAGCACAACTTTACCTGGTAGTCAGGGAGAACAAGTGTTAGCACAACTTTACCTGGTAGTCAGGGAGAACAAGTGTTAGTACAATTTTAAACCTGGTAGTCAGGGAGAACAAGTGTTAGTACAACTTTACCTGGTAGTCAGGGAGAACAAGTGTTAGCACAACTTTACCTTGTAGTCCGGGAGAACAATTTGTTATATAAAAATTTTTACCTGGTAGTCAGGGAGAACAAGTGTTAGCACAACCTTACCTGGTAGTCAGGGAGAACAAGTGTTAACACAACTTTACCTGGTAGTCAGGGAGAACAAGTGTTAGCACAACTTTACCTGGTAGTCAGGGAGAACAAGTGTTAACACAACTTTACCTGGTAGTCAGGGAGAACAAGTGTTAGTACAACTTTACCTGGTAG
Organism: Cherax quadricarinatus; assembly: GCF_026875155.1. Taxonomy (NCBI): domain Eukaryota; kingdom Metazoa; phylum Arthropoda; class Malacostraca; order Decapoda; family Parastacidae; genus Cherax; species Cherax quadricarinatus. The sequence goes on from NC_069483.1 coordinate 16,047,121, forward strand.
TCAGGGACGGGTCTACTATGAAACTAATGAAGCTTAAGCTTCAGGGCCCCTAATCCCTGAGGGGCCCCAGAAGCCACTTTAGTCCACATTGCTTAACAATTTTGGGTCTACTGTATGAGAAGTCGTTGCAAAGGGGCCCTTATAACAGTTCAAGCTTCAGGGCCCCAAAAGTGTAGGGCCTCCACTGCCTCGTAGTCAGAAAGGACAAATAGTGAGGGACACATTAACGTCAGTGTGAATTTGTAAATGGTCCAAGTTGGACCAAAACGTCGTGATCCCTCTCTCTCCCCTCTCTCTTCTCTCTCTCTCTCTCTCTTTTCTCTCTCTGTCTGTCTCTGTCTCTGTCTCTGTCTCTCTCTCTCTCTCTCTCTCTCTCTCTCTCTCTCTCTCTCTCTGTCTCTGTCTCTGTCTCTGTCTCTGTCTCTCTCTCCTCTCTCTCCCCTCTCTCTCTCTCTCTCTCTCTCTCTCTCTCTCTCTCTCTCTCTCTGTCTCTGCTCTGCTCTCTCTGTCTGTCTGTCTGTCTGTCTCCTTTTCTGTCTCTCTGTCTCTCTGTCCCCTGTCTCTGTCTCTCTCTCTCTGTCTCTGTCTCTCTCTCTCTCTCTCTCTCTCTCTCTCTCTCTCTCTCTGCTATGTGCGGGTTATTTGTGTAATGTTCCTGTCACGGTATTGTGCCTTTTTGATATTTTAAATCTATGTTTCGCCTGTGATATTCCATCACGCAGGATGAGTTACACAGTGTTGAAATGTGTCAGCCTGAGGTGGCAGACTTCAGTAGTGTGTCAGCCTGAGGTGGCAGACTTCAGTAGTGTGTCAGCCTGAGGTGGCAGACTTCAGTAGTGTGTCAGCCTGAGGTGGCAGACTTCAGTAGTGTGTCAGCCTGAGGTGGCAGACTTCAGTAGTGTGTCAGTCTGAGGGGGCAGACTTCAGTAGTGTCAGTCTGAGGTGGCAAAACTTCAGTAGTGTGTCAGTCTGAGGTGGCAGACTTCAGTAGTGTGTCAGTCTGAGGTGGCAGACTTCAGTAGTGTGTCAGTCTGAGGTGGCAGACTTCAGTAGTGTGTCAGTCTGAGGTGGCAGACTTCAGTAGTGTGTCAGTCTGAGGTGGCAGACTTCAGTAGTGTGTCAGTCTGAGTGGCAGACTTCAGTAGGTGTCAGTCTGAGGTGGCAGACTTCAGTAGTGTGTCAGTCTGAGGTGGCAGACTTCAGTAGTGTGTCAGTCTGAGGTGGCAGACTTCAGTAGTGTGTCAGTCTGAGGTGGCAGACTTCGTAGTGTGTTTAGTCTGAGGGGGCAGACTTCAGTAGTGTGTCAGTCTGAGGTGGCAGACTTCAGTAGTGTGTCAGTCTGAGGTGGCAGACTTCAGTAGTGTGTCAGTCTGAGGTGGCAGACTTCAGTAGTGTGTCAGTCTGAGGTGGCAGACTTCCCGTAGTGTGTCAGTCTGAGGTGGCAGACTTCAGTAGTGTGTCTCTGAGGTGGCAGACTTTTAGTGTGTGTCAGTCTGAGGTGGCAGACTTCAGTATTTTGTCAGTCTGAGGTGGCAGACCCTTCAGTAGTGTGTCAGTCTGAGGTGGCAGACTTCAGTAGTGTGTCAGTCTGAGGTGGCAGACTTCAGTAGTGTGGGCGCTTTAGGTGGCAGACTTCAGTAGTGTGTCAGTCTGAGGTGGCAGACTTCAGTATGTTGTCAGCCTGAGGTGGGCAGACTTCAGTAGTGTGTCAGTCTGAGGTGGCAGACTTCAGTAGTGTGTCAGTCTGAGGTGGCAGACTTCAGTAGTGTGTCAGTCTGAGGTGGCAGACTTCAGTAGGTGTCGTCTGAGGTGGCAGACGTCAGGTAGTGTTCAGTCTGAGGTGGCAGACTTCAGTAGTGGGTCAGTCTGAGGTGGCAGACTTCAGTAAATGTGTCAGCCTGAGTGGCAGACTTCAGTAGTGTGTTTAGTCTGAGGTGGCAGACTTCAGTAGTGTGTCACCTGAGGTGGCAGACTTCAGTAGTGTGTCAGTCTGAGGTGGCAGACTTCAGTAGTGTGTCAGCCTGAGGTGGCAGACTTCAGTAGTGGGTCAGTCTGAGGTGGCAGACTTCAGTAGTGTGTCAGTCTGAGGTGGCAGACTTCAGTAGTGTGTCAGTCTGAGGTGGCAGACTTCAGTAGTGTGTCAGTCTGAGGTGGCAGACTTCAGTAGTGTGTCAGTCTGAGGTGGCAGACTTTAGTAGGTGTCAGCCCGAGGTGGCAGACTTCAGTAGTGTGTCGTCTGAGGTGGCAGATTCAGTAGTGTGTCATTGAGGTGGCAGACTTCAGTAGTGTGTCAGTCTGAGGTGGCAGACTTCAGTAGTGTGTCAGTCTGAGGTGGCAGACTTCAGTAGTGTGTCAGTCTGAGGTGGCAGACTTTTAGTAGTGTGTCAGTCTTTAGGTGGCAGACTTCAGTAGTGTGTCAGTCTGAGGTGGCAGACTTCAGTAGTGTGTCAGTCTGAGGTGGCAGACTTCAGTAGTGTGTCAGCCTGAGGTGGCAGACTTCAGTAGTGTGTCAGTCTGAGGTGGCAGACTTCAGTAGTGCGTCAGTCTGAGGTGGCAGACTTCAGTAGTGTGTCAGTCTGAGGTGGCAGACTTCAGTAGTGTGTCAGTCTGAGGTGGCAGACTTCAGTAGTGTGTCAGCCTGAGGTGGCAGACTTCAGTAGTGTGTCAGCCTGAGGTGGCAGACTTCAGTAGTGTGTCAGTCTGAGGTGGCAGATTTCAGTAGTGGTCATCTGAGGTTTGGGAGACTTCAGTAGTGGGGTCAGTCTGAGGTGGCAGACTTCAGTAGTGTGTCAGCCTGAGGTGGCAGACTTCAGTAGTGTGTTTGCCTGAGGTGGCAGACTTCAGTAGTGTTCAGTCTGAGGTGGCAGACTTCAGTAGTGTGTCTCTGAGGTGGCAGACTTCGTAGGTGTGTCGTCTGAGGTGGCAGACTTCAGTAGTGTGTCAGTCTGAGGTGGCAGACTTTAGTAGTGTGTCAGTCTGAGGTGGCAGACTTCAGTTTTGTGGTCAGTCTGAGGTGGCAGACTTCAGTAGTGTGTCAGTCTGAGGGGGCAGACTTCAGTTTGTGTGTCAGTCTGAGGTGGCAGACTTCAGTAGTGTGTCAGCCTGAGGTGGCAGACTTTTAGTAGTGTGTCAGTCTGAGGTGGCAGACTTCAGTAGTGCGTCAGTCTGAGGTGGCAGACTTCAGTAGTGTGTCAGTCTGAGGTGGCAGACTTCAGTAGTGTGTCAGTCTGAGGTGGCGACTTTGTAGTGTGCAGCCTGAGGTGGCAGACTTCAGTAGTGTGTCAGCCTGAGGTGGCAGACTTCAGTAGTGTGTCAGTCTGAGGTGGCAGATTTCAGTAGTGTGTCAGTCTGAGGTGGCAGACTTCAGTAGTGTGTCAGTCTGAGGTGGCAGACTTCAGTAGTGTGTCAGCCGAGGTGGCAGGGCTTCAGTGTGTGTCAGCCTGAGGTGGCAGACTTCAGTAGTGTGTCAGTCTGAGGTGGCAGACTTCAGTAGTGTGTCAGCCTGAGGTGGCAGACTTCAGTAGTGTGTCAGTCTGAGGTGGCCGCCTGATTGGCTGCTGGGAAGCCAGGATGTCTGTGATTGGCTTCTGTGGGTTCTGATACATAATCCAGGACAGATAGGCCTAACGGGGTTATGTATTGACACTAGTTTTATATTCAAGTGAGATTGTTCCAGAAACTATTTGGCAACTGTACATCTCAGGTGATATGCTTGTCACTGTGTACGCTCCCAGGTCTTTCTTCGTTAGGTTTGCAACCTCTCCCTATACTCAGTTGACAACTTCCTCATGTCACACACTGTGGGTCGGGGATCGATTCCCGTCACGGGTGAAATGATGGGCATGTTTCCTTACACCTACTGTCCCTGTTCACCTAGCAGTAAATAGGTACCTGAGTGTTAGTTGACTGGTGTGGGTGGCATCCTGGGGACAAGTTTAACCTAAGTCGCCAGAAATGCTCTGCATAACTAGGGATTTTCTATATAGTTTGTCAGTTATGTCAACTCGGTCTCTGTTAGTTATATTATGTACTTGTAAAAATTATTATTAATGCTAGTAACTACTCCGACCAAACCTTCAGATTGTTCAGATCTTCTTGTAGTTTATAATTATTCAGTGAGAGATTATAATGACCTAATTTACCATCCTGGACAAAAAAGGGAATATATATAGCACTATCTTCTCACTCACCGTAAACATTCACACAACACAGGAGCTGGGGAAGTATATACTGTATCTTGCTTGATGGATGTCGTGTAGTTGGCTTGCTGGGAGACCTGCCAGAGGACAGCTTGGGGGGTTATTGATAACCTTTTGTGTGGCTGTGACACTCAGCATGGCAGCTTTTGTTCTGTTTCGAATTGGTGATCTTTTATTGTTTACCTGAGTTTTCTTAGAGATGAGATTTTTCACAATTTCTTTCCTTTTTTTTTTCTCTCTCTCTCTCTCTCTCACACACACACACACACAGTAGGGAGAGAGAAAGGACCTAGTAGCGATGAGTGAGGAGGCGGGGGCCAGGAGCTGAGTCTCGACCCCTGCAACCACAATTAGGTGAGTGCACACACACACACACACACACACACACACACACACACACACACACACACACACACATAACCCATAACCATCCATCCCCTCTCTCCCCCAAACCATCTAACTCCCTCCCCCAACTATCTCTACCCCTCCAATAACCATCCTCCCCCCCACATCCATCCATCCCCTCTCCTAACCATCTATTCCCCTCCCCCTAACCAGGATGAGGACAAGGGGCTCCAAGGACGAATCTGAGAGGGAGGAATGGGAGGTAGAGCTCAAAAAAAGGGAGGAAGACTGGGGAAGGAGACTAGATGAGCTGGAAAGGAAGATGGAAGAGAGGTTAGCAGCAGAATGCAGAAGGTGGAAGCAACAGGCCACAGCAGCAGAAATCAAGATAGAGAGATTAGAAGAGGAGCTGAGACATCTGAAACAGCACAGAGACAAAGATATTACAGAAGTAGCATCGGCAATGGCTACATCGAACACAGACAACAGGTCCGAAGGAAGCATGGAAACTAAACTGTATGCAGAGGTCCTGTCAAACCCACATGGGGCCAAACAAAGACGGGGAGCACTCTAGGACAGAAGAGAGGTTGGAAGACATTGAAGGAACTAGGACATGTGCAAGGACCTTACCAGATACCTGTGGGGGCCAGGAGCAGGTGAGCAGGAAGGATAAACCAAGAAGCATAGGGGCCATAACTAGGGAAGGGACTGAAGGAAGGAACACTCCACGGGAAGGAACTAAAACACATCAGAGGATGCAATGGGAGTCACAGTGGGAGGTGGAAAGGGAGAGACCCGTGTTTGTCTATAGGCTAGACGAAGCTAAAGGGGAAACTTATGATGAAAGAAAGCAGGAGGAGAAAAAAGCGATTGAAGACATCATGAAGGTGATAGGCGAGGGGGACATGACCCAGGTGGCAAATTTTCGGAGAATTGGGTGGTTCACAAAGAAAAGGAATCGGCCTCTCAAAGTAATTTTCAAGGCAGAATCAACCCGAACCATGATCCTGCAGGAGAAAGCACGGCTGAGAGGCAAGCAGGAGTTCCGGAGTGTGTACCTCGACCGAGACAGAACACAGGACGAAAGGAAGACAATGAAAGAGAGAGTTCAAAAACGAAAGGAGAAATGGGAGGAAATGAAAAAGGAGAGCAGAATAACCCAGGATCAATGGAAGGACAAGTGCACCCCCAGAAACACCTGCAGAAGGACTCCAGCCACGACACCCCCAAGGCAACTGAACAATCCAAACCAACCATCACACTCCGATCCCTCTGTTTCCACTCCCCGCACCACAGTTACAGTATTAGAACAGAAGTTGAAGGTTTGGTACACAACTGCAGATGGATTAACGAATAAACATGAGGAATGGCAAGAAAGAATAAATGAGAAGTCCCCAGACATCATAGCAGTTACAGAAACAAAACTCATGGAGACAATAACAGATGCAATCTTCCCACCAGGATACCAGATCATGAGGAAAGATAGAAGGGGCAGGGGGGGGGGGGGAGGTGGGGTTGCTCTGCTCGTAAAAAACAGATGGAAATTCGAGAAAATGGAAGGAATAGATGAGACGGGAGAAAGAGACTACATAGCAGGTACACTTCAGTCTGGGGAACACAAGTGGTCATTGCAGTGATGTATAATCCACCACAGAACTGCAGGAGGCCAAGGAGGAATATGAAGAGAGCAACAGAGCAATGGTGGACACACTTGCTGAGGTGGCAAGAAGAGCTCACTCCAGTAGAGCAAAGTTGCTGGTTATGGGGGATTTCAACCACAGGGAGATTGACTGGGAAAACCTGGAGCCACATGGGGGTCCCGAAACATGGAGAGCCAGGATGTTGGACGTGGTGCTGGAAAACCTCATGCACCAACATGTTAAGGACGCTACCAGAATGAGAGGGGAGGATGAACCAGCAAGATTGGACCTTGTGTTCACCCTGGGCAGCTCAGACATTGAGGACATCAAGTATGAGAGTCCCCTAGGAGCTAGCGACCACATGGTTCTGTGCTTTGAATACATAGTAGAGCTGCAAGTGGAGAGAATAACAGGAGTAGAATGGGAAAAGCCTGACTATAAAAGAGGGGACTACATAGGGTTGAAGAACTTCCTGCGGGAGGTCCAGTGGGACAGAGAACTGGCAGGAAAGCCAGTAAATGAAATGATGGAATATGTAGCAACAAAATGCAAGGAGGCAGTGGAAAGGTTCATTCCCAAGGGCAACAGTAACAACGGGAAGACCAGAACAAGCCCCTGGTTTACCCGACGGTGTAAGGAGGCAAAAACAAAGTGCAATAGAGAATGGAAAAAGTACAGAAGGCAGAGAACACACGAAAATAGGGAGATCAGTCGCAGAGCCCGGAATGAGTACGCACAGGTAAGGAGGGAGGCCCAGCGACAGTATGAAAATGACATAGCATCGAGAATCAAGACTGACCCGAAACTGTTGTATAGCCACATCAGGAGGAAGACAACAGTCAAAGACCAGGTGATCAGATTAAGGACAGAAGGTGGAGAACTCACAAGAAATGATCAGGAGGTATGTGAGGAGCTGAACAGGAGATTTAAGGAAGTTTTTACAGTAGAGACAGGAAGGGCTGTGGGAAGACAGCACAGAAGGGAACATCAAGAGGGAATATACCAACAAGTGTTGGATGACATACGAACAACTGAGGAGGAGGTGAAGAAGCTCTTAAGTGACCTTGACACCTCAAAGGCGATGGGACCGGACAACATCTCCCCATGGGTCCTTAGAGAAGGAGCAGAGATGCTGTGTGTGCCTCTAACCACAATCTTCAACACATCCCTTGAAACTGGGCAACTACCTGAGAAATGGAAGACAGCTAATGTAGTCCCCATATTTAAGAAAGGAAACAGAAACGAGGCACTAAACTACAGACCTGTGTCTCTGACATGTATTGTGTGCAAAGTCATAGAGAAGATTATCAGGAGGAGAGTGGTCGAACACCTGGAAAGGAACAAGATTATAAATGAAAACCAGCATGGGTTCATGGAAGGCAAATCTTGTATCACAAACCTCCTGGAGTTTTATGACAAGGTAACAGAAGTAAGACACGAGAGAGAGGGTTGGGTAGATTGCGTTTTCCTAGACTGCAGGAAGGCCTTTGACACAGTTCCCCACAAGAGATTAGTGCAGAAGCTGGAAGATCAGGCACACGTAAAAGGAAGGGCACTGCAATGGATAAGGGAATACCTGACAGGGAGGCAGCAACGAGTCATGGTACGTGAAGAGGTATCACAGTGGGCGCCTGTTACGAGCGGGGTCCCACAGGGGTCAGTTCTAGGACCAGTGCTATTTTTGATATATGTGAACGACATGATGGAAGGAATAGACTCTGAAGTGTCCCTGTTCGCAGATGACGTGAAGTTGATGAGAAGAATTAAATCGGACGAGGATGAGGCAGGACTGCAAAGAGACCTGGAGAGGCTGGACATGTGGTCCAGTAACTGGCTTCTCGAATTCAATCCAGCCAAATGCAAAGTCATGAAGATTGGGGAGGGGCAAAGAAGACCGCAGACAGAGTATAGGCTAGGTGGACAAAGACTACAGACCTCACTCAGGGAGAAAGACCTTGGGGTGACCATAACACCGAGCACATCACCGGAGGCACACATCAACCAAATAACCGCTGCAGCATACGGGCGCCTGGCAAACCTGAGAATAGCGTTTCCGATACCTTAATAAGGAATCGTTCAAGACACTGTACACTGTGTATGTTAGGCCCATACTGGAGTATGCAGCACCAGTCTGGAACCCACACCTGGTCAAGCACTTCAAGAAGTTAGAGAAAGTACAAAGGTTTGCAACAAGGCTAGTCCCAGAGCTCAAGGGAATGTCGTACGAGGAAAGGTTAAGGGAAATCGGACTGACGACACTGGAGGACAGAAGGGTCAGGGGAGACATGATAACGACATACAAGATACTGCGGGGAATAGACAAGGTGGACAGAGATAGGATGTTCCAGAGAGGGGACACAGGGACAAGGGGTCACAACTGGAAGCTGAAGACTCAGACGAGTCACAGGGACGTTAGGAAGTATTTCTTCAGTCATAGAGTTGTCAGCAAGTGGAATAGCCTAGCAAGTGAAGTAGTGGAGGCAGGAACCATACATAGTTTTAAGAAGAGGTATGACAAAGCTCAGGAAGCAGAGAGAGAGAGGATCCAGTAGCGATCAGTGAAGAAGAGGCGGGGCCAGGAGCTGAGTCTCGACCCCTGCAACCACAATTAGGTGAGTACAATTAGGTGAGTACACACACACACACACGCCCTGGAAGAGTATCTGGAGGTGCTGAGCAGG
>NC_069483.1:16060985-16063485 GCF_026875155.1 Cherax quadricarinatus
GTGAACCGTTATTAAACGAGGTCAGTGTATAGTGAAGATATGGTGGTGACTGTGGTGCAGTTATCACCATACTTCGTGAAGATATGGTAGTGACTGTGGTGCAGTTGTCACCATACTTCGTGAAGATATGGTAGTGACTGTGGTGCAGTTGTCACCATACTTCGTGAAGATATGGTGGTGACTGTGGTGCAATTATCACCATACTTCGTGAAGATATGGTGGTGACTGTGGTGCAATTATCACCATGCTTCGTGAAGATATGGTGGTGACTGTGGTGCAGTTATCACCATACTTCGTGAAGATATGGTGGTGACTGTGGTGCAATTATCACCATGCTTCGTGAAGATATGGTGGTGACTGTGGTGCAGTTATCACCATACTTCGTGAAGATATGGTGGTGACTGTGGTGCAATTATCACCATACTTCGTGAAGATATGGTGGTGACTGTGGTGCAATTATCACCATGCTTCGTGAAGATATGGTGGTGACTGTGGTGCAGTTATCACCATACTTCGTGAAGATATGGTGGTGACTGTGGTGCAATTATCACCATGCTTCGTGAAGATATGGTGGTGACTGTGGTGCAATTATCACCATACTTCGTGAAGATATGGTGGTGACTGTGGTGCAATTATCACCATACCTCGCAAAGGGTCACTACGTCTTGCAAGCAAATCTATCACAACACAGTAGGCATCTCTCTGTATCTCTGGGCACAGCTTCCCACACTCCTGGGAGCAGAATTTACATGGTAGAAGCTGTTGTAAGGTGGAAGGAGTTTGTAGTTACTCCCTACATAACTATGGGCTTCTGCATGTACACCTAAATGTCAGCCATCTTTGTACAAACACTAGAAACAAGTCACTGACTTTTTTGTTTTATCTTAGGTTCTCTACACACATGATGTTATGTATGATAATCTATTATTATTATAATAAAAAGAAGCGCTAAACCACAAGGGTTATACAGCGCAGCAGGGCAGGGAAGGATGCTGGGGTAATGGGTTGAAAGAGGGAGAGGGATGATCATTAGGTTATGGGGGACAGCTGGGCAGTGGATAGTGCAGGGGTAGAGGGTAGCAAAAGATTAAGGAGGAAAGGACTGAGGAGAGTGCTAGAGGCATCATCATCAGAGTTTGTGCAGTAAATCAGTTGCTGTCAAAAGTCAATGAGAGAGTCTGGGTTAAAGGATAATCCATCAACAAGAAGGGAAGGTAAAGTAAGGGCAGTAGAGCGATGACGACGTTGGAGGTAAATTCTGCGTGCTCGTTGATAGAGTGGACAGTCCAACAGAATGTGGCTAACAGAAACTGGAACCTGACAATTCTCAGAGAGTGGAACAGGGTGCCTCTCCATGAGATACCCGTGAGTAAGACGAGTGTGGCCGATGCGAAGACGGGAGAGTAGTCTCCCAACCTCGACAACGATGATAAGAAGACGGCCAGAAACCTACACTCTGTTTAATAGAATGTAGTTTATTATGGAGCAGATCAGACCAACGTTGTTGCCAACGGGTGCAAAGGTGGGTAGCAATTACAGCAAAACAGAACGTGAATGGAACACCTCTATATGAAACTGGGAAGTGATGTACTGCATGATAATCTATGTAAACGTATTTGTGTATACCTGAATAAATTTATCATGCCTAAATAAAATTAACATTATCATTTGCTGTCTAAAATTTATTAATTTATAGTATAAATTTGTTTGGTTTACATATCGCAAATTGCTATAAGTGTCTTGTAGTGTTATACTGAGATGATGACAGAGGTAGTTGATACTGTCTGCCATGTGTCTGTATAGGTATTATCACACTCATACATAGCTTTAAGAAGAGGTACGATCAAGCTCATCGAACAGGGAGAGTGTGGACCTAGTAGCAAGCAGTGAAGAGGCGGGGCCAGGAGCTGAGTCTCGACCCCTGCAACCACAATTAGGTGAGTACAAATAGGTGAGTACACACACACACACACACACACACACACACACACACACACACACACACACACACACACACACACACACACACACACACACACACACACACTCGCTAAGTCGAATAAATCGCAGATTTTTCATGAATATTAATCACATGTTACTAGTGTCTACTGCAGTTTAGCTGCCTACTGGATTTAGGCCTAAAGTGGTTATGCCTTGAGCCTCCTGGATAAGGGGACTTCCACTCACACACCTAGTGTACTCACCTAGTTGAGGTTGCGGTGGTCGAGTCCGAGCTCCTGGCGTGTGTGTGTGTGTGTGTGTAGCCCCCAGTCACAAGCCCCAGCCCCACCAGAGGGGCTAGGTATCCAGCTTCCCGACGACTATTTGCTCGTCTTGATTTTTCAGTGGGTGTTGCTGCCTCCACTACGACTGTATGTATTCTTTACAGAACCAGGAAGTAACAGACAGCGGAGGAAGTAGCAGGTGGAGACGGCAGCAGGTGGAGACGGCAGCAGGTGGAGACGGCAGCAGGTGGAGACGGCAGCAGGTGGAGACGGCA
>NC_069483.1:16068485-16125985 GCF_026875155.1 Cherax quadricarinatus
GGACGACAGGTAATATTTACTTCCTGGGTGGGGAGTAAACTTGGTTCTGGGTGAAGTATAAGAGTTACTGGGGGACGACAGGTAATATTTACTTCCTGGGTGGGGAGTAAACTTGGTTCTGGGTGAAGTACAAGAGTTACTGGGGGACGACAGGTAATATTTACTTCCTGGGTGGGGAGTAAACTTGGTTCTGGGTGAAGTATAAGAGTTACTGGGGGACGACAGGTAATATTTACTTCCTGGGTGGGGAGTAAACTTGGTTCTGGGTGGAAGTATAAGAGTTACTGGGGGACGACAGGTAATATTTACTTCCTGGGTGGGGAGTAAACTTGGTTCTGGGTGAAGTATAAGAGTTACTGGGGGACGACAGGTAATATTTACTTCCTGGGTGGGGAGTAAACTTGGTTCTGGGTGAAGTACAAGAGTTACTGGGGGACAACAGGTAATATTTACTTCCTGGGTGGGGAGTAAACTTGGTTCTGGGTGAAATACAAGAGTTACTGGGGGACGACAGGTAATATTTACTTCCTGGGTGGGGAGTAAACTTGGTTCTGGGTGAAGTACAAGAGTTACTGGGGGACGACAGGTAATATTTACTTCCCTGGGTGGGGAGTAAACTTGGTTCTGGGTGAAGTACAAGAGTTACTGGGGGACGACAGGTAATATTTACTTCCTGGGTGGGGAGTAAACTTGGTTCTGGGTGAAGTATAAGAGTTACTGGGGACGACAGGTAATATTTACTTCCTGGGTGGGAGTAAACTTGGTTCTGGGTGAAGTACAAGAGTTACTGGGGGACGACAGGTAATATTTACTTCCTGGGTGGGGAGTAAACTTGGTTCTGGGTGAAGTACAAGAGTTTCTGGGGACGACAGGAAATATTTATTGCAGCTCACGGGAGTCTTAAAGTGAAATGATCTGCAGTAAGCAGTGGTGGAGGCTGACTCCATACATAGCTTTAAGGAAAGATGTGATTAGGGTGGCTAGGATGCGCGTGAACCCTCCCGTGAATAATGAAGATGGGTTTAGAGATGGTGCATAATACCTTGGAGATCTGTTAACTTTTTTGTTAGTTACTGACGAAATGAAGAATTAGATATGTGCACCATCTGGGTATTTTTATTGTAGACGTTGAACCATTAAGGGGCTCTATCAATACAAATTCAAGGACATAATCGGAGGACAGTAGGACTATACTGACGAAAATCGAACATGAGATGAGCGAGAAAACTGAAGATTCTTAGTGTTTTCAGGTCTCTGACACAGACCGGGCCGCGGAGGCGTTGACTTTTGAAACCCTTTCCAGGTATATTCCAGGTATACACAGCCTCGCCACGGACTGGTAAACAAACTACAGGGATAAACAGGAAAAACATGAGAGTACACAATAACCCGGACGCAGGAGAAAGAATCTTGCGATGACGTTTCGGCCCGAACTGGACCACTTACAAAGTCACTGAGACTTTGTAAATGGTCCATAAGCTTCTCTTTCCTACGTGCGGGTAATTTATGTATTGTTCCAGCCATGGTATTGGGATTTTGAATCTTAAAGCATGAGTTTCAAAACTCATAGTTCGTCTTCAAGAATATTGGTGAGAGGACGTACTAAGCTGGACAAAAGTAGAAGGAACAGCATCCCACGGACCACTCCCAGGATCAGTACTAGAGGGGAGAGATTTCCTATATATTTTTCTGCACTGAGGAAGCGAAGACGTCAAGAAGCATCCCACGGACCACTCCCACGGACCACTCCCAGGATCAATACTAGAGGGGAGAGATTTCCTATATATTTTTCTGCACTGAGGAAGCGAAGACGTCAAGAAGCATCCCACGGACCACTCCCACGGACCACTCCCACGGACCACTCCCAGGATCAATACTAGAGGGGAGAGATTTCCTATATATTTTTCTGCACTGAGGAAGCGAAGACGTCAAGAAGCACACGAATGGAAGATGTGAGAGTAAAGGTGGTATTAAGGTTCTGACCTGTGTTTCAGTTGTCTGGAAAACTAGACACAAATGCAGTATATAACGATACTTTATTGACTGCGTTTCGCCCACCCAGTGGACTTTATCAAGTCACAAACAGATCTTCTTGGATAAAGAGTACATGAGTACATATAGTGTGGAGAGTCAGGTTGAGAATGTTGAGTAGGTTGGATTTGAGACGGACCTGACTCTCCAACGTATTTTTTCAGATACTTCTTTTGATCTTGGTGATGTATTTAATACAGTAGTGTATTGACTCTGTGGTTGCCATTGTTGATGTGATGATGTTGATGTTAATATAATCTGTTGTTATCCATTTCTTCAGGACTGGCAGCCGTTATTTGTCGCAAGATTTTCCTGGTTATCAGCCTGTTTTTCCGTCTGTGCTGACTGAATACCCGGCAGCGAGGCCGGGTATTCACACACACACACACACACACACACACACACACACACACACACACACACACACACACACACACACACACACACACACACACACACACATCACAAGCAGCTTACAAAAGATGAAACGGAATTCCTGTAGTATACACGTGTGTGTGTGTGTGTGTGTGTGTGTGTGTGTGTGTGTGTGTAAGAGAGAGAGAGAGAGAGAGAGAGAGAGAGAGAAAATTATTCCAGTTATCAGTTAACAATTTAACTTTTAAATTTCTGTTTTGCTTTATCAAGAATATAAGTCGTGAAGGCATTTTTGTCAGAGGTTGAACCTTGAAGCGTCGCTGCCTCACAACACCACAAAGTCATCCTAGATTTAGGCTATGTAGGCTTGAATTTGTAATTTTACTCAGAAAGATACTTTGAATTATCGGATTCTGGAGAATGTCTCTTCTGATAGCCTTCAAACCTTTAGCAAAGGTACATAATATTTTAGTGTTAGCATTATCCACTTGTCTAATTCCCAATTTGCCAATGGTCATACTGCTCGAGAATGCCTCATTATATAGCCTTCAAACTTTCAACACCCTAGTTAGATGGAGGATAATACTGCGTATCAGTGTTCACTGACGTGAAGCTGGTAGACACAGTCAGGAGAAACAAGATGTCTTCAAAAGGCTTCAAGCAGTGACGGAACAAGAGATTATTGGAGAGTGACTCAAACAAGAGGAAGATTATGTAAATCTGAGTGCGGGAAGAACACAGCGGAAACAACAATATATATGTAAAGTAAAAGGACACAAGTGCAACTAATGTGACATTTATTGTGGCAACGTTTCGCTCTCCAGGAGCTTTATCAAGCCATTACGTAATGGCTTGATAAAGCTCCTGGAGAGCGAAACGTTGCCACAATAAAATGTCACATTAGTTGCACTTGTATCCTTTTACTTTACATATTGTCGGTAATTCTACCAACTTTATTACAATATATATGTAGGAAAAATATGTGCAAGATAGTCAATACAGGTTTATGGTATTGTGTGAGAAGTTCCGTCTTTATTGATTAATGGAGTCCTGGTGGGCGAAACGTCTTCACAATAAACTGCCATAACCCGCATTGTGTCTTATTACCAAAAATGCGATATCTAATAATCATAGAATTCTCCAGTGAATACTAGAAAGAACTGCCCTTCTAGCATCCTGCCTGTTACTTGGTTTTTTTTACCAATTAGTCAGTATCCTGGTCCAATTATCCATTAGAATTTAGTAAGATTCAATAGTGCTTTAGGATTACAACTAGTAGGCTACTAACTAGAGAAATTAAAATTTAATAAGTTTATTAATAAACAAAATTGTCTAGGAGTATATTATCAAATTAAAATAAATTAATCAATTTAAACAAATTAATAATAATTTCTCTCGTGTACAGTAGTATTGTGCTGATGGAACATATCACATTTATAAGTCTAAAGTACCGTCTGGTACATTAACATTTAATAATACAATATATAAATAAGTTTGTGTGTATGTGTGTAAGTGCTCTAAGTAGTTCGCTATGTCTCACGACTCGACTAGACTTGAACCAGTGACTGACAAAGTCCTCACATCAACTAACTTCTTGACCACCTGGCAATCAGAACAGCTTGCTTGAACAATAAAACGACTGATAAGCCTAACAGCAATATAACAAGCAACTGTGACACAGAATCAGGAACAAGGAGATAATATAACGACACTAAGTAGGGACCATCAGCAGATCCTCCACAAAAGTCACAAAACTCCCATACTACTGAATCTAAGTTCAGCATCAGAAAATCCCCGACTGTGACAGTACACAGATACCAGTACAAATTATGTCAGAAGCTACAGCTCAGGACCTGAGTTTCTCAGTGTCTATGTGACACACAACCTCAGTACAACGTCGAAAATCACTAAGTCTGGACAATGTTCTGTGAACAGAGTTCTACAGAACCAACAACAAGAAAGTGACAGAGACGATCTTCCAACAAGGGCCAATAAGGGAGAGTTAGGCACATCTTGTCAGGAATACGTCCAACCACCAAGAGAGTCTAGACCAGACTGAATACTTCAAACGAGGTGTGACCCCCCCCCCTCGATCACGTGATAGCTCCGTGGACTGTTGCTGCCCAGCAACATCGAGAAGCCGGCAGAGTAACGAGCCACGAGCGATAATTACAGTAGTTAGACAATCAAGACTTGAACTATGAGCACTGAATAATATTATATAAATGTTACATCCTACCTAACAATATAACTAAGTCAAATAATAATTTATTATTATTATTATCACACTGGCCGATTCCCACCAAGGCAGGGTGGCCCGAAAAAGAAAAACTTTCACCATCATTTACTCCATCACTGTCTTGCCAGAAGGGTGCTTTACACTACAGTTTTTAAACTGCAACATTAACACCCCTCCTTCAGAGTGCAGGCACTGTACTTCCCATCTCCAGGACTCAAGTCCGGCCTGCCGGTTTCCCTGAATCCCTTCATAAATGTTACTTTGCTCACACTCCAACAGCACGTCAAGTATTAAAAACCATTTGTCTCCATTCACTCCTATCAAACACGCTCACGCATGCCTGCTGGAAGTCCAAGCCCCCGCACACAAAACCTCCTTTACCCCCTCCCTCCAACCTTTCCTAGGCCGACCCTACCCGCCTTCTTTCCACTACAGACTGATACCTCTTGAAGTCATTCTGTTTCGCTCCATTCTCTCTACATGTCCGAACCACCTCAACAACCCTTCCTCAGCCCTCTGGACAACAGTTTTGGTAATCCCGCACCTCCTCCTAACTTCCAAACTACGAATTCTCTGCATTATATTCACACCACACATTGCCCTCAGACATGACATCTCCACTGCCTCCAGCCTTCTCCTCGCTGCAACATTCATCACCCCGCTTCACACCCATATAAGAGCGTTGGTAAAACTATACTCTCATACATTCCCTCTTTGCCTCCAAGGACAAAGTTCTTTGTCTCCACAGACTCCTAAGTGCACCACTCACTCTTTTTCCCTCATCAATTCTATGATTCACCTCATCTTTCATAGACCCATCCGCTGACACGTCACTCCCAAATATCTGAATACGTTCACCTCCTCCATACTCTCTCCCTCCAATCTGATATTCAATCTTTCATCACCTAATCTTTTTGTTATTCCTCATAACCTTACTCTTTCTGTATTCACCTTTAATTTTCTTCTTTTGCACACCCTACCAAATTCATCACCAATCTCTGCAACTTCTCTTCAGAATCTCCCAAGAGCACAGTTGTCATCAGCAAAGAGCAACTGTGACAACTCCCACTTTGTGTGTGATTTTTATCTTTTAAACTCCACGCTCTTGCCAAGACCCTCGCATTTACTTCTCTTACAACCCCATCTATAAATATATTAAACAACCACGGTGACATCACACATCCTTGTCTAAGGCCTACTTTTACTGGGAAATAATTTCCCTCTTTCCTACATACTCTCACTTGAGCCTCACTATCCTCGTAAAAACTCTTCACTGCTTTCAGTAACCTACCTCCTACACCATACACCTGCAACATCTGCCACATTGCCCCCCTATCCACCCTGTCATACGCCTTTTCCAAATCCATAAAGACCTCTTTAGCCTTATCTAAATACTGTTCACTTATATGTTTCACTGTAAACACCTGGTCCACACACCCCCTACCTGTCCTAAAGCCTCCTTGTTCATCTGCTATCCTATTCTCTGTCTTACTCTTAATTCTTTCAATAATAACTCTACCATACACTTTACCAGGTACACTCAACAGACTTATCCCCCTATAATTTTTGCACTCTCTTTTATCCCCTTTGTCTTTATACAAAGGAACTATGCATGCTCTCTGCCAATCCCTAGGTACCTTACCCTCTTCCATACATTTATTAAATAATTGCACCAACCATTCCAAAACTATATCCCCACCTGCTTTTAACATTTCTATCTTTATCCCATCAATCCCGGCTGCCTTACCCCCTTTCATTTTACCTACTGCCTCACGAATTTCCCCCACACTCACAACTGGCTCTTCCTCACTCCTACAAGATGTTATTCCTCCTTGTCTCACGACAATTTAGCTATTATCGCAAATATAAGCAATATAAAATTATATGAAAAGGTAATATACATTATATACATTGTGACTCATTCAGGGGTCGCAACATGTCTTATTTACATTCTGTTTATATACTCTACCTACGTATTGCCAGAGAGAAGGATATTGAAAGTATTATTCATTGTCAGGGTTACATATAAACTTGATGACCTGGGCAGCACAAGCGAGTCAGACTAAGCTTAAAGCTGCCTTCAACTGCATCACAGAATGCATCAGAACACTGTACACGACTTGTGTCAGGTCTGTTATATAACCTGCAACACCAGGACGGAACACCAGGATGGAACACCAGGATGGAACACCAGCTGTGGAAACACCAAGCTACAGAAGGTCCACAGTTTTACAACAACACTGATCACACAAGTGAGGGATTTAAGCTACGGGAAAACGATTAAGGAATAAAACCTAACAATCCGGGAAGAGTTCACACACTGAGGTCCGCGGTTTAATCCCCGGTACTGGTGGAAGCATTAGGACGTGTTTCCTTAAGATACCTACTGTCCATGTTCACCTAGCAGTAAAATAGGTACCTGGGTGTTAGTGGGCTGGTGTGGGTCGCATCCTGGGTGTTAGTGGGCTGGTGTGGGTCGCATCCTGGGACAAAACTGACCTAATTTGCGGGAAATGCTCAGTATAACAAGCAGCTTTCTATATAGTAGTATGTTACTGATGTCAGCTATGATCTGTATACCTTGTACATGTACTGGTAGAAACAAAGATTATAATTATTATTATTATTATTATAATTATTATTATTATTATTATTATTATTATTATTATTATTATTATTATTATTATTATTATTATTATTTTAAGACATGATTACGATGTTTATGATACTCAGAGAATTAGGCACAACATACAATAACATACTGCTTAGAAGCGAGGCACAGAGGCGAGAGGCAGAGAAAGGTAAAAAGTACAGATGAACTTGAGATACATTAAACAAATAACCTGCACATAAGATAGAGAAGCTTATGACGACGTTTCGGTCCGTCATGGACCATTTACAAGTCACATTAACACAGGAATATGTTAGATAATGCAATTTTATTTTCCTGGTTGTAAGCAAGTGGAATAAGGTGGATAATCTGGTCGTGGAGACCAACTCCATATATACTGTCAAGAATAAGGAAGGTCAGAGAAAATAGGAAGCTGTTAAGGTGGACCAGTAAGATTCAGAAGTAATGACATGAATGAACATTCGACCTCCACGAACAACACTCAGTAAGTACGCATGCAAACACGACCTGGAGCTACGACTCGACTCCTGCAACCATAAATAGGTGAGTACACACTCTACTCTCACCTGCATTCCCTCCTCTTCCCTTTCATAATAACTCTCCAGTGATAACACTCTCCCTCTTCCCCAGCTGCTGCCTTCACTAATCCTCTCTCTCCCTCTCCCCCCCTCTCTCTACAGAAGCCAGGCCCAGTGATAGAAGTCCCAGTATAAACTGAATGGTAAGAGCATCAACAATGTTATACAAAACAGATGGCATCACAGATAAAAGTAGTGAGCTAAAAGGCAGTAGCAGAGGAGCATCCAGATATTATAGCTATCACAGAAACATAACTTTCTGGAATGTTAACTAATGATTTATTTCTCGAGGGGTATATTATAGTAAGAAGAAACCTATCAGAGGAGATGGTAAAGAATCTGAGGTACTTAAGGTAATAGTAGCAGTGGTTTATAACTCTTCCACTGGTAAGCCAGTGGAAGGCCTCGGTCAGATGACCAAAAGCTCCAGCTGTGGGGCATCATATGACTAAGACCAGCGTCGGGAGACACTTGTTTCCTGGCACACCTTACCTTACCTAACCTTCCTCTCTCATTGGAAAACAGAAGACAAAGGTGGGAGTATGATGACAACAGAGGCACAATACAAATTCTAGAAAAGATAGCAAAGAGAAGAAGTAAGACTGAAGCTAGTAATTGTAAACTTGGAGAACTAAAAACCATACCGAGGGACAAACAAGAAGAACAAAATTGTTAGAGGCAGCAGAGGGAAATTTCATGAACCAATATGTCAAAGAAGACACAATAATTAGAGCGGAGGATGAACCAGCTCGACTAAACCTAGTCTTCACCTTAAGTGAACCTGACATAGATGAAATGGATTACAAGCCGCCACTAGGAGCTAGTGACCATATAATAGTCAACTAGGACTACTTGCTAGAGGTGCGAGTGGAGAAAAGACAAGGAGGTACCAATAGTAAACCAGATTATAGAACAGAGGACAATACAGCGAGGAGAGATTTTCTAAATGAAATCCAGTGGGACAGGGAACTGACTGGATAGACAGTCCGTGAGACTGATGGCCGGACCAGAAAGTGACCGGAGACAACTGCAAAGTTTGTAGCTAACAGGTGTAAGACGTCAAGATACCAGAGATTTAGACGTACCGAAGGAATCATCATCATCATCATCATCATCATCATCATCATCATCAAAATAATAATAATAATAATATCTTTATTTACTACAAGTACATGTACAAGGTATACAGACCATAGCTGACATGAATGACATACTACTATATAGAAAGCCGCTTGTTATGCTGAGCATTTCCCGCAAATTAGGTCAGTTTTGTCCCAGGATGCCACCCACACCAGTCCACTAACACCCAGGTACCTATTTTACTGATGGTGAACATAGACAACCGGTGTAAAGAAACACGCCCAATGTTTCTACCCTCGCTGGGATCGAACGGAGACCCTCGCCGTGTGAAGCGAAAGCTTTAGCCACCAGGCCACGGGGCACCGTGTAAACAGGAAGTAATGGAGCTAAAACTGTTAGACACATCAAATGTGACGGAGCCTGACGTCACATCACCGTCACGGATAGTGAAAGAACTACAACGGTGTGAACACATTGTGTATTATCCCAATCCAGCGGATGTTAGTGAAGAACATATGGATACGCAAAAGACCTAGGAATTAGGTTCCAGGAGGGTTAACAGGAGTACATCTGGATTCATATTTACATTTACTTATCTGTTACAAGCAAATTGACGAAATTTGCTTAATATATCTGGTATCTTATTATCATTGATAAAATGTTTCAACAAATCACGTAGGTTATTATACTATCTCTATGTTCCTCAGTAGGTGGACAATTAAGCCCATAGTGTTCAAGACAGTGATCACAGGGCTGGCCACATTACATTTAGTTCGATCATCATCTGTGTCTCCCAAACTGCCAGAAGTACTTGTAACCAAGCCTAAACCTGGCCACTATAACATCAGTCAGTTTACATCGTAAGTTGCTCCACAAACCTACTTGTCTGCCTTCATGTTATCATCGTGGGTTATAGATCTAAGGCTTCTAACTACGTTCCTAAAACATTTTATTTTTTATTTTTCTCCTAATGCTATTCCTAATAGTCTTAAAAATGCCTCCAGAAACCTTAATCTTCTTTTAGGACTGTCTATATGATTTGTGATAATCCCATCATGGAGAATGTAGCACCAGAATGGAGCCCACACCTGGCCAAGCATACACAAAAACTGGAAAAAGTCGAGAGGTTTGCAACAGAACTACTCTATTGTGACCCCTGAATGGGTCACAATGTATATAATGTATATTGCCTGTTCATATAATTTTATATTGCTTATATTTGCGATATTAGCTAAATCGTAAATATATTGCTTTATATTATTATTTGACTTAGTTATATTATTAGGTAGGATGTAACATTTATATATTATTCAGTGCTCATAGTTCGTGAGTGTTAAGTAGCTGACAGCATTGTCTAACTACTGTGTTTATCGCTCTGCTTGTTTCCCTGCCGGCTTCTCTGAGTTGCTGGGCAGCAGCAGTCCATGGAGAGTCATGTGATTAGGGGGGTGATCACACCTCACCAGGAGTGAGAGTCGGCCTGGCCTGCACTAGGTCTTGTCTGTTTGACGTTGCTTCCAACAAGACGTGTCTCTCCAGATCTCCCTTGCTGGCCCTTGATGGAAGATCGTCTCTGTCACTTTCTTGTTGTTGTTTCTGTGTAACTCTGTTCACAGAACATTGTCTAGACTTAGTGATTTTCGACGTTGTACTGAGGTTATGTGTCGCATAGACACTTTGAGAAACTCAGGTCCTGAGCTGTAGCTTCTGATCTAACTTGTACTGGTATCTGTGTACTGTCACAGTCGGGGATTTTCTAATGCTGAACTTAGATTCAGTAGTATGGGAGTTTTGTGACTTTTTTGGAGGATCTGCAGATGGTCCCTACTTAGTGTCGTTATATTATCTCCTTGTTCCTGATTGTGTGTTGCTGTTGCTTGTTATATTTCTGTTCGGTTTATCAGTCGTTTTAATGTTCAAGCAAGCTGTTCTGATTGCCAGGTTGGTCAAGAAGTTAGTTTATATGAGGACTTTTAGTCAGCCACTGGTTAAGTCTAGTCGAGTCTTGAGACACAGCGAACTAATTAGAGCACTTACACACATACACACAAACTTGTATATATTTGTATTATGTTATTAAATGTTAACAATGTACCAGACGGTACTTAAAAGCCATAAAGATGTGATATGTACCTTCAGCACAATACTACTGTACACCAGAGAAGTGTACCAACTTGTATCCTATATTATATTCAATTGATTACTATAATTTACTTTGATCTTATACGCCTAGACAACTTTATTGTTATTAATAAACTTATTAAATTTTAATTTCTTTAGTTAGTAGCCTACAAGTTGTAATCCTTAAGCACTATTGAATCTTACTAAATTCTAATGGATAATTGGACCAGGATACTGACTACTTATTACGAAAACCCAGTAACAGGCTGGATGCTAGAAGGTCAGTCATTTCTAGTATTCACTGGAGATCTCTATGATTATTAGTTATCACGTTTCTGGTAACATACTCTCAGAGCCGAGGCGATTCAGTTACCGAGTGTAGAACTGAACCTGACGACTCTGGGTCTAGGGAAGACATGATTACGACATACAAGATTCTCAGAGGCTTTAATAGAGAAGATAGGGACCGACTTTTTAAAATGAGAGGCTTAGGAGCGAGTGGTCAAGATGGGCGATAAAGCAGACAAGCCTCAGGGCCACAAGGAAATACTTTTTCAGTATCAGGATGATAAACATGAAAACTGACCTAGATGAGGAAGTGGTAGAGACAAACTCAATACACAGCCTCAAGAGTTGGTACGATAGGGCTCACGAAGACAGGAACTGGTGGTTGGAGTTTAAGAGGCAAGACCAGGAGCTAAGATTCGATCCCCAGTAAATAAAACTGAGCATACATACCCCCTCCAACACCCACCCGCACCCTCCCACCCCACACACACACACACACACACACACACACACACACACACACACACACACACACACACACACACACACACACACACAACCCAGATATCACGCTACCTTAACCACTAATTATTACGACCAAGAAGCTTTCAATACAAAATTTATTCAATAACACCACCAGCACCACCACTTGTTCACCACTCCACTAGCAGCCAATAACACCACCAGCACCACCACTTGTTCACCACTCCACTAGCAGCCAATAACACCACCAGCACCACCACTTGTTCACCACTCCACTAGCAGCCAATAACACCACCAGCACCACCACTTGTTCACCACTCCACTAGCAGCCAATAACACCACCAGCACCACCACTTGTTCACCACTCCACTAGCAGCCAATAACACCACCAACACCACCACTTGTTCACCACTCCACTAGCAGCCAATAACACCACCAGCACCACCACTTGTTCACCACTCCACTAGCAGCCAATAACACCACCAGCACCGCCACTTGTTCATCACTCCACTAGCAGCCAATAACACCACCAGCACCACCACTTGTTCATCACTCCACTAGCAGCCAATAACCACCACCAGCACCACCACTTGTTCACCACTCTACTAGCAGCACATAACACCACCAGCACCACCACTTGTTCACCACTCCACTAGCAGCCAATAACACCACCAGTACCACCACTTGTTCACCACTCCACTAGCAGCCAATAACACCACCAGCACCACCACTTGTTCACTCCACTAGCAGCCAATAACACCACCAGCACCACCACTTGTTCACCACTCCACTAGCAGCCAATAACACCACCAGCACCACCACTTGTTCACCACTCCACTAGCAGCCAATAACACCACCAGTACCACCACTTGTTCACCACTCCACTAGCAGCCAATAACACCACCAGCACCACCACTTGTTCACTCCACTAGCAGCCAATAACACCACCAGCACCACCACTTGTTCACTCCACTAGCAGCCAATAACACCACCAGCACCACCACTTGTTCACTCCACTAGCAGCCAATAACACCACCAGCACCACCACTTGTTCACCACTCCACTAGCAGCCAATAACACCACCAGCACCACCACTTGTTCACTCCACTAGCAGCCAATAACACCACCAGCACCACCACTTGTTCACTCCACTAGCAGCCAATAACACCATCAGCACCACCACTTGTTCACCACTCCACTAGCAGCCAATAACACCACCAGCACCACCACTTGTTCACCACTCCACTAGCAACCAATAACACCACCAACACCACCACTTGTTCACCAATCCAATAGCAGCCAATAACACCACCAGCACCACCACTTGTTCACTCCACTAGCAGCCAATAACACCACCAGCACCGCCACTTGTTCATCACTCCACTAGCAGCCAATAACACCACCAGCACCACCACTTGTTCATCACTCCACTAGCAGCCAATAACACCACCAGCACCACCACTTGTTCACCACTCCACTAGCAGCCAATAACACCACCAGCACCACCACTTGTTCACCACTCCACTAGCAGCCAATAACACCACCAGCACCACCACTTGTTCACCATTCCACTAGCAGCCAATAACACCACCAGCACCACCACTTGTTCACTCCACTAGCAGCCAATAACACCACCAGCACCACCACTTGTTCACTCCACTAGCAGCCAATAACACCACCAGCACCACCACTTGTTCACCACTCCACTAGCAGCCAATAACACCACCAGCACCACCACTTGTTCACTCCACTAGCAGCCAATAACACCACCAGCACCACCACTTGTTCACTCCACTAGCAGCCAATAACACCACCAGCACCACCACTTGTTCACCACTCCACTAGCAGCAAATAACACCACCAACACCACCACTTGTTCACCACTCCACTAGCAGCCAATAACACCACCAACACCACCACTTGTTCACCACTCCACTAGCAGCCAATAACACCACCAGCACCACCACTTGTTCACCACTCCACTAGCAGCCAATAACACCACCAGCACCGCCACTTGTTCATCACTCCACTAGCAGCCAATAACACCACCAGCACCACCACTTGTTCATCACTCCACTAGCAGCCAATAACACCACCAGCACCACCACTTGTTCACCACTCCACTAGCAGCCAATAACACCACCAGCACCACACTTGTTCACCACTCCACTAGCAGCCAATAACACCACCAGCACCACCACTTGTTCACCACTCCACTAGCAGCCAATAACACCACCAGCACACCACTTGTTCACCACTCCACTAGCAGCCAATAACACCACCAGCACCACCACTTGTTCACTCCACTAGCAGCCAATAACCCACCAGCACCACCACTTGTTCACTCCACTAGCAGCCAATAACACCACCAGCACCACCACTTGTTCACTCCACTAGCAGCCAATAACACCACCAGCACCACCACTTGTTCACCACTCCACTAGCAGCCAATAACACTACCAGCACCACCACTTGTTCACCACTCCACTAGCAGCCAATAACACTACCAGCACCACCACTTGTTCACCACTCCACTAGCAGCCAATAACACTACCAGCACTACCACTTGTTCACCACTCCACTAGCAGCCAATAACACTACCAGCACCACCACTTGTTCACCACTCCACTAGCAGCCAATAACACCACCAGCACCACCACTTGTTCACCACTCCACTAGCAGCCAATAACACTACCAGCACCACCACTTGTTCACCACTCCACTAGCAGCCAATAACACTACCAGCACTACCACTTGTTCACCACTCCACTAGCAGCCAATAACACTACCAGCACCACCACTTGTTCACCACTCCACTAGCAGCCAATAACACCACCAGCACCACCACTTGTTCACCACTCCACTAGCAGCCAATAACACCACCAGCACCACCACTTGTTCACCACTCCACTAGCAGCCAATAACACCACCAGCACCACCACTTGTTCACCACTCCACTAGCAGCCAATAACACCACCAGCACCACCACTTGTTCACTCCACTAGCAGCCAATAACACCACCAGCACCACCACTTGTTCACTCCACTAGCAGCCAATAACACCACCAGCACCACCACTTGTTCACTCCACTAGCAGCCAATAACACCACCAGCACCACCACTTGTTCACCACTCCACTAGCAGCCAATAACACTACCAGCACCACCACTTGTTCACCACTCCACTAGCAGCCAATAACACTACCAGCACCACCACTTGTTCACCACTCCACTAGCAGCCAATAACACTACCAGCACTACCACTTGTTCACCACTCCACTAGCAGCCAATAACACTACCAGCACCACCACTTGTTCACTACTCCACTAGCAGCCAATAACACCACCAGCACCACCACTTGTTCACTCCACTAGCAGCCAATAACACCTCCAGCACCACCACTTGTTCACCACTCCACTAGCAGCCAATAACACTACCAGCACCACCACTTGTTCACCACTCCACTAGCAGCCAATAACACCACCAGCACCACCACTTGTTCACTCCACTAGCAGCCAATAACACCACCAGCACCACCACTTGTTCACCACTCCACTAGCAGCCAATAACACCACCAGCACCACCACTTGTTCACCACTCCACTAGCAGCCAATAACACCACCAGCACCACCACTTGTTCACCACTTCACTAGCAGCCAATAACACCACCAGCACCACCACTTGTTCACCACTCCACTAGCAGCCAATAACACTACCAGCACCACCACTTGTTCACCACTCCACTAGCAGCCAATAACACCACCAACACCACCACTTGTTCACCACTCCACTAGCAGCCAATAACACCACAGCACCACCACTTGTTCACCACTCCACTAGCAGCCAATAACACCACCAGCACCACCACTTGTTCACCACTCCACTAGCAGCCAATAACACCACCAGCACCCCACTTGTTCACCACTCTACTAGCAGCCAATAACACCACCAGCACCACCACTTGTTCACCACTCTACTAGCAGCCAATAACACCACCAGCACCACCACTTGTTCACCACTCCACTAGCAGCCAATAACACCACCAGCACCACCACTTGTTCACCACTCCACTAGCAGCCAATAACACCACCAGCACTACCACTTGTTCACCACTCTACTAGCAGCCAATAACACCACCAGCACCACCACTTGTTCACCACTCCACTAGCAGCCAATAACACCACCAGCACCACCACTTGTTCACCACTCCACTAGCAACCAATAACACCACCAGCACTACCACTTGTTCACCACTCCACTAGCAGCCAATTAACCTCCGGAACGAGGTCACAGAATGAGCCCAGCCCGCTCTCACAATGTGACCCCCGCAGAGGTCACATGAATGACCCCAGCACGCTTCCAGAGGGTGACCCGGGTCACAGAACGTGACCTGGGAGAGATTCTTCATCTCCTCACAAAAGACTTTAACCAGAGAAAATTGGCCCCGCTCACTCAGCGCATTTATTCCTGAATGTGTTGTATGTTAGGAGAAACTTATCCCGAGACAGAGAGAGAGAAAGAGAGAGACATATGCAAAGAGACAGAGGAGGACAGAGACAGAAGAGGACAGAGACAGAAGAGAACAGAGACATAGGGGCAAAGAGAGAGAGAGAGACAGAGAGAGACAGAGAGAGAGAGGGACAGAGACACAGGGACAGTGACACACAGACAGAGAGGCACAGAGAGACAGAATTTACGAGATACTTGGGTATCAATAAACATACCCAGCATGTGGTGTCCCTCACTCTTGGAAAGTGAGTGAGAGAGAGAGAGAGAGAGAGAGAGAGAGAGAGAGAGAGAGAGAGAGAGAGAGAGAGAGAGAGAGAGAGAGAGAGAGAGAGAGAGAGAGAGAGAGAGAGAGAGAGAATAAATGGACGATAGTATCCCAAGGGAAGTGTCTACCAGACTGTTTATTGATTCGTCTCCCTCTTACTGCTCTCAGATGCCTGCCCATCTTCCCACACCTCCCTTGCTATCAGTGGTCCATCTGGTCCGTCAGTGGTCCATATGATCCGTCAGTAGTTCATCTTGTTCGTAAGTGGTTCATCAGTGGCCCAACTGGTCTCTAAATGGTCCATCCTGTCCGATAATGACTCAATTCGTCCACAAGTGGTCCCTCTGGTCCAGAGGCGATACCAACATATATACAAGTGGTCCATTATTGGTCCATCAGGTGGCCTACAGGCTGCCAATGACCTACAGAAGGCTGCCAGTGACCTACAGAAGGCTTCTAGGGGTCTAGAAAAAAGACTCCAGGGGTCTAGAAAAAAAGGACTCCAGGGGTCTAGAAAAAAAGGACTCCAGGGGTCTAGAAAAAAGGACTCCAGGGGTCTAGAAAAAAAAGACTGCAGGGGTCTAGAAAAAAAAATTCCACGGGTCTAGAAAAAAAGGACTCCAGGGGTCTAGAAAAAAAGGACTCCAGGGGTCTAGAAAAAAGGACTCCAGGGGTCTAGAAAAAAAAGACTCCAGGGGTCTACAAAAAGACTTAAGGAGTCTACAAAAAGACTCCAGGGGTCTACAGGTAACAAGACCAAAAACATATTATAAGGACCAAGGAGAGAGAGAGAGAGAGAGAGAGAGAGAGAGAGAGAGAGAGAGAGAGATTAACACAGTTGGCACCGTAGTAGTAGTAGCCCCTGGCATCCACTACATAGTGCCAATATTTCCCCCCAAAGTTAACCCAGGGCCAAAAATTCTCAAACAACTTAGAGAGAAAATGTTACGAGTCTTGAAGGAAGTTTGAGTTGTGGGAGCTTTTAGCGTCAGACTCACCCAGTGATGCTGGAGTGGCGGCCGAGAGAGAGAGAGAGAGAGTATTATGTACTTAGTATTACTGATCACGTCTTGGAAACTTAAAGGTCTGTACAAACCATGGATGAAGAAAGGTTTATATATATGTCGTGCCGAATAGGTAAAACTTGCGATTTTGGCTTAAATAGCAACGCTCTTCTTGCCGAATAAGGGAAGCGAATATTTGTATATGCAATAATTTCGCAAAAATCATTCTGAACCTAACGAAAAAAATTATTTTTGTTTATTAAATTATTGTAAATTTACCTAAAATATATTTAGTTGGATTAGACTAAATTAAATTACGCTTGTTACGCTTGTAAGGTTAGGTAAGTTTTCTAAAGTTCTTTTGGTACAAAATTATTAATTTTTACATTAACATAAATGAAAAAATATATCTTTAGACGTATAAGAGAAAATTTTAGAAAGGACTTAATGTTAAATGAGTTCTTGCTAATTGACCAAGTTTACTCATTTGGCACAGACATATATATATATATATATATATTATATATATATATATATATATATATATATATATATATATATATATATATATATATATATATATATATATATATATATATACATATATATATATATATATATATATATATATGCAAAACAACCACTCTGAAAGAATAGAGAAATTCCAAGCGCTTTCGTGACTACTTATTGCATATATATATATATATATATATATATATATATATATATATATTATATATATATATATATATATATATATATATAATATATATATATATATATATATATATATATATATAATATTGATAAATGAGACGCTTGTGCAACATTTGGATGTCTTTACTGTGGAAAAATTTCGCCAGCCAATGGCTTCTTCAGTCTAATGTAGAGAAAGGTAGAAGGTGAGGGAGAGTTCTGAGGTAATCAGTCCCTCAGCCTGAAGTCTATATGTTTATTCCATCATTCTTTATGAAAAATACCTCAAACTCTTCCTTATCTTCTACAGTTCTTCTCTGTATTGGACAGAAGAACTTACTGGCTGGCCAAACGTTGCCGGAATAGAGATGGGAAATGTCTGTTCGTTGTCTCATCCTCTCCAAGTCCTTCAGTTTGTCTATAAAAATTGTAAGAGTGGAATTAGTTGCCAGAGAGAGTGCAGGCAGGATGATTGAGCACCTCGGCAGGATTGATTTCATTGTATTGATTGCTGGCTGACAAGAGATGATTTTACATATAGTAGGATTAAGGATGAGCCTCATAGTGGCCCGGTGGCCTGGTGGCTAAAGCTCCCGCTTCACACACGGAGGGCCCGGGTTCGATTCCCGGCGGGTGGAAACATTTCGACACGTTTCCTTACACCTATTGTCCTGTTCACCTAGCAGCAAATAGGTACCTGGGTGTTAGTCGACTGGTGTGGGTCGCATCCTGGGGGACAAGATTAAGGACCCCAATGGAAATAAGTTAGACAGTCCTCGATGGCGCACTGACTTTCTTGGGTTATCCTGGGTGGCTAACCCTCCGGGGTTAAAAATCCGAACGAAATCTTATCTTATCTTATCTTATCTTATAGTCTGTCCCTGACTTTTCAAGTGTTGATGATTCTCTAACGGGAAGTCCTTTGTGCATGTTAATTTGCTGTTATCAAAGAATCAGATGCCGTATAATAACCCAGGTGGAGGCAGAAACTCGGGAGATTAATTGATCTGTAAGTTTCGATCCCCTTCTGGGATCCTCTTCAGCAGATACACAAATGAAAGAGCATGAGTTTAAGGCTGCACCTTTCACCGTGCTGGGGGGTGGGGGAGCGTCAGGTCAGCGCTTGGGAGGACAGGTCAAGGAGTGACAGAGAGGACAGGTCTTGTAGGGGAGCAAAAACGGATGTTTAGCTCGCTGGTCAATCGCTATCTAGAAGATAAATGGGACAAGAGGATCCATCTGATGAGCATCCTTCCTGCTTCCAAAACACAAGTGTTGAACCCTGGCTATCTCCAGCTGAAACGACAGGTGTGAGACTATGAAAACGGGTTTCACCGGCTGTTAATACCACATCTCCTTGCAATAAAGACATTCCTGAAGTCTAATTTTATTTCTGCTCTACCTTCAGGAGGGTTACTGATACGCCGTTGCTCCCTAAAGCACTGCTTTACCGCCCTGGGGAGGACTAAACCCAGGCTAGTTTGGTTGAAGAATCAGCGCCTCGTCTGTGCAACACTTCTGACAGGCGCTTTAGCATCGAGACGGCGGAGTGTTGCACATTACAATGGGTCAATTTTCTCCAGTTGTCTTAATAAGCAGAAAGGAATACATCAAGAAGAACAGGTATCCCGTGGTTCGGTTGGTAGAGGACTCAGCTCACAAACTGAGTGTCCTTGGTTCGATCCCCGGTACGGGTGAAAACGTTGGGCATGTTTCTTACACCTGCTGTCCCTGTTCATCTGGTGGTAAGTAGGTACCTGGGTGTTAGTTGAATGGTGTGGGTTGCATCCTGTGGTGTGGTAGTACATCATAGATAGTACTGGGGTTTGAAATGAGCTAAGGTAGGATAACAACTCTAGGCCTATAAAATTGATTTATGTAAAAAAAATTAATTTTGCCAGGAATCGTACCAGCCAGGGAGTTGACAAACCTTGTGATCTCTGACAGGAGAATCTCTGCAGTCACCTCGAAAACCGAATTAACCACCCTGGTAAATGTGAGGTCTTATTCTCGTGTATCCCCCGACAGCCAGACAGGAAAGACAGTGCTATATAAACAGCTATACCTTTAGAAAACCATGTGTGTGTATGGAGGACAACGATGTTAGGAATACCAGCGTCCCTTAGTCCCCTGGCAGGGGACTTTTCTCTCGATGCAATGCTGGCGTCCTTGCGGCGATGTCATCTTCTATGCTAAATATTGTTTAGTTAGTTTAATATGTTTATTATGCACCCCATACCCATCCTGTGGGCGGTAGTCAAAAGATTACAGAGGTACATAATGGGTCCAGGGACTGGACTCCAAAGTTTTGATAGCTGAGCAAGTTACAGAGGTAATGAATTCACAATTTACAACAATATTGTGATCGTGCCATCTGCATTGACTTCATCAATATTGTTGCTTATTTATGCTAAGATTGTCTCACAGTCTGTGGGACACTCGTCGTGTCTGTTGCCTCCTCTTTCATACTGATGGGGAAGTGAATTAAGTAGTCATCACTGAGTAAATCTCTTAATAAATGATTACCGTTGAGGTTACTAACTTACCGCTTCTTGCCGGCCTGAGTAAACAAACAAGGTAAGACAGTAGCTCTGTAGGTGAATAAGGGTCCTGTACAACACCTGCTTGTGCGACAGTCTTTATTGATCTAGTAGAGAGGCATGGGGACGGAGCCTTTAAAAATGGAGATGGTGGAAGAAGTGGAGACATGCAGCAGTTGAAGACGTGACCCCATGAGGCCGGGCCCCACAACCTGTCTGTTTACAGCCAAACATCGATGTTTTGCAAGCAAATTTCTTAATCTATATTGTCGTCTATAAACAAATTTTAACTATTTACAATATATCACACCTTCCAAAAAAATATAATACACTGTTTTGAGCACGTAGCTGCGAAATTAGAATGAAACTGAACGATGTTTCGGTCGATGCTAGACTATTATCAAGACATGAGGAAATTCTATCTAGTTCTTTAAGTTACATATTTGTGAATATCAAGAATCAAAACAAAGCGGGAAAAACACAGTGTCTAAGGTGGCACACAGACAGCCAGGTGCCCAGGCACCGTTTTCCCTGGCTAGTGCAACACACCTCCTCCCTGGCACTATGATGGTATGGTATTTGTCAGGGGACGATGACCTGCCCAGTGGTGCTTCTGGCCCTATGGCGGAGCAGCAAGAAACAACAGTGTATGTGGTGTTATAGAGCAAGTGTCCCATATATACGCAGTGGATTTTTTTTATACCGAGTCAACATTTATGAAAGGAACACTATGATGATGTATTGGTATACTGGACCATTGTCAAGTCTGTTGTGACTTGAAAATGGTCCAGAATGGACCAAATCATTGTCATGATGTTTCTGTCCTAACAACGGATCCTTGAAAAATTTTTACTATTTATTCTTCTTGTACGAGTATATATATATATATATATATATATATATATATATATATATATATATATATATATAACCAGTACAGAGAATGAAAGTTATGACGAGATTTCGGTCTGACTTGGACCCTTATTAACTAGTCACACACAAGCGCGAAGGGAAGGTAGCCACTATATATACGAGAAGGGGGGAGGCTGGAGAAAAGAAATGAAAGTATAATGGAAGTAGTGGCGGATGTAGTAACGCATGAGTGGCAGCCACTGTACTGTGCTTATGTATTCGATAAGAACGTATGAATGGAGGAGCACTGCAGTAGGCCTACTGGCAGACACTAATGAGGCAGCCGTGGCAGAATAACAGCTAGTTTGCTGACAAGACTCGAGTGGTCTAGTGGGCTGGGTAACTAAGCCGAGAATACACAAAGAGCAGTAGTCAACCCCTTCAACCCTAGTGAGGCAGTGGAACAACAGACTCATCCAAAATTTTAAACTTTTCTCGTAAGGAAAATTGTGGAAAGTAATAATACAGGCACCAGTGATGAGGAGGAACATGTAATTGTAATTTATAAAGACTGTAGGGGTAGTAATACTGCTCAGTGCGGGGGAGAAACACACAAAAATTGCTAGGCAACTCCGGGCTATAATATGGCGCCACGAGGGAAAACATCATTGAGAAGAGAAGACATTTCTATTTTATGTGACTTGAATCTGAGGGAGTTTACTCAGTGCAAGTACTGGTGGAGGCTCGATACTCCGTATTTTAGCTAACCCTACTAAATTAGTCTAGAGGAGAGTAGAGATTTTCTACAAACTATGAACCATAATCTAAATCTAGCAATATATCCAATCTTTTATTGATAGATTTTTTTTGTTACTTTTGTCACCTCGCTCTTTTCAATATTTACTTTTAACTTGCATTTTTCACCACTACTCTCTCAAATTCATCAGCCAACCATTGCAATTTCTCTTCAGAATTTCACAAAAAGTACCGAGTCATCAGGAAAGTGCAGCTGTGACAGCTAACACTTTGTATCAGATTCTTTATCTTTTAATCCCACACTTCTCCCCTAACACCCTGTCCTTCACTTCTTTCACAACCCCATCTATAAATATGTTAAACATCCATGTTGACATGACACATCCCTTGTCTAGCGAGCGTGTGTGTGTGTCAAGCTCTAAATTTCTGTCAAAATCACAAAGTGACCTTCTAAATCAAAGCACTTTGTAACTCACACAAGGTCGTTCCTTCAGGAAGTGTGTGTTAGCTGCGCTACACAAGTGTTGAAGGTTCCACTTCTGTATTCTAGTGTTTCCAATATCTCGCTGTTAAATATAAATGAAATTGCAGTAGTCGCCTCAAATCTTTATTCAGCCTTTGACACCGTCGCTCACTAATTTAAATTTCTCACTATTGCCTCTCTTACATTTAGTAAAGTTTTTAGAGTTTCTTTGTACATCGAAATATTTTAAATGTGTGTGTGTGCTCACCTAGTTGTCGTTGCAGAGGTCGAGTCATATCTCCTCTGTGTGTGTGTGCATGTGTGTGTGTGTGTGTGTGTGTGTGTGTGTGTGTGTGTGTGTGTGTGTGTGTGTGTGTGTGTGTGTACTCACCTAGTTGTACTCACCTAGTTGTACTCACCTAGTTGTACTCACCTAGTTGAGGTTGCAGGGGTCGAGTCCAAGCTCCTGGCCCCGCCTCTTCACTGGTCGCTACTAAGTCACTCTGCCTGAACCGTGAGCTTTATCATACCTCTGCTTAAAGCTATGTATGGATCCTGCCTTCACTACATCGCTTCCCAAACTATTCCACTCCTTGACTATTCTGTGGCTGAAGAAATACTTTCTAACATCCCTGTGATTCATCTGTGTCTTCAACTTCCAACTGTGACCCCTTGTTGCTGTGTCCAGTCTCTGGAACATCCTGTCTTTGTCCACCTTGTCAATTCCTCTCAGTATTTTGTATGTCGTTATCATGTCCACCCTATCTCTCCTGTCCTCCAGTGTCGTCAGGTTGATTTCCCTTAACCTCTCCTCGTAGGACATACCTCTTAGCTCTGGGACTAGTCTTGTTGGAAACCTTTGCACTTTCTCTAGTTTCTTTACGTGCTTGGCTAGGTGTGGGTTCGAAACTGGTGCCGCATACTCCAATATGGGCCTAACATACACAGTGTACAGGGTCCTGAACGATTCCTTATTAAGATGTCGGAATGCTGTTCTGAGGTTTGCTAGGCGCCCACATGCTGCAGCAGTTATTTGGTTGATGTGCGCTTCAGGAGATGTGCCTGGTGTTATACTCACCCCAAGATCTTTTTCCTTGAGTGAGGTTTGTAGTTTCTGGCCCCCTAGACTGTACTCCGTCTGCGGTCTTCTTTGCCCATCCCCAATCTTCATGACTTTGCACTTGGTGGGGTTGAACTCCAGGAGCCAATTGCTGGACCAGGACTGCAGCCTGTCCAGATCCCTTTGTAGTTCTGCCTGGTCTTCGATCGAATGAATTCTTCTCATCAACTTCACGTCATCTGCAAACAGGGACACTTCGGAGTCTATTCCTTCTGTCACGTCGTTCACAAATACCAGAAACAGCACTGGTCCTAGGACTGACCTCTGTGGGACCCCGCTGGTCACAGGTGCCCACTCTGACACCTCGCCACGTACCATGACTCGCTGCTGTCTTCCTGACAAATATTCCCTGATCCATCATAGTGCCTTCCCTGTTATCCCTGCTTGGTCCTCCAGTTGTTGCACCAATCTCTTGTGTGGAACTGTGTCAAACGCCTTCTTTCAGTCCAAGAAAATGCAGTCCACCCACCCCTCTCTCTCTTGTCTTACTGCTGTCACTATGTCATAGAACTTCAGTAGGTTTGTGACACAGGATTTCCCGTCCCTGAAACCATGTTGGCTGCTGTTGATGAGATCATTCCTTTCTAGGTGTTCCACCATTCTTCTCCTGATAATCTTCTCCATGACTTTGCATACTATACATGTCAGTGACACTGGTCTGTAGTTTAGTGCTTCATGTCCGTCTCGTTTTTTAAAATTGGGACTACATTTGCTGTCTTCCATGCCTCAGGCAATCTCCCTGTTTCGATAGATGTATTGAATATTGTTGTTAAGGGTACACATAGCGCCTCTGCTCCCTCTCTCAGGACCCATGGAGAGATGTTATCTGGCCCCATTGCCTTTGAGGTATCTAGCTCACTCAGAAGCCTCTTCACTTCTTCCTCGGTTGTGTGCACTGTGTCCAGCACTTGGTGGTGTGCCCCACCTCTCCGTCTTTCTGGAGCCCCTTCTGTCTCCTCTGTGAACACTTCTTTGAATCTCTTGTTGAGTTCCTCACATACTTCACGGTCATTTCTTGTTGTCTCTCCTCCTTCCTTCCATAGCCTGATTACCTGGTCCTTGACTGTTGTTTTCCTCCTGATGTGGCTGTACAACAGTTTCGGGTCAGATTTGGCTTTCGCTGCTATGTCATTTTCATATTGTCTTTGGGCCTCCCTTCTTATCTGTGCATATTCGTTTCTGGCTCTACGACTGCTCTCCTTATTCTCCTGGGTCCTTTGCCTTCTATATTTCTTCCATTCCCTAGCACACTTGGTTTTTGCCTCCCTGCACCTTTGGGTGAACCATGGGCTCATCCTGGCTTTTTCATTACTCCTGTTACCCTTGGGTACAAACCTCTCCTCAGCCTCCTTGCATTTTATTGCTACATATTCCATCATCTCATTAACTGGTTTCCCTGCCAGTTCTCTGTCCCACTGAACCCCGTTCAGGTAGTTCCTCATTCCTGTGTAGTCCCCTTTCTTGTAGTTTGGCTTCATTCGTCCTGGCCTTCCTGCTTCTCCCTCCACTTGTAGCTCTACTGTGTATTCGAAGCTTACAACCACATGGTCACTGGCCCCAAGGGGTCTTTCATATGTGATGTCCTCGATATCTGCACTACTGAAGGTGAATACTAAGTCCAGCCTCGTGTGTGTGTGTGTGTGTGTGTGTGTGTGTGTGTGTGTGTGTGTGTGTGTGTTTGTGTGTGTGTGTATGTATTTAACATTTTCTATATATGTATTTCCTTGCTATGTACATACACGTAGAGAAACACATATCTCTTGGTATATATACACTTAGAAAACACTTAAGCTAGCATAGGCCAATATTAGGAAATAAAGTATTCTGATTGGTGGTGAACATGTGTATACCTGAAGAGGATTTCGTGGGTCAACGCCCCTGCGGCCCGGTCCGTGACCAGGCCTCGCTTTGGATCAGGGCCTGACCAACCAGACTGTTACTGCTGGCCGCAGGTAGTATAATAAAATGAGCGACTACAAATAAAACATGAAGAATGGAACAATTTAACTTTTAAAACTAAATAAGAAAAAAACTTACGTTAAGTCTCACAGAACAGAAGAAAAAATAAATTCTAATCGATTATTTATACCAAACCGAAAAATCTAATTAATTAAACCAAAATCTTAAAACCTTTAAAAGACGGTACATTATTCCAGGCGAAAGGTTGCTTAATGGGGTTTCAAGCCTGTCTACTACACCAGGGTGACATTAAAAGCTCCTCGTAACCTCGTCACCATCAGACAAGAATATTTAACACCTAAAACACGTATTAAATTAAACTTCCAGAATAAATACACAGAAATACACCAGTGTATACATCCTCTGGCGAAAGGATTTGAAAAAGACTTCTCTCTGGAAATTGTATTTTTAATAAAAAGTAAAGTAAAGCTATAAAAATGTATAATGAAGTTACTTAGAGTTACTTAAAGTTACTTAAGTGCTCTATGTGTGTCTTACTCATCAACAACAAAACATAAGTTGATGGAAACTGTACTCAGGCGTAACCTGGATCGTCATAATGTGTTATTATTCTGAAAGTGTGCTCTGGAGAGCCCCAGGCTCCACTCTTACCACGGCTTTATTGAATGAGGCTTTTGCTCTTTGAACACCTTCAGGCAGGATGAGGAACGGTGGAGCCTTAGAGGTGGAGGCTCCAGAGATGGAGGCTTCAGAGATGGAGGCTCCAGACATGGGGTCTGCAGAGTTGGAGGCTCCAGAGATGGAGGCTCCAGAGATGGAGGCTCCAGAGATGGAGACTCCAGAGATGGAAACTCCAGAGATGGAGACTCCAGAGATGGAGGCTCAAGAGATGGAAGCTCCAGAGATGGAAACTCCAGAGATGGAGACTCCAGAGATGGAGGCTCAAGAGATGGAAGCTCCAGAGATGGAGGCTCCAGAGATGGAAGCTCCAGAGAGGAAGGCTCAAGAGATGGAGGCTCCAGAGATGGAGGCTCCAGAGATGGAAATTCCAGAGATGGAGACTCCAGAGATGGAGGCTCAAGAGATGGAAGCTCCAGAGATGGAGGCTCCAGAGATGGAAGCTCCAGAGATGGAGGCTCAAGAGATGGAGGCTCCAGAGATAAAGGCTTCAGAGATGGAGGCTTCAGAAATGGAAGCTACAGAGATGGAAGCTCCAGAGATGGAGGCTCCAGAGATGGAGGTTTCAGAGATGGAGGCTCCAGAAATGGAGGCTCTAGAGATGGAGGCTCCAGAGATGGAGGCTTCAGAGATGGAGGCTTCAGAGATGGAGGATCCAGAAATGGAGGCTCCAGAGATGGAGGCTCCAGAGATGGAGGCTTCAGCGATGGAGGCTTCAGAGATGGAGGCTCCAGAGATGGAAGCTCCAGAAATGGAGGCTCCAGAGATGGAGGCTCCAGAGACAGAGGCTCCAGAGATGGGGCTCCCAGAGATGAGGCTCCCAGAGATGGAGGCTCCAGAGATGGAGGCTCCAGAGATGGAGGCTCCAGAGATGGAGGCTCCAGAGATGGAGGCTACAGAGATGGAGGCTCCAGAAATGGAGGCTCCAGAGATGGAGGCTCCAGAGATAGAGGCTCCAGAGATGGAGGCTCCGGAGATGGAGGCTCCAGAGATGGAGGCTCCAGAGATGAAGGCTCCAGAGATGGAGGCTCCAGAGATGGAGGCTCCAGAGACAGAGGCTCCAGAGATGGAAACTCCAGAGATGGAGGCTCTAGAGATGGAGGCTCCAGAGATGGAGGCTCCAGAGATGGAGGCTTCAGAGATGGAAGCTCCATAGATGGAGGCTCCAGAGATGGAGGCTCCAGAGATGGAGGCTCCAGAGATGGAGGATCCAGAGATAGTGGCTCCAGAGATGGAGGCTCCGGAGATGGAAGCTCCAGAGATGGAGGCTCCAGAGATGGAGGCTCCAGAGATGGAGGCTTCAGAGATGGAAGCTCCAGAGATGGAGGCTCCAGAGATGGAGGCTTCAGAGATGGAGGCTCCAGAGATGGAGGCTCTAGACATGGAAGCTCCAGAGATGGAAGCTCCAGAGATGGAGACTCTAGAGATGGAGGCTCCAGAGATGGAGGCTCCAGAGACAGAGG
Organism: Cherax quadricarinatus; assembly: GCF_026875155.1. Classification (NCBI taxonomy): domain Eukaryota; kingdom Metazoa; phylum Arthropoda; class Malacostraca; order Decapoda; family Parastacidae; genus Cherax; species Cherax quadricarinatus. The sequence goes on from NC_069483.1 coordinate 16,096,577, forward strand.
CTCCCGAGATGGAGGCTCCAGAGATGGAGGCTCCAGAGATGGATGCTTCAGAGATGGAGTCTTCAGAGATGGAGGCTCCAGAAATGGAGGCTCCAGAGATGGAGGCTCCAGAGATGGAGGCTTCAGCGATGAAGGCTCCAGAGATGGAGGCTTCAGAGATGGAGGCTCTAGAGATGGAAGCTCCAGAAATGGAGGCTCCAGAGATGGAGGCTCCAGAGACAGAGGCTCCAGAGATGGGGCTCCCAGAGATGGGGCTCCCATAGATGGGGCTCCCAGTTATGGAGGCTCCAGAGATGGAGGCTCCAGAGATGGAGGCTCCAGAGATGGAGCCTCCAGAGATGGAGGCTCCAGAGATGGAGGCTCCAGAGATGGAGGCTTCAGAGATGGAGGCTCCAGAGATGGAGGCTCTAGAGATGGAGGCTCCAGAGATGGAGGCTCCAGAGACAGAGGCTCCAGAGATGGAAGCTCCAGAGATGGATGCTCCAGAGATGGAGGCTCCAGAGATGGAGGCTCCAGAGATGGAGGCTCCAGAGATGGAGGCTCCAGAGATGGAGGCTCCAGAGATGGAGGCTCCAGAAATATAGGCTCCAGAGATGGAGGCTCCAGAGATGGAGGCTCCAGAGATGGAGGTTCCAGAGATGGAGGCTTCAGAGATTGAGGCTTCAGAGATGGAAGCTCCAGAGATGGAGGATCCAGAGATGGAGGCTCCAGAGATGGAGCCTTCAGAGATGGAAGCTCCAGAGATTGAGGCTCCAGAGATGGAGGCTCCAGAGATGGAGGCTCCAGAGATGGAGGCTCCAGAGATGGAGGTTCCAGAGATGGAGGCTCCAGAGATGGAGGCTCCAGAGATGGGGGCTCCAGAGATGGAGGCTCCAGAGATAAGAGGCTGGTGATAAGCGAGAGGCAACCGCAGTTTTGAGAGTGACGCTCCGAGGCAACTCACTGGTCCAGTGAAGATGAGAGGGAGAGAAGCAGGGTAAAAAATAGCGACCGTAAAACGCTGGAAAAGGAGGAGATGATTAGATGAAGATATGAGAGGAGGAGAAGATTGAAGGATGAGAAGACTGGAACAAGAGAAGAGAGATGAGATTGCGTGCAGAATCATGGGAATGGGAGAGAAAAGGAGAAAAAGAAAAGTGCCAAATTATGACAGTGAAAAGGGAGGGAAAGGAGGAAGAGTGAAGGAACAACAAGAGTGAAGGAACAACAAGAGTGAAGGAACAAGAAGAGTGAAGGAACAAGAAGAGTGAAGGAACAACAAGAGTGAAGGAACAACAAGAGTGAAGGAACAACAAAAATGAAGGAACAAGAAGAGTGAAGGAACAACAAGAGTGAAGGAACAACAAGAGTGAAGGAACAACAAAAATGAAGGAACAAGAAGAGTGAAGGAACAACAAGAGTGAAGGAACAAGAAGAGTGAAGGAACAAGAAGAGTGAAGGAACAAGAAGAGTGAAGGAACAAGAAGAGTGAAGGAACAACAAGAGTGAAGGAACAAGAAGAGTGAAGGAACAAAAAAAACCCAAAAATTAAGAAAAAAAAGGGGAAAAAAAAAATCCAAAAAAAAAAAAAAAAAAACAAAAATTTCCAAAAAAATCCCCCAAAAATTAAAAAAAAAAAAATAAAAAAATCCAAAAAAAAAATTTCAAAATAAAACAAAAGTAAAACAAAAGGTAAAAAAAAATCAAAATCCGGGGAAAACTTAAAACAAAATCCAAATTAAAAAAAAAATAAAAAACAAAATCCCCCCTAAGGGCCTTAAAACCCCCCCAAAAAAACAAAAAAAAAAGGGTAAAACCAAAAAAAAAAAAAAAAAACAAAAAAAAAGGAAAAAAAAAAAACCTTGAACCAAAAAAGTAAAAAAAAGGGGAAAAAAAAAAAAATTTCCAAAAAATAAAAAAAAAATGGGGCCCCAAAAAAGGAAAACCAAAAAAATTAAGGCCAAGGGGGGAAAACAACAAAGTGACCCCCCAAAGGGGGAAAACAAAAAAGGCAAAAAGGTAAAGGGAAAAAAAAAAAAAAGGGGCCGGGGAAAAACCGATAAAGCAAAAAAAGGGGGAAAAAAATAAAAGGGAAAAAAACAAAAAAAAAAAAAAAGGGGGGGAAAAACGTTAAGCCAAAGGAAGGAAAAAAAAAGGGGAAAAAAGGAAGGCCAGGTAAGGAAAAAAAAGGGGGGAACAAAAAATGAAGGCCCAAAAAGGGGGAAAACAAAAGAAAAGGAAAAAAAGGTAAAAAAACGAGGGGGAAAACAAAAAGGAAGGAAAAAAAAAGGGGCCGGGTTTAAAAAAAAAAGGTGGGGGGAACAACAGATTAAAAATAAAAAAAAAAAAATGGGACAAAAAGGGGGGAAACAAAAAAAGGGGGAAAAAAACCAGGTAAAAAAAAAGGAAAAAAACAAAAAAAAGGGCCAAAGTGAAAAAACATTAAAACCAAAAAAGGGGAAAGGCCCCAAAAAACAAAAAAAATTGTTACCAAAAAAAATTCTTCCAAAACATTGTTAGCATAAAAACTTTGGCTTTTTAAACCCAAAGCTCAAAAAAAAGGGGTTAACAGTTTTTAACGTTGGTTTCAGTTCCAAAACCCCTTTTTCCCCCTAAAAGCCTGGCTCTCATCCCTAAAAGAAGGCCTTATCCCTACAAAAAATTTTTTTAAAAAAAAACCGGCCCACCTTTTACAAAACCCCGGTAAAAAAAATTCCATGCAAAAAACCCCCACCCAAAAACAAAACCCAAAACGACAAAAACATTGTTATGTAAAAACCTTTACACTCAGGGGGGCCCATTCCCAAAAAATGGTTTAAAGGAAAAAAACGGACTCACCCCAAAAAAAAAATTTGGGTGTCAAAAAGGGTTCCCCCCCAAAAAAAAGGCTTCCACCCAAAAAAAAACCCCTTTCCTCAAAAATTCCACCCTTAAAAAAACAGGTTTCCTCGCTAAAAAACCCCCTCCATTTTAAAAACAACAAGAGTGAAGGAACAACAAGAGTGAAGGAACAATAAGAGTGAAGGAACAACAAAAGTGAAGGAACAACAAGAGTGAAGGAACAACAAGAGTGAAGGAACAACAAGAGTGAAGGAACAACAAGAGTGAAGGAACAACAAGAGTGAAGGAACAACAAGAGTGAAGGAACAACAAGAGTGAAGGAACAACAAGAGTGAAGGAACAACAAGAGTGAAGACAAGAAGACAGACTTGTCTTGACACAGAAGACAACACTGGACTCTTCAAGAAGGCAATATAGTATTGGAGAACGATATTGTAACTTTAAGGCTGTTTATTAACCTCGAATATATTGTAAACTGCAAAACACAAGCAGTGTAACACTGTCATTTACACTGCTTGAGTTTCATGTCTCCAGAAACACTCGCTCTCAGCCACTACAAAGACACTGGCTCTCAGTCGCTACAAAGACACTGGCTCTCAGTCGCTACAAAGACACTGGCTCTCAGTCGCTACAAAAACACTGGCTCTCAGCCACTACAAAAACACTGGCTCTCAGTCGCTACAAAGACAGTGGCTCTCAGTCGCTACAAAAACACTGGCTCTCAGTCGCTACAAAGACAGTGGCTCTCAGTCGCTACAAAAACACTGGCTCTCAGTCGCTACAAAAACACTGGCTCTCAGTCACTACAAAGACAGTGGCTCTCAGTCGCTACAAAAACACTGGCTCTCAGTCGCTACAAAAACACTGGCACTCAGTCACTACAAAGACAGTGGCTCTCAGTCGCTACAAAAACACTGGCTCTCAGTCGCTACAAAAACACTGGCTCTCAGTCGCTACAAAAACACTGGCTCTCAGTCACTACAAAGACACTGGCTCTCAGTCGCTACAAAAACACTGGCTCTCAGTCGCTACAAAAACACTGGCTCTCAGTCGCTACAAAAACACTGGCTCTCAGTCACTACAAAGACACTGGCTTTCAGCCACTACAAAGACAGCGGCTCATCAACGAAGTAAGTACAAGGTGTTCTCCTACGGTTGTATCTCAAGGTTCACAGAAGCTTAGGTTGAGGGTTCCTGTAGGAAGTGCTGCGCTCTCCTCCATACTTCACTCGTTAAGATAGGAACACAATATTAACTATCCTAAACATCTTCAACTGAAAATGAGAATAATTATCACAGTAAACATCTGATTTACAATATGCAACAATTATCACAGAGTAAAAAAATGAAATTCCAAGGACTTGCTTCGTTACACACACACACACACACACACACACACACACACACACACACACAGACATACACAGTGTGTTTGTTTTCGTACCTTTTAAGCGAATCGTTCAGTTTGGCCTATTTAGCAAGGGTGCACAGTGACGAATACAAATTTGTTTTTGCCGGAAATCGATCTAAGCAAATCGAATATACATACATAGTGAATGATGGTGAAAGTCCTACAAGATGTTATTCCTCCTTGCCCTATACACGAAATCACAGCTTCCCTATCTTCATCAACATTTAACAATTCCTCAAAATATTCCCTCCATCTTCCCAATACCTCTAACTCTCCATTTAAAAGCTCTCCTCTCCTATTTTTAACTGACAAATCCATTTGTTCTCTAGGCTTCCTTAACTTGTTAATCTCACTCCAAAACTTTTTCTTATTTTCAACAAAATTTGTTGATAACATCTCACCCACTCTCTCATTTGCTCTTTTTTTACATTGCTTCACCACTCTCTTAACCTCTCTCTTTTTCTCCATATACTGTTCCCTCCTTGCATCACTTCTACTTTGTAAAAAATTCTCATATGCTAACTTTTTCTCCCTTACTACTCTCTTTACATCATCATTCCACCAATCGCTCCTCTTCCCTCCCGCACCCACTTTCCTGTAACCACAAACTTCTGCTGAACACTCTAACACTACATTTTTAAACCTACCCCATACCTCTTCAACCTCATTGCCTATGCTCTTATTAGCCCATATATATATATATATATATATATATATATATATATATATATATATATATATATATATATATATGTATATATATATATATATATATATATATATATATATATATATATATATATATATATATATATATATATATATATATATATATATATATATATATATATATATATATATATATATAGCAGATTTACCAAAAAAAAATTAGGGTAATTTAAGGGAAGATAAGTTAGATTTCTATGTTAGTTTTGGAAAAAAAAAAAATCTTCATACCATTGTTAGTGAACAAATGTTGTCAGTTTGCAATCACAAACAACCAGTCATCTCAGAATCACAAACAACCAGTCACCTGAGCATCACAAACAACCAGTCACCTCAGAATCACTAACAAGCAGTCACCACAGCATCACTAACAACCAGTCACCACAGCATCACTAACAACCAGTCACCACAGGATCACTAACAACCAGTCACCACAGGATCACTAACAACCAGTCACCACAGCATCACTAACAACCTGTCACCACAGCATCACTAACAACCAGTCACCTCAGAATCACTAACAAGCAGTCACCACAGCATCACTAACAACCAGTCACCACAGCATCACTAACAACCTGTCACCACAGCATCACTAACAATCAGTCACCTCAGCATCACTAACAACCAGTCACCACAGCATCACTAACAACCTGTCACCACAGCATCACTAACAATCAGTCACCTCAGCATCACTAGTAACCAGTCACCACAGCATCACTAACAACCAGTCACCTCAGCATCACTAACAACCAGTCACCACAGCATCACTACCAACCAGTCACCACAGCATCACTAACAACCTGTCACCACAGCATCACTAACAATCAGTCATCTCAGCATCACTAACAACCAGTCACCATAGCATCACTAACAACCAGTCACCACAGCATCACTAACAACCTGTCACCACAGCATCACTAACAACCAGTCACCTCAGTATCACTAACAAGCAGTCACCACAGCATCACTAACAACCAGTCACCACAGCATCACTAACAACCAGTCACCACAGCATCACTAACAACCAGTCTCCACAGCATCACTAACAACCAGTCACCACAGCATCACTAACAACCTGTCATCAAAGCATCACTAACAACCAGTCACCTCAGTATCACTAACAAGCAGTCACCACAGCATCACTAACAACCAGTCACCACAGCATCACTAACAACCAGTCACCTCAGCATCACTAACAATCAGTCGCCTCAGCATCACTGTCACTTCAGCATCACTAACAAACAGTCACCTCAGCATCACTAACAATCAGTCACCTCAGCATCACTAGTAACCAGTCACCACAGCATCACTAACAACCAGTCACCTCAGCATCACTAACAACCAGTCACCACAGCATCACTAACAATCAGTCACCTCAGCATCACTAACAACCAGTCACCACAGCATCACTAACAATCAGTCACCTCAGCATCACTACAACCAGTCACCACAGCATCACTAACAATCAGTCACCTCAGCATCACTACAACCAGTCACCACAGCTATCACTAACAAATCAGTCACCTCAGCATCACTAACAATCAGTCACCTCAGCATCACTAACAGTCAGTCACCACAGCATCACTAACAATCAGTCACCACAGCATCACTAACAATCAGTCATCACAGCATCACTAACAATCAGTCACCAAAGCATCACTAACAACAGGTCACCACATCATCACCATCACCACAGCATCACTATCACCAATCACACCATCACTCAGCATCACTAACACTCACACAGCATCACTATCACACAGCATCACTACAACGTCACCACAGCATCACTATCACCACAGCATCACTAACAACAGGTCACCACATCATCACCATCACCACAGCATCACTAACAACAGTCACCACAGCATCACTACACCCAGATCACTACACACAGATCACTAACAACAGGTCACCACATCATCACCATCACCACAGCATCCACATCACCAAGCATCACTATCACTACAGCATCACTAACAACAGGTCACCACAGCATCACTATCACACAGCATCACTAACAACACGTCACCACACAACATACTATCACCACAGCATCACTAACAACAGTCACACACAGCCATCACACTACTCACCACAGCATCACTATCACCACAGCTATCACTATCACCTCAGCCATCACTATCACCACGACATAACATCACCTAACACACTAGGTCACCACATCATCACCATCACCACAGCATCACTATCACCACAGCATCACTAACAACAGGTCACCACAGCATCACTATCACTACAGCATCACTATCACCACAGCATCACCATCAAACTCACCAGCATCACTATCACCACATCATCACTATCACCACAGCATCACTATCACCACAGCATCACCATCACCACAGCATCACTATCACCACAGCATCACTATCACCACAGCATCACTATCACCACAGCATCACTAAGAACAGGTCACCACAGCATCACTATCACCACAGCATCACTAACAACAGGTGACCACATCATCACCATCACCACAGCATCATTATCACCACAGCATCACTAACAACAGGTCACCACATCATCACCATCACCACAGCATCACTATCACCACAGCATCACTATCACCACAACATCACTATCACCACAGCATCACTATCACCACAGCATCACTAACAACAGGTCACCACATCATCACCATCACCACAGCATCACTATCACCACTGAATCACTATCACTCACAGCCATCACTATCACCACTGCATCACTATCACCACAGCATCATCACTAACAACAGGTCACCACATCATCACCATCACCACAGCATCACTATCACCACAGCATCACTATCACCACAGCATCACTAACAATAGGTCACCACATCATCACTATCACCACAGCATCACTATCACCACAGCGTCACTATCACCACTGCATCACTATCACCACAGCATCACTATCACCACAGCATCACTATCACCACATCATCACTATCACCACATCATCACTATCACCACAGCATCACTATCACCACATCATCACTATCACTACAGCATCACTATCACCACAGCATCACTAACAACAGATCACCACATCATCACACATCACCACAGCATCACTATCACCACAGCATCACTATCACCACAACATCACTAACAACAAATATCACCACATCATCACTATCACCACAGCATCACTATCACCACAGCATCACTATCACCACAGCATCACTATCACCACAGCATCACTATCACCACAGCATCACCATCAATAGCATCACCATCACCACAGCATCACTATCACCACAACATCACTATCACCACCGCATCACTATCACCACAGCATCACTATCACCACATCCTCACTATCACCACAGCATCACTATCACACTCACAGCATCACTACCAACAGGTCACCACATCATCACCATCACCACAGCATCACTATCACCACATCATCACCATCAACACAGCATCACTGTCCCACAGCATCACTATCACCACAGCATCAGTATCACCACAGCATCACTAACAACAGGTCACCACATCATCACCATCACCACAGCATCAATATCACCACAGCATCACTATCACCACAGCATCACTATCACCACAGCATCACTGTCACCACAGCATCACTATCACCACAGCATCACTAACAACAGGTCACCACATCATCACCATCACCACAGCATCAATATCACCCACAGCATCACTATCACCACAGCATCACTATCACCACAGCATCACTATCACCACATGATCACTATCACCACATCATCACTATCACCACAGCATCACTATCACCACAACATCACTATCACCACAGCATCACTATCACCACAGCATCACTATCACCACAGCATCACTAACAACAGGTCACCACTTCATCACCATCACCACAGCATCACTATCACCACAGCATCACTATCACCACAGCATCACTAACAACAGGTCACCACATCATCACTATCACCACAGCATCACTATCACCACAGCATCACTATCACCACAGCATCACTATCACCACAGCATCACCATCACCACAGCATCACCATCACCACAGCATCACTGTCACCACAACATCACTATCACCACAGCATCACTATCACCACAACATCACTATCACCACAGCATCACTATCACCACAGCATCACTATCACCACAGCATCACTATCACCACAGCATCACTATCACCACAGCATCACTAACAACAGGTCACCACCATCATCACCATCACCACAGCATCACTATCACCACATCATCACCATCACCACAGCATCACTATCACCACAGCATCACTATCACCACATGATCACTATCACCACAGCATCACTATCACCACAGCATCACTAACAACAGGTCACCACATCATCACCATCACCACAGCATCACTATCACCACATCATCACCATCACCACAGCATCACTATCACAACAGCATCACTATCACCACAACATTACTATCACCACAGCATCACTAATCACCACAGCATCACTATCACCACAGCATCACTATCACCACAGCATCACTAACAACAGGTCACCACATCATCACCATCACCACAGCATCACTATCACCACATCATCACTGTCACCACAGCATCACTATCACCACAGCATCACTATCACCACAGCATCACTATCACCACAGCATCACTATCACCACAGCATCACTATCACCACAGCATCACTAACAACAGGTCACCACATCATCACCATCACCACAGCATCACTATCCCCCACATCATCACTGTCACCACAGCATCACTATCACCACAGCATCACTATCACCACAGCATCACTATCACCACAGCATCACTATCACCACAGCATCACTAACAACAGGTCACACACAACATCACTATCACCACATCATCACCATCACCACAGTATTACTATTACCACAGCAACACTATCACCACAGCATCACTATCACCACAGCATTACTATCACCACAGCATCACTATCACCACAACATCACTATCACCACAGCATCACTATCACCACAGCATCACTAACAACAGGTCACCACATCATCACCATCACCACAGCATCACTATCACCTCATCATCACCATCACCACAGCATCACTATCACCACAGCATCACTATCACCACATCATCACTATCACCACAGCATCACTATCACCACAGCATTACTAACAACAGGTCACCACATCATCACCATCACCACAGCATCACTATCACCACATCATCACCATCACCACAGCATCACTATCACAACAAGCATCACTATCACCACAGCATTACTATCACCACAGCATCACTATCACCACAGCATCACTATCACCACAGCATCACTATCACCACAGCATTCACTAACAACAGGTCACCACATCATCACCATCACCACAGCATCACTATCACCACATCATCACCATCACCACAGCATCACTATCACCACAGCATCACTATCACCACAGCATCACTATCACCACAGCATCACTATCACCACAGCATCACTAACAACAGGTCACCACAACATCACTATCACCACATCATCACCATCACCACAGTATTACTATTACCACAGAACACTATCACCACAGCATCACTATCACCACAGCATTACTATCACCACAGCATCACTATCACCACAGCATCACTATCACCACAGCATCACTATCACCACAGCATCACTAACAACAGGTCACCACATCATCACCATCACCACAGCATCACTATCACCACATCATCACCATCACCACAGCATCACTATCACCACAGCATCACTATCACCACAGCATCACTATCACCACAGCATCACTAACAACAGGTCACCACAACATCACCATAATCACCACAATTCATCACCATCACCACAGCATCTACTATGCACCACAGCATCACATCACCACAGCATCACTATCACCACAGCATCATTATCACCACAGCATCACTATCACCACAGCATTACTATCATCACAGCATCACTATCACCACATCATCACCATCACCACAGCATCACTATCACCACATCATCACTATCACCACAGCATCACTATGACCACATCATCACCATCACCACAGCATCACTATCACCACATCATCACCATCACCACAGCATCACTATCACCACAGCATCACTATCACCACAGCATCACTATCACCACATCATCACTATCACCACATCATCACCATCACCACAGTATCACTATTACCACAGTATCACTGTCACCACAGCATCACTATCACCACAGCATCACTATCACCACAGCATCACTATCACCACAGCATCACTATCACCACAGCATCACTATCACCACATCATCACTATCACCACATCATCACTATCACCACAGCATCACTATCACCACAGCATCACTATCACCACATCATCACTATCACCACAGCATCACTATCACCACATCATCACCATCACCACAGCATCACTATCACCACAGCATCACTATCACCACAGCATCACTATCACCACAGCATCACTATCACCACATCATCACTATCACCACAGCATCACTATCACCACATCATCACCATCACCACAGCATCACTATCACCACATCATCACTATCACCACAGCATCACTATCACCACAGCATTACTATCACCACAGCATCACTATCACCACAGCATCACTATCACCACAGCATCACTATCACCACAGCATCACTATCACCACATCATCACTATCACCACAGCATCACTATCACCACAGCATCACTATCACCACAGCATTACTATCACCACAGCATTACTATCACCACAGCATCACTATCACCACATCATCACTATCACCACAGCATCACTATCACCACAGCATCACTATCACCACATCATCACTATCACCACAGCATCACTATCACCACAGCATTACTATCACCACAGCATCACTATCACCACATCATCACTATCACCACAGCATCAGTATCACCACAGCATCACTATCACCACAGCATCACTATCACCACAGCATCACTATCACCACAGCATCACTATCACCACAGCATCACTATCACCACATCATCACCATCACCACAGCATCACTATCACCACATCATCACTATCACCACAGCATCACTATCACCACATCATCACCATCACCACAGCATCACTATCATCACATCATCACTATCACCACATCATCACCATCACCACAGTATCACTATTACCACAGTATCACTGTCACCACAGCATCACTATCACCACAGCATCACTATCACCACAGCATCACTATCACCACAGCATCACTATCACCACATCATCACCATCACCACAGCATCACTATCACCACATCATCACTAGCACACCTTGTAACTAACGAACCAACGACGTAATTCAGATCACTCACAGCTCTGACAATCACAAAACACTACAATTATCACTATATCATTTTAATTAGAGATCAGACACACTCCCCCCCCCTCCCCAGTCATCAATCCCTGGACTACATCACTCATTACCATCAACAATCATTTACAAATTAAACCAATTAGTTCCATGGCATTATTACATTCCAACACCATCATTTACATAAGCAAAACATCAATTAATCAAATCAGAAACGATCTGTGAGTTTTTTAGGATTCACTGGCCATGGTTCGAACCCCCACCGTTGCACAACTCGCACGTGGAGAGGAGCTTACGACGACGTCTCGGTCCGACTTGTACCATTTACCTTGTTCCATTCGCTGTATTGTGGTTTTTTGATCCTCATTACTCGTCCCAGATTTATAAAGGAATGCTGAAAATGGCAGACAATAATAACAAGTTGAGTCAGCCATCTACGTGTTGTGTGTCTTCACTGTGGAAATTATCGTCTTCGCGGTAATCTTCTTCAGTCAGATCAATTACCTGTATTTGACTGGAGAAGCCTACTGTGTAGGCGAAACGTGCCAGCAATAAAAACACCTGTTCCGCATGAGTTTTACTCACGAAGCCAAGAAGTCTATTCGCTTTATTGCGAACACTGACGCACTGTTGTCTTGGCTTCAGGTTACTGCTAACCAGAACTTCTTGATCTTTCACATTCAGAGTGACTAAGATCTACATTATTTAGTTTATAAGTCCCATGGTTCTCCATGGGTGTGTGGAGAAGAATTCTTCCTCCGTAAGCCATCCGTGTCGTAAAAGGAGACTAAAATGCCGGAAGCAAGGGGATAGTAACCCCTTCTCTCCCGTCTAAATTACTAAAGTTAAATAGAAAAAGCTTTCGTTTTTCCTTTTTAGGTCACCCTGCCTCGGTGGGATAAGGCCGGTGTGCTGAAAAAAATGCCATAGTTATTTTCTTTCATTCCAAAGCTTAGAATTATGCATTTGTCTACATCACATTTCATCTGCCACTTCTCCGACCACTGCATCAGTGTAGCCAGATCTGCCTGATCTGTGCTAGAACAGTGCTGGGGCAGCCTGAACTCTGCTGGGACAGTCTGAACTCTGCTGGGACAGCCTGAACTCTGCTGGGACAGCCTGAACTCTGCTGGGACAGCCTGAACTCTGCTGGGACAGCCTGAACTCTGCTGGGACAGCCTGAACTCTGCTGGGACAGCCTGAACTCTGCTGGGACAGCTTAAAAACACAGCTGGAACAGCCTAAAAACACAGCTGGAACAGCCTAAAAACACAGCTGGAACAGCCTAAAAACGCAGCTGGAACAACCTTAAAACACAGCTGGAACAGCCTAAAACACAGCTGGAACAGTCTAAAAACACAGCTGGAACACCCTAAAAACACCGCTGGAACAGCCTAAAAACACAGCTGGAACAGCCTAAAACACAGCTGGAACAGTCTAAAAACACAGCTGGAACACCCTAAAAACACCGCTGGAACACCCTAAAAACACAGCTGGAACAGCTTAAAAACACAGCTGAAACAGTCTAAAAACACAGTTGGAATAGCCTAAAACACAGCTGAACAGTCTAAAAACACAGCTGGAACAGCCTAAAAACACAGTTGGAACAGCCTAAGAACACAGCTGGAACAGCCTAAAAACACAGCTGGAACAGCCTAAAAACACAGCTGGAATAGCCTAAAAACACAGCTGGAACAGCCTAAAAACACAGCTGAAACAGTCTAAAACACAGCTGGAACAGTCTAAAAACACAGCTGGAACACCCTAAAAACACAGCTGGAACAGCCTAAAAACACTGCTGGAACAGCCTAAAAACGCAGCTGTAACAGTCTTAAAACACAGCTGAAACAGTCTAAAAACACAGTTGGAATAGCCTAAAACACAGCTGAACAGTCTAAAAACACAGCTGGAACAGCCTAAAAACACAGCTGGAACAGCCTAAGAACACAGCTGGAACAGCCTAAAAACACAGCTGGAACAGCCTAAAAACACAGCTGGAACAGCCTAAAAACACAGCTGGAACAGCCTAAAAACACAGCTGGAACAGCCTAAAAACACAGCTGGAACCCTTCTCACTGTCAATCATAGGAGAAGCGCAGAACCCGTAGGGACCTTACAGCGCCTTGAGAATGGAAGGCAATAAAGTTTAATCCAAGGGAGAGGATAGCAACAATTACTGGGATCAAGAGCTTTCGTTAGCATCAATCCGCCCCCCTCCCATCCCGGGAAGGGTTTGGATTGAAAGTCTACCTCCTACACAAGGGTCATTAAGGCTGGATGTCACTTGCTCACCACCAGTCAAGAATATTTTAATACCTTAAATATTGTTTAATCTAAATTACCAGTGAGTCTTTATATACAAAGGTATACACCTCCTGGGATATATGCAAAGGCATACGGCTCCTGGGATACATACAAAAATACACCGACTGTGGTATATACAAAGGCATACACCTCCTGGTGTATATACACTGAGTTATACACCTTTTTTGTGCAAACTGAGATACACGCCTTTTGTGTAGTATATATATATATATATATATATATATATATATATATATATATATATATATATATATATATATATATATATATATATATATATCGAAATACACAACTGTTGGTATAAATATCCTTGTTAAATACTGTGTTGGGAGTAAACTATATACCATTGTGATCTCGTTTATGAGAGACCAGCTTGTGAATATATGCTTTGAAGAGAGTATAATTACCAATTATACTCGCTCTAAAGCATATATATCCGTAATTTAGTATAATTACCAAGTATCAGCCTCAAGGCAAAAGAATAACCTAATTACTATTCCTAATTAGTAGTCATATCAATGTATGTATGTATGTATGTGTGAGAGAGAGAGAGAGAGAGAGAGAGAGGAGAGAGAGAGAGAGAGAGAGAGAGAGAGAGAGAGAGGAGAGAGAGAGAGAGAGAGAGAGAGAGAGAGAGAGAGAGAGAGAGAGAGAGAGAGAGAGAGAGAGAGAGAGAGAGAGAGAGAGAGTCGCAAACAATCTACAAAAGAATACAAAATAACGAGGCGTTACGTGTTGCAATCAACACATCAGGAGCTTGCAATGTTGCACAATAATTTCCTACTTTCTGCAACATGGCAAGCTCCTGACGATTGCAACACGAAAGACCTATTACAATCAGAACTCAAGAGCCAAACCCACAAGGAAAATATTGCAGTGGAAGTCAAATCCAGACATTGATGTCTACAAGAAAACGTAGAGAGAAATAATGTACAATTTACGGCCAGATTGAAGACATTACAAAATAACTGAATGTTACCTAACAAATTAGCTAATTTATGAATGTACTTACAGTTGTTTGGTGAGATATGTTGGTTGGAGGCTGGTGTGATAATGTGGTTTCAAGCCTGTCGACTATACGAGGGTTATTAAGGATTTATGGCACTTGTTCAACACTAATCAAGGATATTTTTCATCTTTTATATCTTAAAACAGTGATTTAAGTCAATTTTCAGTGTATATATACTGAGAAACATATGCATAGCTTCAAGAAGAGGTACGACAAGGCTCTTGCAGCCGGGAGTGTGTGTGGATCGCGAAGAAGCGGCGCCAGTAGCTGTGTATCAACCCCTGCAACCACATATAGGTGAGTACGCGCACACACACACACACACACACACACACACACACACACACACACACACACACACACACACACACACACACACACACACACACACACATACACACACACACACACACACACACACACACACACACATACTTCGACGTTTAATTCCTAAAATGGAAATTCAACACTGCACCTCACAGTGTATATACACTAAGACTGCACCTCAGTGTATATACACTAAGACTGCACCTCAGTGTATATACACTAAGACTGCACCTCAGTGTATATACACTGAGACTGCACCTCAGTGTATATACACTAAGACTGCACCTCACAGTGTATATATAATGAGTTTGAGGTAATCAGTCCCTCATCTTTAGATATATATATATATATATATATATATATATATATATATATATATATATATATATATATATATATATATATATATATATATATATATATATATATATATATATATACATATATATATATATATATATATATATATATATATATATATATATATATATATATATATATATATATATATATATATATATATATATATATATATATATATATATATATATATATATATTGTATATGCAAACAATCGCAGACGGGCGAACTTAACTATGCAGGACAAGCCACGGGGGGGGGGGAATCTTTAGCTCAAGTACTTTCACACTTCTCAGTGCGTCATCAGGAGCTGTGCAATGTTGCAAGGGAGCAACAAAAGCAGGGAGAGAGGTCTCAGAGTAGCGTAGGTGTCACCGTCCACGGTTACCCTAAGACTGGGTTAGTGGTCGGTGCTAGGTCAGCAACTCTACCTTATCTATATGGGGTAATCAAGACCCATAAGCTAGGATACCCAGCCCGTCACATTATTAGTTCAGTAGGTTCAGCAGCATATAATCTATCTAAATGGTTGGTTAAACTTCTAACTCCCATGGTTGGTAAGATCTCAGACGCACATATTAAAAATAATGTTGACCTCACTGAGAGGCTCCAGAAATTAAATGCCCCTCACTACTTTTCTTTAGTGAGCTTTGATGTCACAGCTCTGTTCACCAAAGTCCCTGTCCCTGACTTGCTTTCGTACCTTGAAGAGGAACTTGAAAACTTTCCCATGCCCTTCCCCACGAAAACAATAAATGAATTGATAAAACTTTGTGTTACTGATTGCAAATTCGTGTTTGAAGGGAAATTCTATACTCAAAAACAAGGAATGGCAATGGGAAATCCCCTTAGCCCCTTACTCAGCAACATATATATGGAATTCTATGAGACCAGACTTCTTAAAGACATTCTCCCAGATAAAGCTAGTTGGTTCAGATACGTAGATGATGTTCTATGCCTATGGCCTAATGATCACAACATTGATGAGTGTCTTCCCAGACTCAGGGGCTTCGTACCTTCCATTAAGTTCACTACAGAACATGAAATAAATAACACTTTGCCGTTCCTAGATGTTTTAATCCATCGCGTAGATAGGAAATTCAATTTCACAGTATATAGGAAGTCCACCAATGTGTCGTCATACATTCACTACTATTCCAACCACGAAACCAGAGTAAAAAGGAGTGTGATCCTCACTATGTTCTTGAGAACCTTGCGCATCTGCAGTCCAGAGTACCTAGAGGACGAAATAAGCAGGATATTCAACATCATAAAACTAAGATATCCTAAGGATTTTGTCGAGACAGCACTAATGTCAGCAAAAAAGACTTACTACAGGACTGAACCTAAAGAAGTGATGGCCAGGAAAAATGTACTAATTTTACCATACAATGAGAATCTGGCTTGCCTGCGTGAGGCATTAAAAAAAGATCAATATAAACTTTGCTTTCAAAAACAGGGGGACAGTGAAACATAGGCTGATTAAAAACACTCTCCAACAAAGTTGGTGGGGTTTACAAGGTCCCAAGTACTCAATGTCCTCTTACTATATCAGGTCAAACAGGTAAATTTCTGGAAACCAGAAGTGACCAGCATAAATACTCAGTCAGAACAGGGCAGGAGTCGAACGCTATCTTTAACCAGGTTAGTGCATGTAATCACCCACCGGGGTGGGATGCTGCCCTGATGATAGTACCAAACAGTTCTGTCATGGAAAGAAACATAATTGAATCTTCCCTCTTGAAACATGAAAGGAATACAGTATACAACTCAAATTATGGGTTATACAAGCTCGATAATTATTTAGTCGAGTCCATTGTACACAATCTTAAACAACAATGCTATACAAAATCACAGGATTGTTCATTATGCCAGGTGGGTTGTTGGATTGGTGACGCCCGTCCAGTGTGTACGTACCAAAACTTGACACCACGTTAGTTGTGAAGGTTATATAACATCTGTAGCTGTTAATGTACCATACAGTGACAAGTACACAAGATAACGTTAGGAAAGGTTAAAGGGTATTAGTAGAATTTAAATTATAGAAATATTATCAGATAGGTATAGAAGTCCCCATGTATGGCATATTAACAGCCACTGAGGAACTAGTAGACAATATGTAGGAAGAGACACTTCTGAGTACATGGGTAGAACATTCCACTACCTCAGAGTACATGGGTAGAACATTCCACTACCTCAGAGTACATGGGTAGAACATTCCACTACCTCAGAGTACATGGGTAGAACATTCCACTACCTAAGAGTACATGGGTAGAACATTCCACTACCTCAGAGTACATGGGTAGAACATTCCACTACCTCAGAGTACATGGGTAGAACATTCCACTACCTCAGAGTACATGGGTAGAACATTCCACTACCTCAGAGTACATGGGTAGAACATTCCACTACCTCAGAGTGCATGGGTAGAAAATTCCACTACCTCAGAGTACATGGGTAGAACATTCCACTACCTCAGAGTGCATGGGTAGAACATTCCACTACCTCAGAGTACATGGGTAGAACATTCCACTACCTCAGAGTGCATGGGTAGAACATTCCACTACCTCAGAGTACATGGGTAGAACATTCCACTACCTCAGAGTGCATGGGTAGAACATTCCACTACCTCAGAGTACATGGGTAGAACATTCCACTACCTCAGAGTGCATGGGTAGAACATTCCACTACCTCAGAGTACATGGGTAGAACATTCCACTACCTCAGAGTGCATGGGTAGAACATTCCACTACCTCAGAGTACATGGGTAGAACATTCCACTACCTCAGAGTGCATGGGTAGAACATTCCACTACCTCAGAGTACATGGGTAGAACATTCCACTACCTCAGAGTGCATGGGTTAGAACATTCCACTACCTCAGAGTACATGGGTAGAACATTCCACTACCTCAGAGTGCATGGGTAGAACATTCCACTACCTCAGAGTACATGGGTAGAACATTCCACTACCTCAGAGTGCATGGGTAGAACATTCCACTACCTCAGAGTACATGGGTAGAACATTCCACTACCTCAGAGTACATGGGTAGAACATTCCACTACCTCAGAGTACATGGGTAGAACATTCCACTACCTCAGAGTACATGGGTTAGAACATTCCACTACCTCAGAGTACATGGGTAGAACATTCCACTACCTCAGAGTACATGGGTAGAACATTCCACTACCTCAGAGTACATGGGTAGAACATTCCACTACCTCAGAGTACATGGGTAGAACATTCCACTACCTCAGAGTACATGGGTAGAACATTCCACTACCTCAGAGTACATGGGTTAGAACATTCCACTACCTCAGAGTGCATGGGTAGAACATTCCACTACCTCAGAGTACATGGGTAGAACATTCCACTACCTCAGAGTGCATGGGTAGAACATTCCACTACCTCAGAGTACATGGGTAGAACATTCCACTACCTCAGAGTGCATGGGTAGAACATTCCACTACCTCAGAGTACATGGGTAGAACATTCCACTACCTCAGAGTGCATGGGTAGAACATTCCACTACCTCAGAGTACATGGGTAGAACATTCCACTACCTCAGAGTGCATGGGTAGAACATTCCACTACCTCAGAGTACATGGGTAGAACATTCCACTACCTCAGAGTGCATGGGTAGAACATTCCACTACCTCAGAGTACATGGGTAGAACATTCCACTACCTCAGAGTGCATGGGTAGAACATTCCACTACCTCAGAGTACATGGGTAGAACATTCCACTACCTCAGAGTGCATGGGTAGAACATTCCACTACCTCAGAGTACATGGGTAGAACATTCCACTACCTCAGAGTGCATGGGTAGAACATTCCACTACCTCAGAGTACTGGGTAGAACATTCCATACCTCAGAGTCATGGGTAGAACATTCCACTACCTCAGAGTACATGGGTAGAACATTCCACTACCTCAGAGTACAGGGGGTTAGGAACATTCCACTACCTCAGAGTACATGGGTAGAACATTCCACTACCTCAGAGTACATGGGTAGAACATTCCACTACCTCAGAGTACATGGGTAGAACATTCCACTACCTCAGAGTACATGGGTAGAACATTCCACTACCTCAGAGTACATGGGTAGAACATTCCACTACCTCAGAGTACATGGGTAGAACATTCACATACCTCAGAGTACATGGGTAGAACATTCCACTACCTCAGAGTACATGGGTAGAACATTCCACTACCTCAGAGTACATGGGTAGAACATTCCACTACCTCAGAGTACATGGGTAGAACATTCCACTACCTCAGAGTACATGGGTAGAACATTCCACTACCTCAGAGTACATGGGTAGAACATTCCACTACCTCAGAGTACATGGGTAGAACATTCCACTACCTCAGAGTACATGGGTAGAACATTCCACTACCTCAGAGTACATGGGTAGAACATTCCACTACCTCAGAGTACATGGGTAGAACATTCCACTACCTCAGAGTACATGGGTAGAACATTCCACTACCTCAGAGTACATGGGTAGAACATTCCACTACCTCAGAGTACATGGGTAGAACATTCCACTACCTCAGAGTACATGGGTAGAACATTCCACTACCTCAGAGTACATGGGTAGAACATTCCACTACCTCAGAGTACATGGGTTAGAACATTCCACTACCTCAGAGTACATGGGTAGAACATTCCACTACCTCAGAGTACATGGGTAGAACATTCCACTACCTCAGAGTACATGGGTAGAACATTCCACTACCTCAGAGTACATGGGTAGAACATTCCACTACCTCAGAGTACATGGGTAGAACATTCCACTACCTCAGAGTACATGGGTAGAACATTCCACTACCTCAGAGTACATGGGTAGAACATTCCACTACCTCAGAGTACATGGGTAGAACATTCCACTACCTCAGAGTACATGGGTAGAACATTCCACTACCTCAGAGTACATGGGTAGAACATTCCACTACCTCAGAGTACATGGGTAGAACATTCCACTACCCTCAGAGTACATGGGTAGAACATTCCACTACCTCAGAGTACATGGGTAGAACATTCCACTACCTCAGAGTACATGGGTAGAACATTCCACTACCTCAGAGTACATGGGTAGAACATTCCACTACCTCAGAGTACATGGGTAGAACATTCCACTACCTCAGAGTACATGGGTAGAACATTCCACTACCTCAGAGTACATGGGTAGAACATTCCACTACCTCAGAGTACATGGGTAGAACATTCCACTACCTCAGAGTACATGGGTTAGAACATTCCACTACCTCAGAGTACATGGTAGAACATTCCACTACCTCAGAGTACATGGGTAGAACATTCCACTACCTCAGAGTACATGGGTAGAAACATTCCACTACCTCAGAGTACATGGGTAGAACATTCCACTACCTCAGAGTACATGGGTAGAACATTCCACTACCTCAGAGTACATGGGTAGAACATTCCACTACCTCAGAGTACATGGGTAGAACATTCCACTACCTCAGAGTACATGGGTAGAACATTCCACTACTCAGAGTACATGGGTAGAACATTCCACTACCTCAGAGTACATGGGTAGAACATTCCACTACCTCAGAGTACATGGGTAGAAACATTCCACTACCTCAGAGTACATGGGTAGAACATTCCACTACCTCAGAGTACATGGGTAGAACATTCCACTACCTCAGGACAGGTACTTATGTAGTAGAACATTCCACTACCTCAGAGTACATGGGTAGAACATTCCACTACCTCAGAGTACATGGGTAGAACATTCCACTACCTCAGAGTACATGGGTAGAACATTCCACTACCTCAGAGTACATGGGTTAGAACATTCCACTACCTCAGAGTACATGGGTAGAACATTCCACTACCTCAGAGTACATGGGTAGAACATTCCACTACCTCAGAGTACATGGGTAGAACATTCCACTACCTCAGAGTACATGGGTAGAACATTCCACTACCTCAGAGTACATGGGTAGAACATTCCACTACCTCAGAGTACATGGGTAGAACATTCCACTCCCTCAGAGTACATGGGTAGAACATTCCACTACCTCAGAGTACATGGGTAGAACATTCCACTACCTCAGAGTACATGGGTAGAACATTCCACTACCTCAGAGTACATGGGTAGAACATTCCACTACCTCAGAGTACATGGGTAGAACATTCCACTACCTCAGAGTACATGGGTAGAACATTCCACTACCTCAGAGTACATGGGTAGAACATTCCACTACCTCAGAGCAGGACATTTAAACGGACAAAGAGAACATTGTATTCTTTTCTTTCATTGTTTGAGAAGGTCACAGAATAATAACTATCCGTGTCTACAGTATCTAACGAGAAATTTATTTTCTCAAATTATATGACCTGTTATAAACGATTAGAAAAAGCTTGGGGCTGGCTTTTTATATCTTATAATTTCCTACTTGACTTATATATATATATATATATATATATATATATATATATATATATATATATATATATATATATATATATATATATTATATATATATATATATATATATATATATATATATATATATATATATATATATATATATATATATATATATATATATATTATATATATATATATATATATATATATTATATATATATATATATATATATATATATATATATATATATATATATATAATATATATATATATATATATATATATATATATATATATATATATATATATATATATATATATATATATATATATATATATTATATATATATATATATATAATATATATATATATATATATATATATATATAAGTCAAGGTGTATAAATGGAAGACAGGAATAAATAAAGGGGATGTAAATAGTGTGCTGAAAATATCTAGCCTAGACAGGACTCGCAGCAACCGTTTTAAGTTGGAAAAATTCAGATTCAGGAAGGATATAGGAAAATACTGGTTTGGTAATAGAGTTGTGGATGAGTGGAACAAACTCCCGAGTACAGTTATAGAGGCCAGAACGTTGTGTAGCTTTAAAAATAGGTTGGATAAATACATGAGTGGATGTGGGTGGGTGTGAGTTGGACCTGATTAGCTTGTGCTACCAGGTCGGTTGCCGTGTTCCTCCCTTAAGTCAATGTGACCTGACCTGACTAGGTTGGGTGCATTGGCTTAAGCCGGTATGAGATTTTGACCTGCCTCGCATGGGCCAGTAACCCTGCTGCAGTGTTCCTTCGTTCTTATGTTCTTATGTTCTTCTTCTTATGTTCTTAAAGAAGGGATATACAGAACAACCACACACACACACACACATATATATATATGTGTGTGCGTGTGTGTGTGTGTGTGTGTGTGTGTGTGTGTGTGTGTGTGGGAGTTTGTTCCACTCATCCACAACTCTATTACCAAATCAGTACTTTCCTATATCCTTCCTGAATCTGAATTTTTCCAACTTAAAACCATTGCTGCGAGTCCTGTCTAGGCTAGATATTTTCAGCACACTATTTACATCCCCTTTATTTATTCCTGTCTTCCATTTATACACCTCAATCATATCCCCCCTAATTCTACGTCTTTCTAGAGAGTGCAGATTCAGGGCCCTCAGTCTATCCTCATAGGGAAGGTTTCTGATACACGGGATCAACTTTGTCATCCTCCTTTGTACATTTTCCAGAGAATTTATATCCATCCTGTAATACGGTGACCAAAACTGAGCAGCATAATCTAAATGAGGCCTAACCAAGGATGTATAGAGTTGAAGAACAACCTGAGGACTCCTATTATTTATACTTCTTGATATGAAGCCAAGGATTCTATTAGCTTTATTGCGAACACTTATGCACTGTTGTCTTGGTTTCAAATTACTGCTAACCAGAACTCCTAAATCTTTTTCGCAATCCGTAATATTAAGATCTGCATTATTTAGTTTATATTATATATACATATGTATAATATAATGAAGGGATGGTGGTGGGAAGCTTTGCATGGTAAGTATTGGAATATGCAAATGTAGGGAGAACAACAAGGATTTACTTATCTAGGATACGCCAGGCTTTACATACCACCAGACTGATTACTGTGTCTAGCCTTACTGACCTTACTCAACATGTCACTGACCTTACTCAACACGTCACTGACCTCACCATGATGTCACTGAACTGATTCACATGTGTTAAACAGGTATTTAACGGGCGCCTGCGTAAGGGTGATATTACTGCAGCAATTTAGATGCAGAAATCCCATGTGATTAACACAAATGTGGGAAGCATTTGTCATCCAGATGAGTGATCATTGACGGAGAAGCAACACCATCTCTGGTTATCTCTTTTAATTATATCATACATGGCTGACTACAACGAAGTGAATGTTTTGAGGTCAGAGGAGAATTTGCATATGAGAACTGTGACCAAGACTGCTGAAGGTACTGTACTCTGAGTAATTAAAACACACACACACACACACACACACACACACACACACACACACACACACACACACACACACACACACACATGAGGAGGAAAACAACAGTCAAGGAACAGGTAATCAGGCTAAGGAAGGAAGGAGGAGAGACAACAAGAAAGTATGTGAGGAACTCAACAAGAGATTCAAAAGGAGACAGACATAAAACACTAAACTACAGACCAGTGTCACTGACATGTATAGTATGCAAAGTCATGGAGAAGATTATCAGGAGAAGAGTGGTGGAACACCTAGAAAGGAATGATCTCATCAACAGCAGCCAACATGGTTTCAGGGACGGGAAATCCTGTGTCACAAACCTACTGGAGTTCTATGACATAGTGACAGCAGTAAGACAAGAGAGAGAGGGGTGGGTGGATTGCACAGTTCCACACAAGAGACTAGTGCAAAAACTGGAGGACCAGGCAGGGATAACAGGAAAGGCACTGCAATGGATCAGGGAATACCTGTCAGGAAGACAGCAGCGAGTCATGGTACGTGGCGAGGTGTCAGAGTGGGCGCCTGTGATCAGCGGGGTCCCACAGTGGTCAGTCCTAGGACCAGTGCTGTTTCTGGTATTTGTGAACGACATGACGGAAGGAATAGACTCTGAAGTGTCCCTGTTTGCAGATGACTTGAAGTTGATGAGAAGAATTCATTAGATCGAAGACCAGGCAGAACTACAAAGGGATCTGGATAGGCTGCAGACCTGGTCCAGCAATTGGCTCCTGGAGTTCAACCCCACCAAGTGCAAAGTCATGAAGATTGGGGAAGGGCAAAGAAGACCGCAGACGGAGAACAGTCTAGGGGGGCCAGAGACTACAAACCTCACTCATGGAAAAAGATCTTGGGGTGAGTATAACACCAGGCACATCTGAAGCGCACATCACCCAAATAACTGCTGCAGCATATGGGCGCCTAGAAAACCTCAGAACAGCATTCCGACATCTTAATAAGGAATCGTTCAGGACCCTGTACACTGTGTATGTTAGGCCCATATTGGAGTATGCGGCACCAGTTTGGATCCCACACCTTGCCAAGCACGTAAAGAAACTAGAGAAAGTGCAAAGGTTTGCAACAAGACTAGTCCCAGACCTAAGGGGTATGTCCTACGAGGAAAGGTTAAGGGAAATCAAACCTGAGGGACACTGGAGGACAGAGAGATAGGGGGACATGAAAAAACGACATAAAAAATTTACTGAGAGGAATTGACAAGGTGGACAAAGACGGATGTTCCAGAGATGGACAACAGCAACAAGGGGACACAGTTGGAAGTAGAAGACACAGATGAATCACAGGGATGTTAGGAAGTATTTTTCCCAGCCACAGAGTAGTCGGGAAAGCGGAATAGTTTGGGAAAGCGATGTAGTGGAGGCAGGATCCATACATAGCTTTAAGCAGAGGTATGATAAAGCTCCACGGTTCGGGAGAGTGACTTAGTAGCGACCAGTGAAAGAGGGGGGTCAGGGCTAGGACTCGACCCTGCAACCTCAACTGGGTGAGTACACACATACCACACACACACACAACACACACACACACACACACACCACACACACACACACACACAACCAAACACACACAACACACACACACAACACACACAACACAAACACACACACACACACACACACACACCCCAACACAACCACACACACACACACACACCACACACACACCACACACACACAACACCACACACACGCACGCGCACAGTCATCACTCAGAAGGCTACAAATTCATTCCATTGTTTTTGTTTGCGTTCGTGATGGCGCAAAATCCGCTAATCCGGCACACTGACGGATTCTTGTGTGCGAACACCTGGGAAGTCGAACAAATCTGACCAGCATTACCAGACACACATGAGATATTTCTCTCTCTCTCTCTCTCTCTCTCTCTCTCTCTCTCTCTCTCTCTCTCTCTCTCTCTCTCTCTCTCTCTCTCTCTCTCTCTCTATCTATCTATCTATCTATCTATCTATCTATCTATCTATCCATCTATCTATCTATCTATCTATCTATCTATCTATCTATCTATCTATCTATCTATCTATCTATCTATCTATCTACCTATCTATCTGTCTATCTATAATTAATGCTTAACTGGGAGAGGCAAAGCAAACAAGCTGGTACCATGACTGGAGAGGGCACAGAGAAGAGCTACCAGCTGGTACCATGACTGGAGAGGGCACAGAGAAGAGCTACCAGCTGGTACCATGACTGGAGAGGGCACAGAGAAGAGCTACCAACTGGTACCATCACTGTAGAGGGTACAGAGAAGAGCTACCAGCTGGTACCATGACTGGAGAGGGCACAGAGAAGAGCTACCAGCTGGTACCATCACTGTAGAGAGCACAGAGAAGAGCTACCAGCTGGTACCATGACTGGAGTGGGTACAGAGAAGAGCTACCAGCTGGTACCATCACTGTAGAGAGCACAGAGAAGAGCTACCAGCTGGTACCATCACTGTAGAGAGCACAGAGAAGAGCTACCAACTGGTACCATCACTGTAGAGGTACAGAGAAGAGTTACCAGCTGATACCATCACTGTAGAGAGCACAGAGAAGAGTTACCAGCTGGTACCATCACTGTAGAGAGCACAGAGAAGAGCTACCAGCTGGTACCATCACTGTAGAGAGCACAGAGAAGAGCTACCAGCTGGTACCATCACTGGAGAAGGCACAGAGAAGAGCTACCAGCTGGTACCATCACTGTAGAGAGCACAGAGAAGAGCTACCAGCTGGTACCATCACTGGAGAGAGCACAGAGAAAGCTACAGCGGGTTTACCATCACTGTAGAGAGCACAGAAAAGAGCTCCCAGCTGGTACCATCACTGTAGAGAGCACAGAGAAGAGCTACCAGCTGGTACCATCACTGTAGAGAGCACAGAGAAGAGCTACCAGCTGGTACCATCACTGTGAGAGCACAGAAAAAGAGCTCCCAGCTGGTACCTCACTGTAGAGAGCACAGAGAAGAGCTACCAGCTGGTACCATCACTGTAGAGAGCACAGAGAAGAGCTACCAGCTGGTACCATCACTGGAGAGAGCACAGAGAAGAGCTACCAGCTGGTACCATCACTGGAGAGAGCACAGAGAAGAGCTACCAGCTGGTACCATTACTGTAGAGGACACAGAGAAGAGCTACCAGCTGGTACCATCACTGTAGAGAGCACAGAGAAGAGCTACCAGCTGGTACCATCACTGTAGAGAGCACAGAGAAGAGCTACCAGCTGGTCCCCTCACCTGTAAGAGAGCACAGAGAAGACTACCAGCTGGTACCATCACTGGAAGGCACAGAGAAGAGCTACCAGCTGGTACCATCACTGGAGAGAGCACAGAGAAGAGCTACCAGCTGGTACCATCACTGTAGAGAGCACAGAGAAGAGCTACCAGCTGGTACCATCACTGTAGAGAGCACAGAGAAGAGCTACCAGCGGGTTTACCATCACTGTAAGAGCACAGAAGAGCTACCAGCTGGTCCCCATCACTGTAGAGAGCACAGAGAAGAGCTACCAGCTGGTACCATCACTGTAGAGAGCACAGAGAAGAGCTACCAGCTGGTACCATCACTGTAGAGAGCACAGAGAAGAGCCCCCCAAAGCTGGTACCATCACTGTAGAGGGGCACAGAGGAAGCTACCAGGCGGGGTACCAGACTGTAGAGGGTACAGAGAAGAGCTACCAGCTGGTACCATCACTGTAGAGAGCACAAAGGAGAGCTACCAGCTGGTACCATCACTGTAGAGAGCACAGAGGAGAGCTACCAGCTGGTACCATGACTGTAGAGGGTACAGAGAAGAGCTACCAGCTGGTACCATCACTGTAGAGAGCACAGAGGAGAGCTACCAGCTGGTACCATCACTGTAGAGAGCACAGAGGAGAGCTACCAGCTGGTACCATCACTGTAGAGGGTACAGAGAAGAGTTACCAACTGATACCTAGATAATGCAGGATAGAAATTAACCTAGATAAAAAGTAGACAGTAGAAAGTAGACTTCCAAGTTGTTTCACTCTCTCTCTCTCTCTCTCTCTCTCTCTCTTTTTTTTTTTTTTTTTTTTTTTTTTTTTTTTTTTTTTTTTTTTTTTTTTTTTTTTTTTTTACACAGGGTTTGACAAGGTTAAGGATCCCTAGCTTTATTGACAAGCTATTTACAGGTTAAGGATTCCTAACTTTATTGGCAAGCTAAGAGCTGTTACCTACATCAGCTCATTTGAAAGCATTTTTATTGTTATGAGACATACAAGTAGGGAACAGGATGAAGTTGGAGCCATCTGTGGGCCAGCATTTTCATTTGATCAACTGACGTTATCTCGTTGACATCATTATGCTGTACGAAAGTGTTCCATACTCGAGTCATCCTGGGTATGTATGATTCAGATGGATGATGTTCTGGAGAAGGGTACAGCCAGAGTGAAGTTGCTGCTTTCTGCCCGTCTTGTGGCATAAAGCTTTTTTCACGCTGTCCTCGAAGTGGATCCAAGTGTGGTATTTTGACAATATTGGCCTTGTACATAACAGTAAGGCCACCCACATCCCTCCTATGTGAAGGCTCTGCTGAAATGACAGATCTATCCAGATGGGTCCAGGCGAAGATGAGACGTCTTTGCTCTGTTCTCTACTCTGTCAAGCAGTCGCAGATGAGGGGGGGACAGGCAAACCAAGAAAGTGGAAACATACTCAAGGTGTGAGCGTACTTG
>NC_069483.1:16135985-16155985 GCF_026875155.1 Cherax quadricarinatus
AAGATAGTTGACTAGCAGGTAGTGTGACGCTAGGTAGTACATTCCTAAGACAGTTGACTAGCAGGTAGTGTGAGGCTAGGTAGTACATTCCTAAGATAGTTGACTAGCAAGTAGTGTGAGGCTAGGTACTACATTCCTGAGATAGTTGACTAGCAGGTAGTGAGGCTAGGTAGTACATTCCTAAGATAGTTGACTAGCAGGTAGTGTGAGGCTAGGTAGTACATTCCTGAGATAGTTAGTTGACGAGCAGGTAGTGTGAGGCTAGGTAGTACATTCCTGAGATAGTTGACTAGCAGGTAGTGTGAGGCTAGGTAGTACATTCCTGAGATAGTTAGTTGACTAGCAGGTAGTGTGAGGCTAGGTAGTTTCATTCCTGAGATAGTTAGTTGACTAGCAGGTAGTGTGAGGCTAGGTAGTACATTCCTGAGATAGTTAGTTGACTAGCAGGTAGTGTGAGGCTAGGTAGTACATTCCTGAGATAGTTAGTTGACTAGCAGGTGGTGTGAGGCTAGGTAGTACATTCCTAAGATAGTTGACTAGCAGGTAGTGTGACGCTAGGTAGTACATTCCTAAGATAGTTGACTAGCAGGTAGTGTGAGGCTAGGTACTACATTCCTAAGATAGTTGACTAGCAGGTAGTGTGAGGCTAGGTAGTACATTCCTAAGATAGTTGACTAGCAGGTAGTGTGAGGCTAGGTAGTACATTCCTAAGATAGTTGACTAACAGGTAGTGTGAGGCTAGGTAGTACATTCCTGAGATAATTAGTTGACTAGCAGGTAGTGTGAGGCTAGGTAGTACATTCCTGAGATAATTAGTTGACTAGCTGGTAGTGTGAGGCTAGGTAGTACATTCCCGAGATAATTAGTTGACTAGCAGGTAGTGTGAGGCTAGGTAGTACATTCCTGAGATAATTAGTTGACTAGCAGGTAGTGTGAGGCTAGGTAGTACATTCCTGAGATAATTAGTTGACTAGCAGGTAGTGTGAGGCTAGGTAGTACATTCCTGAGATAGTTAGTTGACTAGCAGGTAGTGTGAGGCTAGGTAGTACATTCCTGAGATAATTAGTTGACTAGCAGGTAGTGTGAGGCTAGGTAGTACATTCCTAAGATAGTTGACTAGCAGGTAGTGTGAGGCTAGATAGTACATTCCTAAGATAGTTGACTAGCAGGTAGTGTGAGGCTAGGTAGTACATTCCTAAGATAGTTTGACTAGCAGGTAGTGTGAGGCTAGGTAGTACATTCCTAAGATAGTTGACTAGCAGGTAGTGTGAGGCTAGGTAGTACATTCCTAAGATAGTTGACTAGCAGGTAGTGTGAGGCTAGGTAGTACATTCCTAAGATAGTTGACTAGCAGGTAGTGTGAGGCTAGGTACTACATTCCTAAGATAGTTGACTAACAGGTAGTGTGAGGCTACGTAGTACATTCCTAAGATAGTCGACTAGCAGGTAGTGTGAGGCTAGGTAGTACATTCCTAAGATAGTTGACTAGCAGGTAGTGTGAGGCTAGGTAGTAAATTTCTAAGATAGTTGACTAGCAGGTAGTGTGACGCTAGGTAGTACATTCCTAAGATAGTTGACTAGCAGGTAATGTGAGGCTAGGTAGTACATTCCTGAGATAGTTGACTAGCAGGTAGTGTGAGGCTATGTAGTACATTCCTAAGATAGTTGACTAGCAGGTAGTGTGAGGCTAGGTACTACATTTCTAAGATAGTTGACTAACAGGTAGTGTGAGGCTACGTAGTACATTCCTAAGATAGTCGACTAGCAGGTAGTGTGAGGCTAGGTAGTACATTCCTAAGATAGTTGACTAGCAGGTAGTGTGAGGCTAGGTAGTACATTCCTAAGATAGTTGACTAACAGGTAGTGTGAGGCTACGTAGTACATTCCTAAGATAGTCGACTAGCAGGTAGTGTGAGGCTAGGTAGTACATTCCTAAGATAGTTGACTAGCAGGTAGTGTGAGGCTACGTAGTACATTCCTAAGATAGTTGACTAGCAGGTAGTGTGAGGCTAGGTAGTACATTCCTAAGATAGTCGACTAGCAGGTAGTGTGAGGCTAGGTAGTACATTCCTAAGATAGTCGACTAGCAGGTAGTGTGAGGCTAGGTAGTAAAATTCCTAAGATAGTCGACTATAGGTAGTGTGAGGCTAGGTACTACATTCCTAAGATAGTTGACTAGCAGGTAGTGTGAGGCTAGGTACTACATTCCTAAGATAGTTGACTAGCAGGTAGTGTGAGGCTACGTAGTACATTCCTAAGATAGTTGACTAGCAGGTAGTGTGAGGCTAGGTAGTACATTCCTAAGATAGTCGACTACCAGGTAGTGTGAGGCTAGGTAGTACATTCCTAAGATAGTCGACTAGCAGGTAGTGTGAGGCTAGGTAGTACATTCCTAAGATAGTCGACTAGTAGGTAGTGTGAGGCTAGGTAGTACATTCCTAAGATAGTTGACTAGCAGGTAGTGTGAGGCTAGGTAGTACATTCCTAAGATAGTCGACTAGCAGGTAGTGTGAGGCTAGGTAGTACATTCCTAAGATAGTCGACTAGTAGGTAGTGTGAGGCTAGGTAGTACATTCCTAAGATAGTTGACTAGCAGGTAGTGTGAGGCTAGGTCCTACATTCCTAAGATAGTTGACTAACAGGTAGTGTGAGGCTACGTAGTACATTCCTAAGATAGTCGACTAGCAGGTAGTGTGAGGCTAGGTAGTACATTCCTAAGATAGTCGACTAGCAGGTAGTGTGAGGCTAGGTAGTACATTCCTAAGATAGTTGACTAGCAGGTAGTGTGAGGCTAGGTAAGACTCCTAGAATAGTTCAGGTTAGGGTAGTGTTGCCATACACAAATAACCCGCACATAAAAGACAGAAGCTTACGACGACGTTTCGGTCCGACTTGGACCATTGACAAAGTCACACTAACAGAGGAGGAGCAGGACGGCTATATATAGGCAGGAAGAGGTGGAGGTAGTAGTAGTGGTAGTAGTAGTAGTAGTAGTAGTAGTACAAGAATTGTATATAATACCGACAGGATGAAATGACACATGCACAACACCCGGGCATCCCCACCGTAGACGTTTCGCCATCCAGCCAGCCACTGGATGGCGAAACGTCCACAACAAAGACAACCAGACGCCGCACATGTGTCTAATTTCATCAGTAGATGTAGTAGAAGAAGAAGAGGTAGTAGTAGTGGTAGTGGTAGAAGTCAAGAAAAGTGTTCTTATCTCCCTCTTTCTCCGTGCCCTCCGCATCTGTGATCCTCAGTTCCTTCCAGCAGAAATTTCCACTCTTTATAATTCGTTCTCCCGTCTTGGCTACCCTTCCCATTTCATAGACTCTGCCCTCTCACGTGCTAAACGCAATTTCTTCTCTCCCAAACTCTCTACTCATGGGAACTCTTCTATCCTCTGCCTTCCCTACATTTCCGGTCTTTCTAATCTCAACAATTCTCTCCGTCCCTTAGACATCAAGCTTACCTTCCGCCAGACTAAACACTCTTCGCACTAATCTCGTTCATACCTTTTCCTCCCTCTACAGATGTTCCTGGTGTCTACTCTATTTCTTGCTCCTCCTGTCCTCTTCAATACTTTGGAGAAACTGGCCCGATCTCTTTCTGACAGACTTAGGGAGCACAAAAATATGTGTTAGGCTTGCCGACACTAACAATGCTCTTTTCTGTCACGTCAGAGATCATAGCCATTCCTATTGACTGGTCTTCTGCTAAAACTGTCTTCCCTACTTCCAACTCAAAACAGTCCCCGTTTAGTTGAATCCTCTCTTATACACAACTTTCCTTGTATGAACCTTAGTCCTGGCTTCGTCTCTGTAGATGCCTTCCCTCTCCCACTACATTGTAAAATGCTCCAAACTTCAGAACACCCGTGACTTAACCTGAATCCTCATTTTTTCTTCTTCTTCTTCTTTTTCTTCTTCCTCTTCCCTTTCCTCTCTCCTTTTCTCCTCTGGGTTGTCTTTCTCTCTCCTGTCTCGTGTTTCTGTTCCTTCTTTATTTTATTTCACCACTTCCCCTTTCACGCACCTCGGTGCGCTTGCTCTCCCTCTGTGGGTTTCTAGCTCTCTTGCAGTGCTCCCCTTCCTTTGTATTTGACTGGCTCGTTTTCCTTATTTCCCACTTCTACCACTACCACTACTACTACCTCTTCTTCTTCTACTACATCTACTGATGAAATTAGACACATGTGCGGCGTCTGGTTGTCTTTGTTGTGGACGTTTCGCCATCCAGTGGCTGGCTGGATGGCGAAACGTCTACGGTGGGGATGCCCGGGTGTTGTGCATGTGTCATTTCATCCTGTCGGTATTATATACAATTCTTGTACTACTACTACTACTACTACTACTACCACTACTACTACCTCCACCTCTTCCTGCCTATATATAGCCGTCCTGCTCCTCCTCTGTTAGTGTGACTTTGTCAATGGTCCAAGTCGGACCGAAACGTCGTCGTAAGCTTCTGTCTTTTATGTGCGGGTTATTTGTGTATCGTTCCAGTCACGGTATTGTGCCTTTTTGTTATTTAGTGTTGCCAGCTTGACGCTGGGTAACGTTAAGGTTGCCAAACTTAAAACTGGTGAAGTTAGTGTCAATTATGAGTTGCTACTCAGTATAACATTAATTATGTTATTCATATACAAATTTTAACTAAAATTTCATATAAGTCGAAAAAAAGTATTAGGTCAAACTTACGAAATCATAATAACACGATTGTAAACAAACCAGGTAAGGGTGGGGTTAGAACCCATGGCGAGTGAGTCGTAAAACTCCAGGCCAATGCGTTAACCACTGGACCAGCTGGCTACAATAAGATTCATTCAACTAGGTATATTTATACACTATAGGGAGGTTAGCATCGGCCACCACTGTGACCACAAATGCAAGTTCTTTTACAGATGAATTTCCGTGGTTTGTATTAGGTCAGGTTAGGTTATTCTTGGTTAAGTTAGGTCAAGTTAGATTAGCCTTGGTCAGTTTAAGTTTGGGTCAGGGTAGCTTAACTTACTGCGGTGAGACAGACTGTACATTGCTATTCTTACTAATATTCCAGGTGGAACAAATAAAATCTGGCCTGTGTTCCTGACCAAGAAATCTCACCGTGAATCTGCACGTTCTTGAAAACATTACTTCTTACTCTCATGTGATGGTTACTGCAACCCATCTTGAAGAACACAAACAATATCACCGAGGTAACACACAGAGAAGCACATCACCGGTGTAATGTTTGAGGTCGTGCTGAAGATGGGAAGAGTTCGTCTCCTAACATATAATTTCTTCTTATGTCTTATAGTTCCTCACAGAGGAATATGATCGAGTTGTATAATTGGAAAACAGGAATATATAAAGGGGTTGTAAATAAGATGTTAAAAATATCTAAGACAGGACTCGCGGCAGTAGAGTCAAGCTGGAAAAATATAGAATTAGAAATGATATAGGCAAGCACTGGTTTGGTAATAGAGTTTTGGATGAGTGGAACAAACTCCCGAGTACCGACATTGAAGTTACAGCCTTGTGTAGGTTTAAGCAAGCACATGAGTGGGCGTGGGTGAGTGTGAGTTGGACCTACCTAGCCCTGGCCAGTATGCTTGCTGCAGCACTCCTTCCTTCTTAAGTAGGTGTGACGTGGATCTTCCTAGCTCAACAGGATCCTGTAAAACGTCAACCATAAACTCAACAGAGTACTGGAAAACGTCAGAAATAAACCTGACAGGGAAGACTACGTTATTCCAGAGCAGTGTATTGTATTCTTCAGTGTCTGAGTGTTGTCTTCCAAAGGTGTGACGTGAACCTCAGCAGCTGGATAACATCTCAGTAAACCAGTGGATCATCACATTGAGAAATGAAAGAAAAGGAGCCATGGAAATGGTACATTTCCTCAGGGAGGAAATGTAGTGTTTTTTCGAGAAGTTTTCCCATTTCCAGGACTATTGAAATTTCTCATTCTGAAATGTTAAGAAAATGTTGAGAGAGGTAACATGTAGGATGGTATCACTTACCACATAACATGACGCTACCACTGTAACATGTAGGATGGTATCACTTACCACATAACATGACGCTACCACTGTAACATGTAGGATGGTACCACTTACCACATAACATGACGCTACCACTGTAACATGTAGGATGGTACCACTTACCACATAACATGACGCTACCACTGTAACATGTAGGATGGTACCACTTACCACATAACATGACGCTACCACTGTAACATGTAGGATGGTACCACTTACCACATAACATGACACTACCACTGTAACATGTAGGATGGTACCACTTACCACATAACATGACGCTACCACTGTAACATGTAGGATGGTACCACTTACCACATAACATGACGCTACGACTGTAACATGTAGGATGGTACCACTTACCACATAACATGACGCTACCACTGTAACATGTAGGATGGTACCACTTACCACATAACATGACGCTACCACTGTAACATGTAGGATGGTACCACTTACCACATAACATGACGCTACCACTGTAACATGTAGGATGGTACCACTTACCACATAACATGACGCTACCACTGTAACATGTAGGATAGTACCACTTACCACATAACATGACGCTACCACTGTAACATGTAGGATGGTACCACTTACCACATAACATGACGCTACCACTGTAACATGCAGGGAGGGTATCACTTACCACATAGCTAGGATGATACTGCCAGTGTAACATACTGGATGGTACCACTTACCACATAACATGACGCTACCACTGTAACATGTAGGATGGTACCACTTACCACATAACATGACGCTACCACTGTAACATGTAGGATGGTACCACTTACCACATAACATGACGCTACCACTGTAACATGTAGGATGGTACCACTTACCACATAACATGACGCTACCACTGTAACATGCAGGATGGTACCACTTACCACATAGCTAGGATGACACTACCAGTGTAACATACTAGAAGGTACCACTTACCACATAGGATAACACTATCACTGCAACATACTAGATGGTACCACTTACCACATAGGATAACACTATCACCGTAAGAAAGAACACTGAAATGATCATAAGGACACCTTAACTAGTCACTAATAAGTGGTAAACCACCAAATTAATACAAATAATACAAAGGAATACAGGTAATACAAGTTAATACAAGGTAATACAAGGTAACACAAGATAATACAAGGTGATACAGTGTGAAGCTAGGTCAACAGCCATACACTTCTCTCTATATACAAACTCCAATTTCACGGTCTTGTGGCAGCAACAAATTTGGAAGGAGTATCAGACGACTGACCAGTTATCACCCAGGTGTGAGTCAGAGTGATTATAAATTTCCTATGTTGATAGACTCTACATGGCTCTACATGATAGGTAGACTTGTATATATGAGGTAGACTTGCACATGGTAGGTAGACTAGTAGTATTAGGTAGATTTGTATATAGTATCTCTTATATTAGTAACATTGGAGTCACTGTTACAATAGTAATGAAATGTGGTGTGTGGTGTCCGTAGAGTTTATCTCCGAAGAAATCTTCAAGGTGTTGTACTTACCTATATGTACTCATATTTAATTGCAGTGGTCGAGTCCTAGCTCCTGGCCCCTCTATCAACTTGCCACTTATCTGATTCACTATCCTATACCCGTGGGCTGTATTGTACCTATTCTTAAAGCTATGTATGGAGTCTAACTTCATTTCTGAACCACCCTGAGGCTGAAGAAATACTTCCTGATATCCCAGTGACTTAACTGTGTCTTTAAATTCAAGTTTTACCTACGAGTACGTGTGTGTGTGTGTGTGTGTGTGTGTGTATGTGTGTGTGTGTGTGTGTGTGTGTGTGAGTGTGTGTGTGTGTGTGTGTGTGTGTGTGTGTGTGTGTGTGTGTGTGTGTGTGTGTGTACTCACCTATTTGTACTCACTCACCTATTTGTGGTTGCAGGGGTCGAGTCTTAGCTCCTGGTTCCGCCTCTTCACCGGTTGCTACTGGGCCCTCTCTCTCCCCGCTCCATGAGCTTTATCAAACCTCGTCTTAAAACTGTGTATGGTTCCTGCCTCCACTACGTCGTTTTCTAGGCTATTCCACTGCCTTACAACTCTATGACTGAAGATACACTTCCTAATATCTCTCTGACTCATTTGTGTCTTCAACTTCCAATTGTGGCCTCTTGTTTCTGTGTCCCCTCCCTGGAACATCCTGTCTTTGTCCACCTTGTCTATTCCACGCAGTATTTTATATGTCGTTATCATGTCTCCCCTGACCCTCCTGTCCTGTGTGTGTGTGTGTGTGTGTGTGTGTGTGTGTGTGTGTGTGTGTGTGTGTGTGTGTGTGAGTATTCACCTAGTTGACTCACCTAGTTGAGGTTGCGGGGGTCGAGTCCGAGCTCCTGGCCCCGCCTCTTCACTGATCGCTACTAGGTCACTCTCCCTGAGCCGTGAGCTTTATCATACCTCTGCTTAAAGCTATGTATGGATCCTGCCTCCACTACATCGCTTCCCAAACTATTCCACTTACTGACTACTCTGTGACTGAAGAAATACTTCCTAACATCCCTGTGATTCATCTGTGTCTTCAGCTTCCAACTGTGTCCCCTTGTTACTGTGTCCAATCTCTGGAACATCCTGTCTTTGTCCACCTTGTCAATTCCTCTCAGTATTTTGTATGTCGTTATCATGTCCCCCCTATCTCTCCTGTCCTCCAGTGTCGTCAGGTTGATTTCCTTTAACCTCTCCTCGTAGGACATACCTCTTAGCTCTGGGACTAGTCTTGTTGGAAACCTTTGCACTTTCTCTAGTTTCTTCACGTGCTTGGCTAGGTGTGGGTTCCAAACTGATGCCGCATACTCCAATATGGGCCTAACATACACGGTGTACAGGGTCCTGAATGATTCCTGAATGAGTGTGTGTGTGTGTGTGTGTGTGTGTGTGTGTGTGTGTGTGTGTGTGTGTGTGTGCGTGCGTGCGTGTGTGTGTGTGTTATTATTATTATTATTATTGTTATTATTATTATTATTATTAATATTATTATTATTATTATTATTATTATTATTATATTATTATTATTATTATCATTATTATTATTATTATTATTATTATTATTATTATTATTATTATTATTATTATTATTATTATTATTATTATTATTATTATTATTGTTATTATTGTCATTATTATTATTATTATCGTTAGGCTCTAAAGCAGTATGAGGTAAACAGAGTAAGTAGTATTGCAGGCTTGATCCTCCGTCCGCTTAACTCAGACATCATTAGTGGGCGAAACGTCTGGCATGTTTCTTAAGTTATTATTGACACAGTTGATGTATCTTTTTATTTGTACAGAAATAAAAGTGAAGGTAAAAGTACCGGATCTTTCGGATTACCTCTCAGCCCTTCCTCAGTGGTCTACTGAAGAGGACCTGATTACTCGCATGTGGAGGGAAATGATGTCAG
Organism: Cherax quadricarinatus; assembly: GCF_026875155.1. Lineage (NCBI taxonomy): Eukaryota > Metazoa > Arthropoda > Malacostraca > Decapoda > Parastacidae > Cherax > Cherax quadricarinatus. The sequence goes on from NC_069483.1 coordinate 16,145,442, forward strand.
ATGTGGCCAGCACTCACAGTGAGATATATGAGAGGTACTCACAGAGTGCAACACAAGAAGTACTCACACAATATAACACAAGAAGCACTCACAGAGTATAACACAAGAAATATTCACAGAGTATAACACAAGAAATACTCACAGAGTACAACACAAGATGTACTCACAGAGTAAAACACAAAATGCAATCACAGAATATAACACAAAATGCACTCACAGAGTACAACACAAGAAGTACTCACAGAATATAACACAAAAAGTACTCACACATAGAAGGAGGCAGGACCCAGACAGCAGGAGGAGCATACAACTCTGAGAGCAGTGCTGGCAGACACACCACCAACACCAACAGGTCAGCAGCCACCAAGTTGACGATAAACACACTAGTGGAGGCCCCACGAAGCTCCCTGTCCTTGACCACCACCAGAGGCACCAGCAGGTTCCCTAGCAGCCCCACCAGCAGCAGCACCATGCACCACGTAGTATATACCACCTGCATATACGTGGGGAACGAAACGTCAGGCCAAGTAGTGTCTTGAACAGGGGCACCGGGGCCATCCTCAGGCAAGGGCGAAACGTTTGAGGTGTTATTTAGGGAAATGAGTTTTGGGGATTTCATTTCCCCACATTCCCCACCCAAACATTCAAGAGTAGATACAGTACCCATCATCTCCAACCCAAATTCCATTATTTTAACTATCTTGCGTAATTAAGATAGTCACCATTATCTTAATTATCTTGCGTAGTTCAGACACTCACCATTATCTTAGCTATCTTGCGTAGTTCAGATGGTCACCATTATCTTAACTATCTTGCGTAGTTCAGGTAGTCACCATTATCTTAACTATCTTGCGCTGTTAAGATAGTCACCATTATCTTAAATATCTTGCGTAGTTCAGATACTTACCATTATCTTAACTATCTTGCGTAGTTAAGATAGTCACCATTATCTTAACTATCTTGCGTAGTTCAGATAGTCACCATTATCTTAACTATCTTGCCTAGTTAAGATAGTCACGGGTATACGACCAGTCTTCCCACCAACACTGCGAACATAACATATACATGTTACTACAATTATTATTATTATTATTATTATTATTATTATTATTATTATTATTATTATTATTATTATTATTATTATTTTTTTTTTATCACACTGGCCGATTCCCACCAAGGCAGGGTGGCCCGAAAAAGAAAAACTTTCACCATCATTCACTCCATCACTGTCTTGCCAGAAGGGTGCTTTACACTACAGTTTTTAAACTGCAACATTAACACCCCTCCTTCAGAGTGCAGGCACTGTACTTCCCATCTCCAGGACTCAAGTCCGGCCTGCCGGTTTCCCTGAACCCCTTCATAAATGTTACTTTGCTCACACTCCAACAGCACGTCAAGTATTAAAAACCATTTGTCTCCATTCACTCCTATCAAACACGCTCACGCATGCCTGCTGGAAGTCCAAGCCAATCGCACACAAAACCTCCTTTACCCCGTCCCTCCAACCTTTCCTAGGCCGACCCCTACCCCGCCTTCCTTCCACTACAGACTGATACACTCTTGAAGTCACTCTGTTTCGCTCCATTCTCTCTACATGTCCGAACCACCTCAACAACCCTTCCTCGGCCCTCTGGACAAGTTTTGGTAATCCCGCACCTCCTCCTAACTTCCAAACTACGAATTCTCTGCATTATATTCACACCACACATTGCCCTCAGACATGACATCTCCACTGCCTCCAGCCTTCTCCTCGCTGCAACATTCATCACCCATGCTTCACACCCATATAAGAGCGTTGGTAAAACTATACTCTCATACATTCCCCTCTTTGCCTCCAAGGACAAAGTTCTTTGTCTCCACAGACTCCTAATTGCACCACTCACTCTTTTTCCCTCATCAATTCTATGATTCACCTCATCTTTCATAGACCCATCCACTGACACGTCCACTCCCAAATATCTGAATACATTCACCTCCTCCATACTCTCTCCCTCCAATCTGATATCCAATCTTTCATCACCTAATCTTTTTGTTATCCTCATAACCTTACTCTTTCCTGTATTCACTTTTAATTTTCTTCTTTTGCACACCCTACCAAATTCATCCACCAATCTCTGCAACTTCTCTTCAGAATCTCCCAAGAGCACGGTGTCATCAGCAAAGAGCAGCTGTGACAACTCCCACTTTGTGTGTGATTCTTTATCTTTTAACTCCACGCCTCTTGCCAAGACCCTCGCATTTACTTCTCTTACAACCCCATCTATAAATATATTAAACAACCACGGTGACATCACACATCCTTGTCTAAGGCCTACTTTTACTGGGAAATAATTTCCCTCTTTCCTACATACTATTATTATTATTATTATTATTATTATTATTATTATTATTATTATTATTATTATTATTATTATTATTATTATTATTATTATTATTAATACTACTACTACTAATAACAGGTAATAAGGGGTAATCAGTATTAATGCCAGGGTGGAGAGGCAGCTCTGATTCCTCGGATCAAAGACTATTTTTTATATATTGACGTTATAATTTTATTATAAATTTCTAAGACGTGGAAAGGAGGGAATGTCAGGCAATGTACCTGACTGTGATGGCATGCGTCATGCATACAGTGGTGTTTGTGGTGTGTACAGTGGTGTTAGTGGTGTGTACTGTGGTGTGTACAGTGGTGTTAGTGGTGTGTACTGTGGTGTTAGTGGTGTGTACAGTGATGTCAGTGGTGTGTACAGTGATGTTAGTGGTGTGTACAGTAATGTTAGTGGTGTGTACAGTGGTGTTAGTGGTGTGTACAGTGATGTCAGTGGTGTGTACAGTGATGTTAGTGGTGTGTACAGTGGTGTGTACAGTAATGTTAGTGGTGTGTACAGTGGTGTTAGTGATGTGTACTGTGGTGTGTACAGTGGTGTTAGTGGTGTGTACAGTGATGTCAGTGGTGTATACAGTGGTGTTAGTGGTGTGTACAGTGGTGTTAGTGGTGTGTACAGTAATGTTAGTGGTGTGTACAGTGGTGTTAGTGGTGTGTACAGTGGTGTTAGTGGTGTGTACTGTGGTGTTAGTGGTGTGTACAGTGGTGTTAGTGGTGTGTACAGTGATGTTAGTGTTGTGTACAGAGGTGTTAGTGGTGTGTACTGTGGTGTGTACAGAGGTGTTAGTGGTGTGTACTGTGGTGTGTACAGAGGTGTTAGTGGTGTGTACAGAGGTGTTAGTGGTGTGTACAGTGATGTTAGTGGTGTGTACAGAGGTGTTAGTGGTGTGTACAGTGATGTTAGTGGTGTGTACAGAGGTGTTGGTGGTGTGTACAGTGATGTTAGTGGTGTGTACAGTGGTGTTAGTGGTGTGTACAGTGGTGTGTACAGAGGTGCTATTGGTGTGTACAGTGATGTTAGTGGTGTGTACAGAGGTGTTAGTGGTGTGTACAGTGATATTAGTGGTGTGAACAGTGGTGTTAGTAGTGTGTACAATGATGTTAATGGTGTGTACAGTGGTGTTAGTAGTCTGTACAATGGTGTTAGTAGTCTGTACAATGGTGAGTACAGTGGTGTTAGTGGTGTGTACAGTGGTGTTAGTGGTGTGTACAGTGATGTTAGTGGTGTGTACTGTGGTGTTAGTGGTGTGTACAGTGGTGTTAGTGGTGTGTACAGTGGTGTGTACTGTGGTGTGTACAGTGGTGTTAGTGGTTTGTACAGTTATGTTAGTGGTGTGTACAGTGGTGTTAGTGATGTGTACAGTGGTGTTAGTGGTGTGTACAGTGGTGTCAGTGGTGGGTACAGTAATGTTAGTGGTGTGTACAGTGGTGTTAGTGGTGTGTACAATGGTGTTAGTGGTGTGTACTGTGGTGTGTACAGAGGTGTTAGTGGTGTGTACAGTGATGTTAGTGGTGTATACAGAGGTGTTAGTGGTGTGTACAGTGGTGTTAGTGGTGTGTACAGTGGTGTTAGTGGTGTGTACAATGATGTTAATGGTATGTACAGTGGTGTTAGTAGTCTGTACAATGGTGAGTACAGTGGTGTTAGTGGTGTGTACAGTGGTGTTAGTGGTGTGTACAGTGGTGTTAGTGGTGTGTACAGAGGTGTTAGTGGTGTGTACAGTGATGTTAGTGGTGGGTACAGTTGTGTTAGTTGTGTGTACAGTGATGTTAGTGGTGTGTACAGTGGTGTTAGTGGTGTGTACAGTGGTGTTAGTGGTGTGTACAATGATGTTAATGGTGTGTACAGTGGTGTTAGTAGTCTGTACAATGGTGAGTACAGTGGTGTTAGTGGTGTGTACAGTGGTGTTAGTGGTGTGTACAGTGGTGTTAGTGGTGTGTACAGTGGTGTTAGTGGTGTGTACAGTGGTGTTAGTGGTGTGTACAGTGGTGTGTACAGTGGTGTTAGTGGGGTGTACAATGGTGTCAGTAGTCTGTACATTGGTGTGTACAGTGGTGTTAATGGTGCGTACAGTGATGTGTACAGTGGTGTTAATAGTCCGTACAGTGGTGTTAGTAGTCTGTACAGTGGTGTGTACAGTGGTGTGTACAGTGGTGTGTACAGTGGTGTGTACAGTGGTGTTAGTGATCTGTGGAGTGGTGTTAGTAGTCTGTACAGTGGTGTGTACAGTGGTGTTAGTTGTCTGTACAGAGGTGTGTACCGTGGTATTAGTGGTGTGTACAGTGGTGTTAGTGGTGTGTACAGTGGTGTTATTGGAGTGTACAGTGGTGTTAGTGGTGTGTACAGTGGTGTTAGTGGTGTGTACAGTGGTGTAAGTGGTGTGTACAGTGTTGTAAGTGGTGTGTACAGTGATGTTAGTGGTGTGTACAGTGGTGTTAGTGGTGTGTACAGTGGTGTTAGTGGTGTGTACAGTGGTGTTAGTGGTGTGTACAGTGGTGTTAGCGGTGTGTACAGGTAATATCAACAGGTAATATCAACAGGTAATATCAACAGGTAATATCAACAGGTAATATCAACAGGTAATGTCAACAGGTAATATCAACAGGTAATGTCAACAGGTAATATCAACAGTTAATATCAACAGGTAATATCAACAGATAATATCAACAGGTAATGTCAACAGGTAGTATCAACAGTTAATATCAACAGGTAATATCAACAGTTAATATCAACAGTTAATATCAACAGGTAATATCAACAGGTAATATCAACAGGTAATATCAACAGGTAATATCAACAGGTAATATCAACAGGTAATATCAACAGGTAATATCAACAGGTAATATCAACAGTTAAAGTCTGACCCTGGGTAGTGCAGACGACAAAGCTTCAGTACGTAAAGCTTTATCAAGCCAGTGAGCTTTAAGGTGACCTGTCCTTTCTCTAAGCTTTATATACTTTAAAGTAAACCTCTTCTCTTTCTACGTCTAAACTTTAAAAAACCTCTAACTTTTCTTCTTTATACCTGGAAGAAACCTCTAACTTTTCTTCTATATACCTTGTTGCGGCCCCTACCAAACTAGCGGTTAAATGGCTAACCTGCCGGCCGGCAGTACCACTGGGTACGTCATCAAACTCAATGTGGGGACTGCTGAGCCGGCCTTAGAGTAGTAAGTACCTGAACACTTCACGGTACACATCTACTGGCCTTAAATGCAGTAAGTACCTGAACACCTCACGGTACGCATCTAAGCAGTAGGTACCTGAACACCTCACGGTACACATCTACTGGCTTTAGAAGCAGTAAGTACCTGAACACCTCACGGTACACATCTAAGCAGTAGGTACCTGAACACCTCACGGTACACATCTACTGGCTTTAGAAGCAGTAAGTACCTGAACACCTCACGGTACGCATCTAAGCAGTAGGTACCTGAACACCTCACGGTACACATCTACTGGCTTTAGAAGCAGTAAGTACCTGAACACCTCACGGTACGCATCTACGCAGTAGTTACCAGAACACCTAATGGTACACATCTACTGGTAGTAGAGAGTATTCTACTGGCTTCTACTGATTTTAGAAGAAGCGCTCACCGCAGCTCACTGAGTCTGTTGGCTTCAGTTATTTGACGGCCGCATTCAGTGAGCTTGCAACATAGTGTGTGCTGCATCGGACCACCTTGCGGTGTGTCAACTGGTCTTGAAGGCGGTAGACAGTACTCACCAGACCATCTTACGGTGTACTTCTACCGGCCTCAGAGAGTATTTACAGGACTACCGGTGATGTCTGCGGACTCACCGCCTACGCTGGTCAACTGTGGGCTGGAGTCATCTGATGCTGTTTAGTGGGACATTACATGAAGAAAAGGTTGGAGTGTTACAATGAACTGGGCTAGGACCGTAGTGTGACACTTAAGCAAGTATGATGGAGTGGAACACTGAGATATGTTACAGGACCGAGATATGCTACAGGACCGTAGTGGAACACTGAGAAGAAAAGGGTGTCGTGTGACACTGAAGAAGGTATGGTTGTAGTGTACATTGAATAGTGTCATGTGACTGGTCTCTGATAAGAAAGACGCTGTGGGTGATAGTGTGCGACGCAGAGACAAGGGTGTCAAGAGTGACACAGTAGAGATATTGTGTATGACGCAGAGAAAAGGGTGTCGTGTGACACGGAGAGTAGGAGTGTCGTGTGACACAGAGAAAAAGGTGTCTAGTGGACACGGTTGAGCAGGAGCGTCATTACACGGAAGAAAGGGTGTCAAGTGACACAGTTGAGAAGGAGCGTCACAACACACCACGGATAAGTGTCGTGTGAGACACGGAGCGTCATTAAGGTGTCGTAAGACAGAGTTGACTAATTTATTATTGTAAATGTCACGTATAATTTATTATTTTAGCATAGATATATATATATATATATATATATATATATATATATATATATATATATATATATATATATATATATATATATATATATATATATATATATAGTGACAGTAATGTCAAGGAAGTTGTACCTGTGTAGGGTCACGAATTATTATTTATTATTTTAGTAAAATGCTAATTATAATTTATTATTGTAACATGTATGTATATTTTAAATACCTCTAGACCAAAAATTGTGTGTTTTATATAATATTAAAGATTAAGTCATTTTAATGTGTATATATGTATCCCGAACTTTTTATTACAAAATGAGTACACCTACCATCTTAAAAATTACTTTTTTTTTGTAATATATGGGAGCCTGTCCGGGAAAACATCTAAACTTTTGTTCTGTATACTTCGTGGAAACCTCTAAGTTTTGTCCTCTATACTTGGAAGAAAACTCTAAACTTTTGTTTTGTGAACCTGGAAGAAACCACTAACTTTTGTTCTATATACCTGGAAGAAACAGTTCTTTCATCTTGATCCTATAAACCAGAAAGAAACCATCCAGACTGGTGTATGATTCCCTACCTGGTGATCCCCTGAGAGTGTTGGGAGAGCATCGTCTAGCCCGGGCACCACCAACCCACCACCACTCTGTGTTACCCCTTGATACAGTGGCTTAAGCCGACTGGCTCTTCCCGCATAACCCAGAAGTGGGAAAACACATTGTGTTAGCCTGTGGGGAAAAAAAGGTTTGAAAGCTGTGGAAAGCTGTGCTATGCTTTCTTTTTTTTTTCTCCCTCCATGGGTTAGAAAGCACTGCGTGTTGGGAAATATTTTATTTTCTGTTTGTGTGGATCTAAAATGGTGTAGATTAGTCATTGCTAAGGGGGAAGGAACGTAGACTCGGTGCTTTGTTTACAGACGACTAGGCAGACACTGTTTCTAACTGTACTGCTTACCTATTTCTGCTTCAGATGACGAGCGTCGATGTACTTTTAGCAATAATATTTGTAGCTGACAGTGTGAGAGGTAATGTTGCACACACACACACACACACACACACACACACACACACACACACATACACGCACACACACACACACACACACACACACACACACCTTAGAGAAGGATCAGAGACGCTGTGTTTGCCACTAACCACAATCTTCAATACATCCCTTGAATGTAGATGAATGGTTCAGAGAACCGACAAGTTGATAAATTAGACACATGTGCAACTCTTGGGTATCTTTATTGAGGAAACGTTTCGCCACACAGTGGCTTCATCAGTCCATACAAAGGAGAATCTTGAAGAACAGGAGGAGAATGAGGTAATCAGCGAATTCTTTGCTTGCCTAACCCTTGGGCACGACCACTTCCACATTGAACAAATGTGACAACACCTACGACTGCTGCACCTCTCCTGCCTACGGTTTATAAGCTCCTTCTCCGCACTTATGCCGTATTCTATTCAAGATTGATGGACTGACTACATCGACTAAAGTCTGAGGGACTGATTACCTCATTCTCCTCCTGTTCTTCAAGATTCTCCTTGTGATGAATGGTTTGAAAAACCGACAAGTTGAAGATTGAGACACTTAAGCAGCATATGGAAATCTTTATTCAGGAAACGTTTCGCCACACAGTGGCTTCATCAGTCTAATACAAAGAGGAAGGCGTAAGGAGAGGAGGAGAATGAGGTAATCAGTCCCTCAACCTGGAGTCGATGTGTTCAGTCCATCAATCTTGTAGAATGTACAGCATAGGGATGGATGGACTGAACACATCGACTCCAGGTTGAGGGACTGATTACCTCATTCTCCTCCTCTCCTTACGCCTTCCTCTTTGTATTGGACTGATGAAGCCACTGTGTGGCGAAACGTTTCCTGAATAAAGATTTCCATATGCTGCATAAGTGTCTCAATCTTCAACTTGTCGGTTTTTCAAACCATTCATCACAACTGTCGGACACTGCAGCATCATGGGATCTTGTTACAAAGAATTCTTCAACACTTGTTCAACCTTTGGACGAAGACCTACTTCGACTAGTGGATGGTACCACTATGACCCCGCCTCCATCTGCTTCACGTCACGTCACTACAGTATATAAGCCACGTCTACGGCCCTATGCTGTACATTCTACAAGATTGATGGACTGAACACATCGACTCCAGGTTGAGGGACTGATTACCTCATTCTCCTCCTCTCCTTACGCCTTCCTCTTTGTATTGGACTGATGAAGCCACTGTGTGGCGAAACGTTTCCTGAATAAAGATTTCCATATGCTGCATAAGTGTCTCAATCTTCAAGATTCTCCTTTGTATGGACTGATAAAGCCACTGTGTGGCGAAACGTTTCCTCAGTAAAGATACCCAAGAGTTGCACATGTGTCTAATTTATCAACATCCCTTGAAACTAGGCAACTACCTGAGGTATGGAAGATGGCAAATGTAGTCCCCATTTTTAAGAAAGGAGACAGAAACGAGGCACTAAACTACAGACCAGTGTCTCTGACGTGTTTAGTATGCAAAATCATGGAGAAGATTATCAGGAGGAGAGTGGTGGAGCACCTGGAACGAAGCACAATTGTAGACAACAACCAGCACGGATTCATGGAAGGCAAATCCTATGTCACAAACCTTCTGGAGTTTTATGACAAGGTAACAGCAGTAAGACACGAGAGAGAGGGGTGGGTTGACGCATTTTCCTGGACTGCAGAAAGGCCTTCGACACAGTTCCTCACAAGAGATTAATGCAGAAGCTGGAGGATCAAGCACTTATAACAGGAAGGGCACTGCAATGGATCAGATAATACCTGACAGGGAGGCAACACCGAGTCATGGTACGTGATGAGGTATCACAGTGGGCGCCTGTGATGAGCGGGGTCCCACAGGGGTCGGTCCTAGGACCAGTGCTATTTTTGATGTATGTGAATGACATGATGGAAGGAATAGACTCTGTAGTGTCCCTGTTCGCAGATGATGTGAAGTTAATGAGAAGGATTAAACTGGATGAGGATCAGGCAGGACTACAATGAGACCTGGAAAGGCTGGACAAGTGGTCCAGCAACTGGCTTCTCGAATTCAACCCTGCCAAATGCAAAGCCATGAAGATTGGGGAAGGGTAAAGAAGACCGCAGACAGAGTATAGGCTAGGTGGACAAAGGCTGCAAACCTCACTCAAGGAGAAAGATCTTGGGGTGACCATAACACCGAACACGTCTCCGGAGGCACACATCAACCAGATAACTGCTGCAGCATATGGGCGCCTGGCAAACCTGAGAATAGCGTTCCGATACCTTAGTAAGGAATCGCTCAAGACACTGTACACTGTGTATGTCAGGCCCATACTGGAGGATGCAGCACCAGTTTGGAACCTACACCTCGTCAAGCACGTTAAGAAATTAGATAAAGTACAAAGGTTTGCAACAAGGCTAGTTCCAGAGCTCAGAGGAATGTCCTACGACGAAAGGTTGAGGGAAATCGACCTGACGACACTGGAGGACAGGAGGGTGAGGGAAGACATGATAACAACATACAAAATACTGCGTGGAATAGACAAGGTGGACAGAGACAGGATGTTTCAGAGAGGGGACACAGAAACAAGGGGTCACAATTGGAAGCTGAAGACTCAGACGAGTCACAGGGGCGTTAGGAAGTATTTCTTCAGTCATAGAGTCGTCAGGAAGTGGAATAGCCTAGCAAGTGATGTATTGGAGGCAGGAACCATACATAGCTTTAAGACGAGGTATGACAAAGCTCAGGAAGCAGA
>NC_069483.1:16160985-16231448 GCF_026875155.1 Cherax quadricarinatus
ACACAACAGAGCCCTCACTCATGTGAATATTGGTACACAACAGAGCCCTCACCCATGTGAATATTGGTACACAACAGAGCTCTTACCCATGTGAATATTGGTACACAACAGAGCCCTCACCCATGTGAATATTTTGGGACACAACAGAGCTCTTACCCATGTGAATATTGGTACACAACAGAGCTCTTACCATGTGAATTTTTGGTACACAACAGAGCCCTCACTCATGTGAATATTGGTACACAAAAGAGCCTTCACCCATGTGAATATTGGTACACAACAGAGCCCTCACCCATGTGAATATTGGTACACAACAGGCCCCCACCATGTGAATATTGGTACACAACAGAGCCCTCACCCATGTGAATATTGGTACACAACACAGCCCTCACCCATGTGAATATTGGTACACAACAGAGCCCTCACCCATGTGAATATTGGTACACAACAGAGCTCTTACCCATGTGAATATTGGTACACAACAGAGCCCTCACCCATGTGAATATTGGTACACAACAGAGCCCTCACCCATGTGAATATTGGTACACAACAGAGCCCTCACCCATGTGAATATTGGTACACAACAGAGCCCTCACCTATGTGAATATTGGTACACAACAGAGCCCTCACCTATGTGAATATTGGTACACAACAGAGCCCTCACCTATGTGAATATTGGTACACAACAGAGCCCTCACCCATGTGAACACTGACACGCACCAGAGCCCTCACCCATGTGAACACTGACACGCACCAGAGCCCTCACCCATGTGAACACTGACACGCACCAGAGCCCTCACCCATGTGAACACTGACACGCACCAGAGCCCTCCCCATGTGAACACTGACACGCACCAGAGCCCTCACCCATGTGAACACTGACACGCACCAGAGCCCTCACCCATGTGAACACTGACACGCACCAGAGCCCTCACCCATGTGAACACTGACACGCACCAGAGCCCTCACCCATGTGAACACTGACACGCACCAGAGCCCTCACCCATGTAAAGATACAGAGCTCAGCATATTACAGCAATCATTCGTGTGTAATAACAAACTGAGAGAGAGAGAGAGAGAGAGAGAGAGAGAGAGAGAGAGAGAGAGAGAGAGAGGAGAGAAGAAGAGAGAGGGGAGAGAGAGAGAGAGAGAGAGAGAGAGAGAGAGTGAGAGGGGGGAGAGGGAGAGAGAGAGAGAGAGAGAGAGAGAGAGAGAGAGAGAGAGCGCCTCTATCACCCTAATTGGACTTCATAATTGGGTCTGAAATGGACTTAACACAAACTCAAAGAGACAGGTCAATGTCTGACTTCCAGGGGATTCAACCGGCGTCTGTATATTTACTAGTTGGGTGCAGATCCAGAATCCTCTTCTCTCTCTCTCTCGTGTCTGTCTGTCTGTCTGTCTGTCTGTCTGTCTGTCTGTCTGTCTATCTGTCTGCCTGTCTGTCTGTCTGTCTGTCTCTCTCTCTCTCTCTGTCTGTCTGTCTGTCTGTCTGTCTGTCTGTCTGTCTGTCTGTCTGTCTGTCGTGTCTGTCTGTCTGTCTGTCTGTCTGTCTGTCTGTTCTCTCAGCTCTCTCTCTCTCTCTCTGCTCAGGTATACAACATAAGTTTCATACCTGCTATCACGTGCCTGCAGGCTACCGTAATGTCTGCAACCTTCCTTGATACCAAGAACAGTGAACTCTCTCTCTCTCTCTCTCTTTCTCTCTCTCTCTCTCTCTCTCGCTCTCTCTCTCTCTCTCTCTCTCTGCTCTCTCTCTCTCTCTCTCTCTCTCTCCTCTCTTCTCTCTCTCTTCTCTCTCTTCTCTCTCTCTCTCTCTCTCGATCCTGTGATCCTTCTCGGGGAGTATTTCTTCAAGGAACTTTTTACTGGTGTAAACACAAGGGAAACACTGAGAGTCAGATGGTCTTAAATGATATGAAATATCGTGCAGAGCTGTGTCACTTCATCTTGGTAGAGCTCTACACAATACGATATCTCGTACGAGACCATCTGACTTCCAGCCTTTTGTTCAAGAATGGTATACAATACCGACAAGATGAAACTAAGACACATATGCAACATCTTGGTATCTTTATTGTAGACGTTTCGCCATCCAGTGGCTTTATCAATACAAATTCTAGGACATAACTTGAAGACAGTAGAGCTATATACAGAAGATGAGGTAATCAGTCCCTCAACCTTGGAGTTGGTGCGAAGAGCACCGTAGTCGTGGAGATTCTGAAGCAGAAGCAAGGAGCCTGGCGCTTTTATACTAAAGCCAGGTGGAAACGGGACGTGTAGCAGACGAGGACATAGTCACTGGTAGGCGGGATTACCCAGTGGAAGTAGGTTCTACCCAAAGAGATGAGTTAGTTGTAGTAGTAGTTGTCGAAGTCGTGAAGGTTATGCACATGTCCTCAGAATGAAGACTCCATGATGCTGCAGTGGACACGTGCATAACCTTCACGACTTCGACAACTACTACTACAACTAACCCATCTCTTTGGGTAGAACCTACTTCCACTGGGTAACCCCGCCTACCAGTGACTATGTCCTCGTCTGCTACACGTCCTGTTTCCACCTGGCTTTAGTATAAAAGCGCCAGGTTCCTTGCTTCTGCTTCAGAATCTCCACGACTACGGTGCTCTTCGCACCAACTCCAAGGTTGAGGGACTGATTACCTCATCTTCTGTACATAGTTCTACTGTCTTCAAGTTATGTCCTGGAATTTGTATTGATAAAGCCACTGGATGGCGAAACGTCTACAATAAAGATACCCAGATGTTGCATATGTGTCTTAGTTCCAGCCTTTTGTTTACACCAGTCTTGGCGAAGCTTCGTACAAAATAAGTTGTTCTTAAAACTGAGGCCTTGTCTCTGTCATATTGTTTACTGTGACCCTGGGTGCAATAAGGCGTTTAATGGCTTGTTTGGTCATGTAGTTCAGAATCTTAAAGTGATATTACCTTTGAGTAAGTGTCACGTATCAGATGTGACACATAGTGTCAAGTATCAGATGTGATACTTAGTGTCACGTATCAGATGTGACACATAGTGTCAAGTATCAGATGTGATACTTAGTGTCACGTATCAGATGCGACACATAGTGTCAAGTATCAGATGTGATACTTAGTGTCACGTATCAGATGTGACACATAGTGTCAAGTATCAGATGTGATACTTAGTGTCACGTATCAGATGTGACACATAGTGTCAAGTATCAGATGTGATACTTAGTGTCACGTATCAGATGTGACACTTGGTTCAGGTATAATTATTGTACTGTATCCATCAAACGACATCCAAAATTTTGTTGTTGGTAGAGAGACGAGAGAAATACAAATATAGATGAGGCCTTCATACACACAACGTTTTGAACAATACTGAGCTTTTTCGAGTACTTGAAAAAGCCCAGCGTTGGGTGAAACGTTGTACAATTGAAGGATTTCTTCGTTCGTGTTTTTTCCCCACCAACTGTTTACATATTGTCATTGTCTCTACCTGGTCTGGTAGAGCAGGTAGGAATATTAAGCTTCTAAGATACATATCGTTATTGTCAACTTCTGAAGCAGAGTTTTATTTTTATTGTCAAGCGAAGATGGAACAACTGTCAGGACAAGAGGCAGAAGAGTCTGTAAGACTGAGAGCTGACTCACCTCTCAAGAACCATTGTACGCCATTCTTGCCTCTTCTTGAGAAATCCTGACAGACTGTCATGGCGGCGTCACAGTTGAAATTCTTCACTGTTTTCAGGTTTATAGCCCCAGACTGCTTGAAAAAACTATTTTTATATTCGAATTACAATCTATTACAATGCAAATAAGTCACTTTGTCAGACTTTTCTGGGTTATGCTAAGTAATTTAAGCATGTGTTACTATCAATAGCCGGGGGATCGAACCCGTGTTGTTTTAGCCCGCCTTATGGTAAGCGAAAATTCATAAATAACAAAAAGGCACAATACCGTGACTGGAACGATACACAAATAACCCGCACATAAAAGAGAGAAGCTTACGACGACGTTTCGGTCCGACTTGTACCATTTACAAAGTCACATTAACCAGAAATGGAGCAGGACGGCTATATATAGGCAGGAAGAGGTGGTGGTAGTAGTAGTAGTAGTAGTAGTCTGGGTGTCTTTGTTGTGGACGTTTCGCCATCCAGTGGCTGGCTGGATGGCGAAACGTCTACGATAGAGATGCCCGGGTGTTGCGCATGTGTCTTAATTTCATCTTGTCGGTATTATATACCATTCTTGTACTACTACTACTATTACTACTACCACCACCTCTTCCTGCCTATACATAGCCGTCCTGCTCCATTTCTGGTTAGTGTGACTTTGTAAATGGTCCAAGTCGGACCGAAACGTCGTCGTAAGCTTCTCTCTTTTATGTGCAGGTTATTTGTGTAGCGAAAATTCACGACGCTCTAGCCCACTGGATCACACAGTCCTACAAAGATCACGCACCCAGCAGAAATTAGCTCTGAAGCACCCACACCATGGTATGTCCTCGGATCACGGTACAACATCTAGCACTGCTGGGTGCGTGATCTTTGTAGGATTTTATGGTCCTGTGAGCTAGAGCGTTGCGAATTTTCTTTCGCCATGAGGCGGGCTAAAACAACAAGGGTTCGATCCCCCGGCTAGTCACAGTGTTGTTACTGATTAAATACCACTCGTTCGTGGTTACAATAATATATTACTATGTACGATAATTGTACTTACTGGTACCTGTACCAAAATAAAGTTATTTATATACCCTACTTGAGTTAGTGTTACCACAGTCATTCACAATCCTGAATACGCTCTTCTAGAGAGAGACCTAAGACGGTTCAAATATTTCTAGAGAGACCCAAGAAGGTTCAAACATTTCTAGAGAGATCTAAGACGGTTCAAACATTTCTAGAGAGACCCAAGACGGTTCAAACATTTCTAGAGAGATCTAAGACGGTTCAAACATTTCTAGAGAGATCCAAGAAGGTTCAAACATTTCTAGAGAGATCTAAGACGGTTCAAACATTTCTAGAGAGACCCAAGACGGTTCAAACATTTCTAGAGAGATCCAAGACAGTTCAAACATTTCTAGAGAGATCCAAGAAGGTTCAAACATTCCTAGAGAGATCAAAGACAGTTCAAGCATTTCTAGAGAGATCCAAGAAGGTTCAAACATTTCTAGAGAGATCTAAGACGGTTCAAACATTTCTAGAGAGATCCAAGAAGATTCAAACATTTCTAGAGAGACCTAAGACGGTTCAAACATTTCTAGAGAGATCTAAGACGGTTCAAACATTTCTAGAGAGATCCAAGAAGGTTCAAACATTTCTAGAGAGACCCAAGAAGGTTCAAACATTTCTAGAGAGATCTAAGACGGTTCAAACATTTCTAGAGAGATCTAAGACGGTTCAAACATTTCTAGAGAGATCGAAGACAGTTCAAACATTTCTAGAGAGATCTAAGACAGTTCAAACATTTCTAGAGAGACCCAAGAAGGTTCAAACATTTCTAGAGAGATCTAAGACGGTTCAAACATTTCTAGAGAGATCTAAGACGGTTCAAGCATTTCTAGAGAGATCTAAGACGGTTCAAACATTTCTAGAGAGACCCAAGACTGTTCAAACATTTCTAGAGAGACCCAAGACTGTTCAAACATTTCTAGAGAGACCCAAGACTGTTCAAACATTTCTAGAGAGACCCAAGACTGTTCAAACATTTCTAGAGAGACCCAAGACTGTTCAAACATTTCTAGAGAGACCCAAGACTGTTCAAACATTTCTAGAGAGACCCAAGACAGTTCAAACATTTCTAGAGAGACCCAAGACAGTTCAAACATTTCTAGAGAGACCCAAGACGGTTCAAACATTTCTAGAGAGACCCAAGACAGTTCAAACATTTCTAGAGAGACCCAAGACTGTTCAAACATTTCTAGAGAGACCCAAGACTGTTCAAACATTTCTAGAGAGACCCAAGACTGTTCAAACATTTCTAGAGAGACCCAAGACGGTTCAAACATTTCTAGAGAGACCCAAGACTGTTCAAACATTTCTAGAGAGACCCAAGACAGTTCAAACATTTCTAGAGAGACCCAAGACAGTTCAAACATTTCTAGAGAGACCCAAGACGGTTCAAACATTTCTAGAGAGACCCAAGACGGTTCAAACATTTCTAGAGAGAGATCCTAGACGGTTCAAACATAAAATGAACAGAAGTATACAACCCATAACTCTGAAATTAACATATAACGAGCACTTAGAATAATGCAAGTCATGACGACGTCTCGGACCGCCAATGTTGGGTAGAAACATCGTCATAAGATTCATTCTCCTATGTGAGGGTTATTTATGTATTTTTCCAGTCACGGTATTGCGTCCCATAGCTGGGTTGGTAGCGCACACCGCTCACACACTGAAGTCCGTGGCTCGATCTCCGGTACGGGTGGAAATATGAGGACGTGTTTCCTTAAGAAACCTGCTGTCATTGTTCACCTAGCAGTAAGTAGGTACCTGGGTATTAGCCGACTGGCGTGGATCGCATCCTGGGACAAAATTAACCAAAGTTGCGGGAAATGCCCTGCATAACCAGGAACTTTCTATATAGTATGTCACTAATGTCAGCTATGGTCTGTATAAGTTGTATCATGTACTTGTAGAAATAAAGATTATTATTATTATTATTATTATTATTATTATTATTATTATTATTATTATTATTATTATTATTATTATTATTATTATTATTATTTTGTTATTTTAGCTCGGTAAACAGCTTCAGAAAACTAAAACAATGTTACTTGCAAAGCTGCTTGACATTTACTCAGCTGTGAATGTCGGGGTGCAGACGAAGTTACGACTTTAGTTCTGGACTCCCATATCAATAATTCTCAAAATTCTTGCAACTCTAACAATATTTTCCCAGAGGAACTGCAGCTACGAACTATCAGAAGTGCAGAAATATATCTTTAATTAAAGTCTGGCTTTGTTAGTGTACTGCATCTTTAATTAAAACCTGGCTTAGCATTATTGTACTCCATCTTTAATTAAAGCCTGGCTTAGCATTATTGTACTCCATCTTTAATTGAAGCCTGGCTTAGCATTATTGTACTCCATCTTTAATTAAAGCCTGGCTTAGCATTACTGTACTCCATCTTTAATTAAAACCTGGTTTAGCATTATTGTACTCCATCTTTAATTAAAACCTGGCTTAGCATTACTGTACTCCATCTTTAATTAAAACCTGGCTTAGCATTATTGTACTGCTTTAAACTATTTCCATTGGACAGTACTGATAGATACAGAGGAGAGTCCTCTCTCATTCCGTACTCAGAGACAACCAATGTTGAGTACCGCTGATGTAGCGTGAGACGAAGCATTGGGTAGCAATTATTTCTCAGAGTTGATTGTGTTTACAACGAACTAACAGTCACCTGCCTCTCTCAGTGACTGTCTCTCAGTGTATATACACTGTGTATACCTCCTGTGGTTATTACAGTTGACTTTCTAGCTCAGTATTTGATAGAATATTTGCGTTTCAATACGTGATCTTAGTGAATTTCTCTGGCAGTAAGGAGACCGTCTTCAGTAGGAGGAAAATATTGAGGATAACCAAACATTGTACCGTAGACTAGAAACCCAGCCACAAATATCCTCTACATTATTTCAGTTTAAGGCACTCAAAATGCTTTAAAAATTCTAGCACCTCATAGTCATCCTGTGGATGGTAGTGGCTAGTTTATTGTGTACCTCATATCCATCCTGTGGATGGTAGTGGCTAGTTTATTGTGTACCTCATATCCATCCTGTGGATGATAGTGGCTAGTTTATTGTGTACCTCATATCCATCCTGTGGATGGTAGTGGCTAGTTTATTGTGCACCTCATATCCATCCTGTGGATGGTAGTGGCTAGTTTATTGTGTACCTCATATCCATCCTGTGGATGGTAGTGGCTAGTTTATTGTGCACCTCATATCCATCCTGTGGATGGTAGTGGCTAGTTTATTGTGCACCTCATATCCATCCTGTGGATGGTAGTGGCTAGTTTATTGTGCACCTCATATCCATGCTGTGGATGGTAGTGGCTAGTTTATTGTGCACCTCATATCCATCCTGTGGATGGTAGTGGCTAGTTTATTGTGCACCTCATATCCATCCTGTGGATGGTAGTGGCTAGTTTATTGTGCACCTCATATCCATCCTGTGGATGGTAGTGGCTAGTTTATTGTGTACCTCATATCCATCCTGTGGATGGTAGTGGCTAGTTTATTGTGTACCTCATATCCATCCTGTGGATGGTAGTGGCTAGTTTATTGTGTACCTCATACCCATCCTGTGGATAGTAGTGGCTAGTTTATTGTGTACCTCATATCCATCCTGTGGATGGTAGTGGCTAGTTTATTGTGTACCTCATATCCATCCTGTGGATGGTAGTGGCTAGTTTATTGTGTACCTCATACCCATCCTGTGGATAGTAGTGGCTAGTTTATTGTGTACCTCATATCCATCCTGTGGATGGTAGTGGCTAGTTTATTGTGTACCTCATATCCATCCTGTGGATGGTAGTGGCTAGTTTATTGTGTACCTCATATCCATCCTGTGGATAGTAGTGGCTAGTTTATTGTGTACCTCATATCCATCCTGTGGATGGTAGTGGCTAGTTTATTGTGTACCTCATATCCATCCTGTGGATAGTAGTGGCTAGTTTATTATGCACCACAAATCCATCCTGTGAATGGTAGTGGCTAGTTTATTGTGTACCTCATATCCATCCTGTGGATAGTAGTGGCTAGTTTATTGTGTACCTCATATCCATCCTGTGGATGGTAGTGGCTAGTTTATTGTGTACCTCATATCCATCCTGTGGATGGTAGTGGCTAGTTTATTGTGTACCTCATATCCATCCTGTGGATGGTAGTGGCTAGTTTATTGTGTACCTCATATCCATCCTGTGGATGATAGTGGCTAGTTTATTGTGTACCTCATATCCATCCTGTGGATGGTAGTGGCTAGTTTATTGTGTACCTCATATCCATCCTGTGGATGGTAGTGGCTAGTATATTGTGTACCTCATATCCATCCTGTGGATAGTAGTGGCTAGTTTATTGTGTACCTCATATCCAACCTGTGGATGGTAGTGGCTAGTATATTGTGTACCTCATATCCATCCTGTGGATGGTAGTGGCTAGTTTATTGTGTACCTCATATTCATCCTGTGGATGGTAGTGGCTAGTATATTGTGCACTCAATATCCATCCTGTGGACAGTAGCGCAAGAGAATATACCCACACAACAGACCCAGGAACGAGTCCCCATAAGATTTAACAAAAGAACATCTGCTGGGTAGATAAATCCCAATTCTTGAATACGGAAACTCCCTGTAGCAATTTCTCAATATATTTCTCATTCTTCTCAGAAAAAAAGATGGGTTTTAGAAAAAGATTGACGGTCCCTCTGTGGAATCCAAAACCATTCTGGTTGGAGGAAGTCAAAAAAGTTGCTTGAAAATTAAGTCTTGTAGTGGAGAGCAGAAACATATATTGAAAAATATATGAAAAAGAAACCTCAAAATTCGTTTTCTGTTTGGTAGAAACCAAGGCGAAGTAATTACTTGTATTCTGCTCATACACCGTGTGTATATACTGTGTATATACACACGGTGTGATGTATGTCTCTCAGCGGTGTGTGGTGTATGTCTCTCAGTGTGTATATAGTGTGTGGTGTATGTCTCTCAGCGGTGTGTGGTGTATGTCTCTCAGTGTGTATATAGTGTGTGGTGTATGTCTCTCAGCGGTGTGTGGTGTATGTCTCTCAGTGTGTATATAGTGTGTGGTGTATGTCTCTCAGCGGTGTGTGGTGTATGTCTCTCAGTGTTTATATACTGTGTGGTGTATGTCTCTCAGTGTTTATATACTGTGTGGTGTACGTCTCTCAGTGTTTATATACTGTGTGGTGTACGTCTCTCAGTGTTTATATACTGTGTGGTGTATGTCTCTCAGTGTTTATATACTGTGTGGTGTATGTCTCTCAGTGTTTATATACTGTGTGGTGTATGTCTCTCAGTGTTTATATACTGTGTGGTGTATGTCTCTCAGTGTTTATATACTGTGTGGTGTATGTCTCTCAGTGTTTATATACTGTGTGGTGTATGTCTCTCAGTGTGTATATACTGTGTGGTGTATGTCTCTCAGTGTGTATATACTGTGTGGTGTATGTCTCTCAGTGTTTATATACTGTGTGGTGTATGTCTCTCAGTGTTTATATACTGTGTGGTGTATGTCTCTCAGTGGTGTGTGGTGCATGTCTCTCAGTGTTTATATACTGTGTGGTGTATGTCTCTCAGTGGTGTGTGGTGTATGTCTCTCAGTGTTTATATACTGTGTGGTGCATGTCTCTCAGTGTGTATATACTGTGTGCTGTATATCTCTCAGTGTGTATATATTGTGTGGTGTATGTCTCTCGGTGTATATATACTGTGTGTTGTATGTCTCTCAGTGTATATATAAACAGTGTGGTGTATGTCTCTCAGTAGTGTGTGATGCCTGTCTCTCAGTGTGTATATACTGTGTGGTTATGTCTCTCAGTGTGTATATATTGTGTGGTGTATGTCTCTCAGTGTGTATATACTGTTTGTTGTATGTCTCTCAGTGTATATATAAACAGTGTGGTGTATGTCTCTCAGTAGTGTGTGATGCCTGTCTCTCAGTGTGTATATACTGTGTGGTTATGTCTCTCAGTGTGTATATACTGTGTGGGATATGTCTCTCAGTGTTTATATACTGTGTGGTGTATGTCTCTCAGTGTTTATATACTGTGTGGTGTACGTCTCTCAGTGTTTATATACTGTGTGGTGTATGTCTCTCAGTGTTTATATACTGTGTGGTGTATGTCTCTCAGTGTGTATATACTGTGTGGTGTATGTCTCTCAGTGTGTATATACTGTGTGTTGTATGTCTCTCAGTGTGTATATACTGTGTGTTGTATGTCTCTCAGTGTGTATATACTGTGTGGTGTATGTCTCTCAGTGTTTATATACTGTGTGGTGTATGTCTCTCAGTGTTTATATACTGTGTGTTGTATGTCTCTCAGTGTTTATATACTGTGTGGTGTATCTCTCAGTGGTGTGTGGTGTATGTCTCTCAGTGTGTATATACTGTGTGTTGTATGTCTCTCAGTGTTTATATACTGTGTGGTGTATGTCTCTCAGTGTGTATATAATCTGTGGTGTATGTCTCTCAGTGTTTATATACTGTGTGGTGTATGTCTCTCAGTGTGTATATAATCTGTGGTGTATGTCTCTCAGTGTTTATATACTGTGTGGTGTATGTCTCTCAGTGTGTATATACTGTGTGTTGTATGTCTCTCAGTGTTTATATACGGTGTGGTGTATGTCTCTCAGTGTTTATATACGGTGTGGTGTATGTCTCTCAGTGTTTATATACGGTGTGGTGTATGTCTCTCAGTGTGTATATACTGTGTGGTGTATGTCTCTCAGTGTTTATATACTGTGTGGTGTATGTCTTTCAGTGTTTATATACTGAGTGGTGTATGTCTCTCAGTGTTTATATTCTGTGTGGTGTATGTCTCTCAGTGTTTATATACTGTGTGGTGTATGTCTCTCAGTGTTTATATTCTGTGTGGTGTATGTCTCTCAGTGTTTATATACTGTGTGGTGTATGTCTCTCAGTGTGTATATACTGTGTGGTGTAAGTATCTCAGTGTGTATATACTGTGTGATGTATGTCTCTCAGTGTGTATATACTGTGTGGTGTATGTCTCTCAGTGTGTATATACTGTGTGATGTATGTCTCTCAGTGTGTATATACTGTGTGGTGTATGTCTCTCAGTGTGTATATACTGTGTGATGTATGTCTCTCAGTGTGTATATACTGTGTGGTGTATGTCTCTCAGTGTGTATATACTGTGTGGTGTATGTCTCTCAGTGTGTATATACTGTGTGATGTATGTCTCTCAGTGTGTATATATTGTGTGGTATATGTCTCTCAGTGTGTATACACTGTGTGGTGTAAGTCTCTTAGTGTGTATATACTGTGTGGTGTATGTCTCTCAGTGTGTATACACTGTGTGGTGTAAGTCTCTCAGTGTGTATACACTGTGTGGTGTAAGTCTCTCAGTGTGTATATACTGTGTGATGTATGTCTCACGGTGTATATTCCCTGGCAGTTTACATTAATCACTGTTTAAGGTATTAAAGTGATCTTGACTGGTGGTGAACAGGTGACATGCGACCTTAATGACCCTCGTGTAGTAGATAGGCAGATCAACGTGACCAGGTGTGTGTTACACTTCGGTGTGAAGCACCAAACCCGTGCGTGCGTGTGCAAAAGGGGCGGTGCAGGCTCGACACTCCGTCCAGGGAACCAGAGGAAGGCTACTTCTTGCAAAGTTGCAGCAGTAATAACAGTCTGCTTGACAGCCCTCATAAATAAGGTCTAGTGAGACCAACCCTTGTGGCCCATGGTCTAGAACTTATTACCAAACATTATTATTATTATTATTATTATTATTATTATTATTATTATTATTATTATTATTATTATTATTATTATTTATTATTATTATTATTATTATTATTATTATTATATTATTATTTTTTATTATTATTATTATTATTATTATTATTATTATTATTATTATTATTATTATTATTATTATTATTATTATTATTATTATTATTATTATTATTATTATTTATTATTATTATTATTATTATTATTATTATTATTATTATTATTATTATTATTATTATTTATTATATTATTATTATTTATTATTATTATTATTATTATTATTATTATTATTATTATTATTATTATTATTATTATTATTATTATTATTATTATTATTATTATTATTATTATTATTATTATTATTATTGCCATTTTATCATTATTACTATTAATTATTATTATTATCCCTATTAATTATTATTATCATTACTATGTGAGGAATATCTGGTGTCAGTTCAGAGGCCATTACCAGGTATGGAGAAGGTCTTGGGGAAGCCAGGTACGGAAGAGGTGGTAATTAGTCTTGTAGCAAGAAATTGAAGTCATTATCTCCCACTTCAAGAGATGACTCCAGCATCCCTCTCCATCCCTCTATCCCCCACCCTCCCCCCACCCAGATTCCCCCTCCCCCACTCCCTTGCATACCCAACACCCTCTTCAGTAGTGGGTTGAAGATCTTATATCACTGACAGGCCATTCACCTCTCGTATGTATACATATATATATATATATATATATATATATATATATATATATATTATATATATATATATATATATATATATATATATATATATAATGTGTGTGTGTGTTAATTCAAGATTTATGTGGGCTAAAATAAGAGTGGAATGTGGGAAGTGGGTATTAGTAATTGTTTATACAACTGTGGAAGAGAAAAGACTAGAGGAGAGATAATAGATAGATAGATAAATAGATAGATAAGTAGACAGATAGATAGATAGAGAGAGACAGTGAGAGAGAGAGAGAGGAGAGAGAGAGAGAGAGAGAGAGAGAGAGAGAGAGAGAGAGGGAGAGAGAGAGAGAGAGAGAGAGAGAGAGAGAGAGAGAGAGAGAGAGAGAGAGAGAGAGAGAGAGAGAGAGAGAGAGAGAGAGAGATTGAGAGCTGTTAAGTGAGTGTTTGGCGTTTTGATCCAAGTGAACAAATAATTGTTGTAGAAGGTGCAGTAAGTAAGTTTGGGGATGTCAGAGGTAAGTTATAATGGTGGGTGTTTAGCTGACCTTTGTACACCAGATAATACATGGGACGTATTGACAACAATTTGTCGGGCTATGTATTAATAGATAAAACGTTAATGGGTAGACTTCTGGCTGTGTACGTGTTTACAGTGTAAACAGATACATCAGATCATTATTTAGTTGTAGCAACAGTGAAAGTAAGATGTAGATGGGATGCAAGGAGATCATCAGTAAGAGAGAGAGAGAGGCACAAGTTTATAAAATAGGGAAGGTATTTAATGTAAGATATATGTAAGTGTTGGGAGAACGATGGGCTGGAGAGAGCACAGGTAATGAGGAGGTTGAAGAGGGTTGTGGTTAACTTAAATATACGGTGTTAGAGTGTGTAGCAGAAGTTTGTGAGTGTTGGTGCTGGAGGCAAGAGGAGTGGATGCTGGAGGCAAGAGGAGTGGATGCTGGAATGTAGTAGAGAGAGTAATAAGGGGTAAAAATTTGGAATATGAGATATTTTACAATGTGTAAATGATATCCGGAGGGAGGAATATGTGGAGAGTAAAAGAGAAGTTTGAGAGTGGCGAGGGAGTGAAAAAAGAGAGCTCATGAGAGAGTGGGTAAAGTTTTATCAACGAATTTGGCTGATAATAAGAAAAGTTTTGGAGTGAGATCAGTATGCTAAGAAGTCAAAGAAATAACTTAGTTTGACAGTAAAAAAAAAATGAAAAGGGAGGCCAATAGGCAGGTAGCTGGAGGTACTGTAAAGATGGAGGGAATATTTTGAGGAATTCTTTAATGTTGGTGAAAAAATAGGCAGTGATTCCATGCACTGGACAGGGAGGAATAACATATTTTAGGAGTGAGGAGGAGCCAGATGTGAGAGAACTGGAGGTGCATGAGTCTGTGGATAAAATTAAAAGGGGTAAAACAGCTGTGATTGATGGGTTCAAGAAAGAAATAATTCCAGCAGTGTTCTCACAATTGAGGTTAAGTAAATTAGTTTACAATATGAAGCTAAAGACTTGTTTTCCTTGTAGACAGGCACCACATATGCCATATTCCACATGTCTTGCACTGTGCCAGCTTATAGTGCCATGCTGTAAACGTGTCTGCGATGTTTACACTTTACAAATTTATTGATGCTTAGCTGACATCAATGACACACTATTATATAGAAAGCTCCTTGTTATGCTGAGCATTTCCAGCAAATTAGGTCAGTTTTGTCCCAGGATGCGATCCACACCAGTCCATTAACACCGGTGTAAGGAAACACCCCCAATGTTTCAACCCTCTCCGGGAATCGAACCCGGACTCTTACCCTGTGAAGCGAGAGCTTCAGCCACCAGGCCACGGGACACCGTTAGGTTTTATCTATCTTCCTGAGGACTACGTCACTAGTGACTTGGAGCGTCCGTAACTTATTTTCGTCCTGGGCTATATGATTTTTGGAATTTTCCGGAATTTTTCTAGTAACTTCTAACCCTTTGGGGCTTAAACCCATATTTATGTTGTGTTCCTTTTACATCACAGAACCTCCATGGGGTAGACCTTTGCATTAATAAAAGGTTCTTTCCTGTAAATGTCTTCCCATGGCCATTTAATAGTACATTGGTAGAGTTTACACACAGTATGAAAAAACCACACAATGCACGTGATGCCATTTTTTGTGAAGACGTTTCTTCCACCAGGGACTTTTATCAACTGATAAAGTCCCTGGTGGGCGGAACGTCCTCACGATAGAGTACCATAACCGGTACTGTTTGTTTTATTTACAAGCAACAGTGTCTGGGTCACAACTAATATTCGAGAATGAAACACTGAAGAAACCACTGGTGGGCGAAACGTTTTCTCAATAAAGATTGCTAAATGTTACACAAGTGTCTCAATCTTCAACTTGTCGGTTTTCTTAAAACATTCCCATCACAACTAATATTCCAGGTTTTCTTTCAAGTTTAAAGCTGTCTTACACCCATAAACCACATGCTATTCTAAATGGGCTTCCAGATTTCCTGTAGCTGGCTGGCTTCTCTTACGAGGCACGTAAGTTCCACCGTCTTATAATAACTTGTTCATTTTTCCACTATAATCTACCTTGTTCATAATTACTATCGCATTTTCTTTGTCTGTTTCGTAAGGTGAAGTCCAGGATTTTTACTTAATTCATGGTATAACTTAACAAATCTTCGATGACAATTGTGTTGCAGAGGTCTGAGCAAGCTGAGTACGCATGGTTCGATCCCCAGAATGGTTGGAAACATTGGGCGTGTTTCCTTACACCTGCTGTCCATTTCACCTAGTAAGTAGGTACCTGGGTGTTAGTGTACTGGTGTGTGTGGCATCCTGAGAGTCAAGATTTAAGGACCACAGTGGAAATAAACAGACAGTCCTTGATGACGCCCTGACTTTCTTTGGTAATCATGGGTGGTTGTGGCATGCAAAGAGTATGTTACAATTTATTTGGCGTATGTCACACTTCCATATAGGCTGCCTCCCAACCAGCGAACCAGGAGCTAAGGGTTTAACGATCGATAGGGTACCCATTGTTAAATCAGCACCTTGGTTCATTGACCAATCACAGGCAAGCTTGCCAGAGCTGAAGCAACGTGGTTCACTTGCGGTAAGCATTGGCAGACTTGCCTACCTGCTGGTTGAGTACAGTGCTCTCTGGCTTCTGCTTTGCCATCTGTCACCGTGGTGTACACTTATTATTCTATCTGTACATATTGTACATAATGTACATATCTGTATATAGTGGGTGAAGCCAAAATATACATTATCAAACCTATAGACACGACCTACTTCCACTAGTTGTCTTTTCCATTGGTGACTCCGCCTACCACTGCTCCACCTCATCTGTCATCAGTATATAAGCTCCAACTCCTCGAATATGCTGCACTTTTATCAGGATTGATTGGCTAGACACATTGACTCCAGGCTGAGGGACTGATTACCTCAAACTCCTCCTCATCTCTGATCTTTCTCTGCACTGGACTGAAGAAGCCACTGGCTGGCGACACGTTTCCAGAATAAAGATTCCCAAGTGTTGCACACGTGTCTCAATTAACAACCCTCCCAGGGTTAAAAATCCTAACAAAATCTTATTTTAACCCCTTCTCATGTAGCAGTAAGACCAGGTTATCTTGCAAACAATACAAAGGCACAGTGCCACTGGAACAACACAAATAGATGATTAAGACATATGTGCAACAGTTGGGTATCTTTATTGGTGAAACGTTTCGCCTACACGGTAGGCTTCTCCAGTAGTGAAATGAAGATGATGTAATCAGTCCGTCAACCTTGGAGAACAGTATTTGAGGTGGTCAGTCCCTCACCTGGAGAAGAGTTCAGCTCAATATTTTGATGTTCGTTGTTTTTAAAACCGTTGTCGTTTAACTAAAGAACAATTCTCGCATTTGAGATTAGCAATTGCAAGTTGATAGAGTGTTGCAGAAGCCAGTGTGAAGGCACACTGGTCTCCACCTCCACTGAGGTAAACTGTGCACTGACGAGTTCGTTCTATCAGTCGAGATAACACTTTGTGAAGTATTTACTAACAGTTGGAAAGTTCCCCCGGGAGGTGGAGTTGAGAGGCAAGAATAGTGGTGGTGGTGGTGGTGGTGGTGCTGGTGGTGTTTTGTTCGTCAGCAAACATGTCAGGTATCTCCTGACACAGGTCTTTGTTGACGACGATAGTGGTGGTTGTGGTGGTGTTTTGTGGGTCAGGAAACAACAGTGGGTCCTGGCACAGGTCTTCTTGAAATAACTCATAACATGTTAAGGCTACACTGGCTTATCCCAACTAGGCTTTACACCACATTTAAATATTAGAGAATTATTATTATTATTATTATTATTATTATTATTATTATTATTATTATTATTATTATTATTATTATTATTATTATTATTAAGATAGCTCACCACCACTGTTGTGTAAAACAGCCCACCACCACCACTGGTGTGGAGAAATTTTCTCCAACCATGGAGGTGGGACGACCCCACTCAAAGGGGCTGTGACCCCCTCTCTCTGCTTTCCCCACACTGGAGAGTAAGGGAGGGGGATGATCTA
This sequence comes from Cherax quadricarinatus, assembly GCF_026875155.1. Taxonomy (NCBI): domain Eukaryota; kingdom Metazoa; phylum Arthropoda; class Malacostraca; order Decapoda; family Parastacidae; genus Cherax; species Cherax quadricarinatus. Next base: position 16,178,745 of record NC_069483.1, read on the forward strand.
TCCTTTTTTGCACTAGCAGAGATGAAATAAATTCAAATGTCTTAAAAGCACTGTTCTTACTAAGCAGTATTTAGATTCAATGGTGTGTAAAAGATTGCAGGAATATCTGTAGTCTTTTAAAAACTCGTGTTAGTCTGGAGATGTTGCTATTTCCCAAAACCAGGAAAAATTTGAGATAATTTTCTTCTAAACTGTTAATATAGCTAGTGGTATTATCCTTCTTACCCGGCACCTGAGACTCGAGGAATGCACTCTTCTTGGTTCGACTGAGTCACCAGAGACAGCAACTACACCTGTAGGCATCGTGTCAGCAGATAACAGTCGATAAAATAAAGGGAAGAGGTTGCAACAGGCGGATTGCAGTTTGATTTCGACCAGTGAACATATGATGAAATGGCCGGGTGCTATCCGGCCGGGCCACAACAACACTGAACGCAGAAACATTCGTGGCTGTATTGATGTGCATTCGTGAATCTTGAGTCATGCACCGACGATCTCTAGGAAGGACTGTGGAAGAGATAAGAAATACGTAACTCTCCTCTGCCCACGAGCACCAGACTCTTCCTGCAGTGAATAATTAATGACTATTAACGAGGCGACATATGTCTAGTAGACGACAGAAGCGAAGACTCCAGGACGCCACTCTTCATCTCAAGCCAACGATAACGATCTCTCTTCGATGTTGTAACGTCACCGTCTCCCGTTACAATGAGCCAGGTAAGTCACTATTCTTACCCAGCATCCTACTCCATACCGCTGCAGTTCCTAGGGCCCATATTAGGTGAATAGGGCTAACCACTGAAGGCCGTGATGTGCGGGCCCAAGCCCAAAACACAGGTACGGATCACGCACGACAACCAGGTGATATACCTGACATACATGTATAATATATGACAGCAGAGCCAGTATTAACCCTAGTTATGATCACCTGCCTTTCAGCCATGGTGGGTAAATAGACAGCAGACTACAGAGGTGATACCCTGGCAGAAGCTGCAGCTGTTCTGAGATGTCACCAACGAAGATGAGTATCTTGCCATACAATGGTCCGATTATAAAAATTATTGTACTCATCTCAAACAAAATCCCAAACAATTGGTGTGTAAAACAGACCGCCAGCACCAACCCACCACTGTGTAAAACAGCCCACAAACACCGACCCACTACTGAGTAAAAGCACCGACCCACCACTGTGTAAAATCGTACCTCTCATCAAGCCTCGGGAAATGAGGCAGTGCAAGAGAGTTTGACAAGACGGGCGTGACCAGCATCATAGTGACTGCAGCCTCCATGGTGGTAACCTTGCTGTCACACCTGACTGCAGCCTCCATGGTGGTAACCTTGCTGTCACACCTGACTGCAGCATCCATGGTGGTAACCTTGCTGTCACACCTGACTGCAGCCTCCATGGTGGTAACCTTGCTGTCACACCTGACTGCAGCATCCATGGTGGTAACCTTGCTGTCACACCTGACTGCAGCCTCCATGGTGGTAACCTTGCTCTCACACCTGACTGCAGCCTCCATGGTGGTAACCTTGCTCTCACACCTGACTGCAGCCTCCATGGTGGTAACCTTGCTGTCACACCTGACTGCAGCCTCCAAGGTGGTAACCTTGCTCTCACACCTGACTGCAGCCTCCATGGTGGTAACCTTGCTGTCACACCTGACTGCAGCATCCATGGTGGTAACCTTGCTGTCACACCTGACTGCAGCCTCCATGGTGGTAACCTTGCTCTCACACCTGACTGCAGCCTCCATGGTGGTAACCTTGCTCTCACACCTGACTGCAGCCTCCATGGTGGTAACCTTGCTGTCACACCTGATTGCAGCCTCCATGGTGGTAACCTTGCTCTCACACCTGACTGCAGCCTCCATGGTGGTAACCTTGCTCTCACACCTGACTGCAACCTCCATGGTGGTAACCTTGCTCTCACACCTGACTGCAGCCTCCATGGTGGTAACCTTGCTGTCACACCTGACTGCAGCCTCCATGGTGGTAACCTTGCTCTCACACCTGACTGCAGCCTCCAAGGTGGTAACCTTGCTCTCACTCCTGACTGCAGCCTCACAGGTGGTAACCTTGCTGTCACACCTGACTATTATGTCATGTGATGAACCTGGGACTGATAGAGGCTGCCAGGGGTGTAGTGCTGCAGGGGTAATACATGTCAAGTGTTGCAGTGAGATGTGTGGATAGGACTGTGTTTAAAGGAGAGTGTGCCAGCCTGGCCACAGGGCTCCGTGGCCTGGTGGCGAAGCTCTCGCTTCACACGATGAGTGCCCAGGTTCGATTCAGGGCAGGGTGGTAACATTTCGACGCGTTTCCCTACAATTGTTGTCCTAGTCATCTAGCAAGTAGGTACATGGGTGTTAGTCGACTGGTGTTGGTCGCATCCTGGGGGACAAGACTGAGAACCCCCAATGGAAATTAGATAGACAGTCCCTCGATGACGCACTGCCTTTCTTGGGCTATCCTGGGTGGCTAACACTCCTACCTTTTGGGAAGGACCTACTTTCACTGGGGAATCCCGTCTACCAGTGACTATGCCCTCGTCTGCTACACGTCCCTATCCACTGACGCCTATATAACCGTCAGTCTTCTTGCCTTTGTTCCAGAATCTCTACCACCACGGTGCTCTCAACACCAATTCCAACCTCATCTTTAGTATATCGTTCTACTGTCTTCTAATTATGTCCAAGAATCTGTATTGATAAAGCCACTGGATGGCGAAACGTCTACAATAAAGATATCCAGATGTTGCAAATGTGTCTTAACTTTCGTCAGGATAGCTGATGAACAAGGAGGCTTTAGCAAGGGTAGGGGGTGTGTAGATCTAGTGTTTACAGTGAAACATATAGGTGAAGAGCATTCAGATAAGGGTAAAGAGGTTTTCGTGGCATTTATGGATTTTGAAAAGATGTATGACAGGGTGGATAGGGGGGCAATGTGGTAGATGTTGTAAATGTATGGAATAGGAGGTAGGTTAATGTAAACAGTGAAGAGTTTATACGAGGATGGTGAGGCTCAGGTTAGAGTATGTCGGCGAGAGGGAGATTATTTCCAAGGAAAAGCAGGCATTAGACAAGGATGTGTGATGTCTCCGTGGTTGTTCAATATATTTATAAATGGGGTTGTAAGAGAAGTGAATGTTTGGGTGTTGGCAAGAGGTGTGGGGTTAAAAGATAAAGAATCTAACACAAAGTGGGAGTTGTCACAGTTGCTCATTGCTGATGACACTGTGCTTTTGGGAGACTCTGAAGAGAAGTTGCAGAGGTTGGTGGATGAGTTTGGTAAGGTATGTAAGAGAAGGAAATTAAAAGTGAATATAGGAAAGCGTAAGGCGATAAGAATAACAAAAAAATTAGGTAACAAAAGATTGGATATCAGATTGGAGAGAGTATGGAGAAGGTGAATGTATTCAGATATTTAGGAGTGGACGTGTCAGCAGATGAGTCTATTAAAGATGACGTGAATCATAGAATTGATGAGGGAAAAAATGTGAGTGATGCACTGAGGAGTCTGTGGAAGCAAAGAAGGGAATGTATGAGAGTATAGTTTTACCAACGCTCTTATATGGGTGTGAAACATGGGTGGTGAATGTTGCAACGAGGAGAAGGCTGGAGGCAGTTGAGATGTCATGTCTGAGGGCAATGTGTGGTGTGAATATTATGCAGAAAATTCGTAGTTTGGAAACTAGGAGAAGGTGTGGGATTACCAAAACTGTTGTCCAGAGGGCTGAGGAAGGGTTGTTGAGGTGGTTCGGACATGTGGAAAGGCTGAAACAAAATAGAATGACCTCGAGAGTGTATAAAGCTGTAGTGGAGGGAAGGCGGGGTAAGGGTCGGCCTAGGAAAGGTTTTGTGTGCGAGGGGCTTGGACTTCCAGCAAGCATGCGTGAGCATGTTAGATAGGAGTGAATGGAGACAAATAGTTTTTAGGACTTGACGTGCTGTTGGAGTGTGAGCAAAGTAACATTTATGAAGGGATTCAGGGAAACCGGCAGTCCAGACTTGAGTCCTGGAAATGGGAAGTACAGTGCCTGCACTCTGAAGGAGGAGTCTTAATGTTGCAGTTTTATAATTATAGTGTAAGCACACCTCTGGCAGGACAGTGATGGAGTGAATGATGGTGAAAGTTTTTCTTTTACGGGCCACCCTGCCTTGGTGGGAGACGGCCGATGTATTAATAATAAGCATATATATATATATATATATATATATATATATATATATATATATATATATATATATATATATATATATATATATATATATATATATACATATATATATATATATATATATATATATATATATATATTATATATATATATATATATATATATAATATATATATATACAAACACTAGGCAAAACAAAACTTTGCAATACATTGTGACATAACGTTAAAAGTATTTCAGATAGGACTTAGAGAGGGAGTGTTGCAACTGCTTGTTGCAGAAGGATTATCTCCCTTTACTTTAATACTGCATCCCTTACCCGCCCACACTACACTGACTCTTACCCGCCCACACTACACTGACTCTTACCCGCCCACACTACACTGACTCTTACCCGCCCACACTACACTGACTCTTACCCGCCCACACTACACTGACTCTTACCCGCCCACACTACACTGACTCTTACCCGCCCACACTACACTGACTCTTACCCGCCCACACTACACTGACTCTTACCCGCCCACACTACACTGACTCTTACCCGCCCACACTACACTGACTCTTACCCGCCCACACTAAACTGACTCTTACCCGCCTAAACCTACACTGACTATTACCGAACCCCCACATTTCACTGCTCTTCCCCCCCCCAAAACTACATTTGACTCTTCCCCGCCCAATTTACCTAAAACCTTACCCCCCCCAACTACACTGACTCTTACCCGCCCCCACTACACTGACTTTTAACCCCCCCCCACTACATGACTCTTCCCCGCCCCAAAAACTACCCCTGACTTTACCCGCCCACACAAACACTGACTCTTCCCCTCCACACTACCTGTTTACCCCCCCCCACACTACACTGACCTTCCCCTTCCCACACTACACGACCTTACCCGCCCAACAACTACACTACTCTTCCCCCGCCCCACACTACACTGACTTTTCCCCCGCCCACACAAACCCTGACTTTAACCCCCCCCCACACTACCCCTGACTCTTACCCGTCCATTTACACTGACTTTACCCGCCCCACTACACTGCTCAAAAACCCCCCACACTACACGGGACTCTTACCCCCCCCACCTACACTGACTCTTACCCGCCCAACCCCCCTACACGGGGACTTTACCCCCCCAACACAACATTTAATCTTCCCCGCCCCACTACTTTGACTCTTCCCCAACCCCACACACACGGGAATTTACCCCCCCACCTACACTGACCTTACCCCCCCACATTTAACTGACTTTTCCCCGGCCCAAAAACAACACTGACCTTACCCCCCCACAAAACATAAATTTCCCCACCCACACTACCTGACTTTTTAACCCGCCCACACTAAAATGACTTTTTCCCCCGGCCCAAACAACACTGACTCTTACCCGCCAAAATCACTGACCTTCCCCCGCCCACACTACCCCGGCTTTTCCCCCGCCCACATTTAACACTAAACCTTACCCCCCCCAAACAACACTAACTCTTCCCCCCCCCCAAAAAACTACACAAACTCTTACCCGCCCACAAAAACCCCCTGACTCTTACCCCCCCCAAAACTACACTGACTCTTACCCGCCCACACAAAACTGACTTTCCCCGCCCACACTAAAAGACTTTACCCGCCCAAATACACGGACTCTTACCCCCCCAAAAAACTACACTGACCCTACCCCCCACACTAAAATGCCTTTCCCGCCCACCTCCCAACGACTCTTACCCCCCACCTACACTGACCCTTAAACCCCCCCACTACCTGACTTTTTACCCCCCCCAAAACTACATAAACTCTTACCCGCCCACATTTCACTAAATCTTACCCCACCAAACTACACTGATCTTACCCCCCCAACTAAAAGGGATTTTAAACCGCCCAAACTACCTGATTTCCCTTCCCGCCCCCAAACTACAGGGACTTTTTCCCGCCCCCACAAACACTGACTCTTACCCCCCAAACTACATGACCTTACCCGCCCACCCCAACACTGAATTTACCCCCCCAAAACTAAAAAACTGACTTTTAAACCCTCCCAAATTTAAAAATGATTTTTTACCCCCCCAAAACTCCCTTGCTTTTAACCCGCCCAAAACCCCCAACGGGACTCTTCCCCCCACACAACTACATGACTCTTACCCCCCACAAACACTGAAGCAAAAACCCGCCCAAAAAATACACTGCTCTTACCCCCCCAAACCCTAACTGACTCTTAACCCGCCCAAACTAAAATAAATTTTTCCCCACCCAAATACACTGACTCTTACCCGCCCCCCCTAAAACTGACTTTTAAACCCCCCCCACACTACACGGGATTTCTTCCCCGCCCACATTCCCCCTTATTTCTTCCCCGCCCACACTACACTGACTCTTCCCCCCCCACAACACGACTCTTACCCCCCACACAAAAAGACTTTCCCCCGCCCACACACACTGACTTTTAAACCCGCCCAAACTACACTGACTCTTTCCCCCCCCAAAAAACCTTTGACCTTACCCCCCACACTACACTGACTCTTAGCCCCCCCAATACACTGACCCCTTACCCCCCACACTAAAACTGACTCTTACCCACCCAAAATACATGATCTTACCCCCCCCACATTTACACGGGAACTCTTCCCCCGCCCCCCTACACGGCCCTTTTTCCCGCCCAAACAACACTGACTTTTCCCCCCCAACATACACTGCTTTCCCCCCAAAATACATTTGACTCTTCCCCGCCCAAACTACACGGGACCTTACCCCCCCACACTCCCCCCCCCCGACTCTTCCCCCCCAAACCACTACACGACTTTTAAACCCGCCCCCCAAAAAATGAATTTTACCCCCCCAAACTAACTACCTTACCCTCCCAAAAACAATGACTTTTCCCCCGGCCCAAATTTTACACTGACTCTTACCCCCCCAAAACTACACTGATTTTCCCTTTCCCCCCACTACACTGACTCTTACCCGCCCCACTACCCCTGAAGCTTACCCGCCCAAATTTCACGACTCTTACCCCCCCAAAACTTAAACTAAACTTTACCCGCCCAAACTACACGATTCTTACCCGCCCAAACTACAATGACTTTTAAACCCGCCCACAATCACTAAACCTTTTACCCCCCCACCTACACTGCCCCTTACCCCCCCCACGCTAAAACTGGTCTTACCCCCCCCCACACTAAAACGGGCCCTCTTCCCTTTCCCACGCTACACTGACTTTTCCCCGCCCACATTTCCTGACTCTTCCCCGCCATATTTACAAAAAATTTACCCGCCCACACAAACACTGACTCTTACCCCCCCCACTTACAAAGGACTCTTACCCGCCCACCCCCCCTACACTGATTTCAAACCACCCCAAAACCTACACTGACTTACCCGCCCACGCTACCTGACTCTTACCCCCCCAAAATAAAAGGGAATTTACCCGCCCACACTACATTTACCTTACCCCCCCAAAATACCCTGACTCACCCGCCCACATAAAAACGACTCTTACCCGCCCCCACTACATTTGACTCTTACCTGCCCCGTTTACATTTACTTTTTAAAACCTGCCCACGCTACACTGCCTTACCCCGCCCACACTAAAAGGAATTTTAAACCCCCCCCACACTACACTGACCCCTTACCTCCCCACGCTCACTGATCTTCCCCCCGCCCCAAAAAACCTGCCTCTTACCTGCCCACCTACACGGGCGTTTCCCGCCCACACTGCATTTGATTTTAAACCCCCCCCACACTACACGGACTTTTACCCGCCCACATACACTGACCCCTTCCCTGCCCCCACGCTACACTGATTTCTTACCCCCCCCAACTACCCTGCCTTCCCTGCCCACGCAACACTGACTTTTAAAACTCCCCCGCTCACGACTCTTACCTCACTGAAGCTTACCCGCCCAAACTACACTGACTCTTACCCGCCCAAACTACACTGACTCTTACCCGCCCAAACTACACTGATTCTTACCCGCCCAAACTACACTGACTCTTACCGCCACACTAACGGACTCTTTCCCGCCCACACTACACTGACTTTACCCCCCCACGCTACAGGGCTCTTACCCGCCCCACTACACTGACTCTTACCTGCCCACGCTACATGCTCTTACCCGCCCACACTACATGACTCTTACCCGTCCCACTACACAGACTTTCCCCGCCCACACTACCTGACTCTTACCCGCCCACTCTACACTGACTCTTACCCGCCCACACTACACTGACTCTTACCAGCCCACACTACACTGACTTACCCGCCCACGCTACACTGACTTTTAAACCCGCCCACACTACACTGACTCAAACCGCCCACACTACACTGACTCTTACCGCCCCCCCACTTACACGGACTCTTACCCGCCCACACTACACTGACTCTTACCCGCCCACACTAAAATGACTCTTACCCGCCCACCTACACTGACTTTTACTCCCCCTTTGCCCACTCCCCGTTTACACTGACTCTTACCCCCCCCACACACTCGACTCTTACCCGCCAACTCACATGACTCTTACCTGCCCACGCTACACTGACTCTTACCCCCCCCACACAACATGACTCTACCTGCCCACACTACACTGGCTGTTACCCGCCCACACTGCACTGACTTTACCGCCCACACTGACTGCTTACCCGCCCACACTACACTGACTCTTACCTGCCCACGCTACACTGATATTACCCCCACAACAACTGACTCTTACCCGCCCACACTACACTGACTCTTACCCGCCCACGCTACACTGGCTCTTACCCGCCCACACTACACTGACTCTTACCTGCCCACGCTACACTGACTCTTACCCGCCCCACCTCCCTGACTCTTACCTGCCCACTACACTGACTCTTACCGCCCACATACACTGACTCTTACTGCCACGCTACACTGACTCTTACCTGCCCACCTACACTGACTCTTACCGCCCACACTACACTGCTTTATCTGCCCACGCTACACTGACTCTTACCCGCCCACACTACACTGACTCTTACCCGCCCACACTACACTGACTCTTACCTGCCCACGCTACACTGACTCTTACCTGCCCACGCTACACTGACTCTTACCTGCCCACGCTACACTGACTCTTACCCGCCCACGCTACACTGACTCTTACCTGCCCACGCTACACTGGCTCTTACCCGCCCACACTACCCTGACTCTTACCTGCCCACACTACACTGACTCTTACCTGCCCACGCTACACTGACTCTTACCCGCCCACACTACACTGGCTCTTACCTGCCCACGCGCTACATGACTCTTACCTGCCACGCTACACTGACTCTTACCCGCCCACACAACACTGACTCTTACCTGCCCACACTACACTGGCTGTTACCCGCCCACACTGCACTGACTCTTACCCGCCCACACTACACTGACTCTTACCTGCCCACGCTACACTGACTTTTACCCGCCCACGCTACACTGACTCTTACCCGCCCACACTACACTGACTCTTACCCGCCCACACTACACTGACTCTTACCCGCCCACACTACACTAAATCTTACCCCCCCAAAACTACACTGACTCTTACCGCCCAAACTACATGACTCTTACCGCCCAAACTACACTGACCTTACCCGCCCAGCTACACTGACTCTTACCCGCCCACACTACATGATTTTTACCCGCCACATACACTGACTCTTACCGCCCACACTACACTGACTCTTACCCGCCCACACTACACTGACTCTTACCTGCCCTCGCTAAACAACTGATCTTACCCGCCCAAACTACACTGACTCTTACCGCCCACTACACTGACCTTTACCGCCCACTACAACCTGACTCTTAACCCCCCCACACTACACTGGCTTTACCGCCCACACTCACTGACTCTTACCCGCCCACCTACACTGACTCTTACCCCCACACTACACTGACTCTTACCCGCCCAAAACTAAAAGACTCTTATCCGCCCCAAACTACACTGACTCTTACCCGCCCCACACTACACTGACTCTTACCCGCCCAAATACACTGACTCTTACCCGCCAAACTACACTGACTCTTACCCGCCACATTCACACTACATGACTCTTACCCGCCAACTACACGGACTCTTACCCCCCACCACATTACACTAAATCTTACCCGCCCAACTACATGACTCTTACCCCCAAACTACAAGGGACTCTTACCCGCCCAAACTACACTAAATCTTACCGCCCCTACATAATTACGACACTGACTCTTACCCGCCCACATACCTGACTCTTACCCGCCCAAAATACACTGAACTTTCCCCGCCCAACTACAACCCCAAGCCTTACTCCCGCCCAAACTCACTGACTCTTACCGCCCAAACTACACTGACTCTTACCCGCCCCAAACACTGATCTTCCCCGCCCACTACACTGACTCTTACCCGCCCACACTACATGACTCTTACCCGCCACCTACACTGACTCTTCCCCGCCCACGCTACACGGGCTCTTACCGCCCACATACACTGACTCTTACCGCCACACTACACGACTCTTACCCGCCCACACTACACTGACTCTTACCCGCCCACACTACACTGACTCTTACCCGCCCACACTACACTAAACTCTTACCCCCCCACACTTCACTGATTTCTTACCCGCCCACACTACACTGACTCTTCCCAGCCCACACTACCTGACCTTACCCGCCCACCTACACTGACTCTTACCCCCCACACTACTGACTCTTACCCGCCCAACTACATGACTCTTCCGCCCACTACACTGGATCTTACCCGCCACACTACACTGACTCTTACCCCCCACATACACTGACTCTTCCCCGCCCACACTACACTGACTCTTACCCGCCCACAACTACACTGCTCTTACCGGCCCACACTACACTGACTCTTACCGCCCACCTACACTGTTTACCCGCCCACACTCACTGACTCTTACCCGCCCACACTACACTGACTCTTACCGCCCACCTACACTGACTTTTACCCCCACGTACACTGACTCTTACCCGCCCACACTACACTGACTCTTCCCCGCCCACACTACACGGGACTCTTACCCGCCCACACTCACTGACTCTTACCCGTCCACGCTACACTGAATCTTTACCGCCCACACTACACTGACTCTTACCGCCCACCTACACTGACTCTTACCGCCCAACTACAATGACTCTTACGCCCACCGCTCCCCCACTCGACTCTTACCCGCCCACACTACATGACTCTTACCGCCCCACCTACATGACTCTTACCGCCCACTACATGACCTTACCCCCCACACTTACACTGACTCTTACTGCCCAACGCTACATTGCTCTTACCGCCCACACTAAAACTGATCTTACCCGCCCACACTACACTGACTCTTACCTGCCCACCTACACGACTCTTACCGCCCAAATCCCTTTCCCCCCTACTGATCTTACCCGCCCACACTACACTAAATTTTAAAATGCCCACGCACACTGATCTTCCCCGCCCACGCTACACTGCCCTCTTTCCGCCCACATACACTGACTCTTACCGCCCACCTACACTGACTCTTCCCCGCCCACCTACAGGGTCTTACCCGCCCACATACTGACTTTTAAACCTGCCCACACTACACTGACTCTTACCTGCCCACGCTACACTGACTCTTACCCGCCCACACTACACTGGCTCTTACCTGCCCACGCTACACTGACTCTTACCCGCCCCACAACACTGACTCTTCCCTGCCCACCTACACGGGCTTTACCGCCCACACTCACTGACTCTTACCCGCCCACATACCTGACTCTTACCTGCCCACGCTACACTGACTTTTACCCACCCACGCTACACTGACTCTTACCCGCCCACACTACACTGACTCTTACCCGCCCACACTACACTGACTCTTACCCGCCCACACTACATGACTCTTACCGCCCAACTACACTGACTCTTACTGCCCACCTACACTACTCTTACCTGCCCACCCCTAAAACTGGACTTTTTCCCGCCCACCTACCCTGACTCTTCCCTGCCCACCTACACTGATCTTACCTGCCCACGCTACACTGACTCTTACCCGCCCACACTACACTGACTCTTACCTGCCCACGCTACACTGACTCTTACCCGCCCACACTACACTGACTCTTACCTGCCCACCTACACTGGCTTTCCCCGCCCAAACGCACCTGACTCTCCCCGCCCACATACACTGACTCTTACCTGCCCACGCTACATGACTTTACCCCACGCTACACTGACTCTTACCCGCCCACACTACACTGCTCTTACCGCCCACCATACACTGACTCTTACCCGCCCACACTACACTGACTCTTACCGCCCACCTACACTGACTTTTTACCGCCCACATACACTGACTCTTACCCGCCCACACTACACTGACTCTTACCCGCCCACACTACACTGACTCTTACCTGCCCACGCTACACTGACTCTTACCTGCCCACGCTACACTGGCTCTTACCCGCCCACACTACCCTGACTCTTACCTGCCCCCCTTTACATGACTCTTACCTGCCACGCTACACTGACTCTTACGCCCACATACACTGACTCTTACCTGCCCACGTTTCATTGACTCTTACCGCCACCACACTGACTCTTACCGCCCACACTACACGGGCTTTACCGCCCACCTCACTGACTCTTACCCGCCCACACTACACTGACTCTTACCGCCCACCTACACTGACTTTTACCACCACGCTACACTGACTCTTACCCGCCCCCCTACACTGACTCTTACCCGCCCACCTACATGACTCTTACCCGCCCACCCGCTACACTGACTCTTACCTGCCCACGCTACATGGCTCTTACCGCCCACACTACCTGCTCTTACCCGCCCACACTACCTGACTCTTACCTGCCCACACTACACTGACTCTTACCCCCGCCCACAACTACCCATGACTCTTTACCTGCCCACGCTCATGACTCTTACCGCCCACTAAAATGACTCTTCCCCGCCCACACTACACGGGCTCTTACCTGCCCACGCTCACTGACTCTTCCCTGCCCCGCTACACTGCTCTTCCCCGCCCACGCTACATGGACTCTTACCCGCCCACGCTACACTGACTCTTACCTGCCCACGCTACACTGGCTCTTACCCGCCCACACTACACTGACTCTTACCCGCCCACACTACACTGACTCTTACCTGCCCACGCTACACTGACTCTTACCCGCCACACTACACTGACTCTTCCCGCCCCACTACACTGACTCTTACCCCCCCACACCTACACTAACCCCTTACCTGCCCAGCTACACTGACTCTTACCCGCCACACTACACTGACTCTTACCCGCCCCCCACTACACTGACTCTTACTGCCCACGCTACATGACTTTTACCTCCCAAAGCTCAACTGACTCTTACCCGCCCACTCACACTGACTTTTTCCCGCCCCACACTACATGACTCTTACCCGCCCACGCTACACTGACTCTTACCTGCCCAGCTACACTGACTCTTACCCGCCCCACTACACTGACTCTACCCGCCCACGCTACATGACTCTTTACCTGCCCACGCTACCTGCTCTTACCTGCCCACGCTACACGACTCTTACCTGCCCACACTACATGACTTTCCCTGCCCACGCTACACTGACTCTACCCTGCCCACGCTACATGTCTTACCGCCCACACTACACTGACTCTTACCCGCCCACACTACACTAAACTCTTACCTGCCCGCCTACACTGACTCTTACCGCCCACACTACACTGACTCTTACTGCCCACGCTAAAACTGACTTTTATCTGCCCACGCACACTGACTTTACCCGGCCCACACTACACTGACTCTACCTGCCCCACACTACACTGACTCTTACGCCCACGCTACACTGCTCTTACCCCCACCTACACTGACTCTTCCCTGCCCACGCTACACTGACTCTTCCCGCCCACAATATCACTGACTCTTACCGCCCACGCTACAGGGCTCTTACCGCCCACGCTACACTGACTCTTACCGCCCACTGGTTTACCTGATTCCTGTTTTCCCACGCCCGATTTATGGTCATGTACCGGCCCCACGGGCTTACCCCCCCATCCCTAAATTCTGGTCTTGTTTTCCCAACTCACGTAACGTTTTCTTACTCCACTTAAACCTTTCGCCAACTCATGACTCTTAAGAGAAACGTTTTCCGCCCAAGTAACTTCTAGTCAAATACAGAGCCACCCCAATAAGTATGATAATTACTTTGGGGGCAATCCCTCCAGCCAGAAGAGTCTACTCCCCGTCCAATTTCCCCTGGAATAATTATACTCTTCTCCAGGTGAGGGACTGACCACCTCAAATAATTTTTCCAGTAACTACTTGCTCTACTGTATTTGCCCTGAAGAAATTACTGCTTAACGTGTGTTTTAACTTAATTTTCGGTATTTACACAATTATCACAAAATTTTATCTATAGTTGGTTGCCCCCTACTTAGGGGGATTGCATGGGCCCATTTGTCTTCAAGAAGGTGTGGACCTTCCAACAGGTAACCTGACCCCCCCAGGTTGGTTCGTACTTCGTTTACGTGTTCCCAGCAGTTCAGGGCCGGGTTGATCAGGCCCTTGATGGTAACAAATATAACAAATTGACTAGTGTGCATAATATGGGATTGAAGCCGATTGATTGAAGCAAGTGGGAAGCAAAATGTTAGAAGGTGGGTTGATGCAGATATACGATGTTGAAGCAAGATGTAACAAGATGGTGAAGCCAAGATGATAAAGGCAAGATGATGAAGAAAGATGATGAAGCAAGGGGATGAAGCAAGATGTTGAAGCAAAGTGATGAAGAAGATGTTTGACCCAAGGGGAGAAGCAAGATGATGAAAGATGGTGAAGCAGATGATGAAGAAGATGATGAAGCAAGATTGAAGCAAGATGGTGAAGCAAGTTTGTTTGAAGCAAGATGATGAAGCAAGATGTTGAGCAAGAGATTGAAGCAAGATAATGAAGCAAGTGTGAAGCAAGATGAGGGAAGCAAGATGATTAAAAGCAAGATGATGAAGCAAGATGGTTGAAGCAAGATGATGAAGCAAGATGTAAAGAAAGTAATGAAGCAAGATGATGAAGCAAGATGATGAAGCAAGATGATGAAGCAAGATGATGAAGCAAGATGATGAAGCAAGATGATGAAGCAAGATGATGAAGCAAGATGATGAAGCAAGATGATGAAGCAAGATGATGAAGCAAGATGATGAAGCAAGATGAAGCAAGATGATGAAGCAAGATGAAGCAAGATGAAGCAAGATGATGAAGCAAGATGAAGCAAGATGATGAAGCAAGATGAAGCAAGATGATGAAGCAAGATGATGAAGCAAGATGAAGCAAGATGAAGCAAGATGATGAAGCAAGATGAAGCAAGATGAAGCAAGATGATGAAGCAAGATGAAGCAAGATGAAGCAAGATGAAGCAAGGTGAAGCAAGATGAAGCAAGGTGAAGCAAGATGAAGCAAGTTGAAGCAAGATGATGAAGCAAGATGAAGCAAGATGAAGCAAGGGTGAAGCAAGTTTGAAGGGCAAGGTGAAGCAAGATGAAGCAAGGTGAAGCAAGATGAAGCAAGATGAAGCAAGATGGAGCAAGATGAAGCAAGATGAAGCAAGATGGAGCAAGATGAAGCAAGATGAAGCAAGATGAAGCAAGGTGAAGCAAGATGAAGCAAGGTGAAGCAAGTTTGAAAGCAAGGTGAAGCAAGATGAAGCAAGATGAAGCAAGATTAAGCAAGGTGAAGCAAGATGAAGCAAGATGAAGCAAGATGAAGAAAGATGAAGCAAGATGAAGAAAGGGTTTGAAGCAAGATGAAGCAAGATGAAGCAAATGAAGCAAGATGATGAAGCAAGATGAAGAAAGGGATGAAGCAAGATGAAGCAAGGTGAAGCAAGATGAGCAAGATGAAGCAAGGTGAAGCAAGATGAATCAGATGAAGCAAGGTGTAAGCAAGATGAAGCAAGATGAAGCAAGATAAAAGCAAGATGAAGCAAGGTGAAGCAAGATGAAGCAAGATGAAGCAAGATGAAGCAAGATGAAGCAAGGTGAAGCAAGATGAAGCAAGATGAAGCAAGGTGAAGCAAGATGAAGCAAGATGAAGCAAGATGAAGCAAGATGAAGCAAGATGAAGCAAGATGAAGCAAGGTGAAGCAAGATGAAGCAAGATGAAGCAAGATGAAGCAAGATGAAGCAAGATGAAGCAAGATGAAGCAAGATGAAGCAAGATGAAGCAAGATGAAGAAAGGGAGGGAAGCAAGATAAAGCAAGATGAAGCAAGATAAAGCAAGATAAAGCAAGATGAAGCAAGATGAAGCAAGATAAACATACGTGGACATAACTAAGCACCTCACACAAGGTCTCACACAATATTCTTAACTTACAATCTGAGATTATCAACTATCATAGAGTAAAATAATATAAATTACTGAGAGATGTACACATTGTAATGTATATACACTGAGATATACACCTCTCAGTATGTATACACAGAGAGATACACCCCTCTCAATGTATATGCATTGAGAAATACATCTCTCAATGTATGTATAGTGATATCCACCCCACTCAGTATATACACTGAGAAACTCACACCTCTCAGTATATATACACTGAGAAACACCTCTCAGTGTATATACACTGAGAAACACCTCTCAATATAAACACTTTTAATAAACATTAAAACTCATCTCAAATTATATCTCAGTTATTAACATTTTATAGACATTTAAAATTTTTTTTCGAATAAATTAAAAATTGTCATTTAATTAAAAAAATAGATTTACATATAATAAAATTTTGAATCCAGTTTTTTTTAATTTTCAGATAATGTGATGTGAAATGTTGAAGATATGGCAACAGTTTTGGGTAGTAGCAAGGTTTGTCTTCTGTATGGCAACATGTTGTAGTTCAAGGTATGTCTTCGTAAACATGGGATTAAAGGTATTGCTTTATAACATTTTATTTAAAATGCTCATCCAAATTTAATTAAAGTTTTTCTTTTATGGCAAATTTGGTATTAAAAATTTTGTCTTTATAAATGTTATAAATATTTTTTGATCCAGTTTTATACAAGGTATTGTTTTGTATGGCACAGGTTGGTATTTGAAAGGGTTTTGTCTTCTGTAGGAAACAGTGTTGGTATTTCAAGGTATTGTCTTCTGTGGAAACAGTGTTGGATTTGAAAGTATTTTCTTCGTATGCAACATGTTGGTAGTCAAGGTTTTGTCTTCTGTTGGCAACATGTTGGGTATTTGAAAGGGTATTGCTTCTGTATGGCAACAGTGTTGTAGTTCAAGGTATTGTCTTCTGAGGGCAACATGTTGGATTTGAAAGGGTTTTGTCTTCGTATGCAACGTTTTGGGTATTTGAAAAGGTTTGTCTTCTGTAGGGCAACAGTTTTGGTATAGAAAGGGTTTTGTCTTCGTATGGCAACAGTGTTGTATAAAAGGATGTTTTCTTTTTGGAAACGTGTGGGAGTAGCAAGGTATTGCTTCTAGGGCAACAGTTTTGTAGAGCAAGTATTGTTTTTCTGATGGCAACATTTTGGGTAGTAGAAAGGGTATTGTCTTCTGTAGGGCAACAGTTTTGCAAGAAAAGGTATTGCTTCGTATGGCAACAGTTTGAAATAGAAAGGGTTTTGTTTTCTTAGGAAACATTTTGAGTAGCAAGGTATTGTTTCTGAGGCAACAGTTTTGGGTATAGAAAGGTATTTCTTCTGTATGGAAAACAGTGTTGAAATGCAAGGTATTTCTTCTGTATGGCAACAGTTTTTGTAGTAAAAGGGTTTTTTTTTTTCCTGTAGGGCAACAGTTTTGGGTAGTGAAAGGGTTTTGTCTCCTGTAGGGCAACAGTTTTGGTATGCAAGGTATTGTCTTCTTATGGCAACAGGTTGGGGTAGTGCAAGGTATTGCCTTCGTTGGCAACAGTGTTGTAGTGCAAGTATTGTCTTCTGTAGGCAACAGTTTTGGGTGGGCCAAGGTATTTCTTCTGTAGGCAACAGGTTGTAGTGCGGGTATTGTCTTCGTATGGCAACAGTGTTGGTAGAGAAAGGTATTGTTTTCGTATGGCAACAGTTTTTGCTAGTAGAAAGTATTGTCTTCGTATGGCAACAGTGTTGGGGTTGCAAGGTATTGTCTTCTGTATGGCAACATGTTGGTAGTTCAAGGTATTGTCTTCTGATGCAACATTTTTGTAGTTGAAGGTTTTGTCTCTGTAGCAACGGGTTTGTAGTTGCAAAGGTTTTGTCTTCTGTATGGAAACAGTGTTGGTATAAAAGGGTTTTGTCTTCGTATGGCAACAGTTTGTAGTGAAAGGGGTATTGTCTTCTGTATGGCAACAGTTTTTGGATGCAAGGTATTTCTTCGTAGGGAAACATGTTGGTAGTGAAAGGGATTGCCCTTCTGTAGGGCAACGTGGGGGTAGTGCAAGGATTGTCTTCTGTAGGGCAACAGTGTTGAGAAGCAAGGGTATTGCCCTTCAGTAGGCAACAGGTTGCAAATAGAAAGGGTATTGTCTTCTGTAGGGCAACAGTTTGTATAGCAAGTTTTGTTTTCGTATGGCAACAGTTTTGGTAGTAGCAAGGATTGCTTCTTTTGGGCAACATGTTGAAATAGCAAGGTATTGCTTCTGTAGGAAACCAGTGTTGCTAGTAGCAAGGTAGTCTTCTTAGGGCAACAGTGTTGGTATAGCAAGGATTGCTCCAAAGGGCAACGGGTTTTGGGATAGAAAGGGTTTGTTTTCTGATGGCAACAGTGTGGAAGCAAGGTATTGTCTTCGTATGGCAACAGTTTTTGGTATACAAGGTATTGTCTTCTTGGGGAAAACAGTGTTGGAAAGAAAGGATTGTCTTCTGTATGGCAACATTTTGGGAGAGAAAGGGTATTGTTTTCTGTATGGCAACAGTTGATAGCGGGATTGTTTTCGTATGGCAACAGTGTTGGAAATAGCAAGGTTTTGCCTTCGATGGCAACAGTGTTGTAGTAAAAAGTATTGTCTTCTTTGGCAACAGTGTGGTAAAAAGGGTATTGCTTCTGTATGGCAACAGTTGCTAACAAGGATTGTCTTCGTAGGCAAATTTTGTATAGCAAGGTATTGTCTTCGATGGCAACAGTGTTGCTAGTACAAATATTGTTTTCATATGCAACAGGTTGAAATGAAAGGGATTGTCTTCTGATGGCAACAGTGTTTTGTGCAAGGTATTGCTTCTGTATGGCAACAGTGTTGGTAGTAAAAGGTATTGTCTCCTGTATGGCAACGTTTTTGGTATGCAAGGTTTGTCTTCTGTAGGAAACAGTGGGAGTAGAAAGGGTATTCCTTAGTAGGCAACATTTTGTAGTACAAGGTATTTCTTCTGTATGGCAACATGTTGGTAAGAAAAGGTATTGTTTTCGAGGCAACAGTGTTGGTACAAGGATTGCTCTAATGCAACATTTGGGTAGTAAAAGGTATTGTTTTCTGTAGGGAAACAGTGTTGCTAGTAAAAAGTATTGTCTTCAGTATGAACAGTTTAATGCAAGGTATGTCCTTCTGTAGGGCAACGTGTTGGTATTTGAAAGGATTGTTTTCGTATGGCAACATGTTGGTATTTGAAGGATTGTCTTCTGTATGGAAAAACAGTGTTGTATTGAAAGGGATTTTCTTCGTAGGGAAACATTTGGGTAGCAAGGTTTTGTTTTCTATGGCAACGTTTGTAGTAGCAAGGTATTGTCCTTATGGAAAACAGTGGGGTAGTAGAAAGGTATTGTTTTCGTAGGGGCAACGTTTTGAAGTAGCAAGGATTGTCTTGATGGCAACAGTGTTGGGTAGAGAAAGGGTATTGTCTCTGTATGGCAACAGTTTTTGGTAGTAAGGTATTGTCTTCGTAGGAAACATTTTTGTAAAGCAAGGTATTGTCTTCTGTATGGCAACAGTTTTGCAGTACAAGGATTGTTTTCTAGGCAACGGGTTTTGGTAGTACAAGGTATTGTCTTCTGTAGGGCAACATGTTGCAAATAGAAAAGTATTGTCTTCGTATGGCAACATTTTTGTAGTAGCAAGGATTGTCTTCTGTATGGCAAATTTTTGGTATAGCAAGGTATGTCTCCTGTTGGAACAGGTTGTAGTACAAGGTATTGCTTCGTAGGCAACAGTTTTGGGTAGTAGCAATATTGCTTCAGTAGGGCAACATTTTGGGTAAAGCAAGGTATTGTTTCTGATGGCAACAGTGGGGGAAGCAAGGTATTGCTTCTTATGGCAACAGTTTGGTAGTAGCAAGGTATTGCCCTTCTTAAAGGAAACAGGTTGTAGTAGCAATATTGTCTTCATATGGCAACATGTTGGAGAGCAAGGTATTGCTTCGTATGGCAACAGTTTTGTAGTAGCAAGTATTGCTTCTAGGCAACAGTGGGGGTTAGAGCAAGGATTGTCTTCGTATGGCAAACATGTTGTTTTTGAAAGGGTATTGTCTTCTTTTGGCAACAGTGGTATAGCAAGGATTGTCTCTGTAGGGCAACATGTTGTAGACAATTGTCTTCGTATGGAAACGTGTTTTAGTCAAGGTATTGTTTTCTTAGGCAACATGTTGGTAGTCAAGGTATTGTCTTCTTATGGCAACGGGTATTGAAGGGATTGTCTTCGTATGGAACAGTGTTGGTAGTGCAAGGTTTTGTTTTCTGTATGGCAACAGTTTGTATAGAAAGGTATTGTTTTCGATGGCAACAGTTTTGAGAGAAAGGGATTGTCTTCTGATGGAAACATGTTGTATAGCAAGGTATTTCTTCGAAAATGGAAACAGGTTGTATTACAAGGTATTCTTCTGTATGGCAACATTTTGTATACAAAATTTCTTGTATGGCAACAGTGTTGCAGTAGAAAAATATTGTCTTCGTAGGCAACAGTGTTGCTATAAAAGGGTATGTCTTCAATGCAACAGTTTGCATACAAGGTATTGTTTATAGGGCAACAGTGTTGGTATAGCAAGGTAGCTTTGTATGGCAACAGTGTTGCTATAGAAAGGGGTTATTTCTTCGTAGGGCAACAGTTTTGCTAGTAAAAGGGTATTGTCTTCTAGGCAACAGTGTTTGTAAAACAATTATTGTTTTCCTGTATGGCACAGTGTTGGTAGTACAAGGTATTTCTTCGTAGGCAACAGTGTTTATAAAAGGTTTGCCCCTTTATAGGCAACAGTGTTGGTATTACAAGGTTTGTCTTCTGTATGGCAACATGTTGGTAAGCAAGGTATTGTCTTCTGAGGGCAACATGTTGTATAGCAAGGTATTGTCTTCTGTAGGGCAACATTTTGGTATAAAAGGGTATGTCTTCGTATGGCAACATTTTGTAGACAAGGTATTGTCTCCGAATGGCAACAGTTTGGGTAAGCAAGGTATTTCTTCGTATGCAACATTTTTGAAGTACAAGATTGTTTTCTGTATGGCAACAGTTTTGGTATGCAAGGTATTTTTTCTGTATGGCAACAGTGTGGAGTAGAAAAGGTTTGTCTTTCTTATGGCAACAGTTTTGGGGTAGTACAAGGTATTGTCTTCTGTTGGAAACAGTGTAAAGTACAAGTATTGTCTCCCTGAATGGCAACAGTGTTGGTAGTACAAGGAAATTGTCTTCTGTATGGAACATGTTGCATACAAAGATTTCCTTCTGTAGGCAACGTGTTGGTAGTAGCAAGGTATTGTCTTCAGATGGCAACAGTGTGGATAGAAAGGGTAATGTCCTGTATGGCAACAGGGTTGGAAGTAGCAAGGGATTGTCTTCTGTAGGCAACAGTGTGGTAGGAAAGGGTATTACCTTCTGTATGCAACAGTTGGGGTATTGAAAGGGAAATTGCTCTGTAGGCAACAGTGTTGTATTGCAATATTTCTTCTGTTATTGAAAACAGTGTTGAAGTTCAAGGAAATTGTCTTCTGTAGGGCAAACATGTTGTAGTTGCAAGGTATTTTTTCGTATGGCAACATGTTGTAGTTGCAAGGTATTGTCTTCTTATGGCAACAGTGTTGTAAGTATGAAAAGGTTTTGCCCTTCTGTATGGCAACATTGGTAGTTGCAAGAAAATTGTCATCTGAGGCAACGGTTGTATAAAAGGTAATTCTTCGTATGGCAACAGTTTTTGCAGTAGAAAATTATTGCCCTTCTGTATGAAACAGTGTTGTAGTAGCAAGGTATTTTTTCTGTAATGAACAGTGTTGTTAGTTGCAAGTATTGCTTCTAGTATGGCAACATTTTGGGAGTGCAAGGTTTTGTCTTCTGTATGCAACGTGTTTGTAGTTGCAAGGTATGCTTTCTGTAGGGCAACAGTTTTGGGTATTTGCAAGTATTGTCTTCTGTATGGCAACAGTGTTGGTATTTGCAAGGTATTGTCTTCTGTAGGCAACAGTGTTGTAGTAGCAAGGTATTGTTTTCTGTATGGCAACAGTGTTGGGTATTTGCAAGGTATTGTTTTCTGTATGGCAACAGTGTTGGTATTTGCAAGGTATTTCTTCTGTATGGCAACAGTGTTGGTAGTACAAGGTATTGTCTTCTAGGCAACAGTGTTGCTAGAGCAAGGTTTTGTCTCTGTATGGCAACAGTGTGGGTATAGCAAAGTATTGTCTTCGTATGGCAACAGTGTTGGTAAGCAAGGTATTGTCTTCTGTAATGGCAACAGTGTTGGTAGTAGCAAGGTTTTTGTCTTCTGTATGGCAACATGTTGCTAGTAGCAAGGTTTTGGGTCTTCGTATGGCAACAGTGGGTTGCAAATAGCAAGGTATTGTTTTCTATGGCAACAGTGTTTGCTAGTAGCAAGGTATTGTTTCCCCTGTATGGCAACAGTGTTGGAAGTAGCAAGGTATGTCTTCGTAAGGGCAACAGTGTTTGGTATAAAAGGGTATTGTCTTCTGTAGGGCCCAACAGTGTTGTAGTAGCAAGGTTTTGTCTTCTGTATGGCAACAGTGTTGGTAGTAGCAAGGTATTGTCCCCTGTATGGCAACAGTGTTGGTATTTGCAAGTATTTCTTCTGTATGGCAACAGTGTTGGTATTTGCAAGGTATTGCCTTCTAGGCAACAGTGTTGGAAAGTGCAAGGTATTGTCTTCTGTATGGCAACAGTGTTGGTAGGCAAGGTATTGTCTTCTGTATGGCAACAGTGTTGGTAGTTGCAAGGTATTGTCTTCTGTATGGCAACAGTGTTGGTAGTTGCAAGGTATTGTCTTCTGTATGGCAACAGTGTTGGTAGTTGCAAGGTATTGTCTTCTGTATGGCAACAGTGTTGGTAGTTGCAAGGTATTGTCTTCTGTATGGCAACAGTGTTGGTAGTTGCAAGGAATTGTCTTCTTATGGCAACAGTTTTGGGTATTTGAAGGTATTGTCTTCTGTATGGCAACAGTGTTGGTAGTTGCAAGGTATTGTCTTCTGTATGGCAACAGTGTTGGTAGTAGCAAGGTATTGTCTTCAGTATGGAAACCCAGTTTGGTATTTGCAAGGTATTGTCTTCTGTATGGCAACAGTTTTGGGTATGCAAGGTATTGTCTTCTGTATGGCAACAGTGTTGGTAGTTGCAAGGTATTGTCTTCTGTATGGCAACAGTGTTGGTAGTTGCAAGGTATTGTCTTCTGTATGGCAACAGTGTTGGTAGTGCAAGGTATTGTCTTCGTATGGCAACAGTGTTGTATTGCAAGGTATTGTCTTCTGTAGGCAACAGTGTTTGTATTTGCAAGGTATTGTTTCTGTATGGCAACAGTGTTGGTAGTAGCAAGGTATTGTCTTCAATGGCAACAGTGTTGCAAATAGCAAGGTATTGCCCTTCTGTATGGCAACAGGGGTGGGTAGTAGCAAGGTATTGTCTTCTGTATGCAACAGTGTGTAGTAGCAAGTATTGTCTTCTGTATGGCAACAGTGTGGTAGTAGCAAGGTATTGTCTTCTGTATGGCAACATGTTGTAGAAAGCAAGGTATTGTCTTCAGTATGCAACAGTGTTGGTATAGCAAGGTATTGTCTTCTGTATGGCAACATTTTGGGTAGAGCAAGGTATTGTTTTCTGTATGGCAACAGTGTTGGTATAGCAAGGTATTGTCTTCTGTATGCAACAGTGTTGCTAAGAAAGGGTATTGTTTTCGTATGGCAACAGTTTTGGGTAGTAGCAAGGTTTGCCCTTCTGTATGGCAACATGTTGTAGTAGCAAGGAAATTGTCTCCGTATGGCAACAGTGTTGGTATAGCAAGGTTTTGTCTTCTGTATGGCAACGGGTTTGGGTATAAAAGGTATTGCCTTCAGTAGGCAACAGTTTTGGGTAGTAGCAAGGTATTGTCTTCGTATGGCAACAGTGTTGTAGAGAAAAATATTGTCTTCGTATGGCAACAGTGTTGCCAAATAGCAAGGAAATTGTCTTCGATGGCAACAGTGTTGTAGTAGCAAGGTATTGCCCTTCTGTATGGCAACAGTTTTGGGAAAGTAGCAAGGTATTTTTCCCTTTGTATGGCAACAGTGTTGGTAGTGCAAGGTATTGTCTTCTGTATGGCAACAGTGTTGGGTATTTCAAGGTATTGCCTTCTGTATGGCAACAGTGTTGGTAGTTGCAAGGTATTGTCTTCTGTATGGCAACAGTGTTGGTAGTTGCAAGGTATTGTCTTCTGTATGGCAACAGTGTTGGTAGTTGCAAGGTATTGTCTTCAGTAGGGGCAAAGTTTGGGTATTTAGCAAGGTATTGTCTTCTGTATGGCAACAGTTTTTGGTAGTAGCAAGTATTGTCTTCAGAAATGGCAACAGTGTTGGGTATGCAAGGTATTGTCTTCTGTATGGCAACAGTGTTTGGTAAGGCAAGGTATTGTCTTCTGTATGGCAACAGTTTTGGGTAGTGAAGGTATTGTCTTCGTATGGCAACATTTTGGTAATGCAAGGTATTGCTTCTGTATGGCAACATGTTGTAGTAGCAAGGTATTGTTTTCAGTATGGCAACAGTTTGGTAGAACAAGGTATTGTCTTCTGTATGGCAACAGTGTTTGGGTAATAGAAAAGGTATTGTCTTCGTATGGCAACAGTGTTGTAGTAGCAAGGTATTGCTTTCTGTATGGCAACAGTGTTGGTAGTAGAAAGGGTATTGTCTCTGTATGGCAACAGTTTTGGGTAGTAGCAAGGAAATGTCTTCGTATGGCAACAGTGTTGGTAATAAAAGGTATTGTTTTCGTATGGCAACAGTGTTGGTAGTAGCAAGGTATTGTTTTCTTGTATGGCAACAGTGTTGGAAGTAGCAAGGTATTGTCTTCTGTATGGCAACAGTGTTGAAATAGCAAGGTATTGTCTTCTGTATGGCAACAGTGTTGCTAGTAGCAAGGTATTGTCTTCGTATGGAAAACAGTTTTTTGGTTACCCAAGGATTGTCTCTTATGGCAACAGTGTTGGTTTAGCAAAGTATTGTCTTCGTATGGAAAACAGTTTTGGTATTTAGCAAGGTATTGTCTTCGAAATGGCAACAGGTTTGGAAATACAAGGTATTGTCTTCTGTATGGAAAACAGTTTTTGGTATAGCAAGGTATTGTCTTCTATGGCACAGTGTTGTAGTAGAAAAATATTGTCTTCATATGGAAACGTGTTGCAAATAGCAAGGTATTGTCTTCGATGGCAACAGTTTTGGGTATTAGCAAGGTATGTTTTTCTGTATGGCAACAGTGTTGGTAGTAGAAAAGGTATTGTTTTCCGTATGGCAACAGTGTTGGTAGTAGCAAGGATTGCCCTTCTGTATGGCAACAGTGTTGGTATAGCAGGTATTGCCTTCGTATGGCAACAGTGTTGGTAGTACAAGGTATTGTCTTCTGTATGGCAACAGTGTTGGTAGAGCAAGGTATTGTCTTCTGTATGGCAACAGTGTTGTAGTAGCAAGGTATTGTCTTCGTATGGCAACAGTTTTGGGTAGTAGAAAGGGTATTGTCTTCTGTATGGCAACAGGTTGCTATTAGAAAAGTATTGTCTTCGTATGGGCAACAGTGTTGGTAGTGCAAGGTATTGTCTTCTGTATGGCAACAGTGTTGTAGTAGCAAGGTATTGTCTTCTGTATGGCAACAGTGTTGGTAAAGAAGGATTGTCTTCTGTAGGCAACAGTGTTGGTAGTGCAAGGTATTGCCTTCTGTATGGCAACAGTGTTGTATTAGAAAGGGTATGTCTTCGTATGGCAACAGTTTGCTATAAAAAATAATGCTTCGTAGGGCAACAGTGTTGGTAGTAGAAAAATATTGTCTTCAGAAATGGCAACAGTGTTGGAAAGTAGCAAGGTATTGTCTTCGTATGCAACAGTTTTGGGTAGTAGCAAGGTATTGTCTTCAGTATGGCAACAGTGTTGTAGTAGCAAGGTATTGTCTTTAGTATGGCAACAGTGTTGCAAATAGAAAGGTATTGTCTCGTATGGCAACAGTGTTGCTAGTACAAGGTATTGTTTCGTAGGCAACATTTTGAGTAGCAAATTTTGTCTTCTGTAGGGAAACATGTTGGTAATAGCAAGGTATTGTCTTCGTATGGCAACAGTGTTGCTAGTAGCAAGGTATTGTCCTTAGTATGGCAACAGTGTTGTAGTAGCAAGGTTTTTGTCTTCCGTATGGCAACATGTTGGTAGTACAAGGTATTTTTTCGTATGGCAACAGTGTTGGGTAGTAGCAATATGTCTTCAGTAGGGCAACAGTTTTGGGTAGTAGCAATATTGTCTTCTGTATGGCAACAGGGGTTGTAGAGCAAGGTATTGTTTTCGTAGGGCAACAGTGTTGGTAGTAGCAAGGTTTGTCTTCTTATGGCAACAGTGTTTGTAGTAGCAAGGTATTGTCTTCAGTATGGCAACAGTTTTGGGTAGAAGCAAGGTATTGTCTTCGTATGCACAGTGTTCTAGTAAAAAGTATTGTCTTCAGTATGGAAAACAGTGTTGGTAGAGCAAGGATTGTCTTCAGTATGGCAACAGTTTTGGGTAGTGCAAGGATTTTCTTCGATGGCAACAGTGGGGTAGTAGCAAGGTATTTTCTTCTGTATGCAAAAATGTTTGTAGTAGCAAGTATTGTCTTCGTAGGGCAACATGTTGTAGTGGGCAAGGTATTGTCTTCGTATGGAAAACAGTGTTGGTAGTGGGCAAGGTATTGTCTTCTGTATGGCAACAGGTTGCTATAGCAAAGGTATTGTCTTCTATGGCAACAGTGTTGGTAGTAGCAAGGATTGTCTTCTGTATGGCAACAGTGTTGTAGAGAAGGTATGTTTTCTGTATGGCAACAGTGTTGGTAGTAGCAAGGTATTGTCTTCTGTATGGCAACAGTGTTGGTAGTAGCAAGGTATTGTCTTCTGTATGGCAACGGGTTGTAAAACAAGGTATTGTCTTCTGTATGGCAACAGTTTTGGGTATAGAAAAATATTGTCTCGTATGGCAACAGGTTCCTAGTAGCAAGTATTGTCTTCTGTATGGCAACAGTGTGCTAGTAGCAAGGTATTGTCTTCAGTATGCAACAGTGTGCTAGTAGCAAGGAAGTCTTCAAGTATGGCAACAAGTGTATAGAAAAGGGAATTGACTTGTGTATGCAACAGTGTTGCTAGTAGCAAGGTATGTCTTCAGTATGGCAACAGTGTTGCTAGAGCAAGTATTGTCTCAGTATGCAACAGTTTGCTAGTAGCAAATATAGTCTTATGTATGGCAACAGTGTGGTAGTAGAAAGGGTATGCTTCCAAAATTGCAACAGTGTTGCTAGTAGCAAGGTATTGTCTTTAGTATGGCAACAGTGTTAAGTAGCAAGGGTATGTCTTCAGTATGGCAACAGTGTATGTAGTAGCAAGGTAATTATCTTCAGTAGGCAACCCCATGTTTGCTAGTAGCAAATATGTCTTCAGTATGGCAACAGTGTTGCTAGTAGCAAAATCATTGACTTCTGTATGGCAACAGTTTTGCTATTAGCAAGGTATTGTCTTCATAATGACAACAGTTTAACTAGTACAAGGTAATCTGTTCTTCAAATATGGCAACAGTTTTGTAGAATAGCTTAAGAAATTGTCATTTTTATGACAGCAGTGTTGCTATAGCAAGTTATTGTCTTTCTGTAATGGCAACAGTGTTGCTAGTAGCAAGGTATTGTCTTCAGTATGGCAACAGTGTTGCTAGTAGCAAGGTATTGTCTTCTGTATGGCAACAGTGTTGCTAGTAGCAAGGTATTGTCTTCTGTATGGCAACAGTGTTGCTAGTAGCAAGGTATTGTCTTCTGTATGGCAACAGTGTTGGTAGTAGCAAGGTATTGTCTTCTGTATGGCAACAGTGTTGGTAGTAGCAAGGTATTGTCTTCTGTATGGCAACAGTGTTGGTAGTAGCAAGGTATTGTCTCCTGAATGGCAACAGTGTTGGTAGTAGCAAGGTATTGTCTTCTGATGCAACAGTGTTGGTGGGCAAGTATTGTTTTCTGTATGCAACGTTTTGGGTATGCAAGGAAATGTTTCTGTAGGGCAACGTTTTTGGTAGTAAAAGGTTTTGTCTTGTATGGCAAAAGGTTTGGAGTCAAGGTTTTGCTTTGTATGGAAACGTGTTGTATTTTTGCGGTTTTGTCCCGAATGGCAACAGTGTTGGTTGCAAGGTATTGTCTTCTGTAGGCAACATGTTGTAGTTCAAATATTGTTTTCTGATGGAACTTGTTGGTATAGAAAGGTTTGTCTTTGATGGAAACAGTTTGGAAAAGAAGGTATTGCTTCTGTAGGGCAACGTGGGGTATAGCAGGTTTTTCCCTGAGGGCAACAGTTTTTGGTATTGCAAGGTTTTTCCCTTTGAAAGGCAACGTGTTGGTATTGCAAGGTATTGCTTCTGAAAGGGAAACAGGTTGGTAGTTGAAAGGTATTGTCTTCTTAGGGCAACAGTGTGGTGTTGCAAGGTAGGGGTTTCTGTATGGCAACTGTTGGTAGTTGAAAGGTATTTCTTTCTGTAGGGCAACAGTTTTTGGTAGTTGCAAGGTATTGTCTTCTGTATGGAAAAAGGGGTTGGTAGTTCAAGGATTGTCTTCTGTATGGCAACGTGTTGGTATTGCAAAATTTTTTCTTCGTAGGCAACATTTTTGGTAGTACAAGGTATTGTTTCGTATGGCACAGTGTTGCTAGTAGAAAGGTTTGTTTTCTGTAGGGCAACAGTTTGGTAGGCAAGGTATTGTTTCGTATGGCAAAGTGTTGGTATTTTAAAAGGTATTGTTTTTCTGTATGGCAAAGTGTTGGGGCAGGTATTGTCTTCTGTTGGAAACAGTGTTGGTATTTGCAAGGTATTGTTTTCCCGTATGGCAACAGGGGGAAAGCAAGGTATTGTCTTCTGTAGGGGAAACTGTTGTATTTGAAAGGGTTTTGTTTTCTTATGGCAACGGTTGGTATTTGCAAGGTATTGTCTTCTGTATGGCAACGTGTTGAATTGAAAGGGATTGTCTTCGTAGGCAACAGTGTTGGTATTTGCAGGTTTGTCTTTGTATGGAACAGTTTTGGATAGCAAGGTATTGTCTTCGTATGGCAACGTGTTGTAGTACAGGATGTCTTTGATGGCAAGTGTGGGTAGTAGCAAGGGTATTGTTTCATAGGGCAACAGTTTTGGGTAGTAGCAAGTATTGTCTTCTGTATGGCAACAGTGTTGGGTAGAGAAAGGTTTTGTTTCTGTTTGAAACATTTTTTGCTGTAGCGGTATTGCCCTTCGTATGGAAAACATGTTGTAAGCAAGGTTTGTCTTCTGATGGAAAACAGGTTGCTTGTCAAGGTTTTTTTTTCGTAGGAAAAAGTGTTGTAGTGAAGGTATTGTCTTCTTAGGGAAACAGTGTTGAAATTGCAAGGTTTTGTCTTTGTTGGCAACAGTGTTGTGTGAAGGTTTTCTTCTGTATGGCAAAGTGTTGGTAGTGCAAGATTGTCTCTGTATGGCAACGGGTTTGGGAGAAAGGGTATTGTTTCGTAGGGAACATTTGGGGGTAGTAGCAAGGAATTCCCCTTCTTATGGCAACATGTTGGTGTAGCAAGGTATTGTTTTTGTTGGAACAGTGTTGGGGCAAGGTATTGTTTCTGTATGGAACAGTGTTGTAGTAGCAAGGTTTTGTTTCGAATGGAAAACATGTGGTAGTGCAAGGTATTGCTTTAGGAACAGTGTTGCATAGAAAAAGTATTGTCTTCGTAGGCAACAGTTTTGGAGGCAAGGTATTTTTCTGTATGGACAGTGTTGGTATTTCAATATTTTTCTGTAGGGGCAACAGTGTTGGAAATTGGAAGGTTTTTGTCTTTTTAAAGTTTTTTTTTTTCTTTGTATGGCAAAGTTTGGTAGTAGCAAGGTATTGTCTTCTTAGGGCAAAAATTTGTATAGAAAGGTTTTGTTTTCTGTATGGAAACAGTGTTGGTAGTAGCAAGGAATTGTTTCGTATGGAAACGTGTTGGTATTGCAAGGTATTGTCTTCGTAGGGCAACAGTGTTGGTAGTACAAGGTATTGTCTTCTGTATGGCAACGTGTTGTAGAAAAGGGTATTGCTTCGTATGGCAACGTGTTGTATTAGCAAGGTTTGTCTTTGAGGGCAACAGTTTTTGCTGTAAAAGGATTGTTTTCGTATGGAAAACATGTTGGTAGACAAGGTATTGTCTTCTGTATGGAAACAGTTTTTCAATAGCAAGGTTTTGTCTTCGTATGGCACAGTGTTGTAGGCAAGTATTGTCTTCTGTATGGAAAACGGTTGTATACAAGGTTTGCTCCTGTATGGCAACGTTTTGGGTGTAGAAAAGGTATTGTCTTCGTAGGGCCCAACGTGTTTAGTAGCAATTTTGTCTTCATATGGCACAGTTTGTATAGCGGGTTTTTCTTCGGGCAACTTTTTTTGGTAGAGCAAGGTATTGTCTTTGTATGGAAAACAGTGTTGGTTTAGCAAGGGTATTTTTTCCCGTAGGCAACAGTTTTTGTAGTAGCAAGGTATGTCTTTTATGGAAAAAGGTTGGTAGTAGCAAGGTATTGCTTCTTTATGGCAACATGTTGTAAGCAAAGTATGTTTTTTGTAGGCAACAGTGTTGGTAAAAAAGGGTATTGTCTTCTGTAGGGCAACAGTTTCATTAGCAAGGTATTGTCTTCGAGGGCAACAGGTTGTAGTAGCAAGGTTTTTGTCTTCGTAGGGAACATGTTCATAGCAAAATATTGTCTTCGTATGGAAACAGTGTTGTATTGCAAGGTATTTCTTCTATGGCAACGTGTTGGACAAGGTTTTGTCTTCTAGGAAAAGTTTTGGGATTGAAGGTATTGTTCCTGTGGAAACAGTGTTGGATGCAAGGTTTGTTTTCCCGTAGGCAACGTGTTGGTAGTACAAGGTATTGCTTCAGTATGGCCCCGGGGTTTGGGTAGTGAAGGTATTGTCTTCTTTTGGCAACGGTTGGTAAAAAGGGATTGTTTTCGTATGGCAACAGTGTTGAGTAGCAAGGTATTTTTCGTATCCCACAGTGTTGGTAGTAGCAAGGTTTGTCTCTGTAGGCAACAGTGTTGTATAGCAAGTATTGTCTTCAGTAGGGCAACGTTTTGGGGTATTGCAAGGTATTGTCTTCTGTATGCAACAGTGGGTTTGCGGGGCCAAAAAAAAGGTTTGTAATTTTTTTTTGTATGGAAAAACGTGTGGTATTTAATAGCCGGGAAAAAGGTTGGGTAAAAATTTCTTAGTATGGAACAGTTTGCTTACAAGGTATTGTTTCTTATGGCAACAGTTTTGGGTGTAGCAAAGGTATTGTTTTCGTTGGCAACAGTGTTGGTATACAAGGTATTGCTTCTGTAGGGCAACAGTGTTGGTTGCAAGGGGAGTCTCTTATTGGCAACATTTTTTTAGTGCAAGGTATTGTCTTCATAGGCACGGTTGGTAAAGCAAGGTATTGTCTTCTGTAGGGCAACATTTTGTAGAGCAAGGTATTGTTTTCTGATGGCAACGTTTTGGTAGTAAAAGGATTGCCCCTTTGTATGGAAAACAGTGTTGCTAAAGCAAGGTTTGTCTTTCGTAGGGCAACATTTTGTGGCGTATTTTTTTTATCAAAGGGTTTTGGTGTCTTTTCTTTGGGGAAAACAGGTTGTTGAATTTTGTTTTTGTGCAAAGTTTGACGAAATTGTCTCGTTCCCGGGTTTTGGTTTTAAAGGAGTCTTTTTGAAAGTTTGAGCAATTTTTCCAGGGCCCCATTTTAGTACAAGTTTTCTCTGTAAAAAGTGGCACAAGG
Organism: Cherax quadricarinatus; assembly: GCF_026875155.1. Classification (NCBI taxonomy): domain Eukaryota; kingdom Metazoa; phylum Arthropoda; class Malacostraca; order Decapoda; family Parastacidae; genus Cherax; species Cherax quadricarinatus. Next base: position 16,211,031 of record NC_069483.1, read on the forward strand.
GGACCCCGAGGAAATTTGGGGAGAAGGTATTTCTTCTTTAAAAGTTTTGCAAAAAGAATTGCCGTAATCAACAGTTTGGGTATAGGGGAAAGTTTTCCGTACAAAAGGGGTGGGCAATTTGCTTTTTTTTGGCAAACAGTTGGTAAGAGAAAGGTTTGTCTTCTGTAGGGCAACAGTGTTGTAGTGCAAGGTATTTTTTTTAAAAAGTTTTTGTAGAAGTATTGTTTGTAGGGAAAGGGGAGGCAAGGTATTGTTTTCTGTATGGCAACAGCGTTCTTTTTTGCAAGGAAATTGCCTTCTGTATGGCAACACTGTTGGTAGTAGCAAGGTATTTTCTTCTGTATGGCAACAATGTTGCTATTAGCAAGGTATTGTCTTCAGTATGGCAACAGTGTTGCTAGTAGCAAGGTATTGTCTTCAGTATGGCAACAGTGTTGCTAGTAGCAAGGTATTGTCTTCTGTATGGCAACAGTGTTGCTAGTAGCAAGGTATTGTCTTCAGTATGGCAACAGTGTTGCTAGTGGCAAGGTATTGTCTTCCGTATGGCAACAGTGTTGCTAGTAGCAAGGTATTATCTTCAGAATGGCAACAGTGTTGCTAGTAGCAAGGTATTTTCTTCTGTATGGCAACACTGTTGCTAGTAGCAAGGTATTGTCTTCAGTATGGCAACAGTGTTGGTAGTAGCAAGGTATTGTCTTCAGTATGGCAACAGTGTTGGTAGTAGCAAGGTATTGTCTTCTGTATGGCAACAGTGTTGCTAGTAGCAAAGTATTGTCTTCAGTATGGCAACAGTGTTGGTAGTAGCAAGGCATTATTGTCTTCTGTATGGCAACAGTGTTGGTAGTAGAAAGGTGTTGTCTTCTGTATGGCAACAGTGTTTGTAGTAGCAAGGTATTGTCTTCTGTATGGCAACAGTGTTGGTAGTAGCAAGGTATTGTCTTCTGTATGGCAACAGTGTTAGTAGTAGCAAGGTATTGCCTTCTGTATGGCAACAGTGTTGGTAGTAGCAAGGTATTGTCTTCTGTATGGCAACAGTGTTGGTAGTAGCAAGGTATTGTCTTCAGTATGGCAACAGTGTTGCTAGAATTTACCCCCACAATCATTAAACTAAGTGAAAACCGTGTGTCATATTCCTGTTTAAAAACCACGCGGTATCTCCCAGTGGTTTTCATTCATCATTCACTGTTTTGTTTCCCCAGGTACGAGGATGTCTGTCCTGTCGTGTAATTACTGCTTGATATTACTAATACTTTTACTGGTGAGTGAAGGTAAGATAAATGGTGAGTGAAAGGTAAGATAAATGGTGAGTGATAGGTAAGATAAATGGTGAGTGATAGGTAAGGAGGCGTGAAGGCTAGGTTAGGCTAGGTTAGATTAGGTTGGGTAAAGTTAGGTTAGGTTAAGTTAGGTTAGGTTAGGTTAGGTTACGTTAGGTTTTTTATGTTAGGTTAGGTTACTTAGGTTAGGTTAGGTTAGGGTAGGTTAGGTTAAGTTAAGTTAGGTTACTGAGGTTAGGTTATTTATGTTAGGTTAGGTTATGGTAGGGTAGGGTAGGTTAGGTTAGGTTAGGTTATTTATGTTAGTTAGGTTATTGTAAGGTGGGGTAGGTTAGGTTAGGTTAGTTTTAGGTTATTTATGCTAAGTTAGGTTAATGGTAGGGTAGGGTAGGTTAGGTTAGGTTAGGTTATTTATGTTAGTTAGGTTATTGTAAGGTAGGGTAGGTTAGGTTAGGTTAGATTAGGTTATTTATGCTAGGTTAGGTTATGGTAGGGTAGGGTAGGTTAGGTTAGGTTAGGTTATTTATGTTAGTTAGGTTATTGTAAGGTAGGGTAGGTTAGGTTAGGTTAGTTTAGGTTAGGTCAGGTTAGGTTAGGTTAAGTTATTTATGTTAGGTTAGGTTATGGTAGGGTAGGGTAGGTTAGGTTAGGTTAGGTTAGGTTATTTATGTTAGGTTAGGTTAGAGTAGGGTAGGTTAGGTTAGGTTACGTTAGGTTTTTTATGTTAGGTTAGGTTACTTAGGTTAGGTTAGGTTAGGGTAGGTTAGGTTAAGTTAAGTTAGGTTACTGAGGTTAGGTTATTTATGTTAGGTTAGGTTAGGTTAGGTAAGGTTTGTCAGGAAACAGGACAAGTGTTTCCTGACGCGGGTCTTAGTCATATGATGACCGGCAGCTGGAGCTTTTGGTCATCTAACCAAGGCCTTTCACTGGCTTACTACTCTACCCCTATAAAAAAATAAGGATTATATATATAACTCACGTATAGTACGTGAAGTGGGGTTGTTATGGGATAGTCATTAACTCTTAATGGGATGGACTGTTGTGGCATACAAAGAATACGTAACCTTTATTCGGCGCATGTACACGCTCTCACTAAACGGCTTCCTCCCCAACCAGCGAACCGGGTGCTAAGGGTCGGACGATGGGGCCCAATCGTCAGATCAGTACCTAGGTTCATTCAATGAGAAGGTGGGTCTGGCAATTGTGGAGGTGATGTGGTCACCACTCACCTATCCACCCCTGTCATTTCCATTCCAGAGCTGGTTGAGCACGGTTGTTCATTCTGTCTCCAGGCTGTATCTTGGCCTTTAACTAACCGTGTTGTACACGTACATTTCCAACTGTATATAGTGTACATAATTGTAAATACTTATAATCGCAGTTGGTAGAGGAAAATATATTTCAAAGTCATTCAGTTGTGTTTGTTTTGCTGCTTGCTTCCCTTTACACCCAGGATAACAGGCCTTTAATGTTCCTGGGTTGTAATAATTGTTAAGACAGGGAAAGTTATTTGTCTTGAGACGAGAGACCAGACTCAAGAGGTGTTTCTTTTGTTTTCTGACGAATGTGACCTAACCTAGTCTAAACTGTTCTAACCCAATCTGACCTGTCCTAACCGAACCCGACATGTCCCAACCTGACATGACCTGTCCTAACCTAACCTGCCATAACTTAACCTGACCTGTCCTAACCTAACATGACCTGTCATAACCTAACATGACCTGTCCTAACCTAACATGATCTGTAATAACCTAATATGACCTGTTCTAACCTAACATGATCTGTCCTAATCTAACATGACCTGACATAACGTAACATGACCTATCCTAACCTAACATGACCTGACATAACCTAACATGCCCTGTTCTAACCTGACATAGCCTCACGTAACCTAACATAACCTGTCCCAACCTAACATGACTTGTCCTAACCTAACATGACCTGTTGTAACCTAACATTATCTAACTTAACGTGATCTGTCCTAACCTAACATGAACTGACAAAACCTACCATGACCTATCTCAAGCTAACTTAACCTGGCATTAGCGAACCAGAAAGAACTGCTCTGTGTTCTGTGTTGAGGTGAAGCTGGAGGAGGAGGAGGAGGAGGAGGAGGAGGAGAGAGAGAGAGAGAGAGAGAGAGAGAGAGAGAGAGAGAGAGAGAGAGAGAGAGAGAGAGAGAGAGAGAGAGGAGAGAGAGAGAGAGAGATAGAGATAGATAGATAGATAGATAGATAGATAGATAGATAGATAGAGAGAGAGAGAGAGAGAGAGAGAGAGAGAGAGAGAGAGAGAGAGAGAGAGAGAGAGAGAGAGAGACAGACAGACAGACAGAGACAGAGACAGAGAGAGAGAGAGAGAGAGAAAGACAGACAGAGAGAGAGACAGACAGACAGACAGGCAGACAGAGAGGAGAGAGAGAGAGAGAGAGGAGAGAGAGAGAGAGAGAGAGAGAGAGAGAGAGAGAGAGAGAGAGAGAGAGAGAGAGAGAGAGAGAGAGAGAGAGAGAGAGAACAAACCAGCAGGATCTCTGAATTGGTAAACACTCTCACACGTCACCCACTTAGCTACTCCTATCCCAGCCCAGCAGGTGGGATTGGGCCTTATACACGACCACAGACCTACATCCCTGCAGCTGCCTCAGTACCCTACCTCTCTCAAGGGCAGGCACCTTACATTCCCTACACACCCACCACCTCAAGCTGACCACTTCATCATGAGGAGCCAGTCTATCAGCATCCTGTCGGCCAACATTAGAGGTTTCATTACTAATGTTGGAGAGCTCACACATAGCTTTGTGAACACTCGACGTCCCGACATGATAGCTGTTGTTGAAACATTTTTGGATGACAGGACTCCAGAAAATTTTGCAAGAATTGCTGGCTACACCTCATGGATGAGAAGAGACAGGCAAGGGCAAGGAGGTGGTGTTGCTGTGTGCTTCTCTAAAAGTGTTCATGCCCAGCACATAGATGTTTACCACCCCTACACATCTTGAAATGATGTTCTTCAAGCTCTGTATAAACACTAGTACCTCTGTACTAGCATGTGCAATGTACAGACCTCAGTGGCAACATGCAGACCCTATCAACTTCCTAATGGAAAATATTGACTCCCTTCTGCTACAACACAACTGTCAACATATTATAATTGTTGGTGACCTCAACCAGCACCTTATACAGAGGGACTTTGATGACCTTCTTGCAGTGTTTGACATGAGAAACTTTGTTGATTTCCCTACTCATATCTCTGGCTCCTCCCTTGACCCAGTAGTGAGTGATCTGGCAGAAGGCATAGTCACTTGTCAACCCCTCGGCTACGTTGGATCGTCTGACCACAAGGCTGTTTTTACCACACTTAAGATCCCAACAGAACGAGGTGAGGAGTACACACGTACAACCTGGCTATGGGAAAGAGGTAATTGGCCAGCCCTTTGCTCTGAGCTCGCCACCACCGACTGGAATGCTCTTCTCCAGGGGAATGTTGACAACCAAGTGAAAGCCTTCACTGGACACATCCTTAATCTGCAACAAGAACACATTCCTCACCGGCAATATGTGACAAAGTCTACAGATCAGCCTTGGTTTGGCTTTCGTTGTAGAGAGGCTGCTACTGCTAAGTACAAAGCATGGCGAAGGTATAAGAGACATCCTACCACCTATAACAGGAATTTGCACATGCAAGCCTGTAGGCATATGGGTGATGTTCAAAAGTGGGCCATTGCTAAATGGGAGGTGGACACTAAAAGAAAGTTAGCAACAGGTAGGGTAGGCTCCAAAAACCTGGTGGTCCCTGGTCAAGGACAGACAAGGTTATCTGCCTGATGAACTTATTCCACCTCTAAATCGACAGGATGGGACCACCTCTACTAGTAGTCAAAGAGAAGGCGGACCTCTTTGCTGAACACTTTGCTACCAAAATGCAAGTTCCTGATCCAGCAAGGGACCCTCCTTGGCTAGCTGCAAGAACTGTGTCAAAACTGTCAGTGGTGACAATAAGGCAGGAGGAGGTGCATTTCCTTCTTAAATCACTTCACCAAGAAAAGGCTGTGGGCCCAGACAAGTTGAGCCCAAGATTGTTGAGAAGATGTGCAGACCAGCTAGCAGCACCTCTAACTCATATCTTTCAGCACTGCCTAGTACAGTGTAAATGGCCCTCTCCATGGAAAGAGGCAAATGTAGTCCCTGTTCACAAAAAGAAGAGCAGAGCAGAAATCAGCAACTACAGACCAGTGTCACTCCTGTCAGTCACTGGTAAGATCCTTGAGACAATAATCTCAAGACAAATGACAGAGTTTTTTGACTACCACTCACTACTTTGTGATCGTCAATATGGCTTCAGGAAAGGTTACTCTGCTGCTGATCTGTTATTAAACCTCTCCACTAAGTGGCACCAGTCACTGGATGAATCCAAAGTCAGCTGTGTGGTAGCACTGGACATTGCTGGCGCATTCGACCGGGTGTGGCACCAGGGCCTCTTAGCAAAACTTCAAGCACTGGGAATTGCAGGCTCTACGCTATGTCTCCTCAGTGATTACCTTCATGGTAGATCTCTAAGTGTAGTCCTCAATGGAACGGAATCAGCAAGGCATCCTATTGGGGCAAGCGTTCCACAAGGAAGTGTGCTGGGTCCACTGTTATGGAATGTCTACTTCAACGACCTTCTTCATCTCATCCCAGAATCACATGCATATGCAGACGACTGTACACTGACATTCACTTATCCAAGAGAAGAAATGCCAGCTGCTCTAAGCTACATCAATCACCAGCTGAGAGCTATATCAGCTTGGGGAAATAGATGGCAAGTAACATTTGCACCTGAGAAAACGCAAATGATGATCGTCTCTAGGCACCATGATGGTAATGCTGGTGCAGCAGTAAGGATGAATGGGAGGATGTTGGCACCTGGAGAAGAAGTTGATATCCTTGGGGTGAAATTTGACTCCAAACTAACCATGAAGAACCATGTTTTAAATCTTGCAAACAAGGCAGCCAGGAAGCTTACAACACTTCGCCGTATCTCGCATCTGCTTGACAGTAGGGGTTGCAAGATCCTGTACGAGGCACAAGTACGCTCACACCTTGAGTATGCTCCACTTTCTTGGTTTTCCTGCCCCCCTCTCATCTGCGACTGCTTGACAGAGTAGAGAACAGAGCAAGACGTCTCATCTCTCGCCTGACCCATCCTGGATAGATCTGTCATTTCAGCAGAGCCTTCAACATAGGAGGGATGTGGGTGGCCTTACTGTTATGTACAAGGCCAATATTGTCAAAATACCACACTTGGATCCACTTCGAGGACAGCGTGAAACAAGCTTTTATGCCACAAGACGGGCAGAAAGCAGCAACTTCACTCTGGCTGTACCCTTCTCCAGAACATCACTCCATCTGAGATCATACATACCCAGGATGACTCGAGTATGGAACACATTCGTACAGCATAATGATGTCAACGAGATAAAGTCAGTTGATCAAATGAAAATGCTGGCCCACAGATGGCCCCAAAACTTCATCCTTTCCCGTTTCTTGTATGTCTCATAACAATAAAAAAGCTTTCAAATGAGTGATGTAGGTAACAGCTCTTAGCTTGCCAATTAAATGGATCCTTTAACCTGTAATAAAAGCTTTCAATAAAGCTAGGTCCTTAACCTTGTCAAAAACCTTAAAAAAAAAAAAAAAAAAAAAAAAGAGAGAAGAGAGAAGAGAGAAAGAGAGAGAGAGAGAGAGAGAGGAGAGAGAGGAGAGAAGAGGAGAGGAGAGAGAGAGAAGAGAAGAGAGAGAGAGAGAGAGACAAGAAAAGGCTGTGGGCCCAGACAAGTTGAGCCCAAGATTGTTGAGAAGAAAGTGCAGACCAGCTAGCAGCACCCTAACTGCATCTTCAGCACTGCCAGTTTCAGTGAAATTGCACTCTCTATGGAAAGAGCAAATGTAGTCCCTGTCACAAAAAGAAGCGCAGGGGCAGAAATCAGCAACTGCAGACCAGTGTCACTCCTGTCAATCACTGGTAAGATCCTTGAGACAATAATCTCAAGACAAATGACAGAGTTTTTTGACTACCACTCACTACTTTGTGATCGTCAATGGCTTCAGGAAAGGGTTTCTCTGCTTCTGATCTGTTATTAAACCTCTCCACTAATGGGACCAGTCACCTGGATGAATCCAAAGTCCAGCTGTGTGGTAGCACTGGACATTGCTGGCGTTTCGACCGGGTGTGGGGACCAGGGCCTCTTAAAAAACTTCAAGCACTGGGAAATGCAGGGTCTACGCTATTCTCCTCAGTGAACCTTCATGGTAGATCCTTAATGTAGTCCCAATAAAGGAATCAGCAAGACTCCCATTTGGGGGAATGTTCACAAGGAAGCGTGCCTGGGGCCATTTGTTATGGAATGTCCTACTTCAACGACCTTCTTCATTTTCATTCCAGAATCAAAGCATATGCAACGACTGTAACACTGACATTCACATCCAGAGAAGAAAACCAGCTTGCTCTAAGCTACATCAATCACCCGCTGAAGAGCTATATCACTTGGGGAAATTTTGGGGAAGTAACATTTGCACCTGAGAAAACGCAAATGATGATCGTCTTAGGCACCTGAGGGTAATCTGGTGCGTATAAGGATGAAGGAGGGTGTTGGCACCGGGAAAAAAGTTGATACCTTGGGGTAAAATTTTGACTCCAAACTCCCATGAAAACCCATGTTGTAAATCTTGCAAACAAGGCAGCCAGGAAGCTTACAGCACTTCGCCGTATCTCGCATCTGCTTGACAGGGGGGTTGCAAGATCCTGTACGGGCAAAGTACGCTCAAAACCTTGAGTATGCTCCATTTTTTGGGTTTTCCTACCCCGCCCCTCATCTGCGACTCTTTACAAGTAAGAACAGAGCAAGACGCCCCCTCTCCGCCTGGACCCATCCTGGTAGATCTGTCTTTCACAAGCCTTTAACATAGGAGGGGTGTGGGTGGTCTTACTGTTATGTACAAGGGCCCAAAATTTTCAAAATACCACACTTGGATCCACTTCGAGGACTGAAACATCTTTTACCACAAGACGGGCAAAAGCAGCAAATTCACCTGGGGTGTACCGTTCTCCAGATCACCCCCGGGCTGGATCTACATACCCAGGATACTCGAGTATGGAACACATTCTACAGCATAAAGATGCAAAGAGAAAAAGTAGTTTTATCAAATGAAAAATCTGCCCCCAGTGGCTCCAACTTCATTCTGTTCCCACTTTTATTTCATAACAATAAAATGCTTTCAAATGAGCTGATTAGGTAACAGCTCTTAGTTGTCAATAAAGCTGAGGGATCCTTACCCTTGTCAAACCCTGTGTAAAAAAAAAAAGAAACAGAGAGAGAGAGAGAGAGAGGAGAAGAGAGAGAAAGAGAGAGAGAGAGAAGAGAGAGAGAAAGAGAGAGAGAACAGACAACAGACCAAGTGAAGACAGACAAGACAGAAGAGACAGAACAGAGAAGACAGACAGTGACAGACAGAGACAGACAGAGACAGACAGGGACAAACAGAGACGGAGAGAGAGAGAGAGAGAGAGAGAGAGAGCAGAGAGGACAGAGAGAGAGTAGAGAGAGAGAGAGAGAGAGAAGAGAGATGCGAGAGAGAGAGAGAAGCGAAGGCAACGTCAGCCAATCTGTAACGTTATCTAATAGACGTCAATTGACGCAGTGTTGCAGACCGCTGCAAACACTAACGAGTAGTAGATCAGGGAGAATTTTTGGTAATGAGTTTGATGACAACACGAATATTAACCAGAGGGATACTAACACGAATATTAACCAGAGGGATACTAACACGAATATTAACCAGAAGGATACTAACACGAATATTAACCAGAGGGATACTAACACGAATATTAACCAGAGGGATACTAACACGAATATTAACCAGAGGTATACTGACACGATTATTAAACAGAGGGATACTAACACGAATATTAACCAGAGGTATACTGAAACGATTATTAAACAGAGGGATACTAACACGAATATTAACCATCAGGATACTACCTCGATCATAACCAGAAGGGATACTTAACACGAATATTAACCAGAGTAACTAACACGAATATTAACCAAGGTATACTAACAACGATATTAACCATAGGATACTAACACGAATAATTAACCAAAGGTATACTAAACACAATATCTAACCAAAGATACCTAACACGAATAATAACCAGAAGGATATACACGAATATTAACAGATGGATACTAACACGAATATTAACCAGAGGGATACGTCAACGAATATTAACCAGAAATACTAACTACGAATCTTAACCTGAGTATACTAACACGATTGTAAAACAGAGTATTCTAACACGAATATTAACCAGACGGTATACCAACACATAATATTAACCTGAGGATATAACACAATATTAACCAGAGGGATACTGACACGATATTAAACAAGGCGGATACTAACAACACGAATATATCCAGAGGTATACTGACACGATTATTAACACAGAGGGATTCTACAGAATAGTATCAACGGACCAAGGTATACCTGAAACACCTTATAACCAAGGATACTAACCCGAATAATTAACCAGAAGGTAAACTGACACGATTATTCAACAGAGGATACTAACAACGAATATTAAACCAGAGAGTATACTAAACACAATAATACCAGAGGGATACAACACGAATATTAACCAGAGGTATACTGACACGATTATTAAACAGAGGTATACTAACACGAATATTAACCAGAAGGATACTAACACGAATATTAACCAGAGGTATACTGACACGATTATTAACCAGAGGGATACTAACACGAATATTACCAGAGGTATATACTGACACATATTAAAACAGAGGTATACTAACACGAATATACCAGAAGATACTAACACGAATATTAACCAGTAGGTATACACGACACGCATATTATCCAGAAGTATACTACAACCACGATATTAACCAAGACAGTATACTGACAACGAATATTAACCAGAGGTATACTAACACGAATATTAACCAGAGGTATACTGACACGAATATTAACCAGAGGTATACTAACACGAATATTAACCAGAAGGATACTAACACGAATATTAACCAGAGGTATACTAACACGAATATTAACCAGAGGTATACTAACATGAATATTAACCAGAAGGATACTACCCACAAATATTCACCAGAGGCTATACTAACCACGAATATTAACCATAGGGAGATACTACACGATATTAACAAAGGGATCTAGTAACACGAATATTAACCAAAGATACTAACACGAATATTAACCAGAGGTATACTAACACGAATATTAACCAGAGGTATACTAACACACGAAGATTAGCCAGAGATATACTAACACGAATATTAACCAGAGGGATACTAACACGAATATTAACCAGAGGGATAATAACACACTAATATTAAATNCCAGAGGGATACTAACACACGAATATTAACCATAGGTATACTAACACACGAATATTAACCAGAGGTATACTAACACACGAAGATTAACCTGAGGTAATACTAACTTCAACGATATTACCAGAGGAATACTAACACACGAATATTAACCAAGTAGACTAACACTATATTTAACCAGAGGGATACTAACACACAGGATAACAGAGAGATACTAACACAAATTAACCAGAGGGATACTACACCGAATTTAACCAGAGGGAATACGAAACATAATATTAAAAACCAGGAGGGATACTACACGAATAGTTAACCAGAGGGATACTAACACGAATTATTAAAAAGAGGGATACTAACACTCATAATAACCTAGAGAAATACATGACAAGCATTAACACAGGGATACTAACACATAATATTAAATGAGAGGATCCACTCAAACATCAACCTAAGGGATACCAACACAACTATTAACTAAGGGGAAATACCTACAGAAACATTCACTGAGAAGATACCCAGCATAAATATTCACTAGAGAGGGGAAACCAACACAATACCAAGAAAGGAAGAAGGAAGGAAGGAAGGAAAGAAGGAAGGAAGGTAGTAGAAGGAAGGCAAGAAGGGAGGAAGGAGAAGAAGAAAGAAAAGGAGGAAGAAGGAAGGTGAAAGAAAGGAAGGTTAGTATGAAGAGGATGAGGAAGGAAAGGTAGGAATGAAGAAGAGAAGAAGAACGAAAGGAAGGAAGGAAGGTAGGAAGGTAGGAAAAAAAGAAGGAAGGAGGAAAGGAAGGGAAAAAAGGAAGAAGAGCGGAAAAAATGTAGGAAGGAAGGAAGAAGGAAGGAGACGGAAGGAAGGATGGAAGGTAGAAGAAGGGGAAGGAAATAGGAAGGAGAAGGAAGAAGGAAGGAAGGTAGGAAGGGAGAATGAAAGGAAGGCGGACGGAAGGAAGAAAGGAAGAAGGAAGTAGGAAAGCGAAGGAAGGAAGGAGGAAGGAAGGAAGGTAGAAGAAGTATGAAGGAAGTAAGGAAGGAAAGGTAGGAAGAGGAAGGAAGGAAGGAAGGAGGTAGGAAAAAGGAAGGAGAAGGATAGGTAGAAGGAAGGAATGGTAGGAGGAGGAAGGAAGAAAGGAAGAAGGAAGAGAAGTAGAAGGAAGAAGGAAGGTAAGGACAGGAAGGAGGTAGAAGTAAAGAAGGAAGGAAGGAAGGATGGAAAGGGATGGAATAGGGAAGAATTAGAAGGTTGGTTGGTTAGAAGGCAGGAAGGATGAGTAGGAATTGAAGGAGGTAGTATTTAGATTTAGTTGATATAGAAGGGTAGGATAATGTTGTGTCGTTTGTTGTGTTAGTTTTTGTTTTGTATGTTTTGGTGTATGTTGGTTGATTTGGATGTTAGTAAGAAGTATGAAGTATAGGACGAAATGAAGTAGGATGGTAAAGGGAGAAGGAAAAGGCTTTTAGAAGAGGTAGGATGGAAGGAAGAGGAAGGAATGAAGACTGAAAAGATGGTAGGCAAAGAAGGAGGAAGGAAAGAAAGGAAGAAGAGGAAAAGGAAGGAGATTGGGAGGGAAGAAGGAAGGAAGTAGAATGGTAAGAACGAAGGTAGATAGGAAGGAAGGAATGAGAAGGTAGGAAGGGGAGAAGAAAGAAGGAAGAAAAGGAAAGGAAAGAAGGAAGAAGGAATGCAGGAAGGTTGTAGGTAATGAAGGAAGAGAAAGGAAGAAAGGAAGGAGATGGAAGGTAGGAAGAAAAAAGGAGGCGACGGAAAAATGATGGAGAAGAAGGAAAAGGAAGGGAGGAAGGATCGAAGCGACACTAGGCAAGGAAGGAAGGAAAGGAAGGAAGGAAGGAAGGTAGGAAGGAAGGAAGAGGAAGGGAAGAAAAGGAGGAATGAAGGAAGGAGGTAGGAAGGAAGGAAGGAAGGAAGGAAGGAAAGGAAGGTAGGTAGGATTGGAAGAATGAAGAAGGAAGGGAAGCAGGAACAAGAAGGAGGGAAATGAAATGAAGAAGGAGAAAGGAAAGAAAGGAAGAACATGCGGAAGGACAGGTAGGAAGGAAGAAAGAGAGGAAGAAGAAATGAAGGAAGGCAAGGAAAGGAAGGAGTAAGACGGAAGGAAGGTAGGAAGGTAAGGAAGGACGGAAGGAAGGGAACAGGAAGGAAGTGTCGGAAGCGGAAGGAAGGAGGAAGGAAGAAAGGAGGAAGGAATGAAGGAACGGAAGGTTAGGAAGGAAGGAAGGAGGAAGTAGGAAGGTAGGTAGGATGGAAGGAATAAGAATAGAGTAGGAAGGAAGAAGGAAGGTAGGTAAAGAAGGAAGGAAGGAAGAAGGAAGGATGTAAGGAAGGTAGGGTAGGACGGAAGGAAGGAGGAAGGAAGGAAGAAGAAGAAGGAAGTTAGAATGAAGAAGGAAGGAAGAAGGGAGGAAGGGTAAGGAAGTAGAAGTTTGGACAGAAAAGGATGGAGACTGGATTGAAAGCGGAAGGTTAGGTTGGAATGCGATAGGTTGTGAATGGTAGAAAGTATGAATGATGTATGTTAGTTAGAGGGTAGGAAAAGTTGGAAGGTTTGAATGTAGGAGTTTGGACAAAGTAGGTAGGTTGTAGTAGGTAGGATAGGCAAGGAGGAAGAAGTAGGAAAGTTGAAGGTATCGAAAGATGGATGGAAGGAGGAAGGAAGAAAAGAAGGAAAAGAAGGAAGGTAGGATGGAAGGCTGAATAAGGAGGAAGAAGGAAGCGAAGAGGAAGAATGAAGGAAATTAAGAAGAAGGTTTGCAGAAAGGCACAGGAGGAAGGAAGGAAGGAAGAAAGGGAGGAACGGATGGGAAGGAAGGCAAGGAAGGAAGGAGGAAGGAAGGAAGAAGGAGGATGGAATAAGAATGAAGGAAGGAAGTAGGCAGAAAGGAGGAGAAAAGGAAGAAAGGAAGAAGGTAGGAAGGAGGGAAGGCGACGGAAGAAGGAAAGAAGGAAGGAAGAATGTAGAAAGGAAGGAAGGAATCTCAGTAGTAGTAACTTGTTACTGGTAACTGGTAACTACTACGAGAGGCTTTGCAAGTCCCTCTTCACGAGGACAGCCTAGAACTAACTGCATTCTCCACGCCTACAGCGGCATTATCACTCCGCCTATGGCATTGAATTATCGATCTTCCCCTATCATTTCTCAAGGCCTCATGACTAATATCAGTTAAGCGTCTACATAGGTAATAGCACTTATGTGTACTTAGATGGAACGTAATCGTCATGTCTATAGGCGTGGATACACACGTGAAAAGACTTGATAGTCGACTTGGTAACTTGAAGAAGCCAATTTAAAGATCATACTGTCAAAATTCATTTCCAGATACTGAAATTAATTTCTTGGTCACGTAGTCACTCCTAAGGGGTTACGACTGACCAAAGTAAATAACTGCAGTACGAATTTTTCCAACTCCCAAAACGCTGATGCCATAAGATCCTTTGTGGGCTTCAGCAGGTTTTTTATAGAGCTTCATTAGCCCAATTTTCTTACCATAGCTGTTCCTCTAACTGATTCTTAAACAGATGCCTCCCATTTAGTTTGGACCTTCCGTCAAGAAGAGCATTCCAAACTCTAAAAGAAAGCTAACATCGCTCCAAATTTTGAAATGTCCAGATTTTTCTAACCTTTCTATTCTGACAACTGATGCTATGCAATTGGCAGAGTGCCGTACTACTCAGAAAGAGCCGATGGCAAGTACAACGCAGTTGCATTGCTTGTCGGCTCCTACAAAAGGCCTGAACGTAATTATAACAGTATCTGAGGCAAGACTTTAAGCAAAATATAATGGTCGTTATAAGCACGTCCGAACATATGTTTTATCATACTCTGTTCATGTCTTGACAGATCATCATCCTCTGATACCCTTATTCCAGAACACAACAACCTACTGAAGGTTAGCAAGATGACCTTGACTATCCAAGAGTTCAACTCCCCCACCTTTGAGCATTTACCCTGGGCAAGTCAAAATGTATCGCAGATGCCTTATTTCGCGACATGTTTAGATCGTAACTGCAGTCCCTCCAATTTGAGTTCTGAAAGATGTAAAGAATGCTCAACGAACAGATACCATGTGGTCTGGTGTGATTCGATTCCTGCTCCAGGAAAGATCTTATTCTGACTGTGAAGACCACCAGCTCCCATCGTGACTGTCTCATGAACCAAGAATTACTGTAGCGAACAGCCGATTGGTACTCCTAGCAGAAGAGTATTCCGATTTTAGTAATACCACAGTCACTAGCTGATTGTAGCCATACAGCTAGTCTCCACGCTGTACCAAGTGGTGGCACACACCCTGGTATGGATCGTTTCAGTAAAACCAAGCCAATTGAAATACTTATTGGCCTCGAGCGGCGCAACTGAATATTTCGCGAATGTTAAAAATGTATGTCCTGCATGCAACATAAAGCATGCTAATGGGCCTAATCCAATCCAAGTGTAATCCACTACTTAGCGATTCCTTGGGAAAAGAAGTTGCCGCTAATTGTAACAGAATTTCCGATGTCCCTCCAAGTAACAAACATCTGTGTGGTTAGTAGACCATTTCACCAGAATATTGTGAGTTAGTTCCTATTGCAGATAAGACTGCCGAACAGTACTAAAGCGTTTAAAGAACGCCTTATCTGACACGCATACCACCCACCCCTAAGGTCCCTAGTAACAGATAATGGAGGTGAATTCTGTAATGATAATCTGAAAATTTGTGTACCTTGTACATAGACTCAAACCCCACCATTGTTTCCCTCATCATCCTGCCAGCAATGGTTAGCGGAAACAACCATAAGAAAGTACTTGAAGGTCTTGAGAGCCACTATCACATCCCAACAGTGAAACTTTGGATGAAGTTATACCTGATGTGCAGTGTGCTTTAAATTCGAGTATAATGTTTCATTGGTGACACTCCCACATGATGCTTGGGATGGTTATAGATATCGATTTGCCTTATGAGTTGTTAATTCAATCCGAACCAAATTACACCCTGATGATTTCGTACAACTCGTACCAGCTTATAGCTCAAAGTGTTTTTAGAAGAATCCGTGAAACACTTCATAAATCAACAGCTGAATTTACAAGAGTCGCAAATACTCGAGTAAAGCCATCCAAAATCAAAGTAGGTTCGAGAGTTATGCTGACTAATTTTAACAAAACGTCTGCAATGCCAAAGCTTGATCAAAAGTTTGTTGGTCCTTATCGCGTAGTTGAACATATCACTGGTAATAAGTATAAGGTTAGAGAGATTAGTACTGGTCAGTATAAAGAATCGCATTTGGATCATATGAAGTTAGTATGTGACGATAATGATGTTCCAACCCAGACTAATGTGACAGACTCTGACAATCCTCCTGATCCTGTACTCTCTTCCTCTGATACTCAGTCTGACGATCAACCTGAATGTCGTTATTCCCTACGTACACGACAGGTATTGAGAAATCCTCAAGTATCATTTGTAACTTCCAATTCAGATTTGCCTCAAATACAGCATGAGCTAGCCAATGCTACAGAGTTTGATCCTCCCAGAGATGACACCCATTCTGCATATGCCAATCTTACCCTAGCAGAGTTGGGGTTAAATGTAAATAACCTGTATAGATGAATAATTACAGTATCAACTTATCAGTATTCAAGAATTTTTTTTTTGTGTTCATGTTCTCTCCGCATTCTGAGAGTTAACAGTCTAGATTTGCGTGCACCGAATCTGCCTTTCTGTTAAACACTCTTTCTTTGTATATATTCCTTCCTCAGAATCCGTAGATCACATGAATACAGATCGATCGATCAAAATTTTTGTTTTTATCACTTGTAATCTCAATGTTGAGTTCGTTGTTCATTTGTTGAGTTTTAAGTTGTACTATAGTATACCTTGTATTACATTACAGTTTCAGTTACGTAAGCTTTCATTCCAATGTTCTACTTATGTATCTATAATGTTTCATGTTGTGTACTTTGACATTGTATAGAATCAGCCCAAGCCGTATACCTGCCATCTCTAGTTTGTATTAGTTGTATGTCGGGACGACATACGTTAGCGTCGCCGAGCTCTCAGTAGTAGTAACCAGTTACCAGTAACAAGTTACCAGTAACCTGTCCGTTGACTCAACGACCAACCGTCTTGAGTCACGGTCTGTGCTGAGCTGACACTATTTCAAAAGACCCACTACGGGGTACTGGCCAGCCGGCTAGTCAGTTATTACGAGTGTAACCAAGGAGATAGGTAACGGCTGCGGGCTCCCTCCACATAACAGCAATTATAAGTAATAACAGCCTACGTGAGTATTTCTACCCTAATCCACGTATCGAACTCCCACATGATAGGAAGGAAGGAAGGTAGGAAGGAAGGAAGGAGGAAGAAAGGAAGGAAGGAAGGAAGGAAGGAAGGAAGGAAGGAAGGAAGGAAGGAAGGTAGGAAGGAAGGAAGGAAGGAAGGCAGGCAGGAAGGAAGGAATGAATGAAGGAAGGAGAAAGGAAGAAAGGAAGGAAGGAAGGAAGGTAGGAAGGAAGAAAGGAGGAAGGAAGAAATGAAGGAAGGAAGGAAGGAAGGGAGGAAGGACGGAAGGAAGGTAGGAAGGAAGGAAGGAAGGAAGGAAGGAAGGTAGGAAGGAAGGAAGGAGGAAGGAAGAAAGGAAGGAAGGAATGAAGGAAGGAAGGTAGGAAGGAAGGAAGGAAGGAAGGTAGGTAGGATGGAAGGAATGAAGGAAGGTAGGAAGGAAGGAAGGAAGGAAGGTAGGAAGGAAGGAAGGAACGAAGGAAGGAAGGAAGGAAAGGGAGGTAGGATGGAAGGAAGGAGGAAGGAAGGAAGGAAGAAAGGAAGGAAGAAGGAAAGAAGGAAGGAAGGAAGGAAGGAAGGAAGGAAGAAGGAAGGAATGAAGGAAGGTAGGAAGGAAGGAAGGAAGAAGGAAGGAAGGAAGGAAGGATGGAATGAAGGAAGAAGGAAGGAAGAAGGAAGGAAAAAGGAAGGAGGGAGTGTTGATACAAGTGTTTGATAATAGCAGCGCTGGTGGTGTTGACTCCCAGTCACTGCCGGTCATCACTGTACAACGACCAGTTACAACTGACAACCAGTGAACGACACCAGTGAACGACACCAGTGAACCACACCAGTGAACCACACCAGTCAACCACACAAGTGAACCAAAGCAGTGAACCACACCAGTGAACCACACCAGAGAACCACATCAGTGAACCAAACCAGTGAACCACACTAGTAAACCACACCAGTGAACCACACCAGTGAACCCCACCAGTGATCCACACCAGTGAACCATACCAGCGAACCACACCAGTGAACCACACCAGTGAACCACACCAGTGAACCACATCAGTGAACCACACCAGTGAACCAAACCAGTAAATCAAAGCAGTGAACCACACCAGTGAACCACACCAGTGAACCACACCAGTGAACCACACCAGTGAACCAAACCAGTAAATCAAAGCAGTGAACCACACCAGTGAACCACACCAGTGAACCACACCAGTGAACCACACCAGTGAACCACGCCAGTGAACCACACCAGTGAACCACGCCAGTGAACCACACCAAGCAGCAGAAGAACCACGTCCCTATGAACCCGCATTTCCCCTACATGTTCACTTTCACTCGAGCAGGATTATCCCGGTTCATTCTATCTGAATCGATGCTAAGTCAATCTCACTCTAACCTGAAACTAAGTTGAAATTGCTAGGCTTGAAAATAGGGTCCAAGAGCTTTTACACTGATTAATTGGTTGGATTTACAAAGCTGCGTAATTGATTGGTTGCTGCGAGCTGTTTGCTTAACAATGGTAAATATGGTTGTCAGTTTGATGACATCATCACATGACGGAAATAATCATTACATAGCAAAAATAATCATCACATGGCAAAAATAATCATCACATGACAAAAATAATCATCACATGACAAAAATAATCATCACATGGCAAAAATAATCATCACATGACAAAAATAATCATCACATGACAAAAATAATCATCACATGACAAAAATAATCATCACATGGCAAAAAATAATCATCACATGACAAAAATATCATCACATGGCAAAAATAATTATCACATGGCAAAAATAATCATCACATGACAAAAATAATCATCACATGGCCAAAATAATCATCACATGACAAAAATAATCATCACATGACAAAAATAATCATCACATGACAAAAATAATCATCACATGACAAAAATAATCATCACATGACAAAAATAATCATCACATGGCAAAAATAATCATCACATGACAAAAATAATCATCACATGACAAAAATAATCATCACATGACAAAAATAATCATCACATGGCAAAAATAATCATCACATGGCAAAAATAATCATCAAATGACAAAAATAATCATCACATGGCAATAATAATCATCACATGACAAGAATAATCATCACATGACAAAAATAATCATCACATGACAGAAATAATCATCACATGACAAGAATAATCATCACATGACAAAAATAATCATCACATGACAAAAATAATCGTCACATTACAAAAATAATCATCACATTACAAAAATAATCATCACATTAAAAAAAATAATCATCACATGACAAAAATAATCATCACATTACAAAAAATAATCATCACATGACAAAAATAATCATCACATGACAAAAATAATCATCACATGACAAAAATAATCATCACATGACAAAAGTAATCATCACATTGTAAAAATCCTCATCACATGACGGAACCCTCATCACATATCAAGCAAAACATTTCAAAATCAATTATTTCCATCCCAGAAACCTTGTCAGTAACTCATTTTACGATAACAGCCACAAGTCACAGCTAATATGGACGAAAGAGTAAACATCCCTAGATTTTATTCCCTCCCCTCCCAAAAAAAAAAAAAAAAAGTTGCTGGAAAGGGAGATGTCTGTCCCCACTTAGGCCTAAATTCCAAGTAATGTTTGCAACATGAATGAAAACGACTCAATTCTGCACTTCAGATTTTTACGTAATTTGAAGATTTAAACACGAAGTTAAAACCTCCCACTTGACTTTAAGTGCATGAGTGAGGGGCTAGTGTGAGGGAGGTACCAGGGTGAGGGAGGTACCAGGGTGAGGGAGGTACCAGGGTGAGGGAGGTACCAGGGAGGGGAGGTACCAGGGTGAGGGAGGTACCAGGGTGAGGGAGGTACCAGGGTGAGGGAAGTACTAGTGTGAGGGAGGTACCAGGGTGAGGGAAGTACTAGTGTAAGGGAGGTACCAGGGTAAGGAAGGCACCAGGGTGAGGGAGGTACCAGGGTGAGGGAAGTACTAGTGTAAGGGAGGTACCAGGGTGAGGGAAGTACTAGTGTGAGGGAGGTACCAGGGTGAGGGAAGTACTAGTGTAAGGGAGGTACCAGGGTAAGGAAGGCACCAGGGTGAGGGAGGTACCAGGGTGAGGGAAGTACTAGTGTAAGGGAGGTACCAGGGTAAGGAAGGCACCAGGGTGAGGGAGGTACCAGGGTGAGGGAAGTACTAGTGTAAGGGAGGGACCAGGGTAAGGAAGGCACCAGGGTGAGGGAGGTACCAGGGTGAGGGAAGTACTAGTGTAAGGGAGGTACCAGGGTAAGGAAGGCACCAGAGTGAGGGAGTACCAGGGTGAGGGAAGTACTAGTGTAAGGAGGGAGGTACCAGGGTAAGGAAGGCACCAGGGAGAGGGAGGTACCAGGGTGAGGGAAGTACTAGTGTAAGGGAGGTACCAGGGTAAGGAAGGCA
>NC_069483.1:16231948-16361948 GCF_026875155.1 Cherax quadricarinatus
TGTTGCCCCCACCCTCTCTACCACCCTGTTACAGCCCACTCTCTCTATCACCCTGTGCCCACCACCCTCTCTACCACCCCTGCTCCCCACCACCTCTCTACCACCCTGTTACCGACACCCTTTTTACCACCCCTGTTGCCCCCCCACCCTCTAACCACCCTGTTACCGACCACCCTCTCTACCCCCTGCTGCCCACCACCATCTCTACCACCCCTGCTGCCACCACCCTCTTTTACCACCCTGTTACCCACCACCCTCTCTACCACCCCTGTTACCCCCAACCCTCTACCCCCTGTTACCCCCCACCCTCTCTCCCACCCTGTTACCACCACCCCTCTCTACCACCCTGTTACCGACCCACCCTCTCTACCCCCCCGTTGCCCCCCCTCTCTCCACCTGTTACCAAACTACCTTCTCCCAACTCCTATTACCGACCACCCTCTCTCCCAAACCCGGCTCCACCACCCTCTCTACCACCCTCTTACCGACCACCCTCTCTACCACCGCTGTTACCAACCACCTCTCTACCCCCTGCTCCCCACCACCCTCTCTATCACCCCTGTTACCCACCAACCTCTCTACCACCCCCTGCTGCCCACCCCCCTCTCTACACCCTTCTTCCCCACAACCCTCTCAAACACACCCCTGCGCCCACCACCCTCTCTACTACCCTATTACCAAAACCCTCTCTACCACCCTGCTGCCCACCACCCTCTACCACCCCTGTTACCGACAACCATCTCTACCACCCTGTTACCGACCACCCTCTCTACCACCTGCTGCCCACCACCCCCCTCTACCACCCCTGTTAGCCACCACCCTCTCTACCACCCTGTTACCCACCATCCTCTTACCACCCCTGCTGCCCACCACCTCTTATACCCCTTTTAAACCCACCACCCTCTCTACCACTCCTGCTGCCCACCACCCTCTCTACCACCTCTGTTATCGACCACCCTCTCTACCACCCCTGCTGCACACCACCCTCTCTACCACCCCTGTTACCGACCACCCTAACCACCCTGTGCCCACCCACTTCCCAACCCCCTGTTACGACACCCTCTCTACCACCCCCCTGTTGCCCACCACTCTCTCTACCGCCCATGTTACCCACCATCTCACCCCCCTGCCTGCCCACCACCTCTTACCACACCTGATGCCACCACCCTCTCAAACCACCCCTGCTGCCCACCACCTCACTCCCACCACTGCTACAAACCACCTCTCTACCACCACTGTTACCGACCACCCTCTCTACCACCCCTGCTGCCCACCACCCTCTCTACCACCCCTGTTACCGACCACCCTCTCTACCACCCCTGCTGCCCACCACCCTCTCTACTACCCCTGTTACCTACCACCCTCTCTACCACCCTGCTGCCACCACCCTCCCCTACCACCCCTGTTACCGCCAAACCATCTCTACCACCCTGTCAACGACCACCCTCTTATACCCTGCTGCCACCCCTTTTAAACCACCCCTGTTACCCACCATCCTCTCTGCCACCCTCTACCCCCCCTTTCTACCCCCCCTGTTACCACCCACCCTCTCTACCACCCCTGCTGCACACCACCCTCTCTACCACCCCTGTTACCCACCACCCTCTCTACCACCCCTGTTGCCCCCCACCCTCTCTACCACCCCTGTAACCCCACCCTCTCTACCACCCCTGTTACGACCACCCTCCCTACCACCCCTGCTTCCCACCACCCTCTCTACCACCCTGTTACAGACCCCCCTTTTTAAATGCCCCTGCGATCACCACCCTCTCTACAACCCCTGTTACCGACCCCCCTCTCTACCACCCCTGCTACCCACCCCTCTCACCACCCCTGTGCCCACCACCCTCCTACCACCCCAGTTTGACCACCACCCTCTCTACCACCCCTGCTGCCTACCCTCTCAATCCACCACTGCTGCCCACCCCCCCTCTCTACCACCCCTGCTGCCCTCCACCCTCTCTATCACCCCTGTTACCCACCACCCTCTCTGCCACCCTGCTGCCCACCACCCTCTTACCACCCCTGTTACCACCACCCTCTCTACCCCCCCTGATGACCACCACGTCTCCACCACCCCTGCAGCCCACCACCTCACTACCACCACTGCTGCCCACCACCCTCTCTACCACCCCTGCTGCCCAACACCCTCTTTACCACCCCAGTTACCCACCACCCACTCTACCCCCCCTGTGCAACCACACTCTCTATCACCCCTGCTCCCCACCCCCAAACTCTACCACCCTGCTGCCCACCACCCTCTCCCCCCCCTGCTGCCCACCACCCTCTCTATCACCTGCTGCCCCCCCCTCTCTCCCCACCCTGCTACCACCACCTCTTACCACCCCTATTCCCCACCACCCTCTCTACCACCCTTTGGGCCCCCCACCCTCTTTTTACCACCCTGCTGCCACCACCCTCTCTACCACCCCTGCTGCCCACACCCTCTTCCCAAACCTAATGCCACACTCTTTTCTACCACCTCTTTTAAACCGTCCACCCTCTCTACCACCCTTGCTGCCACCACCCTCTCTACCACCCCTGTTACGGACCACCCTCTCTACCACCCCTGCTGCCCACCCTTCTCTACCACCCCTGTTCCCGACCACCTCTCCACCACCCCTGCCACCCACCACCCTCTCCACCACCCCTGACACCCACCACCATCTCCACCACCCCTGCCACCCACCACCCTCTCCACCACCCCTGCCACCCACCACCCTCTCTACCACCCCTGCCACCCACCAACCTCTCCACCACCACTGCCACCCACCACCCTCTCCACCACCCCTGCCACCCACCACCCTCTCCACCACCCCTGCCACCCACCACCCTCTCTACCACCCCTGCCACCCACCAACCTCTCCTCCACCACTGCCACCCACCACCCTCTCCACCCCCCCTGCCACCCACCACCCTCTCCACCACCCCTGCCACCCACCACCCTCTCTACCACCCCTGCCACCCACCAACCTCTCCTCCCCCACTGCCACCCCCACCCTCTCCACCCCCCCTGCCACCCACCACCCTCTCCACCACCCTGCCACCCACCACCCTCTCCACCACCCCTGCAACCCACCACCCTCTCCACCACCCCTGCAACCCACCACCCTCTCCACCACCCCTGCCACCCACCACCCTCTCCACCACCCCTGCAACCCACCACCCTCTCCACCACCCCTGCAACCCACCACCCTCTCCACAACCCCTGCAACCCACCACCCTCTCTACCACCCCTGCAACCCACCACCCTCTCCACCACCCCTGCAACCCACCACCCTCTCCACCACCCCTGCCACCACCACCCTCTCCACCACCCCTGCAACCCACCACCCTCTCCACCACCCCTGCCACCCACCACCCTCTCCACCACCCCTGCCACCCACCACCCTCTACACCACCCCTGCAACCCACCACCCTCTCTACCACCCCTGCAACCCACCACCCTCTCCACCACCCCTGCAACCCACCACCCTCTCTACCACCCCTGCAACCCACCACCCTCTCCACCGCCCCTGCAAACCCACCACCCTCTCCACCACCCCTGCAACCCACCACCCTCTCCACCACCCCTGCAACCCACCACCCTCTCCACCACCCTTGCAACCCACCACCCTCTCCACCACCCCTGCAACCCACCACCCTCTCCACCACCCCTGCAACCCACCACCCTCTCCACCACCCCTGCAACCCACCACCCTCTCAACCACCCTTGCAACCCACCACCCTCTCCACCACCCCTGCAACCCACCACCCTCTCCACCCCCTTGCAACCCACCACCCTCTCCACCACCCCTGCAACCCACCACCCTCTCCACCACCCTTGCAACCCACCACCCTCTCCACCACCCTGCAACCCACCACCCTCTCCACCACCCTTGCAACCCATCACCCTCTCCACCACCCCTGCAACCCACCACCCTCTCCACCACCCTTGCAACCCACCACCCTCTCCACCACCCTCTCCACCACCCCTGCAACCCACCACCCTCTCCACCACCCCTTGCAACCCACCACCCTCTCCACCACCCTTGCAACCCCCACCCTCTCCACCACCCTTGGAACCCACCACCCTCTCTACCACCCCTGCACCCACCACCCTCTCCACCACCTCTGCAACCCACCACCCTCTCCACCACCCTTGCAACCCATCACCCTCTCCACCACCCCTGCAACCCACCACCCTCTCCACCACCCTTGCAACCCACCACCCTCTCCACCACCCTCTCCACCACCCCTGCAACCCACCACCTCTCCACCACCTCTGCAACCCACCACCCTCTCCACCACCCCTGCAACCCACCACCCTCTCCACCACCCCTGCCACCCACCACCCTCTCCACCACCCCTGCCACCCACCACCCTCTCCACCACCCCTGCAACCCACCACCCTCTCCACCACCCTTGCAACCCACCACCCTCTCCACCACCCTTGCAACCCACCACCCTCTCTACCACCCCTGCCACCCACCACCCTCTCCACCACCCCTGCCACCCACCACCCTCTCCACCACCCCTGCAACCCACCACCCTCTCCACCACCCCTGCAACCCACCACCCTCTCCACCACCCCTGCAAC
Organism: Cherax quadricarinatus; assembly: GCF_026875155.1. Taxonomy (NCBI): domain Eukaryota; kingdom Metazoa; phylum Arthropoda; class Malacostraca; order Decapoda; family Parastacidae; genus Cherax; species Cherax quadricarinatus. Next base: position 16,236,528 of record NC_069483.1, read on the forward strand.
CCACCACCCTCTCCACCACCCCTGCAACCCACCACCCTCTCCACCACCCCTGCCACCCACCACCCTCTCCACCCCCCTGCAACCCACCACCCTCTCCACCACCCTTGCAACCCACCACCCTCTCCACCACCCCTGCAACCCACCACCCTCTCCACCACCCCTGCAACCCACCACCCTCTCCACCACCCCTGCAACCCACCACCCTCTCAACCACCCCTGCCACCCACCACCCTCTCCACCACCCCTGCCACCCACCACCCTCTCCAGGTTCCAAATTTTTTACATATATAATTACCGATATTTTAAAACTAATGGAGTCATTCCAGGACTTAGAAAAACTGAATAAGATATAAAATTTACAGGACGTTAATGGTTGTAATTATTGATGCTTGAGTTAATATGTAACACTAGTGGTCGTGTGTAGTGGTCGTACCTGAGGTTACTATTACACTAGTGGCCGTGTGTAGTGGTCGTACCTGAGGTTACTGCTACACTAGTGGCCGTGTGTAGTGGTCGTACCTGAGGTTGGTACTACACTAGTGGTCGTGTGTAGTGGTCGTACCTGAGGTTACTGCTACACTAGTGGCCGTGTGTAGTGGTCGTACCTGAGGTTGGTACTGCACTAGTGGTCGTGTGTAGTGGTCGTACCTGAGGTTGGAACTGCACTAGTGGTCGTGTGTAGTGGTCGTACCTGAGGTTGGTACTGCACTAGTGGTCGTGTGTAGCGGTCGTACCTGAGGTTACTGCTACACTAGTGGTCGTGTGTAGTGATCGTACCTGAGGTTGGTACTGCACTAGTGGTCGTGTGTAGTGGTCGTACCTGAGGTTACTACTACATTAGTGGTCGTGTGTAGTGGTCGTACCCGAGGTTACTGCTACACTAGTGGCCGTGTGTAGTGGTCGTACCTGAGGTTGGTACTGCACTAGTGGTCGTGTGTAGTGGTCGTACCTGAGGTTACTACTACACTAGTGGCCGTGTGTAGTGGTCGTACCTGAGGTTGGTACTGCACTAGTGGTCGTGTGTAGTGGTCGTACCTGAGGTTATTACTACACTAGTGGCCGTGTGTAGTGGTCGTACCTGAGGTTGGTACTGCACTAGTGGTCGTGAGTAGTGGTCGTACCTGAGGTTACTACTACACTAGTGGCCGTGTGTAGTGGTCGTACCTGTGGTTGGTACTGCACTAGTGGTCGTGTGTAGTGGTCGTACCTGAGGTTACTACTACACTAGTGGTCGTGTGTAGTGGTCGTACCTGAGGTTACTGCTACACTAGTGGCCGTGTGTAGTGGTCGTACCTGAGGTTACTGCTACACTAGTGGTCGTGTGTAGTGGTCGTACCTGAGGTTACTGCTACACTAGTGGCCGTGTGTAGTGGTCGTACCTGAGGTTACTGCTACACTAGTGGCCGTGTGTAGTGGTCGTACCTGAGGTTGGTACTGCACTAGTGGTCGTGAGTAGTGGTCGTACCTGAGGTTACTACTACACTAGTGGCCGTGTGTAGTGGTCGTACCTGAGGTTGGTACTGCACTAGTGGTCGTGTATAGTGGTCGTACCTGAGGTTACTACTACACTAGTGGTCGTGTGTAGTGGTCGTATCTGAGGTTACTACTACACTAGTTGTCGTGTGTAGTGGTCGTACCTGAGGTTGTTACTACACTAGTGGTCGTATGTAGTGGTCGTACCTGAGGTTGGTACTACACTAGTGGTCGTGCGTAGTGGTCGTACCTGAGCTTAGTACTCCACTAGAGGTCGTGTGAAGTGGTCGTATCTGAGGTTACTACTACACTAGTGGTCGAGTGCAGTGATCGTATCTGAGGTTACTACTACACTAGTGGTCGTGTGTAGTGATCGTATCTGAGGCTACTACTACACTAGTGGTCGTGTGTAGTGATCGTATCTGAGGCTACTACTACACTAGTGGTCGTGTGTAGTGATCGTACCTGAGGCTACTACTACACTAGTGGTCGAGTGCAGTGATCGTATCTGAGGTTACTACTCCACTAGTGGTCGTGTGTAGTGGTCGTATCTGAGGTTACTACTACACTAGTGGTCGTGTGTAGTGATCGTATCTGAGGCTACTACTACACTAGTGGTCGTGTGTAGTGATCGTATCTGAGGCTACTACTACACTAGTGGTCGTGTGTAGTGATCGTATCTGAGGTTACTACTACACTAGTGGTCGAGTGTAGTGATCGTATCTGAGGCTACTACTACACTAGTGGTCGTGTGTAGTGATCGTACCTGAGGCTACTACTCCGCTAGTGGTCGTGTGTAGTGATCGTATCTGAGGCTACTACTCCACTAGTGGTCGTGTGTAGTGGTCGTATCTGAGGCTACTACTACACTAGTGGTCGTGTGTAGTGATCGTATCTGAGGCTACTACTACACTAGTGGTCGTGTGTAGTGATCGTATCTGAGGCTACTACTCCGCTAGTGGTCGTGTGTAGTGGTCGTATCTGAGGCTACTACTACACTAGTGGTCGTGTGTAGTGATCGTATCTGAGGCTACTACTACACTAGTGGTCGTTTGTAGTTGTCGTATCTGAGGTTACTACTACACTAGTGGTTGTGTGTAGTGATCGTATCTGAGACTACTACTACACTAGTGGTCGTGCGTAGTGGTCGTACCTGAGATTACTACTCCGCTAGTGGTCGAGTGTAGTGGTCGTATCTGAGGTTACTACTACATTAGCGGTGGTGTGTAGCTGTCGTATGTGAGGTTTCTACTACACTAGTGGTCGTGCGTAGTGGTCGTACCTGAGATTACTACTACACTAGTGGTCGTGTGTAGTGGTCGTATATGAGGTTACTACTACACTAGTGATCGTGTGTAGTGGTCGTATCTGAGGCTACTACTACACTAGTGGTTGTATCTGAGGTTACTATTACACTAGTGGTATGTAGTGATCGTGTCTGTTACTTCACTAATGGTCGTGTGTAGTGGCCGTATCTGAGGTGAATATTACACTAGTGGTCGTATGTGAGGTCGCTACTAAGCTAGTGGTCGTATCTGAAGTTACTTCTACATTAGTGGTCATATTTAGTGGTCGTCATTTAGCGCAGCAGAATCCTGCATATTTATTCTAACACTTTTCAACGATTGATCTCATAATTTATTATTATCTAATATCCTGTCGGTTACAAAGGTTTCAGTTCTCTTCGTCCCAGCCTCTTTAACCTTTATAGAAAACTAAAATTTGCCTTTCCACACACTGATGGTATGACTACACTGAGTTACAAGTGCGTCACCCCTTTAAGTTTGGCTTGGAAAGGTATAAATAAATAACCAGGAAAAAGACTGGCAATGTTGCTCATCCCTTTACTCTTGCAAAAGTAAATGACCTCATAAATGACTGGTTCAAGACATCCAGGCATGAAAACTTTCCGTCTCATATTAGAAAAAATTTAAAGAGTACTTCTGAAGAAATGTTGAAACTGATTAATTTTATGAGCCAAAATATTGATGAGAGTGATTGCCTCTTTACCGAGTATGAATTAGATAATGCGTTAACTAAAGGTCGATCAACTGCTCCTGGAGAGGATGGTATAACCTATGATATTCTCAGAACTCTAAGGCACGTGCCTGATAACCCTTTGTTGGTACTGTATAATCTCAGTTACATTGAGGGCTTTCTTCCTACTTCCTGGACCAATAGTCTCATTGTGCCTATCCCTAAGCCCCAACAGCCTGATACATTTAGACCGATCTCCTTAACTAGTTGTCTTTGCAAAACTTTTGAAAGAATGATGCTTAACAGACTGTACTACAGAATCAGACACCAACTTTTCCCCTACCTCTATGAGTTCATGAAAGGTAAAAGTGTGCAGAACTGTATTTCCACCTTTCTCACTGCACACACCTCTACTAGTTTTACCACTTTTCTTGATCTAAAATCTGCATTTGATATTGCGAACAGAACCGTTATACTACATGAACTAGTCAAAATGAATATTGGTGGTAGCTTACTCTGCTGGATAATAGGATACCTGTCAAATAGAGTATCCTCTGTCCTTTACCAAGGCTTTAGAAGTGAGTCTAAAGAAATGTCTTTAGGTACACCGCAGGGAGGAGTTCTTAGTCCCATGCTATTTAATATTCTGATTAATGCTCTCCTAAATGCTCTACCTGCCTCACCTAAACATATAGCTATAAGCTATGCTGATGATATCATGATCCATACAACAAGGCATAAGAAGATGAATACCATTCTTAATGAAGTTCAAGCAATTTGTAATCGACTAGGCTTCATAATATCTTCCTCTAAAACAAAGATATTAACAAGCAAACGACCCCCACCTATCTATTTGCAGGATGAAAACATTGGCTACGTTAAAACTTACAGATATCTGATGTAGATGTACCCTTTAACAAATTCACTATACCACAACTAAATAAGAAATGCAAAGATAGGCTAAATGCTCTCAAAGCTGTTGCTGGCTACAACCCCAACTATGGTGCTAATGTGAGAATCGTGAGAATGATGTACATAGTCTATGATATGTCCTTAATTGATTATGCTGCTCCCATGTTGATATTAGCTAGAGAAAGTTCTCTCCGACCCTTGGAGTTAATGAAAAATGAAGCTCTCAGGACTATTCTTGGCTGTCCCAGATCTACAAAAGTTCTTAACATGAGGAAGGAGCTTGGTATTTCTAGTATCAGTGATAGGATTGTTGAGATTAACACTGTACTCGGTATTAGAATGTTGAGAAACGAACCAGACACTGTCACAATGAATCTTACCAAGTGTCTAGAGGTAAATACACACAGATCTAAATGGATTGTGAAAACGTGCAATTGCATTAAGTTTTATAACCTGCATGAACTGTATCACTGTAGACAACAAGAGCATTTCAACCCTCCATGGAAGATGTGATCATTAAATATCAAATACCTACAAGTCCCTCCCAAGAAGCTCATTGCTAGTAATACCTTCCTTAAATCTCTCGTTAGAGCAACTGCTCAAGAAGAAATTTCTCACCTAGCTGGTAGTAATAAGTTATCACAAGTTATATACACTGATGGATCTAAACAGGAGTCTTCTGGCAGGGCTGCATCTGCTCTTGTTGCCACCTCCCTAGTTAAGAACGATAATAAATTCGTTGAGTTAGGCATAAGAATTAACTACTGGGCGTCTACACTGCAAACTGAATTGTTTGCAATCCTAATGGCGCTAAAGCTAACTTATGACACTGAGCTTAACTCTATTATCATTATTGATTCTATGTCATCATTGTAGGTTCTTGACTCATATAATGACTCCAACAACATGCTCATTGGAGAAGCCAGGTATAGATACTCAAAAATCAAGGACAAAGGAATTAATGTACAATTGCTATGGATCCCATCACACATTGGATTACTCCTTCATGATAAAGTTGATATGTTAGCCAAGAAGAGTACCCAGAAGGAGAATGTAGAATATAACTTTGGTATATCTGTGTCTAGCATTAGGAATAATATTAGGAGAGAAGTAAATAATGAAAATGATTGTTATAGGAATGCAGTTAGAAGCCTGAGTAGATCTATAACCCACTATGATAACATGAACGTAGATAAGTATGTTTATGGAGCAACTTGCAATGTGAACACTGACTGATGTTGTAGTGGCCAGGCTTAGGCTTGGTTACAAGTACTGACTGATGTTGTAGTGGCCAGGCTTAGGTTTGGTTACAAGTACTGACTGATGTTGTAGTGGCCAGGCTTAGGCTTGGTTACAAGTACTGACTGATGTTGTAGTGGCCAGGCTTAGGCTTGGTTACAAGTACTTCTGGCAGTTTGGGAGACACACAGATGATGATCAAACTAAATGTAAATTACGTAATCAGGCATATGGTCACTCTCTTGAACACTATGTGCTTAATTGCCCACTTATTGAGGAATACAGAGACAGACAGTATAATAATCTATGTGACATGTCAAGATATCTCATTAATGAAAATAAGATACCAGATATACTAAGCAAATTTCCTAAATTTTCTTGTAACAGATAAGTGAACTATAGATATGTAGATATAAATCCATATGTATTCCTGTTAACCTTTATGGGGCCTAGTTCATAGGCCTTTTGTGTATCCACATGCTCTTGCGCTACCGTCCACAGGATGGATATGGGGTGCACAATAAACTAGCCACATCGGTGGCAAAATCTAAAATCCTAAGAACGGCTAGGACGGCTATCCAAGGCTAGACCTAGCTAGGCACGGCTAGGTAGAGCTAAGTATATGCATAGAGCTAGTTAGAGCTAGGCAAGGACCATTCAGGAGTAGTGTAAATAACAGCAGCAGTATCAACAGTAACACCAGCATCAACCACAGCAGCAGTATCAACAGTAACACCAGCAACAACCACAGCAGCAGTATCAACAGTAACACCAACAACAACCACAGCAGCAGTATCAACAGTAACACCAGCATCAACCACAGCAGCAGTATCAACAGTAACACCAGCATCAACCACAGCAGCAGTATCAACAGTAACACCAGCAGCAACCACAGCAGCAGTATCAACAGTAACACCAGCAGCAACCACAGCAGCAGTATCAACAGTAACACCAGCAGCAACCACAGCAGCAGTATCAACAGTAACACCAGCAGCAACCACAGCAGCAGTATCAACAGTAACACCAGCAGCAACCACAGCAGCAGTATCAACAGTAACACCAGCAGCAACCACAGCAGCAGTATCAACAGTAACACCAGCAGCAACCACAGCAGCAGTATCAACAGTAACACCAGCAGCAACCACAGCAGCAGTATCAACAGTAACACCAGCAGCAACCACAGCAGCAGTATCAACAGTAACACCAACAACAACCACAGCAGCAGTATCAACAGTAACACCAGCAGCAACCACAGCAGCAGTATCAACAGTAACACCACAACAACCACAGCAGCAGTATCAACAGTAACACCAACAACAACCACAGCAGCAGTATCAACAGTAACACCAGCACAACCACAGCAGCAGTATCAACAGTAACACCAACACAACCACAGCAGCAGTATCAACAGTAACAACCAACAGACAACCACAGCAGCAGTATCAACAGTAACACCAGCAACAACCACAGCAGCAGTATCAACAGTAACACCAGCAACAACCACAGCAGCAGTATCAACAGTAACACCAGCAGCAACCACAGCAGCAGTATCAACAGTAACACCAACAACACAATCCAACAGCAGCAGTATCAACAGTAACACCAGCACAACCACAGCAGCAGTATCAACAGTAACACCAGCAGCAACCACAGCAGCAGTATCAACAGTAACACCAGCACAACCACAGCAGCAGTATCTACACAGTAACACCAGCAGTCAACAGAACCCACCAGCAGCAGTATCAACAGTAACACCAACAACAACACAGCAGCAGTATACAACAGTAAACACCAGTATCAAAGAAACAACCACAGCAGCAGTATCAACAGTAACACCAGCACAACCACAGCAGCAGTATCAACAGTAACACCAACAACAACCACAGCAGCAGTATCAACAGTAACACACAAGCAACCACAGCAGCAGTATCAACAGTAACACCACAACAACCACAGCAGCAGTATCAACAGTAACACCAGCAGCAACCACAGCAGCAGTATCAACAGTAACACCAGCAGCAACCACAGCAGCAGTATCAACAGTAACACCACACAACCACAGCAGCAGTATCAACAGTAACACCAGCAGCAACCACAGCAGCAGTATCAACAGTAACCACACAACACAGAGCGTATCAACAGACACACACACACAGCAGCAGTATCAACAGTAACACACAGCAGCAACCACAGCAAGCAGTATCAACAGTAACACCAGCAGCAACCACAGCAGCAGTATCAACAGTAACACCAGCACAACACACAGCAGCAGTATCAACGTACACAGCAACAAACCACAGCAGCAGTATCAACAGTAACACCAGCACAACCACAGCAGCAGTATCAACAGTAACACCAGCAGCAACCACAGCAGCAGTATCAACAGTAACACCAACAACAACCACAGCAGCAGTATCAACAGTAACACCAGCAGCAACCACAGCAGCAGTATCAACAGTAACACCAGCAGCAACCACAGCAGCAGTATCAACAGTAACACCAGCAGCAAACCACAGCAGCAGTATCAACAGTAACACCACACAACACGACAGTATCACTAACACCAAGCAACAAGCACAGTATCAACAGTAACACACCAGCACAACCCACAGCAGCAGTATCAACAGTAACACCAGCACAACCACAGCAGCAGTATCAACAGTAACACCAGCACAACCACAGCAGCAGTATCAACAGTAACCAGCAGCAACCACAGCAGCAGTATCAACAGTAACACCAGCAGCAACCACAGCAGCAGTATCAACAGTAACACCAGCAGCAAACACAGCAGCACGAGTATCAACAGTAACACCAGCAACAACCACAGCAGCAGTATCAACAGTAACACCAACAACAACCACAGCAGCAGTATCAACAGTAACACCAGCAACAACCACAGCAGCAGTATCAACAGTAACACCAACAACAACCACAGCAGCAGTATCAACAGTAACACCAGCAACAACCACGCAGCAGTATCAACAGTAACACCAGCAGCAACCACAGCAGCAGTATCAACAGTAACACCAACAACAACCACAGCAGCAGTATCAACAGTAACACCAACAACAACCACAGCAGCAGTATCAACAGTAACACCAGCAACAACCACAGCAGCAGTATCAACAGTAACACCAGCAACAACCACAGCAGCAGTATCAACAGTAACACCAGCAGCAACCACAGCAGCAGTATCAACAGTAACACCAGCAGCAACCACAGCAGCAGTATCAACAGTAACACCACAACAACCACAGCAGCAGTATCAACAGTAACACCAGCAGCAACCACAGCAGCAGTATCAACAGTAAACACCAACAACAACCACAGCAGCAGTATCAACAGTAACACCAGCAACAACCACAGCAGCAGTATCAACAGTAACACCAGCAGCAACCACAGCAGCAGTATCAACAGTAACACCAGCAACAACCACAGCAGCAGTATCAACAGTAACACCACAGCAACCACAGCAGCAGTATCAACAGTAACACCAACAACAACCACAGCAGCAGTATCAACAGTAAACACCAACAGCAACAACACAGCAGCAATATCAACAGTAACACCAACAACAACCACAGCAGCAGTATCAACAGTAACACCAGCACAACCACAGCAGCAGTATCAACAGTAACACCAGCAACAACCACAGCAGCAGTATCAACAGTAACACCACAGCAGCAACCACAGCAGCAGTATCAACAGTAACACCAACAACAACCACAGCAGCAGTATCAACAGTAACACCAACAACAACCACAGCAGCAGTATCAACAGTAACACCAGCAGCAACCACAGCAGCAGTATCAACAGTAACACCAGCACAACCACAGCAGCAGTATCAACAGTAACACCACAACAACCACAGCAGCAGTATCAACAGTAACACCAACAACAACCACAGCAGCAGTATCAACAGTAACACCAGCAGCAACCACAGCAGCAGTATCAACAGTAACACCAGCAGCAACCACAGCAGCAGTATCAACAGTAACACCAGCAACAACCACAGCAGCAGTATCAACAGTAACACCAGCAGCAACCACAGCAGCAGTATCAACAGTAACACCAGCAGCAACCACAGCAGCAGTATCAACAGTAACACCAGCAGCAACCACAGCCAGCAGTATCAACAGTAACACCAACAACTAACACACAGCAGCAGTATCAACAGTAACACCAGCACAACCACAGCAGCAGTATCAACAGTAACACCAGCAGCAACCACAGCAGCAGTATCAACAGTAACACCAGCACAACCACAGCAGCAGTATCAACAGTAACACCAGCAGCAACCACAGCAGCAGTATCAACAGTAACACCAACAACAACCACAGCAGCAGTATCAACAGTAACACCACAACAACCACAGCAGCAGTATCAACAGTAACACCAACAACAACCACAGCAGCAGTATCAACAGTAACACCAGCATCAACCACAGCAGCAGTATCAACAGTAACACCACACAACCACAGCAGCAGTATCAACAGTAACACCAGCACAACCACAGCAGCAGTATCAACAGTAACACCAAGCAAAACCACAGCAGCAGTATCAACAGTAACACCAGCACAACCACAGCAGCAGTATCAACAGTAACACCAACAACAACCACAGCAGCAGTATCAACAGTAACACCAGCACAACCACAGCAGCAGTATCAACAGTAACACCAGCAACAACCACAGCAGCAGTATCAACAGTAACACCAGCAGCAACCACAGCAGCAGTATCAACAGTAACACCAGCAGCAACCACAGCAGCAGTATCAACAGTAACACCAACAACAACCACAGCAGCAGTATCAACAGTAACACCAGCAGCAACCACAGCAGCAGTATCAACAGTAACACCAGCATCAATCACAGCAGCAGTATCAACAGTAACACCAGCAGCAACCACAGCAGCAGTATCAACAGTAACACCAGCAACAACCACAGCAGCAGTATCAACAGTAACACCAGCAGCAACCACAGCAGCAGTATCAACAGTAACACCAGCAGCAACCACAGACAGCAGTATCAACAGTAACACCACACAACCACAGCAGCAGTATCAACAGTAACACCAGCAGCAACCACAGCAGCAGTATCAACAGTAACACCAGCAGCAACCACAGCAGCAGTATCAACAGTAACACCAGCAGCAACCACAGCAGCAGTATCAACAGTAACACAACAGCAGCATCAGAAACCCACACACAGCACAGTATCAACAGTAACACCAGCAGCAACCACAGCAGCAGTATCAACAGTAACACCAGCATCAACCACAGCAGCAGTATCAACAGTAACACCAGCAGCAACCACAGCAGCAGTATCAACAGTAACACCAGCAGCAACCACAGCAGCAGTATCAACAGTAACACCAGCAGCAACCACAGCAGCAGTATCAACAGTAACACCAAGCACAACCACAGCAGCAGTATCAACAGTAACACCAGCATCAACCACAGCAGCAGTATCAACAGTAACCACCAGCAGCAACACCACAGCAGCAGTATAACAGTAACACCAGCAGCAACCACAGCAGCAGTATCAACAGTAACACCAGCAGCAACCACAGCAGCAGTATCAACAGTAACACCACAGCAACCACAGCAGCAGTATCAACAGTAACACCAGCAGCAACCACAGCAGCAGTATCAACAGTAACACCAGCAGCAACCACAGCAGCAGTATCAACAGTAACACCAGCAGCAACCACAGCAGCAGTATCAACAGTAACACCAGCAGCAACCACAGCAGCAGTATCAACAGTAACACCAGCAGCAACCACAGCAGCAGTATCAACAGTAACACCACCAGCACAACCACAGCAGCAATATCAACAGTAACACCAACAACAACCACAGCAGCAGTATCAACAGTAACACCAACAGCAACCACAGCAGCAGTATCAACAGTAACACCAGCAGCAACCACAGCAGCAATATCAACAGTAACACCAACAACAACCACAGCAGCAGTATCAACAGTAACACCAGCAACAACCACAGCAGCAGTATCAACAGTAACACCAGCGACAACCACAGCAGCAGTATCAACAGTAACACCAGCAGCAACCACAGCAGCAATATCAACAGTAACACCAGCAGCAACCACAGCAGCAGTATCAACAGTAACACCAGCAGCAACCACAGCAGCAGTATCAACAGTAACACCAGCACAACCACAGCAGCAGTATCAACAGTAACACCAGCACAACCACAGCAGCAGTATCAACAGTAACACCAGCACAACCACAGCAGCAGTATCAACAGTAACACCAGCAGCAACCACAGCAGCAGTATCAACAGTAACACCAGCAGCAACCACAGCAGCAGTATCAACAGTAACACCAGCAGCAACCACAGCAGCAGTATCAACAGTAACACCAGCATCAACCACAGCAGCAGTATCAACAGTAACACCAGCAACAACCACAGCAGCAGTATCAACAGTAACACCAGCAGCAACCACAGCAGCAGTATCAACAGTAACACCAGAAACAACCACAGCAGCAGTATCAACAGTAACACCAGCACAACCACAGCAGCAGTATCAACAGTAACACCAGCAACAACCACAGCAGCAGTATCAACAGTAACACCAAGCAACAACCACAGCAGCAGTATCAACAGTAACACCAGCAACAACCACAGCAGCAGTATCAACAGTAACACCAGACACAACCACAGCAGCAGTATCAACAGTAACACCAGCAACAACCACAGCAGCAGTATCAACAGTAACACCAGCAACAACCACAGCAGCAGTATCAACAGTAACACCAGCAACAACCACAGCAGCAGTATCAACAGTAACACCAGCACAACCACAGCAGCAGTATCAACAGTAACACCAGCAACAACCACAGCAGCAGTATCAACAGTAACACCAGCAGCAACCACAGCAGCAGTATCAACAGTAACACCAGCAGCAACCACAGCAGCAGTATCAACAGTAACACCAGCACAAACCACAGCAGCAGTATCAACAGTAACACCAGCAACAACCACAGCAGCAGTATCAACAGTAACACCAGCAACAACCACAGCAGCAGTATCAACAGTAACACCAGCAACAACCACAGCAGCAGTATCAACAGTAACACCAGCAACAACCACAGCAGCAGTATCAACAGTAACACCAGCAACAACCACAGCAGCAGTATCAACAGTAACACCAACAACAACCACAGCAGCAGTATCAACAGTAACACCAACAACAACCACAGCAGCAGTATCAACAGTAACACCAGCAGCAACCACAGCAGCAGTATCAACAGTAACACACAGCAGCAACCACAGCAGCAGTATCAACAGTAACACCAGCAGCAACCACAGCAGCAGTATCAACAGTAACACCAGCAGCAACCACAGCAGCAGTATCAACAGTAACACCAGCAGCAACCACAGCAGCAATATCAACAGTAACACCAACAACAACCCACAGCAGTATCAACAGTAACACCACAACAACCACAGCAGCAGTATCAACAGTAACACCAGCAGCAACCACAGCAGCAGTATCAACAGTAACACCAGCAGCAACCACAGCAGCAGTATCAACAGTAACACCAGCAGCAACCACAGCAGCAGTATCAACAGTAACACCAACAACAACCACAGCAGCAGTATCAACAGTAACACCAGCACAACCACAGCAGCAGTATCAACAGTAACACCAGCAGCAACCACAGCAGCAGTATCAACAGTAACACCAACAACAACCACAGCAGCAGTATCAACAGTAACACCAGCAGCAACCACAGCAGCAGTATCAACAGTAACACCAGCAGCAACCACAGCAGCAATATCAACAGTAACACCAACAACAACCACAGCAGTATCAACAGTAACACCAACAACCACAACAGCAGTATCAACAGTAACACCAGCAGCAACCACAGCAGCAGTATCAACAGTAACACCAGCAGCAACCACAGCAGCAGTATCAACAGTAACACCAACAACAACCACAGCAGCAGTATCAACAGTAACACCAGCAGCAACCACAGCAGCAGTATCAACAGTAACACCAGCAGCAACCACAGCAGCAGTATCAACAGTAACACCAACAACAACCACAGCAGCAGTATCAACAGTAACACCAGCAGCAACCACAGCAGCAGTATCAACAGTAACACCAACAACAACCACAGCAGCAGTATCAACAGTAACACCAGCAACAACCACAGCAGCAGTATCAACAGTAACACCAACAACAACCACAGCAGCAGTATCAACAGTAACACCAGCATCAACCACAGCAGCAGTATCAACAGTAACACCAGCATCAACCACAGCAGCAGTATCAACAGTAACACCAGCATCAACCACAGCAGCAGTATCAACAGTAACACCAGCAGCAACCACAGCAGCAGTATCAACAGTAACACCAACAACAACCACAGCAGCAGTATCAACAGTAACACCAACAACAACCACAGCAGCAGTATCAACAGTAACACCAGCAACAACCACAGCAGCAGTATCAACAGTAACACCAGCAACAACCACAGCAGCAGTATCAACAGTAACACCAGCATCAACCACAGCAGCAGTATCAACAGTAACACCAACAACAACCACAGCAGCAGTATCAACAGTAACACCAGCAGCAACCACAGCAGCAGTATCAACAGTAACACCAGCAGCAACCACAGCAGCAGTATCAACAGTAACACCAACAACAACCACAGCAGCAGTATCAACAGTAACACCAACAACAACCACAGCAGCAATATCAACAGTAACACCAGGGAGTTGGAGTACGTGCTGACCTAACAAATGACTTCGCTTACAACCCAAAACCCGACTTGTATGACAATAAACTGAAGTATTTATTGTTATGCGTCTGGCAGTGAGCATCTGGGGGGACTGCAGCTCTGCAGCTCCTATGGACGAACTAAACGCAGGACACCCATTGTCAATGAGATATTGAAAAGGGAGAGGTTACTCCCCAATACCAAACCCATTCTAGGAGGGACTGTCTACTGCCTTCCTACTCACGATCACATCTATGAGTACTGAGTGAGAATATTGCCTAGAACTGTGAACAACTGTATAATAATAATAATAATAATAATAATGCTAAGAAATGGTATGGTGGCACCGACAAGGTGTCGAAAAAGACATGTACAGCTCAGGACATTATAATAGATGTCATGTTGCACAATAATAATACTTGATGACTTTAATATCTGGAGAAGACCTGGAGTATACCTGGAAGGGGTATTCAGTGAACCAATTTGGCTTACACAGTTCTCAGCCCACCAAGTTAGGTTAGCCAGGAAATTGTACAAGTGTTTCCTGACGCGGGTCTTAGTTATATGATGACCCACAGTTGAAGCTTTTGATCATCTGACCGAGGCCTTCCACTGGCTTACCACTCCACTCCTTTAAAAATTATGTTCATAGTTATAACCACTTACAATAATGAGCCACCAGAGTTGATCACATAGTATGTAACTGATCTGAAGATCAGTCAGACATTATTCTCGTAAGAAAACAGTGGCAAAAAACACAAGTGTAAATACACTCGTAACCAGATTTGTTTTTATTACGACGTATTTCCCAAGGCTGAGCTTTATTAAGCATACAGAAATTAGCAAATAACGCAAACATTGCTACCTCTTTCAGTCTGAAGTAAAACCTGCACTCGGATTTGCAACTTTAACAAACACAACTTGACTCACGAAATCGTAATGACACGATTGCAAACAAACCATACCACGGGTTGGGTTAGAACCCATTGGTACCAATACGCCCCATTACTTGTGGGATCAGCAGTGTGCCTCTCAGACTGAATATCAACCATAATAATTATCTTTATTTCTACATGATACAGCTTATACAGACCATAGCTGACATCAGTGACATACTATATAGAAAGCTCCTGGTTATGTAGAGCATTTCCCGCAACTTAGGTTAATTTTGTCCCCAGGATGCCGCC
Organism: Cherax quadricarinatus; assembly: GCF_026875155.1. NCBI lineage: Eukaryota > Metazoa > Arthropoda > Malacostraca > Decapoda > Parastacidae > Cherax > Cherax quadricarinatus. The sequence continues at coordinate 16,252,073 of NC_069483.1, forward strand.
CACACCAGTCGGCTAGCACCCGGTACCTAGTTAATGCTAGGTGAACATGGACAGCATGTGTCTTTAGGAAATACGCCCCAGTGTTTGCACCTGTACCTGGGATAGTACCACGGACACTTCAAGTGTGAGTAGACTGCGCTACCAGCCCAGCTACGGGACACCTGACAGTACCATAAATTAGACACGTATGCAACATGTTCTGTGCTGATAAAGCCACTGGTTGGCGAAACGTCTACATAGAAAAGATACCCAGATGTCGCACATGTGTCTAATTCATCAGCTGACATACTGACAGGTGCCTTAGCAAAACACCTGTCCAAAATGCTGACCACAGTCAACACCTGACACTTACGACATTCCGAATATCATTGAAGGCTCAGAAAAAATATGCTTACTTAAAACAAAGAGATTCCCTAACTTAGACGTGACCTCCCTCTTAACTCAGGCTCCATCAGTTACCTTCCTTCACACCTCTCACTGTAGACATCAACTTACCTTTCCCTTTTCAATATTTCATTGACAATGGGTGTCTTGCAGGAGCTGCAGAGCTGCAGTCCCCCCAGATGCTCCCTGCCAGACGTATGACTTCATCAACCTTACGCTAAAATAATTTGCAACTGACAATTACATTACAGGAAAAATCTGTTGTATGTTGTTTTCAATATATTTCTGAGCGATTTTTTTTGTTGAAGCGAGATAAAAAAAATGATTAAAAATAGAAGTTTAATGCGGTACGATAGTATAGGTATTACTGGCGCTAAGATAGTATAGGTATTACTGGCGCTAAGATAGTATACGTATTACTGACGCTAAGATAGTATAGGTATTACTGGTGCTAAGATAGTATAGGTATTACTGGCACTAAGATAGTATACGTATTACTGGCACTAAGATAGTATAGGTATTACTGGCGCTAAGATAGTATAGGTATTACTGGCACTAAGATAGTATAGGTATTACTAGTGCTAAGATAGTATATGTATTACTGGCGCTAAGATAGTATAGGTATTACTGGTGCTAAGATAGTATAGGTATTACTGGCGCTAAGATAATATAGGTATTGCTGGCGCTAAGATAGTATAGGTACAATAGTACAGGTATTACTGGCGCTAAGATAGTATAGGTATGATAGTATGGGTATTACTGGCGATAAGATAGTATAGATATTACTGGCGCTAAGATAGTATACGTATTACTGGCGCTAAGATAGTATAGGTATTGCTGGCGCTAAGATAGTATAGGTACGATAATATAGGTATTACTGGCGCTAAGATAGTATAGGTACGATAGTATGGGTATTACTGGCGCTAAGATAGTATACGTATTACTGGCGCTAAGATAGTATAGGTATTGCTGGCGCTAAGATAGTATAGGTACGATAGTATAGGTATTACTGGCGCTAAGATAGTATAGGTACGATAGTATGGGTATTACTGGCGCTAAGATAGTATAGATATTACTGGCGCTAAGTTAGTATAGGTATTACTGGCGCCAAGATAGTATAGGTATTACTGGCGCTAAGATAGTATAGGTACGATAGTATGGGTATTACTGGCGCTAAGATAGTATAGGTACGATAGTATGGGTATTACTGGCGCTAAGATAGTATAGATATTACTGGCGCTAAGATAATATAGGTACAATACTTATTCTTTGCCTTCGCCTGTATAAGGAGCGCCCTTTTCTTTCTAGTTCACATATACTCCTTTTCCTTAAGGGAATATGCCTTGAGCATACCTCAAGTGCCACAGAGTTAATTTGTTCTAGACATAGGGTAGGATCCGTGATTAGTCTGTCTTCCCAGTTTATATCATTTAGGACTTGATTTACTTGGTCCCATCTTATGTTTTTGTTATTGAAGTTGAATTTGGTGAAGGTTCCCTCGTGACTGATCTCATTTTGTCGGTCTGGGGCTCCACGCATACATGTCTGAACCTCGATTATGTTGTGATCTGAGTATATTGTTTTTGATATGATGACATTTCGTATCAGATCATCATTGTTAGTGAAGATGAGGTCCAGCATATTCTCCAGTCTTGTAGGTTCTATTATTTGCTGCTTTAAGGTGAATTTGGTTCAGAAATTTAAAAGTTCGTGTGTGTGCGAGTTTTCATCTGAATTGCCTCCTGGTGTTATCTCTGCTACAACATTATTTACTATATTCTTCCAGTTTAGGTATCTCAAGTTGAAATCCCCCAGGAGCAAGATGTTGGGGGCAGGAGCTGGAAAATTTTCCAGACAGTGGTCAATTTTCAAAACCTGTCCCTGGAATTGTTGGGACGTTGCATCCGGAGGCTTGTAGACTACCACAATGACCAGGTTTTGGTTCTCGATCTTTACTGCTAAAACTTCAACTACATCATTTGAGGCATTTAGTAGTTCTGAGCAAATAAGTGATTCTGTGATATACAGGCCAACCAATCCGCCCTCTTTTGCCTGTTCACTCTGTCGCATCCGTATAGGTTGTAACCCGAGATCCATATATCGTTTTCCAAGTGATCCTTTATGTGGGTCTCTGTGAAAGCCGCGAACATTGCATTTGCCTCGGCAAGCAGTCCACGGACGAAAGGTATTTTGTTATTCGTCGCTGGCTTTAGACCCTGTATATTTGCAAAGATGAATGTCGTCGGATTGGTGGTATGGAAGGAGGGGTCTTTTATTCCTGGTACTACTATGTGTTGTGCTGGGGAGGAGACCATCGACTGTGATTCCACTCCAGAAATGATTGGAGTTGGTGTACGATTTCTGTCATTTCCTGCCTGCTTTTTTTCCCTTCCTGTCGCTAAAAAAAAAAAAAAAGCTCTGGAGTGGCTGTGGCTATCCAGGTTTTTCCCATGGTCTGGATATTCTGTGTCTTCTTGTCCTCCTTGAGGTGATGTGCCTGACAATATAAGTTATAGCACTGTCTTTCCTGAACTGAAGAGTGATACATTTCAGGGTGGAGAAGTTTACAGGAAGGAAGGTTGCATTTTCCTGTTGTCATATGGGCACGACATTTTCTGCGGTGGTCAAAGTTGCACGTCCCTTCTGTTTATTCAAATATTCCATGCCTGCAGATACCAAGTGCATAGTATTTGCATGGACATGGTTTCTGTTTGCCTTGGTTATTTGTGACTGTATTCCCTACTGTATTTCCTACTGTATTTCCTACTGTATTCCCTACTGGTGCGTGTTTTCCTGTCTCATTTCTATCTTCAGCACTAGTGCTAACAATAGAGCCTTCATCAGTTATTTCTGGTAATTTATCTTCACTATTTCTCGGGGTATCCCCTTGTTTACTATCTCCTGTGGTACTGCTGGTCTGTAACATTGGTTTTTGCATCTCCTTGTCCATGTCCACACCTATTTCCCCACTAGAGCTCCTGTCCCCCTCCAGACCACCATCGTTTATTTCTCTATCCGTACAGTTTCTGTCTACCAGGACAGCATTTGAACCATGGACTAAATACTAGACTTTAAACCAACTGATAACAAAAAAAATAATAAAATGTATGTAGAAATACAAATAAATTATAAGAAGATTTTTTATCTTTATTAAAATTTTGCAAAATTTGCAAAAAAAAAAAAAAAAAATAAAAACCTTTTCCCAAATTAAATGAATTAAAAATATTTTTAGTAATAGAAAATTTTGTATAATATATATATATATATATATATATATATATATATATATATATATATATATATATTATATATATTATATATATATATATATATATTATATATATATATTATATATATATTATATATTTTATATATATATTATATATATATATATATATTGTATTTAGAGGTAGAAATTTCTCGAAATTTTTCGAAATTATTATATTATTCAAATTTACAAATGTTGAATTTTGGAAAATTCAAAATATTAATGTTTATTATAAAAATTATTCTACATGCCATCAAGAGAGAATTATTATTATTACTTTTATGGAGGGGAGAGCGCTAAACCCTTAAGGCAGTGAAGTAGAAGAAATGTTTAATGCGATTATTTCGTATTTCTGGTAGCGTGGTGTAAATGATACGTCTTCCCGAGGCTTCTTTGTTTATTTGCAAGGTCGTTGTGGGTACCCAGGCTTGTGTGTTGTGCCCATGGCCCGGGCAGGGCCATCTCACGAGAGGAGAGAGCTAGTAGGCACAGCTAGGCCGCTGTGTGAGTGAGAGTGTGTGGGACCAGCTTCCCACAGACCTGGACAGGCCCAGAGGGCAGCACCTGAGTGGCGCGAAATATGAACTAAGCTGGCAGACAGTATGGGCTGTCTGTGCAGACAGTACAGGCAGTACAGTACAGACAGTACATACGCTCGGCCACCTACCTCGCGTCGTCCCGACGCGACAATACTGGTGGTAAAAAAAACTCAGTCTCTCTCTCGTAGGAACAGGGCACAGAACACAAAATAAAAACATATATATACATATGGACATGGAAAAAAAACTTCCTACAGGGAGGGAAGAAAAAAACATGTGGGGTGTGCTAAACATCGTGGTCAAAGGCAGTGAGCATCGAAGGGCATCACTGCACGCCTTCCTGCGTCTGGATAGATACTGCAACACAGGAGACATCACTGCGGCTGAGCTATGACGTAACAGGGTACGGTCTCCTCTGGAATGGTGAAGCAGTCATCGTAGGAGTCGCTGCAGGTTTTCACTCAACCTGGGGCATGACATGCTGGTGCTCTCGAGTGAGGCGTCGACAAAACTCCCTTCTGGCAAGTGACTCAGGACACTTCTCGGCTGGTACTGTCGCTGGGCTGTCACTGCCGGCGAGTGTGGAGCGAGTTGTGGAGCGAGTCGTGGCAGAGACGACTGAGCAAAACATCTGAGAGTCGTAACATCATACACCAGACTGCAGTGAGAGAGCTAGCAGTCAAAGTGAGCTCTTCTTTGTGCAGGCTGTTCACTGAAGCTTGTGACACGAGGCTGACACAGCGCCTGCTGACAGGACTAACTGCGGCTTGACGAGTATCATTCTCTCGGCAGTTGGAGTTACAGCAGAGGTTAGTCTAAGCGTCCCCAGACTTGTTTCTCTATATATAACTGCATTCTGAAGGTCTAGAGGTGAAGTGAAACAAGTCTCGATGGGAATCGTAGCAGGTACGATTCTGCAGAACATCACGAGCGACGAGCATAGCATAAGAGCTTTCTGTACAAGGGGGCTCGGGCTCAGAGCTGACTGATATCAGCTGTCAAACGCACTGGTCACATCGGGTGACTTAGCACAGTGGTGCTACTCAGGTCTGGCTCAGACCTCACTGGACACACGGAAACTACACACACCTGCAGTACATGTGGTACAACATGGCTTAAACTAGCAAAAGATGCTTTTCTGTGCACAAAACTGACACTAAGCCATACTCTAACATGTAAGAACACTGACTGAGAGGAATTAATTAACACACGAATATATCTTCTCTCAATCTTCTCGACAATACTGAAATATTTACTGAAACACTCGATGTAACATCATGTGATGTCAGGCATGACGTCGTGAGGTGATGTCAGCAGCATGGTGACATCAGCAGACATCTTGAGGTGATGTCAGGCAGACATCGTGACGTCATGAAGCCGGGCAGCATCGTCAGCGACGTCAATGTGATGCGGGCAGCAGACCACAGCATGTGGCCTGGGACATCTGGCTTGGTAACCCATGTGGCTTGTAGATCCATGTGACATCACCCACACCCCATGTGGCGTCGTGATCCACATGGTGTCGTGATTTATGTGGCATGCTGATCCACATGACTTGCTGATCCATGTGGCTTGCCGATCCACGTGGCTTGCTGATCTGCATGGCTTGCTGATCCACGTGGCTTGCTTATCTACGTGGCATGCTGATCCGCATAGCTTCGAGTGGCCTCGGGCACTCGGATACACAGCTCTGGCAATGAATTCACATGGAAAACAGCAGAAAACACAGCAGAGGGAGTGATGGCATGGTGGTGTATGGTAGTGTGGTGGCGAGGAGCGTGGGTGAGTGTATGGCGAGGGAGGATCTGGCCACTTCCTCCTCCTTCCACCCACAAACACAGGGAGACACACTGGATGCAGAAATCACCACAAAACTCACCTCTGGCTTGCTGAAACAGCTGTGCTGATCTGAACAACAACAGCAACATACAAGTGACGCTGAACACGTGACTTGAGAAACAGCATGGGATGCTGTAGCATGGGACGCTGTAGCGTGGGGTTACTGGGACGCCACTTGCATTTCTCGAAGAAATTCGGTAAATTTCGGCTGGATCCTGCTTGTACCTGTGTCTGGATGCTGAAACGTGCAAACACGACATCAGGATAACTCGTTGAGAGACGGATGCTTCTTGTATAGTGTGATAAAGTGAAGATGACCTCATCCCTTCCTTCCTCTCTCCGGGCAAACAACTGCTGCGACCACCGCTTCCCACCATTTATAACGAAATTATTTGGTATGATGAAAGTGGGTGCATGAATGATACGTCTTCCCGAGGCTTCTTTGTTTATTGAAAAAGTTGTGGTAGGTACACAGGCTTGTGTGTCGTGCCCATGGCCCGGGAGGGCCATCCCAAGAGAGAGAGCTACTAGTAGGCCTTGTGTCTTTCTGCCAGGCCACTGTGAGAGTGAGTAAGTGTGGGACCAGCTTCCCACAGACCTGGACAGGCCCAGAAGGCAGCACCTGAGTGGCGCGAAATATGAACTAAGCTGGCAGATAGCATGGGTTGTCTGTGCAGACAGTACAGGCTGTCTACAGAAACAGCATCCATACATAGCTTTAAGTAGAGGTACAATAAGGCTCTTGGAGCCAAGAGTGGACCTAGTAGCGACCAGCGAAGATGTGGGGCCAGGAGCTGTGACTCGACCCATTCAACCACGCACAGGTGAGCGTATAGGTGACCTGGAGTTTACCTGGAGAGAGTTCCGGGGGTCAACGCCCCCGCGGCCCGATCTGTGACCAGATCTCATGGTGGATCAGAGCCTGATCAACCAGGCTGTTACTGCTGGCTGCATGCAATCCAACAGCCCGGCTGATCAGGTATCAACTTTAGGTGCTTGTCCAGTGCCAGCTTGAAGACTGCAAGGGGTCTATTGGTAATCCCCCTTATGTATGCTGGGAGGCAGTTGAACAGTCTCGGGCCCCTGACACTTATTGTATGGTCTCTTAACGTGCTAGTGACACCCCTGCTTTTCATTGGGGGGATGTTGCATAGTCTGCCAAGTCTTTTTCTTTCGTTGTGAGCGATTTTCGTGTGCAAGTTCGGTACTAGTCCCTGTAGGATTTTCCAGGTGTATATAATCATGTATCTCTCCCGCCTGCGTTCCAGGGAATACAACTCCTGGGGGAAACGAGTAGACTTCAAGTTCGATCCAAGGAAAGGATGAACATGTCCAGTTCCATGGATCAAGAGCCTTACCTTGAGAGTGGAGACAAGGAAAAGATCAGTCATCTTACCCGAGTACAAAAACTGCAGCTCAGTAGCGTTATTTAGATCTCAACCGAAGAACTCGGTTACAATCCCGGGGGGGGGGGGGTGGAGACGTTGACCAGGATCAACACACATGTGCAGCAGTTCAGTGTCTATTGTTGAAACGTTTCGCCTTCACAGCAGGCATCTTGTGTCACACACAGAGGCAGCAGGTGTAGTAGCTGACTGCAGAAGCTTACTGTATAGGCAAAAACTCTCGCTTCACACGGCGAGGGTCTGGATTCGATTCCTGGAGAGGGTAAAAACACCGGTTGTCTATGTTCACCCATCAGTAAAATAGGTACCTGAGTGTTAGTGGACTGGTGTGGGTCGCATCCTGGGACAAAATTTACCTAATTTGCGGGAAATGCTCAGCATAACAAGGGGCTTTCTCTATAGTAGTATGTCACTGATGTCAGCTATGGTCTGTATACCTTGTACATGCACTGGTAGAAATAAAGATTATTATTATTATTATTATTATTATTATTATTATTATTATTATTATTATTATTATTATTATTATTATTATTATTATTATTATTAATTTTTATTATAATTATTATTATTATTATTATTATTATTATTATTATTATTATTATTATTATTATTATTATTATTATTATTATTATTATTATTATTATTATTTATTATTTATTTATTATTATCACACTGGCCGATTCCCACCAAGGCAAGGTGGCCCGAAAAAGAAAAACTTTCACCATCATTCACTCCATCACTGTCTTGCCAGAAGGGTGCTATACACTACAGTTTTTAAACTGCAACATTAACACCCCTCCTTCAGAGTGCAGGCACTGTACTTCCCATCTCCAGGACTCAAGTCCGGCCTGCCGGTTTCCCTGAACCCCTTCATGAATGTTACTTTGCTCACACTCCAAAAGCACGTCAAGTATTAAAAACCATTTTTTCTCCATCACTCTATCAAACACGCTCACGCATGCCACTGGAAGTCCAAGCCCCTCGCACACAAACCCCCTTTACCCCCGTCCCTCCAACCTTTCCTAGGCCGCCCCTACCCCACCTTCCTTTGCTACAGACTGTACACTCTTGAAGTCATTCTGTTTCGCTCCATTCTCTCTACATGTCCGAACCACCTAAACAACCCTTCCTCAGCCCTTGGACAACAGTTTTGGCATCCCGCACCCCTCCTAACTTCCAAACTACAAATTCTCTGCATTATATTTCACACCACACATTGCCCTCAGACATGACATTCTCCACTGCCTCCAGCTTCTCCTCGCTGCAACATTCATCAACCCTGCTTCACACCCATATAAGAGCGTTGGTAAAATACACTCTCATTTCATTACCCTCTTTGCCTCCAAGGACAAAGTTCTTTGTCTCCAAAAGACTCCCAAATGCACCGTTCACCCTTTTCCCTCAATCAGTTTTATGATTCACCTCATCTTTCATTTATCCATCCGCTGACACGTCCCCTCCCAATTCTGAATGCATTCCCCCTCCATACTCTCTCCCTCCAATTGATAAACCAATCGTTCATCACCTATCTTTTTGTTATCCTCATAACCTTACTCTTTCCTGTATTCACTTTTAATTTTCTTCTTTTACAACCCTTCCAAATTAATCCACCAACCTCTGCAACTTCTCTTCAGAATATCCCAAGTGGGACAGTGTCATCAAGCAAAGAGCAACTGTAAACAACTCCCACTTTATGTGTGATTCTTTATCTTTTTAAATCCCCGCCTCTTGCCAAGACCCTCGCATTTCTCTCTTACAACCCATCTATAAATATATTAAACAACCACGGTGACATCACACATCCTTGTCTAAGGTTTACTTTTACTGGGAAATAATCTTCCTCTTTCCTAAATACTCTACTTGAGCCTCACTATTCCTCGTTAAAAACTCTTCACTGCTTTCAGTAACCTACCTCCTACACCATACAACCCGCAACATCGCCACATTGCCCCCTATTTCCCCCTGTCATACGCCTTTTCCAATCCATTAAATGCCACAAAGACCTCTTTAGCCTTATCTAAATACTGTTCACTTATATGTTTCACTGTAAACAGCCTCCTTGTTCATCTGCTATCCTATTCTCCGTCTTACTCTTAATTCTTTCAATAATAACTCTACCATACACTTTACCAGGTATACTCAACAGACTTATCCCCCTATAATTTTTGCACTCTCTTTTGTCCCCTTTGCCTTTATACAAAGGAACTATGCATGCTCTCTGCCAATCCCTAGGTACCTTACCCTCTTCCATACATTTATTAAATAATTGCACCAACCACTCCAAAACTATATCCCCACCTGCTTTTAACATTTCTATCTTTATCCCATCAATCCCAGCTGCTTTACCCCCTTTCATTTTACCTACTGCCTCACGAACTTCCCACACACTCACAACTGGCTCTTCCTCACTCCTACAAGATGTTATTCCTCCTTGCCCTATACACGAAATCACAGCTTCCCTATCTTCATCAACATTTAACAATTCCTCAAAATTTCCCTCCATCTTCCCAATACCTCTAACTCTCCATTTAATAACTCTCCTCTCTTATTTTTAACTGACAAATCCATTTGTTCTCTAGGCTTCCTTAACTTGTTAATCTCACTCCAAAACTTTTTCTTATTTTCAACAAAATTTGTTGATAACATCTCACCCACTCTCTCATTTGCTCTCTTTTTACATTGCTTCACCACTCTCTTAACCTCTCTCTTTTTCTCCATATACTCTTCCCTCCTTGCATCACTTCTACTTTATAAAAACTTCTCATATGCTAACTTTTTCTCCCTTACTACTCTCTTCACATCATCATTCCACCAATCGCTCCTCTTCCCTCCCGCACCCACTTTCCTGTAACCACAAACTTCTGCTGAACACTCTAACACTACTTTTTAAACCTACCCCATACCTCTTCGACCCCATTGCCTATGCTCTCATTAGCCCATCTATCCTCCAATAGCTGTTTATATCTTACCCTAACTGCCTCCTCTTTTAGTTTATAAACCTTCACCTCTCTCTTCCCTGATGCTTCTATTCTCCTTGTATCCCATCTACCTTTTACTCTCAGTGTAGATACAACTAGAAAGTGATCTTATATATCTGTGGTCCCTCTATAAACATGTACATCCTGAAGTCTACTCAACAGTCTTTTATCTACCAATACATAATCCAACAAACTACTGTCATTTCGCCCTACATCATATCTTGTATACTTATTTATTCTCTTTTTCTTAAAATATGTATTACCTATTACCAATTATTATAGAAGTGTCTCAGTTATCAACTTGTTATTTTATATTGTTTCAACATAAACGTCAGGTATATTTCTCTACACGTATTGTTCATGTTCACCTAGCAGTAAATAGGTACCAGGGAGCTAGGTGATTGCTTAGGATCACATTCTAGGGAGTGGTGGTGTACCTTAGGACTAGCGTTTGTAATGGGCTGAGGTAGGATAACAGCTTTAAGCTTGTACAGTGAGCTTAGGTAGGATAACAGCTCTAAGCTTGTACAGTGAGCTGAGGTAGGATAACAGCTTTAAGCTTTTACAGTGAGCTGAGGTAGGATAACAGCTCTAAGCTTGTACAGTGAGCTGAGGTAAGATAACAGCTCTAAGCTTGTACAGTGAGATGAGGTAAGATAACAGCTCTAAGCTTGTACAGTGAGCTGAGGTAGGACAACAGCTGTAAGCTCGTACAGTGAGCTGAGGTAGGATAACAGCTCTAAGCTTGTACAAAGAGCTGAGGTAGGATAACAGCTCTAAGCTTGTACAGTTAGCTGAGGTAGGATAACAGCTGTAAGCTTGTACAGTGAGCTGAGGTAGGATAACAGCTCTAAGCTTGTACAGTGAGCTGAGGTAGGATAACAGCTCTAAGCTTGTACAGTGAGCTGAGGTAGGATAACAGCTCTAAGCTTGTACAGTGAGCTGATGTAGGATAACAGCTCTCTAAGCTTGTACAATGAGCTGAGGTAGGATAACAGCTCTAAGCTTGTACAGTGAGCTGAGGTAGGAAAACACCTCTAAGCTTGTACAGTGAGCTGAGATGGGATAACAGCTCTAAGTTTGTACAGTGAGCTGAGGTAGGATAACAGCTCTAAGCTTGTACAGTGAGTTGAGGCACGATAACAGCTCTAAGCTTGTACAGTGAGCTGAGGTAGGATAACAGCTCTAAGCTTGTACAGTGAGCTGAGGTAGGATAACAGCTCTAAGCTTGTACAGTGAGCTGAGGTAAGATAACAGCTCTAAGCTTGTACAGTGAGCTGAGGCAGGATAACAGCTCTAAGCTTGTACAGTGAGCTGAGGTAGGATAACAGCTCTAAGCTTGTACAGTGAGCTGAGGTAGGATACAGCTCTTAACCTTCTCACTGAACCTTGTCAACAAAAGCATGGTATGTTCTCGTTCAATGTCACCTGATCCCTGGATGGCAAATGACTTACTCACGGATCCTTGATCTCCGTTATCTTCTCCGGTGAGGCTGTGAGGGTTGGATAACCTGTTCTCCACGTCTCCTGTTATCCTATATCAAACTTCGCCTCTCACCTAGCAAGTGTTCCTAGACATACCTCACCTCTCACCTAGCAAGTGTTCCTAGACATACCTCACCTCTCACCTAGCAAGTGTTCCTAGACATACCTCACCTCTCACCTAGCAAGTGTTCCTAGACATACCTCACTTCTCACCTAGCAAGTGTTTCTAGCCACACCTCACCTCTCACCTAGCAAGTGTTCCTAGACATACCTCACCTCTCACCTAGCAATGTAGCAAATAATGTTATACCTGAAACAATCCCCGGAGGTAGCGCAGATGAAAGGTCACACACACATGAGCTACTAAGTCTCTGCGAAAAACACACCTTAAGCCAGCAGATAGTGGAGCCAACAAGACTAGAAAACACACTTGACCTTATCTTCACAAATAATGAGGACCTGATAAGAGACATAAGAATATCAAAAACAACTAATTCCGATCACAATCTAATCGAAGTCCAGACGTACATGCATAGGGGTCCTGATCAGCAGAATGCATGTACCTGTGAAGGTGTCTTCACAAAATACAACTTCAACAACAAGAACATCAACTGGGACCAGGTAAACCATGTCCTAAACGAAACATGTTGGGAAGATGTCTTAATGACATGGATCCAAACCAGTGCCTTGAAAGGATCAACTTCCTGGCAGCTGAAGCATGTTCTAGGCATATTCCCCTAAGAAAGAAGAAGAGCAGGAGTAAACTGGAGAGAGAAAGACGCTCCCTCTACAGAAGACGACGAAGAGTCACTGAGCTCCTCAGGAATGCTAGAATATCTGATACACGAAAGGAGGCGCTGACCAGGGAAGTGGAAACTATCGAACTTAAGTTAAATGACTCTTACAGGAACCAGGAGAGACAGGAGGAGCTTAAAGCTATTAGTGAAATTGAAAGAAATTCGAAATATTTCTTTTCATATGCCAAAAACAAGGCAAATACCACATCTAGTATCGGGCCCTTACTCAGACAGGATGGGACTTACACAGATGACAACAAGGAAATGAGTGAAATACTGAAATCCCAGTACGACTCTGTGTTTAGTGAACCACTAATCAGTCTGAGGATCGACGACCCAAATGATTTCTTCATGAATGAGCCTCAAAACTCCATAAATGTATGCCAGATTTCCGACATTACCCTAACTCCGATAGACTTCGAAAACGCCATTGACAACATGCCCATGCACTCAGCCCCGGGCCCAGACTCGTGGAACTCTGTATTCATTAAGAACTGCAAGAAACCCCTCTCGCGTGCCCTAATTACTCTATGGAGGAGGAGCTTGGACATGGGTGAAATTCCACAGCCACTTAAAACAACGGATATAGTCCCACTCCATAAAGGTGGCAGTAAAGCATTAGCTAAGAACTATAGACCAATAGCTCTGAAGTCCCACATCATAAAAATCTTTGAAAGAGTGCTAAGAAGCAGGATTCCAAATTACCTGGATTCCCAAAACCTGCACATTCCAGGGCAACATGGGTTCAGGGCAGGTCGCTCCTGCCTCTCATAACTACTGGATCACTATGATATGGCCTTGGATGCACTGGAAGAAAATCAGAATGCAAATGTAATATACACAGGCTTTGCAAAAGCGTTTGACAGATGCGATCATGGCGTAATAGCCCATAAAATACGTGCTAAAGGAATAACTGGGAAAGTGAGGAGATGGATCTTCAACTTCCTAACAAATCGAACACAAAGAGTAGTGGTCAACAGAGTTAAATCGGAGGCTGCCATAGTGAAGAGCTCTGTTCCACAAGGCACAGTACTCGCCCCCATCTTATTCCTCATCCTCATATCAGACATAGACAGAGATATACACCACAGCACCGTATCATCCTTTGCAGACGATGCTAGGATCTGCATGAGGCTGTCATCTGCTGAGGACGCGGTTAACCTCCAAGAAGATATAAACAAAGTTTTCCAGTGGGCAACGGAAAGCAATATGATGTTCAATGAGGACAAATTCCAACTACTCCGTTATGGAAAACTGGAGGAGATAATAACTAGAACAGAGTATACTACTGACTCCGGCCATACAATAGAGCGGAAAAATAATGCCTCTATCCAGGAAAAAATTTCTCCTCCTATTCCATGTGCTTTAATTTTCCTCAATAGTCTCTGATGTGAGACCGTGTCAAAAGCCTTACTGAAGTCCATATACACAATATCATATTCATTACCATGATCTACCTCCTCAAATACCTTAGTGAAAAAAGTTAATAAATTCGTAAGGCAGGAACGCCCCTTTGTAAAACCATGCTGAGATTCGTTGATTAATTTGTGCTTTTCAAGGTGGCTACGAACTGCCTCGGCAATTATTGATTCCATAAATTTTCCCACTATGGAGGTTAGGCTTATTGGTCTATAGTTCGAAGCTAAGGACCTGTCACCTGCTTTGAAAATAGGTATCACATTTGCCATTTTCCACTTATCTGGCACCATGCCAGTTTGTAGTGATATGTTGAAAAGATTAGCCAAAGGTGTGCTAAGCTCCTCTTTACATTCCTTTAGAACCCTTGCATACAGTTCATCAGGGCCTGGGGATTTGTTAGGTTTTAATTTATCTATTTGCCTAAGGACCATGTCACTTGTGACCCTAATCGTGCACAGTTTATTATCGTCCTGTTCTACATAATTTATCATTACTGGAATATCGCTGGTATCCTCCTGTGTAAAAACTGAGAGGAAGTATGTGTTAAAAATTCTACACATTTCCTTATCACTGTCAGTGAGCTGACCCGAGGAACTTTTGAGTGGGCCTATCTTGTCCCTGATCTTACTTCTGTATACCTGAAAGAATCCTTTTGGGTTAGTCTTCGATTCTCTTGCAACTTTAACCTCATAATCTCTTTTTGCTTTTCTAATTCCCTTTTTTATTTCTCTCTTTAACTGAATATATCGATTTCTTAATTGCCCCTCTCCTCTTTTGATTTGCCTATATATGCCTCTCTTTTGACCAATCAGATATTTTAATCTATTGTTCATCCATTTAGGATCATTTTTGTTTGATCTGATTTCCCTATTTGGAACATAATTTGACTGAGCAGCTAGAACTATGCCCTGGAAAGCATCATATCGGCAACCATCACCACCTACCTGACCCTTAGTCAGGTCATTCCAGTTCAGCCCACCTAAGTAATTTTTCAGTCCTATGAAATCAGCCAAGCGAAAGTCAGGGACGGAGACTTGATTGCCATTATTAGGGGAATTCCATGATATATTAAAACTGAGTGATTTGTGATCACTTTCCCCAAGCTCATCATTAACCTCAAGATTATTAATTAGTGTTTCCCTACTGGCAAGAACCAAGTCAAGGAGGTTATTTCCCTAGTTGGCTCTGTCACAAACTGTTTTAAAAAACAATCCTGGATCGTATCAAGAAAGTCACCTGACTCTAAATTTCCTGTCAAATTGCTCCAGTCAATCTGTCTATAGTTAAAATCTCCCATTAGCACAACATTTTCGTATGTAGATGCCTTACGAATTTCGTCCCATAGAAGTTTACTGCACTCCCTATCAAGATTTGGGGCCCTGTAAATCACACCCAAAATTAGTTTTTCTCGGCCCTCGAGAAGCTGTAACCAAACAGATTCAGTGGCTGACGCTTCTAATTTAATATCTTGTCTAACACAACAATTTAAATTGTCTCTGACATACATCGCTACTCCACCACCTTTCCTGTTGACCCTGTCAGTGTGGAATAATTTATAGCCTTGTATGTGACATTCAAAGGGCATCTCTCTATCTTTCAGATTGAGCCAGGTCTCTGTTATAGCAATAATATCTATGTTTCCTGCACTTGCAATTAATCTTAGCTCATCTATCTTACTTCTTACACTCCTGCTATTAGTATAGTAAACCTTAAGGGAGCTAGTCCCTTGTTGCCCTCTGCTGTCCCCCTTTGTTTGCTGACCTGATTTGTCTTTATTTATAACTTCATGCTGAATGCCTTTTATACATTTACTGTTTCAAACCCTAGTGTTGCAACCTGCTTGTTTCCCACACACACCCATACCTCTATCTTCCATCAGTTTAAAATCATAGGCATTTCACCAATGGCCTTCTCAATCGAGTCTGCAAGTGCTACCACCCCACGTACCTCACCTCTCACCTAGCAAGTGTTCCTAGACATACCTCACCTCTCACCTAGCAAGTGTTCCTAGACATACCTCACCTCTCACCTAGCAAGTGTTCCTAGACGTACCTCACCTCTCACCTAGCAAGTGTTCCTAGACATACCTCACCTCTCACCTAGCAAGTGTTCCTAGCCACACCTCACCTCTCACCTAGCAAGTGTTCTTAGACATACCTCACCTCTCACCTAGCAAGTGTTCCTAGACATATCTCACCTCTCACCTAGCAAGTGTTCCTAGAAATACCTCACCTCTCACCTAGCAAGTGTTCCTAGACGTACCTCACCTCTCACCTAGCAAGTGTTCCTAGACATACCTCACCTCTCACCTAGCAAGTGTTCCTAGACGTACCTCATCTCTCACCTAGCAAGTGTTCCTAGACATACCTCACCTCTCACCTAGCAAGTGTTCCTAGACATACCTCACCTCTCACCTAGGAAGTGTTCCTAGCCACACCTCACCTCTCACCTAGCAAGTGTTCCTAGACATACCTCACCTCTCACCTAGCAAGTGTTCCTAGACATACCTCACCTCTCACCTAGCAAGTGTTCCTAGACATACCTCACCTCTCACCTAGCAAGTGTTCCTAGACGTACCTCACCTCTCACCTAGCAAGTGTTCCTAGACGTACCTCACGTCTCACCTAGCAAGTGTTCCTAGACGTACCTCACCTCTCACCTAGCAAGTGTTCCTAGACATACCTCACCTCTCACCTAGCAAGTGTTCCTAGACGTACCTCACCTCTCACCTAGCAAGTGTTCCTAGACGTACCTCACCTCTCACCTAGCAAGTGTTCCTAGACGTACCTCACCTCTCACCTAGCAAGTGTTCCTAGACATACCTCACCTCTCACCTAGCAAGTGTTCCTAGACGTACCTCACCTCTCACCTAGCAAGTGTTCCTAGACGTACCTCACCTCTCACCTAGCAAGTGTTCCTAGACGTACCTCACCTCTCACCTAGCAAGTGTTCCTAGACGTACCTCACCTCTCACCTAGCAAGTGTTCCTAGACGTACCTCACCTCTCACCTAGCAAGTGTTCCTAGACGTACCTCACCTCTCACCTAGCAAGTGTTCCTAGACGTACCTCACCTCTCACCTAGCAAGTGTTCCTAGACGTACCTCACCTCTCACCTAGCAAGTGTTTCCTAGACGTACCTCACCTCTCACCTAGCAAGTGTTCCTAGACATACCTCACCTCTCACCTAGCAAGTGTTCCTAGACATACCTCACCTCTCACCTAGCAAGTGTTCCTAGACATACCTCACCTCTCACCTAGCAAGTGTTCCTAGACGTACCTCACCTCTCACCTAGCAAGTGTTCCTAGACGTACCTCACCTCTCACCTAGCAAGTGTTCCTAGACATACCTCACCTCTCACCTAGCAAGTGTTCCTAGACGTACCTCACCTCTCACCTAGCAAGTGTTCCTAGACGTACCTCAAATCTCACCTAGCAAGTGTTCCTAGACGTACCTCACCTCTCACCTAGCAAGTGTTCCTAGACGTATCTCACCTCTCACCTAGCAAGTGTTCCTAGACGTACCTCACCTCTCACCTAGCAAGTGTACCTAGACGTACCTCACCTCTCACCTAGCAAGTGTTCCTAGACATACCTCACCTCTCACCTAGCAAGTGTACCTAGACGTACCTCACCTCTCACCTGGGTACAAAGTTTTGACAACTGTGCAAGTTACAATGGTAATGAACTAATTGACTTGTACTCTCTGGAATGCAGGAGAGAGAGATACATCATAATCTACACCTGGAAAGTCCTAGAGGGACTGGTCTCTAATTTGCACACGGAAATCACTCCCTATGAAAGCAAAAGACTTGGCAGGCGTTGCAATATACGCCCAATGAAAAGTAAGGGCGCCATTAGTACACTAAGAGAAAACACAATAAGCGTCCAGGGCCCAAGACTGCTAAACAAGCTCCCACCAGCCATAAGGGAAATTACCAATATGTCCCTCGTTGTCTTCAGAAGGGAGCTGGACAGATACCTAAAGTCAGTTCCGGATCAACCGGGTTGCGGTTCGTACGTTGAACTACGTGTGGCCAGCAGTAACAGCCTAATTGATCAGGTCCTGATCCACCGGGAGGCCTGGTCATGGACCGGGCCGCGGGGGCGTTGATCCCGGGAATACCCTCCAGGTAGGCTAGATAAGGTTCTTCAGGAAGCAGGACAAGTGTTTCCTAACGAGGGTGTTAGATGATGACCCGCCGTTGGAGCTTTTGGTCATCTGACCGAGGCCTTCCGCTGGCTTACCAGTCCATCCCTTTACAAATTATGGTCATAGCTGTAATGAACTATTTACATGTAGACCAATGTCATTATTTTGACTATTAGGTGGGCAGAAGGGGGCAGCAGGGATGTCTAAGAGAAAACATGACCATTCTTCTCGCCGACCTATGATTCGAACCTCAGTCCTCTTGGTTGTGAGACGAACAGGATGGAGGCATCAGTAAACCAACCCATTAACACCACAATCAGAGTTTTTCCCATATTAACTTTCATGTTTAATGAAATTTACACACGTTATGGTACCAAAGAACCAGAGAGAGGTATGACATGTGGATTTTTTTGATAAAACATTAATAATATGACCTAATCATTTGAAAGAATCAACAAGCTCTTTTGAAAAGCCAAGAAAAAATTATATATACATGTTTTCTTTTTTTCCCTCGAGCCCCAGTTCGTTTAATGAGCTGAAATGTTTCATCAGTACGGTTATTGCAGATGTGGGCTAGAAAAGTTATATATTTATTTGCTCAGTATTTTTCTGACAGACTTTCAGAGGCGTCATTTTGTTCGGTGATAGCGCTGTCAGCGTCACTATGCTGACTACCTTCAAAATGGTGGTTCCTTGATGCTGTTGAGGGGCTCTTGATCTTACAAACGACTTATCCTCTTCTTGAATCAAACCTGAATGTCTCCCATTCCCCAGGAGCTTTAAAACCCCTCCGGGTTCAGCACTTCTCCCTGGTAGATTGTTCTTGGTCGTCATGGTACTCTCCTCTACCACAAAAAGACTAACAGACCACCAATTACCCAGGATAAGATTGTGAGGTTCATCCTGGTTCTGCGTCCAAGACAACATATTGATCAAGGTGAATCACAACAGGAAATGCTTAATATTGCAGAGTTGTCCCATGGCTAGGTTGGTAGTGCACTCACCTCACATAATGAGCGTCCGTGTTTCGATCCCGGCACGGGTGGAAACGTTAGGCATGCTTAATAATAATTTTTATAGGTACATGATATAACTTATACAGACCATAGCTGACATCAGTGACATACTATATAGAAAGTCCCTGGTTATGCAGAATATTTCGAGTAAATTAGGTCAGTTTTGTTTCCAGGATGCAACCCAAACCAGTCGACTTACATTCAGGTACCTATCTACTGCTAGGTGAGCAGGGACAGAACGTGTCTTAAGGAAACACGTCCTAATATTTCCACCAGTACCGGAGATCCAACCATGGACCTGAATTTGTGAGTTTAGTGCTCTAGCAATTGAGTTACGGGGTACCTTAAGTGTCAGGGGCCCGAGACTGTTCAACTGCCTCCCAGCACACATAAGGGGGATTACCAACAGACCCCTGGCAGTCTTCAAGCTGGCACTGGACAAGCACCTAAAGTCAGTTCCTGATCAGCCGGGCTGTGGCTCGTACGTTGGTTTGCGTGCAGCCAGCAGCAACAGCCTGGTTGATCAGGCTCTGATCCACCAGGAGGCCTGGTCACAGACCGGGCCGCGGGGGCGTTGACCCCCGGAACTCTCTCCAGGTAAACTCCAGTCCCGAGAGTTTTTCTTCTCCCAGAGCCCGTTCTTGGGCCAAGCTCGTCTGCTGCTTGTCTGGTTAACAAGGCACATGATTCGCCTTGTTGAAAACTGTGCATAAATTATGCCAAGTACTTATTTGGTGGTACACTCGTAGGCAGTGGAAGTAGCATGCCATGTTTTTTCTAGGAGGCATACGCTCTATTCTTACATATTTTGGAACTCATCTGTAAGGATAATAGCTTATTCCATTTTCTGGATGCTTAAGTTCCACTTTCGTAAAGTTCTGCCACATATCGTTCCCCAGTATGAAGGAGCTCCGGGTGTGAGGCTTCTGTGTCCCAACATGAAGCACTCCGGGTGTGAGGCTTCTGTGTCCCAACATGAAGCACTCCGGGTGTGAGGCTTCTGTGTCCCAACATGAAGCACCTGGGCAGGCGATGCAAAAATACCCCCAATTAAAAGTAGGGGCGCCATTGGTACACTAAGAGAAAATACCATAAGTGTCCGGGGCCCAAGACTGTTCAACAGCCTCCCACCAGGCATAAGGGGAATTACCAATAGACCCCTGGCTGCCTTCATTAGAGAGCTGGACAGATACCTAAAGTCAGTGCCAGATCAGCCGGGTTGTGGTTCGTACGTTGGATTGCGTGCGGCCGGCAGTAACAGCCTGGTTGATCAGGCCCTGATCCACCGGGAGGCCTGGTCGTGGACCGGGCCGCGGGGGCGTTGATCCCTGTAATAATCTCCAGGTAACTCCGAGTGTGAGGCATCTTGTATCCCCGAATATAAACACATCTGACCACGACTTTAACGATATCTTAAAGATTGTCATGTATTTCACTTTCCTTCGTCTAGTTAGGACCAATTCATTATTTCGTGCTGCCTAAGCAGCTAGTTTGTTGTGATGGTGTGCTTCACCTTGTTAGTAGTACCGGGTCAGACGGTACTACTAACAGTGACCATTGTTACATTACTGCTTCACCTTGTTAGTAGTACCGGGTCAGACGGTACTACTAACAGTGACCATTGTTACATTACTGCTTCACCTTGTTAGTAGTACCGGGTCAGACGGTACTACTAACAGTGACCATTGTTACATTACTGCTTCACCTTGTTAGTAGTACCGGGTCAGACGGTACTACTAACAGTGACCATTGTTACATTACTGCTTCACCTTGTTAGTAGTACCGGGTCAGACGGTACTACTAACAGTGACCATTGTTACATTACTGCTTCACCTTGTTAGTAGTACCGGGTCAGACGGTACTACTAACAGTGACCATTGTTACATTACTGCTTCACCTTGTTAGTAGTACCGGGTCAGACGGTACTACTAACAGTGACCATTGTTACATCACTACAAAGAAATATCAGTTATTTCATATTTTATAATTACTTTAATTCAAATTCAAATTCAAAGTTTATTCTCTATAAGGATTACAATGCTGAGTTTACAGAAATTTGGTTATTGTTTGGTTTACATGTAGTAAAATTGTGATTACAGAGTGTACCACTAAAACGCCTAGCATGGCTAGGCATTTCGGGCAGACTTAGTTTTATTCTTAATTGTAAAATATTACAAATTATGAGGTAAGTTGGTATTATGGCTAAGTGACTAAATACTAGTTTGTGAGTTTAGCAATGTGAATGCTTTTGTTTTGGCACAGTACATCGTTTCAGTATTGGAGTATCACAGGATTCATTATTTTATTTTAGCCTCGCCGGGAATCAAACCCGGACCCTCAGCCTGTGAAGCGAGAGCTTTTACCACCAGGTCACTTTCCCTTTTCCGTATACTCATACACTCACATACGGGGCTTGGTAAATATCATTGACTGGATAATCAACACTGAAAATTCTCTGCTATCAAGAAGGTTAGGTAAGGTGTGTCAGGAAACAGGACAAGCGTTTCCTGACGCGGGTCTTAGTCATATGATGACCCACAGCTGGAGCTTTTGGTCATCTGACCGAGGCCTTCCACTGGCTTACCCCTCCATCCTTTTAAAATTATGGTAAATTACGACCTTCATGACTCTGGTATAATCCATAGACTTAATAAAATAAATGGTATATACATTTAGAGATGCATATCTCGCTTTCAGTGGCGTCGCCAGGGTTAGTGTCACCCGGGGTGGCATCTTTGGTGTCACCCGGGGTGGCATCTTTGGTGTCACCCGGGGTGGCATCTTTGGTGTCACCCGGGGTGGCATCTTTGGTGTCACCCGGGGCAGCATCTTTGGTGTCACCGCCATGAAATCCCAGTGAGGGGGATGGGGGGAGTAAACTCCAGTTACATCACTACTGAATGACTCATATTCAACAATGAGAACATTTAAGGGCCATAAACCAAACAGGAGAATACTTCTCAACTTTATTAATGATAAAATAAATAATCGTAGTAATGTTGAGGAAACAAACTCAAATACCAGCTTAAGTACTATTACAACCCAGGAACAATAAGGTCTGTTATCCTGGGTGTAAAGGGAAGCAAGGACCAGAACAAACACAGCTGAATGACTTTGAATTATGCTTTCCTTCAGCAAGAGCGATAGTAAGTATTTTCAAGTATGTACACTATATACAGTTGGAAATATGTGTACAACACGGTCAATCAAGAGGCAAAGACACAGCCTGGAGACAGAATGGACAACCGTGCTCAACCAGTTCTAGAATGGAAATGACAAGGGTGGACAGGTGAGTGGTGACCACATCACCTCCACAATTGCCAGATCCACCTTCTCATTGGCTGAACCTAGGTACTGATCGGATGATGGGGCCCCATTATCCGACAATTAGCACCCAGTTCGCTGGTTGGGGAGGTGGCCTTTCAGTGAGGGTGTGTACATGCACCGAATAAAGGTTATGTACTCTTTGCATGCCACAAGTACTAACAACAGGTCCTACATTTATTCAAATTCAACAATGCAAAAAAAAAACATGAAAAATAAATTAAAACATTGCAATATCAGAGAAACACTAGTTCCGATTTGACCTTGAGTACAGGTAACATCTCAGTGAATCTGATCTTACGTTTAACCTTGAGTACAGGTAACATCTCAGTCAATCTGATCTTTCATTTCCTTGCCCTCAATCCTGCAAAATCATCTATCACATCATCAAAATCAATGATTTTCCCTATATAGGCCTATTTCTACTCTGTAATCATATAATAGGCCACATAGAAACGAAAGATTTTCCTCTATGTTGCTGCAGTACTGTTTTGGGCATTAGTGCCACCTTTAGAGGCTCTATGGTGTCACCCCCTAAATGGTGTCACCCGGGGCGGCCCGCCCTTCCCCTTACGACGCCACTGTTCGCTGTATATATACACTGGGAGTATATTCTCCCATTTAAAGAGATTGTTGTATGCACCTGGGGAATGGGAGAGGTAGGGATGGCATCAGTTTCAATCCAAGGAAGGGGAAGGTAGCTCCAATTCCTGGCATCAAGATCTTCTGAGTATCACTGATTACTGAAGTACCTAAATCAAGTTAAATATCTTTATTATGCATCCCAGTTTAGGAAGAGAGCTAAAAGGTACCTAATGAATGAAGCTACAGAAAGTACCCAATGAATGAAGCTAAAGAAAGGTACCTAATGAATGAAGCTACAGAAAGTACCCAATGAATGAAGCTAAAGAAAGGTACCTCATGAATGAAGCTACAGAAAGGTAGCTAATAAATGAAGCTACAGAAAAGTACCTAATGAATGAAGCTACAGAAAGGTACCTAATGAATGAATCTACAGAAAGGTACCTAATGAATAAATCTACAGAAAGGTACGTAATGAATGAATCTACAGAAATGTAGCTAATAAATGAAGCTACAGAAAGGTACCTAATGAATGAAGCTACAGAAAGGTACCTAATGAATAAATCTACAGAAAGGTACCTAATGAATGAATCTACAGAAAGGTACCTAATGAATAAATCTACAGAAAGGTACCTAATGAATGAATCTACAGAAAGGTAGCTAATAAATGAAGCTACAGAAAAGTACCTAATGAATGAAGCTACAGAAAGGTAGCTAATAAATGAAGCTACAGAAAGGTACCTCATGAAGGAAACTACAGAAAAGTACCTAATGAATGAAACTACAGAAAGGTACCTAATGAACGAAGCTACAGAAAGGTACCTAATGAGTGAAGCTACAGAAAGGTACTTAATGAATGAAGCTACAGAAAGGTACCTCATGAAGGAAGCTACAGAAAAGTACCCAATGAATGAAGCTACAGAAAGGTACCTAATGAGTGAAGCTACAGAAAGGTACCTAAAGAATGAAACTACAGAAAGGTACCTAATGAATGAAACTACAGAAAGGTACCTAATGAATGAAACTACAGAAAGGTACCTAATGAACGAAGCTACAGGAAGGCAGGAGAGTAATTTCTTATATAGTTAACAATGGTGTAGGTGGTATTATAAGCTGATCTTCTTGCAATTCTTGATGAACACGGAGTTTCACGAGTCTGGGCCTGGGGCAGAGTGCCTGGGCATGTCATTAATTACCTCTTCAAAGTTTTGTGGAGTTAGAATAATATCCGAGATTTTTGGGATGACCAAATTTTGGGTTTCGTTCATAGAGAATTCATTTAGATTGTCGACTCTTAGTGTGGGCAGCGGCTCGCTGAACACTGAGTCGTATTGCGACTTTAGTATCTCACTCATTTCTTGCCTATCATCTGTGTATGTCCCATCCCGCCTAAGTAGAGGCCCAATACTGGATGTTGTTTTTCCCTTAGATTTGGCATAAGAGAAGAAGTATTTTGGATTTTTTTTTTTCAATTTCCTATATGACTTTTAGTTCTTCTGTGATTCTTGTCTCCTAATGAATGAAACTACAGTGCATGACAGTGTCTTCCATTGCAGACACTGCAAGGCTCCAGGCGGACATCAACCAAATCTTTCAGTGGGCTGCAGAAAACAATATGAAGTTCAACGATGAGAAATTTCAATTACTCAGATATGGTAAACACGAGGAAATTAAATCTTCATCAGAGTACAAAACAAATTCTGGCCACAAAATAGAGCGAAACACCAACGTCAAAGACCTGGGGGTGATCATGTCGGAGGATCTCACCTTCAAGGACCATAACATTGTATCAATCGCATCTGCTAGAAAAATGACAGGATGGATAATGAGAACCTTCAAAACTAGGGAGGCCAAGCCCATGATGACACTCTTCAGGTGACTTGTTCTATCTAGGCTGGAATATTGCTGCACACTAACAGCACCTTTCAAGGCAGGTGAAATTGCTGACCTAGAAAATGTACAGAGAACCTTCACGGCGCGCATAACGGAGATAAAACACCTCAATTACTGGGAGCGCTTGAGGTTCCTAAACCTGTATTCCCTGGAACGCAGGAGAGAGAGATACATGATTACATACACCTGGAAAATCCTAGAGGGACTAGTACCGAACTTGCACACGAAAATCACTCACTACGAAAGCAAAAGACTTGGCAGACGATGCAACATCCCCCCAATGAAAAGCAGGGGTGTCACTAGCACGTTAAGAGACCATACAATAAGTGTCAGGGGCCCGAGACTGTTTAACTGCCTCCCAGCATACATAAGGGGGATTACCAACAGACCCCTGGCAGTCTTCAAGCAGGCACTGGACAAGCGCCTAAAGTCGGTTCCTGATCAGCCGGGCTGTGGCTCGTACGTTGGTTTGCATGCAGCCAGCAGCAACAGCCTGGTTGATCAGGCTCTGATCTACCAGGAGGCTTGGTCACAGACCGGGCCGCGGGGGCGTTGACCCCCGGAACTCTCTCCAGGTAAACTCCAGGTATAAGATTCCTTCAGCTTAAGTTCAACATTTACAATTTCATTGACAAGTGCCTCCCTTCGTATTTCAGGTATATTGACCCCACTCAGCAGCTCTGTGACTCTTTGCCTTCACCTGTATAGGGAACGTCTCTCTCTTTCTAGTTTACATCTTCTCTTTCTTTTTCTTAATGGAATGTGTCTTGAGTAGATCTGGTGCAGGTGGTAGTCAAAAAAATTAGAGAGGCACATAATAGGTCCAGGGACTACGCACCAAAGTTTTGATAGCTATAAATATAAATATAACCATATAAACCTTAAATATAACCATGTGCATAGTTCATTACAGTTGTAACGAGTGGCAACATTTATATCTGCTTACACTTAGTGAGTTTTTTATGCAGACATTAATTAATCCCAAAACAATATTACATCAGAGTGACTTCTTCAAGGACTAGAGTGGGAGTATGTCACTTGGACTTAATTTTCCACATCCTGGGTAATGTACACATGTTGGTATGTATGATCATTTATGTATGTGTATTTATGTATACTTCTAACTTAATAAACTAACTTCAGTTTACATACTTTACTCACTTCCTTACTTATTTCCTTATTTTATTTACTTTAATTCCTTTTTTTTTTTTTTACACAGGGTTTGACAAGGTTAAGGATCCCTAGCTTTACTGACAAGCTATTTACAGGTTAAGGATTCCTAACTTTATTGGCAAGCTAAGAGCTGTTACCTACATCAGCTCATTTAAAAGCATTTTTATTGTTACGAGACATACAAGTAGGGAACAGGATGAAGTTGGAGCCATCTGTGGGCCAGCATTTTCATTTGATCAACTGACTTTATCTCGTTGACATCATTATGCTGTACGAATGTGTTCCATACTCTAGTCATCCTGGGTATATATGATCTAAGATGGAGTGATGTTCTGGAGAAGGGTACAGCCAGAGTGAAGTTGCTGCTTTCTGCCCGTCTTGTGGCATAAAAGCTTGTTTCACGCTGTCCTCGAAGTGGATCCAAGTGTGGTACTTTGACAATATTGGCCTTGTACATAACAGTAAGGCCACCCACATCCCTCCTATGTTGAAGGCTCTGCTGAAATGACAGATCTATCCAGGATGGGTCCAGGCGAGAGATGAGACGTCTTGCTCTGTTCTCTACTCTGTCAAGCAGTCGCAGATGAGAGGGGGGGCAGGCAAACCAAGAAACTGGAGCATACTCAAGGTGTGAGCGTACTTGTGCCTCGTACAGAATCTTGCAACCCCTACTGTCAAGTAGATGTGAGATACGGCAAAGTGCTGTAAGCTTCCTGGTTCCCTTGTTTACAAGATTTACAACATGGTTCTTCATGGTTAGTTTGGAGTCAAATTTCACCCCAAGGATATCAACTTCTTCTCCAGGTGCCAACACCCTCCCATTCATCCTTACTACTGCACCAGCATTATCATCATGGTGCCTAGAGACGATCATTTGCGTTTTCTCAGGTGCAAATGTTACTTGCCATCTATTTCCCCAAGCTGATATAGCTCTCAGCTGGTGATTGATGTAGCTTAGAGCAGCTGGCATTTCTTCTCTTGGATAAGTGAATGTCAGTGTACAGTCGTCTGCACATGCATGTGATTCTGGGATGAGATGAAGAAGGTAGTTGAAGTAGACATTCCATAACAATGGTCCCAGCACGCTTCCTTGTGGAACACTTGCCCCAATAGGATGTCTTGCTGATTCCGTTCCATTGAGAACTACACTTAGAGATCTACCATGAAGGTAATCACTGAGGAGACATAGCGTAGAGCCTGCAATTCCCGGTGCTTGAAGTTTTGCTAAGAGGCCCTGGTGCCACACCCGGTCGAAAGCGCCAGCAATGTCCAGTGCTACCACACAGCTGACTTTGGATTCATCCAGTGACTGGTGCCACTTAGTGGAGAGGTTTAATAACAGATCAGCAGCAGAGTAACCTTTCCTGAAGCCATATTGACGATCACAAAGTAGTGATTGGCTGTCAAAAAACTCTGTCATTTGTCTTGAGATTATTGTCTCAAGGATCTTACCAGTGATTAACAGGAGTGACACTGGTCTGTAGTTGCTGATTTCTGCTCTGCTCTTCTTTTTGTGAACAGGGACTACATTTGCCTCTTTCCATGGAGAGGGCCATTTACACTGTACTAGGCAGTGCTGAAAGATGCGAGTTAGAGGTGCTGCTAGCTGGTCTGCACATCTTCTCAACAATCTTGGGCTCAACTTGTCTGGGCCCACAGCCTTTTCTTGGTCAAGCGATTTAAGAAGAAAATGCACCTCCTCCTGCCTTATTGTCACCACTGACAGTTTTGA
This sequence comes from Cherax quadricarinatus, assembly GCF_026875155.1. Lineage (NCBI taxonomy): Eukaryota > Metazoa > Arthropoda > Malacostraca > Decapoda > Parastacidae > Cherax > Cherax quadricarinatus. The sequence goes on from NC_069483.1 coordinate 16,280,062, forward strand.
CACAGTTCTTGCAGCTAGCCAAGGAGGGTTCCTTGCTGGATCAGGAACTTGCATTTTGGTAGCAAAGTGTTCAGCAAAGAGGTCCGCCTTCTCTTGACTACTAGTAGAGGTGGTCCCATCCTTACTTTACTTACTTATTTGCTTTCCATAATTTGCTTACACTTGCTTATACTTTACACACTTTACTTATACTTACTTTACACACTTTACTTATACTTTACATACTTTACTTATACTTTATATATGTGGAAAATTACATTTATCTGAATGTAACTCATTACGTACATAACAGTAAATGATAACAAAGATAATTATTATTTATCAGTTACATAGACAAGTAGGAATTTGGGACACCTAGGTCGCAAAAATGTCCCCCTTAGATACCTACCACTGTCATATCCACAAGTTGCTCTGGACCTATTAATTACAAATAAAATATGTATCACCAGGAGTTCTGGTAAATATATAAGTTTGTGGACTGTATATTAAAATTAATAAATGATTATATATACACACATTTATACAACAGAAGGAGAATATATCTTAATATCACTCACCAATTTGACTGGAGATCAAGGTGTATCATACTCAGAAAACCTCACTGTCTATCTATGAAAATAACACTGGCCAGAGTTACAACATAAGACTTATCTGAGGTTCCTGGAGCTGTCTTGTCCAGTCGCCTGATATCTCAAGTTAGGCAGGAATGCACATCCAACAATTTCGGCTCCTATTTGAGAGGTGTCAGCCCAATTTTAACCTCTAGAGCACGAAAATTCTTCACATTATTCACTAACGTTTGTGTTGACCTGTTCAAACAACAATGGCGAGTCTCGTCTGCGCAGGCGCAGGCTTCTTTCCCATTTTTTATAACAAATTTTATTAAATATGGTATGGCCATCTATATACATATAACAACTGTATTTCTGGAACATATATACAGTATTTTCCACAACATATTTTACTTAAACTTACTTTACATATTTTACTTATACTTTACACACTTTACCTATACTTTATATACTTATACTTACTTCACACACTTTACTTATACTTACTTTATGCACTTTACTTATACTTCACACACTTTACTTATACTTACTTTACACACTTTACTCATACTTATTTTACACACCTTACTTATACTTACTTTACACACTTATACTTGATTTACATACCTTACTTATACTTTACACACTTACTTTACATACTTATACTTACTTTGCATACTTTACTTATACTTTACACACTTACTTTACATACTTATACTTACTTTGCATACTTTACTTATACTTTACACACTTATACTTCACATACTTTACTTATACTTACTTTACTCACTTATACTTACATGCTTTACTTATACTTAAATAATAATAATATTGTGGAAAATTGCATTTATCTGAATGTAACTCATTATGTACATAACAGTAAATGATAACAAAGATAATTATTATTTATCAGAGTTACATAGACAAGTAGGAATCTGGGACACCTAGGTCGCAAAAATGTCCCCCTTCGATACCTACCACTGTCATATCCACAAGTTGCTCTGGACCTATTAATTATCAAACGAAAAATACATCACCAGGAATACTGGTAAATATATAAATTTGTGGACTGTATATTAAAAATAATAAATGGTTATATATATACACAATTACATAACAGAAGGAAAATATATCTTAATATCACTCACCAATTTGACTGGATATTAAGTTGTATCATACTCAGAAAAACCTCACTAACTAAATTTATGAAAACACTGGCCAGAATTATACACAAATCTAGAGAGCTTATCTGAGGTTCCTGGAGCTGTCTTGTCCAGTCGTCTGATATCTCAAGTTATGCAGGAATGCATATCCACCAATTTCGCCTCCTATTTGAGAGGTGTCAACACAATTTTAACCTCTAGAGCACGAAAAATTCTTCCCCATTCACCGTTTCTAATATAAATTCAAAACCAACATGGCGAGTGTCTCGTCTGCGCAGACGACGCAGGCTTTCCGTTTTTTATGACATAAATATTATTAAATACAGTATGGCCATCTATTTACATATAAATACTGAATTTCTGGAAAATATATACAGTATTTTCCACAAATATAGTATCTTTTATTTACTACCAGTACATGTACAAGGTATACAGACCATAGTTGACATCAGTAACATACTACTATATAGAAAGCCGCTTGTTATGCTGAGCATTTCCCGCAAATTAGGTCAGTTTTGTCCCAGGATGCGACCCACACCAGTCCACTAACACCCAGGTACCTATTTTTACTGATGGTGAACATAGACAACAGGTGGAAAGAAACACGCCCAATGTTTCTACTCTGGCTGGGAATCGAACCCAGACCCTAGTCGTGTGAAGCGAGAGCGTTAGCCACCAGGCCACTTTACACACTTATACTTACACACACCTTACATACTTTACTTATACTTACTTTACACACTTACTTTACATACTTATACTTACTTTACACACTTACTTTACATACTTTACTTATACTTACTTTACACACTTACCTTACATACTTTACTTATACTTTACACACTTACCTTACATACTTTACTTACACTTACTTTACACACTTACTTTACACACTTACTTTACATGCTTTACTTATACTTTACACACTTACTTTACATATACTTACTTTACACACATTACTTATACTTTACACACTTACATACTTTACTTATACTTACTTTACACACTTACCTTACATACTTTACTTATACTTAATTTACATACTTACCTTACATACTTTACATATACTTACTTTACACACCTTACATACTTTACATATACTTACTTTACACACTTACCTTACATACTTTACATATACTTTACACACCTTACATACTTTACATATACTTACTTTACACACTTACCTTACATACTTTACTCATACTTACTTTACATACTTACCTTACATACTTTACTTATACTTACTTTACACACTTACCTTACATACTTTACTTATACTTTACATACTTACCTTACATACTTTACTTATACTTACTTTACATATGTGGAAAATATTTTAATTTTCCGAAGCTATAGCGCCTAACAGGTGTTTAATGTGTCGATATGAGTCAAAAATGTATTTGACAATAGGACAGAACCAAGAGTTCCCTTTGTGCATGCGCGGATCTGCGGGGGTAGAGGTCGAATCGGGGCATGGGAGAGGCGGGAGTGTTTTGAATGTAGTGAGGAGGCTGGGAAAGCATGGAACCAGGAAATTGGCGTTCACGGTGGCCTAAGGATTAATATAGGCCTCATTTCATAATAGGAAGTGTCGTGACTGTCCCTGGTGAAGAGAGAGGGAACGTGATTGACGGCACCGCTGTAAATAGCCTGGAGTTTACCTGGAGAGAGTTCCGGGGGTCAACGCCCCCGCGGCCCGGTCTGGCTCTGATCCACCAGGAGGCCTGGTCACAGACCGGGCCGTGGGTGCGTTGACCCCCGGAACTCTCTCCAGGTAAACTCCAGGTGGATCAGAGCCTGATCAACCAGGCTGTTGCTGCTGGCTGCACACAAACCAACGTACGAGCCACAGCCCGGCTGGTCAGGAACCGACTTTAGGTGCTTGTCCAGTGCCAGCTTGAAGACTGCCAGGGGTCTGTTGAACAGTGTCGGGCCCCTGACACTTATTGTATGGTCTCTTAACGTGCTAGTGACACCCCTGCTTTTCATTGGGGAGATGTTGCATCGTCTGTCAAGTCTTTTGCTTTCGTAGTGAGTGATTTTCATGTGCAAGGTGGTAAAATGAGTGAATAATGGTAGGACCGGGGGTGATTGGCGCGTCGCCATGGACTGTGTCCCGGGGAAAATTACCAGTGATTTAATCATCACTCATCGGTCTCAAATCTTAATGGAGTGGCCTCCAATGTGTATAATAATTATGAGACATTAAACCGTCTTGTAAATCGTAATGTAATCAGTGATAATAACACTAAGTTAAGGAATCGTTGAAGCGATATGAACTGCCATTCCCAGAGTGTGTGTGCACATGTTTACCTCGTTGTTCCTGTCCCGAGGATAGTGAAGGCTTTATGGAGTCACGACTTCTAAACCGGGACAAACCGACGGATACCTCGTCCTGCTGGAATAAGAACCATGTTGGTGTAGCAGGACATCAAAATGAGATGGTGAATGGAGGAAATAAGGAGTATCAATCACCCACAGTTAAGTAACCCTTCTAGTTATAGCAGACTGATACTGGCCAGTTAGGTATGTTGTAATTGGATAGGTTATGAGTGATCCAGCTACATCAAGTGACCACCAGAGAATATCTGGTAAGTGGAGAGATTATGTACAAGTGTTTTTCCTTGATGGATATATCCATGTGTAACCTACCCTCCTCCTTCATTCAGTTACACTAATATAATCTATACAGTCCACAATTAATTAGTAGCACCGTACTTGTGGGTGCTATCCAATCCATACTGGTCTCGGATAGATATGGATAAGATTGTGAGTTCGAAGGAACCACCTGCCGTGACCAGGGGTGGTTAAGTTTTCTCACATGTCTACACGGGGTGACTACGGTAAACAATATGGTTGTCTCCCAATGAGATTACTTGCATGTATATAATGTTGAGGTACATACAGGTAAGCATCCCTATAAAATTTTCCACAACATACTTACCTTACATACTTTACTTATACTTACTTTACATACTTTACTTATACTTACTTTACACACTTACCTTACATACTTTACTTATACTTACTTTACATACTTTACTTATACTTACTTTACACACTTACCTTACATACTTTACTTATACTTTACATACTTTCCTTACATACTTTACTTATACTTACTTTACACACTTACCTTACATACTTTACTTATACTTTACATACTTTCCTTACAGACTTTACTTATATTTACTTTACACACTTACTTTACATACTTATACTTTACACACCTTACATACTTTACTTATACTTTACACACCTGCCTTACATACTTTACTTATACTTACTTTACACACCTTACATACTTTACTTATACTTACTTCACATACTTACCTTACATACTTTACTTATACTTACTTTACACTTACACTTTGCCCACTTACACTTGACACACTTCACTAGCGAGTGTCAACAACAGTGTGAGACTGAGGGAGTCAGGTGGGTGTCCGCCATACTTATCTCTCCTTAATTCATCTATTTCTGCACGTTTCTCCTCCTGACTACCTATTTCCACACTGCTGCAGTGTCCAGGTGTGTCCTAATGTCCACCTAACACCTTAATTAGCCACTAAAAGCAGTTTTTTTGACATTTGTTGAGGCTTGGTGGAGCCTCTAGGGAGCCTCAGCTCTCCCCAAATATTTCATTGTTAAGTAATTATGTTTATTCAGGTACAGGAACACGTAAATACAGTGATATAAATTATTACATAGCAGCGTATGTGTAGATTATCCAAGATAACACTAAAAAAGTCAAACTGACTTTTATCCATTGGGGTCCTTGTATTTCCATTGGGGTCCTTGTATTTCCATTGGGGTCCTTGTATTTTCATTGAGGTCCTTGTATTTTCATTGGGGTCCTTGTATTTTCATTGAGGTCCTTGTATTTTCATTGGGGTCCTTGTATTTCCATTTGGGTCCTTGTATTTTCATTGGGGTCCTTGTATTTTCATTGGGGTCCTTGTATTTTCATTGGGGTCCTTGTATTTTCATTGGGGTCCTTGTATTTCCATTGGGGTCCTTGTATTTCCATTGGGGTCCTTGTATTTCCATTGGGGTCCTTGTATTTTCATTGGGGTCCTTGTATTTCCATTGGGGTCCTTGTATTTTCATTGGGGTCCTTGTATTTCCATTGGGGTCCTTGTATTTCCATTTGGGTCCTTGTATTTTCATTGGGGTCCTTGTATTTTCATTGGGGTCCTTGTATTTTCATTGGGGTCCTTGTATTTTCATTGGGGTCCTTGTATTTCCATTGGGGTCCTTGTATTTCCATTGGGGTCCTTGTATTTCCATTGGGGTCCTTGTATTTTCATTGGGGTCCTTGTATTTCCATTGGGGTCCTTGTATTTTCATTGGGGTCCTTGTATTTCCATTGGGGTCCTTGTATTTCCATTGGGGTCCTTGTATTTTCATTGGGGTCCTTGTATTTTCATTGGGGTCCTTGTATTTTCATTGGGGTCCTTGTATTTTCATTGGGGTCCTTGTATTTTCATTGGGGTCCTTGTATTTCCATTGGGGTCCTTGTATTTTCATTGGGGTCCTTGTATTTCCATTGGGGTCCTTGTATTTCCATTGGGGTCCCTATAGTGTACTAAATTCTGCACTTTTTTTTGCTTAACCTTCAAGTAATTATACAGCTGTAATTAATATAAATATTAATGTTATTAAAATATTAATGTTAATTAAAAGCCTCGGCTAGTATAGAGAACTCTGTCCTTTTTGAGAAATTTATTATTTTCTTAAAATATACATATGCTATCTTTTTTATTATTATTATTTTGGGAGTTGTTAGGAAAAATATATATACAAGTATATATGTGTGTGTGTATATATATATATATATATATATATATATATATATATATATATATATATATATATATATATATATATATATATATATATATATATAATATATATATATATATAATATATATATATATATATATATATATATATATATATATATATATATATATATATATATATATATATATTATTTTTTTTTTTCTTTTTTTTTTTTTTAGGGGGCTGTGCTGCACTTGAGGGCCAGTCACCAGTTAGTAATGATGTTGAAATTAAGACACATGTGTAACATCTGGGTATCTTTATTGTAGACGTTTTGCCATCCAGTGGCTTTATCAATACAAATTCTAGGACATAACTTGAAGACAGTAGGACTATATACAGAAGATGAGGTAATCAGTCCCTCAACCTAGGAGTAGGTGCGAAGAGCACCGTAGTCGTGGACTATGGTGCTCTTCACACCAACTCCATGGTTGAGGGACTGATTACCTCATCTTCTGTATATAGTTCTACTGTCTTCAAGTTATGTCCTAGAATTTGTATTGATAAAGCCACTGGATGGTGAAACGTCTACAATAAAGATACCCAGATGTTGCACATGTGTCTTAATTTCATCTTGTCGGTATTATATACCATTCTTGCACAACAGTAATGATGCTGCTGGCCAATCACGGTTAATGTAAACAAAGGTGATAATCCCATATCATCCACTGGCAGAGTAAGGTTAAGTTTTGCTGTGTTATTATAGATTGTTTCATTTGGTTATGTTGTTTGTCTTGCATGTGCTAGGCTTTAAATAAAACATTGCAAGGAACCTAATGGAAATAAGTCACTTTGTTTTTTTTTATTTTCGGGTTATCCTAGGTAATTCACACATTAATAACAATATAATAATAATCTTTATTTCTACAAGTACTAACATCAGTAGAAAGTCCTTGTGCAGAGTATTTTGGGCAAATTAGGTCAGTTTTGTCCCCAGGATGCATCTCATACCAGTTGACTAACACCCAAGTACTTATCTTATTGAACATGGTGAACATGGATGGCAGATGTCTTAAGGAAATGCGTCTTAATGTTACCACCCGTACTGGGGATCTAACCACGTACCTCGATGTGTGAGCTGAGTGCGCTAACAGTCAAGCTACTGGACACCTGTTACTATGTATGATAATTGTAATTATGTATAACTGTACCTAAATAAACTTTCTTAATTTTCATAACCTAGCACTTATAATAATAATAATTATTATTATTATTATTATTATTATTATTATTATTATTATTATTATTATTATTATTATTATTATTATAATACACTTCCAATATATAAGCTTTAATAGAAACAGACAAATCCAACCCCATTGCTAAATTTACCATTTGTAATATTATAAGATAAGAGATAAGATAAGATTTCGTTCGGATTTTTAACCCCGGAGGGTTAGCCACCCAGGATAACCCAAGAAAGTCAGTGCGTCATCGAGGACTGTCTAACTTATTTCCATTGGGGTCCTTAATCTTGTCCCCCAGGATGCGACCCACACCAGTCGACTAACACCCAGGTACCTATTTGCTGCTAGGTGAACAGGACAACAGGTGTAAGGAAACGTGTCGAAATGTTTCCACCCGCCGGGAATCGATTTATGATTTGTTCTACCTCAGTATTGTAAATCTAATTATGTATGTGCCTAATTAGGTATGTATCTAATTATGTATTTATCTAATAATGTTTATGTTCAAATGTACTGCTCCATAACCTCATCAATGTAGTGTAAGAATTAGTATTAGTCTGCCCGAAATGCCTAGGCATGCTAGTGGCCTTCTTTGTAATTAATATTTTATAACATGTAAACCACACATTGTAAGCTTTACGAGGAAATAAATATGTATTTTGATTTGATTTTGAATAATAATAATGATAATAATAATAAAAACTTTATTTCTTTATTTCTAAAACTTCATCAGAGTACAAAACAAATTCTGGCCACAAAATAGAGCGAAAAACCAACGTCAAAGACCTGGCAGTGATCATGTCGGAGGATCTCACCTTCAAAGACCATAACATTGTATCAATCGCAGCTGCTAGAAAAATGACAGGATGGATAATGAGAACCTTCAAAACTAGGGATGCCAAGCCCATGATGACACTCATCAGGTCGCTTGTTCTATCTAGGCTGGAATATTGCTGCACACTAACAGCACCTTTCAAGGCAGGTGAAATTGCTGACCTAGAAAGTGTAGAGAACCTTCACGGCGCGCATAATGGAGATAAAACACCTCAATTACTGGGAACACTTGAAGTTCCTGAACCTATATTCCCTGGAATGCAGGCAGGAGAGATACATGATTATATACACCTGGAAAATCCTAGAGGGACTAGTACCGAACTTGCACACAAAAATCACTCGTAACGAAAGGAAAAGACTTGGCAGACGATGCAACATCCCCCCAATGAAAAGCAGGGGTGTCACTAGCACGTTAAGAGACAATACAATAAGTGTCAGGGGCCCGAGACTGTTCAACTGCCTCCCAGCATACATAAGGGGGATTACCAATTGACCCCTGGCACTCTTCAAGCTGGCATTGGACAAGCACCTAAAGTCGGTACCTGACCAGCCGGGCTGTGGCTCGTACGTTGGATTGCGTGCAGCCAGCAGTAACAACCTGGTTGATCAGGCTCTGATCCACCAGGAGGCCTGGTCACAGACCGGTCCGCGGGGGCGTTGACCCCCGGAACTCTCTCCAGGTAAACTCCAGCAAAAAGGGTGAGAATTACTATGGATATGAAGAAAGAGATCATTGCTAAGTATGAAAGTGGAGTGCGTGTCTCCGAGCTGGCCAGAGAGCTAGCCGTTAGTCGAATTAATTTTCCCCATAATAAATAATGGAAATAGAATTAATCCGTTTCAGACACCCAAAAGTATTGAACAAAATAATTTTTTTATGTGAAATATGCATTTCCCTACACAAAAACGAATGGGACATGCAAAATAAACAATAATTAAATGCCACTTATCTTTATTGTGGAGTTGTTGATGAGTGATGAGACGGTAGGAGGAAAGATGATGCAAGTGTTCTATTGTTTGGAAGGGGAATCCCCTTCCATAAAAAATTCAGGTACTAAGTCCTTTGGTGGGGTAACCTCCCTTCCTGGTTTTTTAATGCCATTAGGGCCAGCTTGGACACCTGCCACACCAAAAATCTGTCCAGAGAGCTCTATTTCTCACGTGCTCTCAGGAGTTCCCTAAAATGGGACACGAGTGCCATTGTACATGTTGCCAATATGGCTTGCAACAGCTGTGACAGGATAAAATTCATCGATAAATGCTTGCACCTTTGTAAACATTGTACACAGTTCCCTAATCCTCGACAAAGTCATCTTCCTCCGTCTCTCTTCCTCCTGCTGTGAAGAGCATTCCTGAGATGTGATCTGTTGCTGTTGCACCTGAGGCTCTTACAGGTCCAAGCTAGTACTAATGGTTGAATGGGATTTGTTGTGTAGCCTTTCCAACTTGGACATACGCACTTCACTTTCGTATTTTTCAACTATCTCTTTCTTCATTTCCATCGTAATTCTCACCCTTTTTACCACAGGCTTGACACTGGAAGCTTTCTTGGGGCCCATGGTGGCTTATTTAGCAGTTACAAGTACTAAAAACACTGGAATAATACAAAATATATCGCAGGTACACGTGGAATCGACCACAACGGCTTGTAAACAATGGCACATTGAGTCTTGGAGTGTGCAAGACAGGTATACAATACCGACAAGATGAAAGTTAAGACACTTGTGCAACATCTGGTTATCTTTATTGTAGATGTTTCGCCATCCAGTGGCTTTATCAATACAGATTCTTGGACATAATTAGAAAACAGAAGAACTACATACAAAAGATGAGTAATCAGTCCCTCAGCCTTGGAGGTGGTGTTTACAGCACCATGGTTGTAGAGATTCTGAAGCGCAGGTAAGGAGACTGGCACTTATATAGGCGTCAGTGAATAGGGACGTGTAGCAGACGAGGGCATAGTCACTGGTAGGCGGGATTCCCCAGTGGAAGTAGGTCCTTCCCAAATTGATGGGCTAGTTGTAGAAGTCATGAAGAAGGTCATGTAGATGTCCTCTGGTCATGTAGATGTCCAAGAATCTGTATTGATAAAGCCACTGGATGGCGAAACGTCTACAATAAAGATAACCAGATGTTGCACAACAGTCTTGGAGTGGCTGGACCCACTTGGGCCGAAAGCCGTTAGATGAGTTTTTTGCCATTGGTAGAGCCATTTTTTTTACGCCAAAGAGTGCCGTTAGGCGAATTTGCCATTGCTTGATGCCACCGTTGGGCGGGGGTCCACTGTACTCATTTCAGACTTAAGACAGGCTCTCTGACCAGTATGCATACCTAAATAATGCATATTAGAGCTGATTTCCTCTATTCTGTTCATTTCATTACAGTATTCAGTGGTACTCCGAGTTTTGGCCATAATTCGTTCCTAAAGGCTGTTCGAGTACCATTACCGAACAAATTTGTTCCCATGAGGAATAATGTAAATTAGATTAGTCCATTTCAGACCCCCAAAATTACACTTACACAAGCACTTACATTTACTTTACATTTACATAATTGTTTGAGTTGGGAGCTGCACGAAACTCAGGGTACCACTGTACAATACAGTACACTACTGTATAAACATTTCAAAATACATATACTAGAAATGGTATAAATGGTGCAGAGGTGACATTAAAACAATATGAAAGATGGTCAACACACACCCACTATCATTTTAGTATGCTCCTCACTAAGCGACAAATTCGTTTACCAACATAGTCTTAGGAACAGAACTCCATCGTTAGGTGAGGAGAGGCTGTAACATAATTGAAAACAAACCACAGACTGGGTGGGATTTGAACCCATGGCAAGTGACATTTTAACTTCATGATGATTTAACCTTGCTTTTTTTCCATTCTGTTTATAGACATTCAGTTAAAAATAGATGTATGCATATTCCAAATAATATCCCTAGACTCTTTACCTTTCTTTCCTCTTCTTTAGTTAAAGGGAAGGGCCTTGATGTTGGTTGGTGAAGGGCTCTTGATCAAAGAAACTGGAGGTACCCTCTTTCTTTAATCAGGTTTGATTACCTCCCATTTCCCCGGCACTATGCGATTCCTGTGGGTTTGGCACTCCCCAGTGATTATAATAATTGAAAATTAGTGGCTGTCATAGTTTGGGAAATTAAAGCTATCCTCCCTTCCCTTCCTTGGATCAACCCTAATTGTATCCTTATTTCTTAGACACTGTATGACCCCTATAGGTTTAGTGCTTTATTATGATTTTAATATTAATAATAGGTTTTGTGGTAATCTTCCTGGATAGGTTAGTGACTTTGTAAGTGAACCTCCACCTCACCTATAAGTAAACCTTCACCTTACCTAGCATAACCAAGCCAAGCTTACTTAATGTCTACCTGTTAGACAAGGAAATTCTTTAGGTTATTAACTCAGGATCACTCAAGAAATCCAACACACATGACTTATTTCTGTTTTGATTCTTCCCTAGAATCTTAGTATTTCTGGTGATCATTTTCCTCTTAGCCCAGTGTTAGACCAGGCCTTGTAGGTTGGACTAAATACTACAGGATTATAAACTATTAAGAAGTATATAGAAAAGTAAAGGTATGTATATAGGATAGACCCACAACAGCCTACCAAGTCTCAGGCACCCATTTACTGCCGGATAAACATGAACAACAGTTACAAGGAGCCTTGCTCACGTGCTTCACTTTCTTAAGCCCTTCTGAGAGCCAAAAGCTCTGTCACTTCTTCCCAGTAAAATCAAGAACAGTACTGTACTAGCATTGGGCACTTTTAAACAAGCAGTAAAGAACATCTCGCTAATATATCGTTGGAATGAAAGATGAAGTGACTTGTTTATGATAAGCTTTATTTAGGAAATCTCCAAATAATTTTAGTGGTATACAGCTTGTCCCATGGTTCTAAGGACAGACTTTGTAGACATAATTAGATTTAACCTAGGATTACTCAGTAAAGTTGAACTGTGACTGATTTTTCACTAGGGCCCTTTAATGGGACATATACTACTACAGTGGACCCCCGCATAACGATATTAATCCGTTCCTGAGAGCTCATTGTTATGCGAAATTATCGTTACGCGAATGAATTTTCCCCTTAAGAAATAATGGAAATCAAATTAATCCGTGCAAGACACCCCAAAGTGTGAAAAAAAAATTTTTTTACCACATGAAATATTAATTTTAATACGCACAAACTGAAAAAGACATGCACAGTTACATGACACTTACCTTTATTGAAGATCTGGTGATGATTGATGGGATGGGAGGAGGAGAGAGTCTTAGTGTTTAGAAGGGGAATCCCCTTCCATTAAGACTTGAGGTGTCAAGTCCTTTTCTGGGGTTACTTCCCTTCTTCTTTTAATGCCACTAGGACCACTTCAAGTCACTGGACTTCTGTCGCCACAACATATCTGTCCATAGTGGCCTGTACCTCTCGTTCCTTTAATGACTTTCCTAAAGTGTTTTCACAACAGTGTCAGTGTAATAGTCACCAACAACGGCTTGCAGTAGCTGTGTTAGGGTGATTGTCATCAAAAAAGGTTGCACTTTAAGCCACATTCACACATTTCCTTAATCTTTGAAGTAGGCAACTTCTTCAATTTCTCTCTCCCCTCCTCCGAAGCAGTTTCCTCAGGTCTGGCCTCTTGCTGTTGAAGTTGATCTAGCAGCTTATCATGGTTAGTTCTTCATTGTCCTCCTCCACCAACTCTTCCACATCATCCCCACTAACCTCCAACCCCAAGGACTTTCCCAATGCCACAATGGATTCCTCAACTGGCATAGGATTCCCAGGGTTAGCCTCAAACCCTTCAAAATCCCTTTGGCCCTACACATTCTGGCCACAGTTTCTTCCAGCAGAGTTCAAGGTCCTCTTAGTCACTCCCTCCCAAGCCTTACCTATAAGGTTTACACAATTGAGGATATTAAAGTGCTCTCTCCAAAACTCTCTTAGAGTCAATTGAGTTTCTGAGGTCACTACAAAGCACCTTTCAAACAGAGCTTTTGTGTACAGTTTTTTTTAAGTTTTTCAATAACCTGCTGGTCCATGGGCTGCAGGAAAGGAGTGGTATTAGGAGGCAAAAACTTACCTTAATGAAGCTCATGTCCCCATAAAGTCGCTCTGCCACGTCTGTAGGATGACCAGGGGCATTGTTTAACACCAGGAGGCACTTAAGGTCTAATTTCTTTTCAGTTAGGTAATCTTTCACATTGGGGGCAAATGTTTGGTGTAACCAGTCATAGAAAAAGTCCCTAGTGACCCATGCCTTACTGTTTGCCCTCCACAGCACACACAAATTAGCCTTGAGGATATTCTTTTGCCTGAACGCTCTGGGAGTTTCTGAGTGATACACTAATAAAGGCTTCACTTTGTAATCACCACTAGCATTGGAACACATTAACAGAGTAAGGCTGTCTTTCATAGGCTTATGTCCTGGGAGTGCCTTTTCCTCCTGAGTAATGTAGGTCCTGCTTGGCATTTTCTTCCAAAACAGGCCTGTTTCATCACAATTAAACACTTGTTCAGGTTTCAGTCCTTCACTGTCTATGTACTCCTTGAATTCCTGCACATATTTTTCAGTTGCTTTGTGGTCCGAACTGACAGCCTCACCATGCCTTATCACACTATGTATGCCACTACTCTTCTTAAATCTCTCAAACCAACCTTTGCTGGCCTTAAATTCACTCACGTCATCACTAGTTGCAGGCATTTTTTTAATTAAATCCTCATGCAACTTCCTAGCCTTTTCACTTATGATCACTTGAGAGATGCTATCTCCTGCTATCTGTTTTTCATTTATTCACACAAATAAGAGTCTCTCAACATCTTCCATCACTTGCGATCTCTGTTTCGAAAACACAGTTGAACCTTTGGCAAGAACAGCTTCCTTGACTGCCGTTTTGTTGGACACAATAGTAGCGATGGTTGATTGGGGTTTTGTGTACAACCTGGCCAGCTCGGAGACACGCACTCCACTTTCATACTTAGCAGTGATCTCTTTCTTCATCTCTATAGTAATTCTCACCCTTATTCCTGTAGGGTTGGCACTAGAAGCTTTCTTGGGGCCCATGGTCACTTATTTTGCAGATAAAATCACCAAAAACACTGTAATAATACGAAATGTTCCGATTGTATGCTTGGATGTTACCGCGGAGGCTGGCTGGTAAACAATGCCACTGGCGGAACATGTGAGGCTGGCTCAGGCCGCACATTAGACGCGTCTCGGACGAATAGCGTTGAGCGGGTTTTTTTAGCGGTATGCGAGGCAAAATCTTAGCGATAAAATGTATCGGTATGCGGATTTAACCTTATGTGATGCCAACGGTATGCGGGGGTCCACTGTATGAATAACAAAAGACTGCAATTTGAAACTATAATATTTGTTCTCCAACTTTGTTTACGTGGAGTACTTGGAGAGGGTTTTGGGGGTCAACACCCCCACAGCCCAGTCTGAGACCAGAGCTCATGGTGGGTCAGGGTTTGATCAACCAGGCTGTTACTGGTGGCCACACGCAAACCAACGTATGAACCACAACCTGGCTGGTCTGGTACTGACTTTAGGTGCCTGTCCAGTGCTTTCTTGAAGACAGCTGGGAACCAGTTAAACAGTCTTTGGGCCCCCTGACACTTACTGTCTTTTCTCTGTTTAAGGTTATAATTTTTCTAGCTTTTCTTTTAGTATTTGTATTGGAGTCAAAGACTTTCATTAAGGTGATCAAGCCTTTGAACCATCAGACAGTGGTTTTGAGGCTCGATCATCCCATTGAATTATTATGTTTGTTCATTCCTAATTTTCATCACATTGATAGGTGACTTAGAATAAACAAGAGATATATTTGCCACTGCCTACTGGAGGAGTTTAAAGTGGTCTCCATAAAAGTACACGATTGAGCTGAGATATGGATCTCGCAAATCTTTGCAGGTAAAAGAATTTTCTGGTTAGAGATCACTTATAACCCTCTGGGTGCAGTAGTGTAAGCACCAGGCTGGCAGTCTCAGGACTTACAGACTTTGGATTTGAGGCTTGATATTCCCATTGAATTTCTCAACTTACAATGAGGTTACGTTCTGATGAAACCATCGTCAATTGAAAATACTGTAAATTGAATGTGAACATATGATAAATAAGTAAATAAATAGCTATTGTCATTGAATAAGTTACAGTACTTATTTGTTTAGTTACTGACTAAATACGTACCAGTATTGAAAAGTAAATGAATGAATTCAGGTTTATCCTGATAGCTTTAAGGATGTTAAAATCTTTTCAAAATTCTCCAAGAGTTTGGCCTCTATCACACCATTGTAAAGTTGAAATATCATAAAGTGAGGAGCATCTGTCTTAACCCTTTGACTGTTTTGGTCATATATACACCTACCATCTGACTTACGACCGAGTTCGGTTCCGAGAAACCGGTCGTAAGTCGAAATGGTCGTAAGTCGAACTTTACTACTGAATATCAACAAAACATTTTTGTAATGACTTTATTTTATTGTTTTATTTTGGTATTTCATGTTTTACTTTACTTTTTATGTTGTTAGTACTGTATTTTATACTGTAAGATTTAGGATAAACACTCTGTACAACACAAATAGTTGTTTATTTCCCAGAAATTTGGCATAAAAAACACGGTTGTAAGTCGAGTGGTCGTAAGTCGAGCAGGTCGTAAGTCGGATGGTAGGTGTATATGTCTTATGAGCCAGTGTTTTGGACGTATTAATACGCATAAATTCTAGCGGCTTCAAATCAAGCAGGAGAAAGCTGGTAGGCCCACATGTGAGAGAATGGGTCTGTGTGGTCAGTGTGCACCACATAAAAAAAATCCTGCAGCACACAGTGCGTAATGAGAAAAAAAAACTGACCGTTTTTTTTTTCGGATTAAAACGCCGACTTTGAGGTGTATTTTCATATAGTATTTTCGGCCAATTCCAGTGTACTAGTCGACTAAAATCATAACTATTTCGCTAGAACTCCATTTTTTCTATCGAATGAGTACAAGAAGCCACCCATTTACCAATTTCAGCTCTCCAATAAAGTGGTCAGAATTTAGCAATTTTGCCAATTTCACACAAATTTCAAAAGATGCCAATTTCCAAATAGGGTCCAGAATAAACAAGAAAGACATTCCTGGCACTAAAATAACATTTCCTCTGTTCGTTAGTCACATCCCCAGGCCCCTCTTATATTTCTTTGGCTTTCCACCTTGAATTTTTTTTCTTACAAAAAAATAGAAGATTACTGTAATGCAGACTACTGCATTAGGTAGAAATGGTATAAATAATATCAGCGTACTTGTGAAAGAATATTAGACTCACAAGTTGACGTGTATTGGACGCTTAGCATGATTTGTTTACTTTTGAACTTTGGTAAAAATCGAACACTTTTGCTACTTTGAGCTCAATTTCAAGGTACTTTTCATTGTAAAACCAGTCAAAATCATCTCAGTTTCTGTAATATGTCTTCCATTCTATAAAATGAGACCAGGAAAACTAGAATACAACAATAAATACCATACGAAAATACAGTGCAAAGTCACTGTTTTAATCCAAAAACACGGTCAAAGTTTTTTTTTTTCTCATTACCCACTGTGTGCTGCAGGATTTTTTTTATACTGCGCACACTGCAGACACTGCAGACACTGCAAGGCTCCAGGCGGACATCAACCAAATCTTTCAGTGGGCTGCAGAAAACAATATGAAGTTCAACGATGAGAAATTTCAATTACTCAGATATAGTAAACATGAGGAAATTAAATCTTCATCAGAGTACAAAACAAATTCTGGCCACAAAATAGAGCGAAACACCAACGTCAAAGACCTGGGAGTGATCATGTCAGAGGATCTCACCTTCAAGGACCATAACATTGCATCAATCGCATCTGCTAGAAAAATGACAGGATGGATAATGAGAACCTTCAAAACTAGGGAGGCCAAGCCCATGATGACACTCTTCAGGTGACTTGTTCTATCTAGGCTGGAGTATTGCTGCACACTAACAGCACCTTTCAAAGCAGGTGAAATTGCCGACCTAGAGAATGTACAGAGAACTTTCACGGCGCGCATAACGGAGATAAAACACCTCAATTACTGGCAACGCTTAAAATTTCAAAACGATCCTTGCAACTAGGGGCAGAGAATACATGATTATTAACACGCTGAAAAAATCTCTGTCATTAGTACATCCCAGCCCACTAAATTCACTCCACTTGAATTTATCTTGACAACATAAAGCATTTACTCCCAATGAAAAGCATGTGTCACTATGGTATTAAAAGATCATATTGAAAAGTTCAGACCGCCGACTGTTCAGGATGCCTCCCACATAGATTTTACTATAAACCCTTTGGCGAAAATCAAACTTCTGCTAATAGCTCAAATTCAAGTTCTTGATCAAAACCGTCAATGCTCAATTTCGTATATGTCTTCCTCACAATAGCCAGAAACTAGATTACAACAATAATACCACGAGAATCCTGGTCAAAGCCGCTTATGCTTAACCCTGGAAATTTTTTTCTTCCAGGTAACCCACGCCATGACGATTTTTTTATATGCACTGCCTAACCCTTCTTTATTTAGGCACCAGATTTAGGCCACTAGTATGTCCAAAATTTAGGGCTAACTAGTATAAAACCTGGGCGAAAACACCTAAAGGCTAAAACTGAAAGAAATCTGTCACACTGCATGTCTCTAAATGTGTTGAAAAATAATTTTTTTTTTTTTTTTTTTTTAATGAAGAGCACATTTTTCTACATGTTATAGGAATAAAAAAAATGTTTTTAGGGTTAATACTTACCGAGATATAAGACCGTGAAGTTGGCTCTGGATTCTCACCTGACAGCAACATCAACTCCTGCCGCTTGCAGAAGTGTTGCCGATATATCTTTCTTTCTCGTTTTTATTTTAATTTATAGATTTTTTTATGTTCTGATAATTACAATTTATAATAGTTCTTGTAGTTTCATAGCCAATTTTTGTTCTGACACTAATATTAGGTACTGAAATAGTGCTCAAATAGTCACAATCACATTGACAGGTGAACATTTACATTTACTTGGGTTATTTACGATTGTCTAGAAATATACACAAAATATTTCTAGGTCCCAGTAATGTTTTAGATACCCTGGCATATACCTTGAAGCATGTTGTTATGATAGGCATCCCTATACTGTTGACAGCCCAGTGACATTTGATAAATGCCCACTGCTCCAGCTAACCCTCGCTGTATTTGTTATCACTGTTACACACAAACAAATCTTGTCTGTCTATCTGCCTGTCTGTGTATCTGCCTGTCTATATGCCTATCTGTCTCACTGTCTATCTGCCTGCCTGTCTGTCTGTCTGTCTCTGCTTATCTGTCTTTCTGTCTGCCAGGAGTATATGTATATCACACTCCTTGAAGAATAGTGTTATGACATCTGTTATCAGCTCAGTGACATTTAATAAATGGGTGCTCGGGGAACCCTGGCTTTGTTTTCACTGATACACACAAACATGCTTCTGTCTATCTGTCTATCGTTGCCTGGAATTTTTGGGTTATCCTAGGTTATTTACACTTATGTATATAACAGTACTTATGTGTACATGTGAGACAGAGATATAGACAGAGATATAGATAGAGATATAGAGATATAGATAGAGATAGACATAGACAGACAGAGATATAGATAGAGATATAGATTGAGATATAGATAGAGATATAGATAGAGATATAGACTGAGACATAGATAGACAGAGCCAGAGACAGCCAAAGCAAGCCAGCCAGCCTGCCGAATACTTAAGAACATAAGAAAGAAAGAACACTGCAGCAGGCCTATTGGCCCATGAAAGCCAGGTACATGTCACCCCCCAGCTTAGACCAGTGACCCACCTATTCAGGTCACATTCATTGAAGGAAGGAGCATGACATCAGACCTAGTAGCACAAGCTAGTCAGGTCTAACTCACACCCACCCACACTCACTCATGTATTTATCCAACCTATTTATACTTTCCTCTTAAAATGGGAGTGTTAATGCGACATGGCATCAGTGAATCCCTGGTGTTTGCTACGTTATTTGATCTAGCTGGCGCTCAATTGAACTGGGGCTCCCACAAGGTACTAAGTGTTCCCAGATTTTTTTAATAGTGCACACACTGAGTGCACAGACCCATTCTTTCATGTCTAGGTGACTCAAGCCTATTGTGCCAAATTTGAAGGAATGGAAAATAAAACGTTGATCTATGTTTGGAGCACTACTCGTGCAAACGTAGGTCTTTGTTTGGACAGTTTAAGGGTTAAAGCATAACGAGTATTTGCTAAAAATAATTCATTCTTGGCCAACTATAAATTAATTCTGATTTGAAATATGAGATAGTGAACTTATTAGAACATCCTGCAGTTAAGTTGATCACATGTTTAATGTGCATAATTGGCTTAGTATCTTGACTTTCCAAAATGTCAAGAGGAAACATGTTGGAGAAAACATTAGTCTGGTATAAAAAATAAACTGTGTCCTTTATGAAGTTTTATTCATCGTCTCTAACGTGACGGTCTGGAGTTTTGAGACTCTCTGATCGCGGGTTCTATCCCCGCCCGTGGTATGGTTTGTTTGTATCTTTTTATATAAATTATAAGGTTTAATAAATATCCTAAGATTTTGTTATAAATATACAGATTTAGAGCATCCACATTGGACATGGCCAGTGGAAACAACAGTGGCTTAGGGGCATCTCTCTTCCGTGGAGCATTACATGGCAATACCAGCAACACCAATAATCTTAGTGCCAACAGCAACACCAGTAACCAACAGCATCACCACCACCACCATTCAGCTGGACATCATCCACAGCAGAGCACAGTGGTCAGTCTCCACCACACTGATAATATTATGTCTCGTGTATATTCTCATTGATATCTTGCACTTTGTTTCTGCAGTATTGTATACAGTTAGACACTAAAATTTGAAGGCTTTCTAATTCCATTGGAGATGTCTGATGGCAGTGTGTGATGTGAATATTATGCAGAGAATCCGCAGCTTGGAAATTACAGGATGCGGGGTTACTAAAAGTATTATCAAGGGGGTTGAAGAGGGGTTATTGAGGTGATTTGAACATTTAGAGAGGATGGAACAAAATAGTGACTTGGAGGGCATGTAGATCTGTAGTGGAAGGCGGAGTAGGGGTTATCCTAAGAAAGGTTTTAGTATAGGGAGTAAAGGAGGTTTTGTGTACAAGGGGCTTAGACTTCCAGCAAGTGTGCATATGTTAGATAGGAGTAATTAAAGGTTATTGCTTTTCTCCACTTGTCAAATTCTAACCAATCAGAACATTGTTAGTCTTGCAGAGACTATTACCCATAAATTAAAAATAAATTTCTGAAAGGTGTATTAATGGTTGGTTCTAGAGGAAATGTGCATGCATACTGTACATATTACACCAATACTTAATCTCTTCTGATGCAAAAGTATTTTCCTTCAAAGGGGGTTTTTTGATGCTAGAGAAGGGCTCTTGATCCAAGAAATTGTTACTATCCTTCCCATCCATGGATTGAGTCTAATTGCCTCCCATTCTGCATGACATGCAGGTTTATTGTTTCCACCATTAATTTCGTAATTTTCTAGCTTGATTTTTAACTTTCCTCCAATTTGAAGAGACCATGCTAACATTTATTTTCTACTGTCAAAATCTAATGAGGGTTAAAAATAGGCAGTAGGTCAGTAGACAGCAACTATCCAGTGTACACAGTATTAACATCCTGTCCTATGAGAGTGAAACTGAAGCCTGTTAAGCATTTTGCACTCTGGCATGATTGTTGTCTTTCCTTCCTGTCTTGTGAGCATGTAAGGTGGTAGGTAAGTCATGCAAACTATTATTGGCATTCAGAATACATTTAGCTTTGCTTTCCAGTATTTTAACAGTTCTTAGGCCTGGAATATTTCCTTTTCAGTTTAACAGGCCTGATTGGAGACTGGACTATGGGGATGATGATTTCCAAGGCCATTACCAGATATAAGAGAATTCAGAGGTTCCTTTTTTCAGAGTTCGTATGAAAGGGTTTAATGATTTTGAGATTTGCAAACAAGTTTTAATGATTGAAATTTGCAAACAAGCTTTACAAACAGTTATTAAAGGTTTTAATGATTATGAGATTTGCAAATGAGCTTTATAAACAGTAATGTGGTGGTATTTTATCACAAAAATGTTTCCTGCCATGGGTCTTTGTCAGATGATGACCTGTTATGTAGTCAAGCATCTGCTGGCCTACCTGAGCTTGGTTTATACCCCATTTAAAAACAAGAAATTGCCACTTGTAGTGTCCTAAGATATTTTAAGATAAATGATTATTATAGCAATTGGGTGTTTTTTTTTTTTTTATATTAATATGGTTGTAACATAAGTGAGTACAAATAGGAAGCATGTCTGTCTGGTGCTTACCAGACAGAGGATCAAGCTTCCACCACGTCTTGTGCTGAATGACCCTCATGGGTTTAGCACTTTACATGAATTAAACAAACACTAATATAATTGTTTCTCTCTTGTGCAGGGAAGTAGCAGTCACCTGCACCACCCACAGCCACCACAACCTCCTCAGTCACAGCCAATGCTGGCAGCCGTGACCTTCAGCACTGAAGATACCTCCCGTGGCAGAGGCACACCAGGGGTAACTTTACAAGTTGTTTGTTTGGATAAATGGGACAGCATTTTTTATTCCTGTGCACAGACTTTTGAGTTTGTTTTAACTTCATCAAGTTCTGATTCCAGTTTAACCCTTTTAATTTGAGATGTGAAATGCACATTTTAAGTTTAAATTTTAACTTGATTTATTAGTTATTGTCTAGCTACAGAAATTTTTGTCTGGTCTGTAAGATTAAGAAAAATTTTGTCTGAATTCAGCACATATCATTGATACCTGTTTGTTGACTTTAAGTTTAAATGTGTATGTTTAAGGGAAATGTAATAGTTTAAATTTCTTGCCACTAGAGAACTGTTTTAGAAATGCGTAAATAAGACTAATAATCATTTAGAATTTCAAAACTGATTAGAAGACCAGGCTTGTGCAAGTTTTTCTTTTGTGATGGTAACTTGTTTATCATATTAATGTTTAGAATGAGGTCTGTCAGACGTACCAAATAAATTCATTACTAATTAATTGTCTGTCTGTGAAAAATGAGGTGAATCGTAGAATTGACAAGGGGGAAAATAGGCGAGTGGTGCACTGAGGAGTTTGTGGAGACAAAGAGCTTTATCCATAGAAGCAAAGAGGGGAATGTATGAGAGTATGGTTATACTAACTCTCATAAATGGGTGTGAAGCATAGGTGGTGAATGTTGCAACAAGGAGAAGGCCGGAGGCAGTAGAGATGTCATGTCTGAGGGCAACGTGTGGTGTGAATATAATGCAGAGAATCCATAGTTTGGAGATTAGGAAGAGGTGTGGAATTACCAAAACTATTATCCAGAGGGCTGAGGAGGCATTATTGAGGTGGTTTGGACATGTAGAGAGGATGGAACAAAATAGAATGACTTGGAGAGAGTATAAATCTTTAGTGGAGAGAAGGCAGGGTAGGGGTCAGCCTAGGAAAGGTAGGAGGGAGGGGGTAAAGGAGGTTTAGTGTGCGAGGGGCTTGGACTTCCAGCAAGCATGCATGACCATGTTAGATAGGGGCGAATGGAGACAAATGGTTTTTAGGACTTGACATGCTGTTTGAGTGTTAGCAAGGCAATATTTATGAAGAGATTCAGGGAAATCAGCAGGCCAGACTTAAGTCCTGGAGATGGGAAGCACAGTGCCTGCATTCTGAAGGAGGGGTGTTAATGTTGCAGTTTTATAGCTGTAGTGTGAGCATGCCTCTGGCAAGACAGTGATTGAGTGAATGATGATGAAAGTTTTTCTTTTTTTGGGGGAGGCCACCCTGCCATGGTGGGAAACAGCCGATGTGTTAATAAATAAAAAATAAATTAATTGTCTGTATGACACTGTTGGACTGACTCTGGGTTAACCTGTAATATTATCATATAAATAGTTTTCTTAGTTGGTTTTTACTGTTTCAAAGATAAACATTTCTCCTCTTAACTCATGAAATCATAATAGCATGATTGCAAACAAACTGTCGCAGTATGGATGGGGTTAGAACCCATGGCAAGTGAGTTAAAACTCCTGGCTTACACACTGGACTGGAATTTTAAAACTTGCTTGCTGTGGATTCTAACCTCACCTGTACCGTGGTTTATTTCCCTTTTAATTTTCGTTCATAAGTGTTTTATGCTAAAGTAACTAAAAATATGCATTCAGACAAATGAACATTTAGATATACATTTAGATGGTTCATATATTGAAGGGATGGGACTGATAATTAATGGTTTGGAAAGCGACACTTGTGTACAGTTCAGGACATTTATTAGAGGAAACATTTCCTTTAATAAATGTCCTGAACTGTACATAAGTATCTTTTTCCACATCTTATCGGTATTGCCATACCATTTTTCAGTAATTAATGTTCTTCCTTTCAGAGTCCGGATCACATGTCAACTGTTATGGCCAAGCTTTGGTTTGACCACAATGTAGAATCATCATTGTCATCTCTCAAGAAAGAAGAGCATGAGAAGCGTACAAGGGACCTCCGTAAACAGCTGGAGTACATAGCAGATACCAATTGGAAATATTCTCCTGTTGAGAAATACATTGGACAGCAGTGATATTAAGAATATTATTTTAATACTCTGAAATTAAAAAAAATTGATCGGTAGTGCTTTTTTTTTTTCTTAATTTGCAATATGTCTTAAAATAAAATTCTGGAAAGCAGTGATAATGTGAATATACATTAAATGTGCTGTTGTTTTTTGCAAGTAAAGTATAAGTATACTTGATATTAGTGATTGCCAAAATTTTGTATATGACAAGTGACTTTGTGTACTTCAGAAACTTGTTTTGAACTTCACTGCCTAAGTTGGCCTAAAATCATTGAATATTTTACATTCAGCAGCATTTGGTAAATTTGTGGAACTAGAAAGTGTATTTATGGAATGTTTAAGGAAATTGTTATCCTTGGAAATATAATTATCAGTGGTTTTTATGAGTCACAAATTGCAGTATGATCACGCTGGTACAGAAAGCTGTTGGCTACTTTGTTGGTGCTGATGACACTAACACTGAGTGGAATGGAGCAGACAGACCTAGGCTTGAAGACTTTGTGTCTGTTTCTCATTCCACTCTTGAGACATGTACCTTTGAAGGTGTAATAACTTCTGTGACTAATTCAATGTGTTGTTATTAACAATGACATATACTGCGATACTTCAAAATTTCCACCGAGTGAAAAAGTCTGCATTAACAAATATGTGAGTGGTGTAGCAAATAGGGCGACGAAGCATGAGGCTTGGCGAGCAGTGGAGGTACAGCTGCTACAGGAAAGGTGGGACGCTGACGGTGACATGAAACTAGAGTCTCATAAAAATTACGTGAAGGTTAAAAGTCAAAACAATGGGAAAAGCAAAAGTACATCACTAAATTCATCTGGAAATATTCCATGCAGATACCTGGAGCAAGGAATAACAGGTGTACTGAAACAGGATGTTCTTCATTCACACAAGATAAGCCACCATGGGCAGCAAAAACTTATAGGCAAAGTCACAGGTATATGTGCTGCCACTGTTACCCTAAATAATGACACCAGCTTTAATATTTCTGCAACAAACTGTACCTGGGATATAGTGGAAGGTATACACTGAGTATGTTTTGTATTAAGCTAAGAATAACTCTCTGTATCCAGTTAATTTTACACTGCTTTTAAATTAAGTTTAGCAGCATACTTTCAGTAATGGCTAAAAAAAATATTAATGAGTCTAGGAAGAATAAACCACAATACTCTGACTGGAAGAATTGACAAGTAACCCATATTTAGAAAGCTTGAGATGATGATTGTCTACCCTGAACCATTGTCAAGTTACAACTAAGTAGGACTACTACTGCCTCTTTCCACTACTATTAATACCATCTTTACCCTCTCCTTCCTTACCTGCCTTCTGGTATTCTTTGCTCGTCTCGCTCAGTTTTAACTTTAAAATGATTCATGATAGACCAAAAGTGTCTACTCAGGTTTCATGTTCGTGTATTTTGTTTTCTGTGATTTAAGGGGTCCATTTGTTTTATGTAATAACCATTGGTGTAATAATGAAAAATTGAGTGATGAAAACTAAAAAATTTTTGAATCCCTTACTGAAGTCACAGATTAATATACTGTAAAAAGTTAGGATAATCATTAAGAAATATCAGTGCCATTTATTCTAAATTTGATAATGTTACTGGAAACAGACATTTTTCTGGTGGGTATAAATGAAAGTTTAAGTTACTTTTGAGCAGTTTTTAAATTAGTGTGTAATAGGAGTGCACAAAAATATTTTAAGTGAGATATATGCCTCAGAGTCAAAGTACTCTGATTAACCCTTAAACTGTCCAAATGTAGATCTACGTTTGTGCGTGTAGCGCTCCAACCTTGATTTTCTCCATAAGAAGCAATGTAAAAAAAACGTAGATCTACATTCGGAGTACTACGCGAGCAAATATAGATCTATGTTTGGACAGTTTAAGGGTTAATAGATTTCATTGAGGGCCTCACAAAAGTGCATACAGAGGGAAGGTTATTTCAAATTATTGTGGTAGTTTAGATGCCTGTGATAATGCTGTTGTTAATGTAAAGGAAATAGTCATTCTGTAGAATTAAAAAAAAATGCTCTGGGTATCATGGAGTTGATATTTCCACAAAGGAAGCTAGTAAGAAATAAAGAATTATAGTGATACCTCTCATATCTGAACTATATGGGCCGAAACCGGTTCGGAAACACCAAGTTTCCGGATATGTGAAGGGGAAAAATGTGCATCCGTACTATCATATCGCCATCTGTACCCCATTATATCACCATTGGCGACAGCATTGTAGGTTTAAAAAACGAGTCCAATGTCGTCTGGTGGTGGGACCAGACACTCTGGGCTCGAATAACAGCCTCCCAGATTTCACGGACCACAGGACCATAACTTTTCAAATGGGCTGTGGACAGTGGATGTTCCAAGAGTTTTGACACCTGCCCTTGCTGCTGAAGTTTTTGGTCTTGGAGGCATTGGGTTATCTTCGTCGTCAGTTTCGGAATGTTCCAGGTGCAACACTGATTCTGCGATCTCTGCATCCATCAGAGATTGCACACCAGGGTCGTCTTGGTCACACATCAGCCAGTCCTGCACGTCATCTTCTGTAGTTTTTTCCCCAGCTTTGGACCAACCTGCATCCACGTTCGACAATATTTCCCTCTTTTTTTTTATTCTAGAGTAAGTACATTCCTGGCCCTCTTTGGTACTATACACAAGAAAGCTAGGACAAAACACATCTGTAATAATGCTAAAAGGAGAAGTGGAACCCCCACAGAAGCCACGAAATCACTCCCGGACTGCACCACCTTTATGCTCACCTATTTGGTTAGGAGACAGTAGCGGGACTGAGAACAGTAGGTGGTGGGGGTGGTGAAGAACACGGCTCCTAGTGGCCAACTGGTATGCTAAAGCGTGCGCCAAGTTTGATTCAGCCTTCTTCCGTATCCAAATGGTTGTTCGGATGTTTTGGTAATAATTTTAGAATTTTGCCCTTTCCCAGGGCCTGTTTGAATATTGGCGAGGTTCAGATAATGGCAAGCCAGATATGTGAGGTATCACTGTACTATTAAAATTCTCATTGGACATTAAGTTGAAGTGACGTATTGCCTGCATCAAAAGCCATATATTGCAAGATTCTGTACATCAGTGGTTTGGTTTCTTCAATAGACGGTATTTTGGGATATCACTAGTTTATTTTTATTGTAAAAGACATATATTTCAATATATAATAGCAGTTTCAGTTAAAATGCAGACTAAAAATATGAATGACAAACTGGATATTATTTTTAAGCAAATATTATTTATAAAGAAAAGTTTCTTTAGAAGGTCCATCTCCCATCAAGGTAATGTGACCCAGAAAAGAAACACTTTCACCATTGTTCACACTACCACTGTCCTGCCCAAGTTGCACAGATACAGCAGTTTAGATTTTCTTTTTTCTTTTTCAACAAGTTGGCTGTCTCCCACCGAGGCAGGGTGACCCAAAAAGAAAGAAATCCCTGAGAAGAAAATACTTTCATCATCATTCAACACTTTCACCTCACTCACACATAATCACTGTTTTTGCAGAGGTGCTCAGAATACAACAGTTTAGAAGTATATGCATATAAAAATACACAATATATCCCTCCAAACTGCCAGTATCTCAAATCCCTCCTTTAGAGTGCAGGCATTGTACTTCCCATCTCCAGGACTCAAGTCCGGTTATATAAAATAACCGGTTTCCCTGAATCCCTTCACTAAATATTACCCTGCTCACACTCCAACAGCTCAACAGGTCCCAAATACCATTTGTCTCCATTCACTCCTATCTAACATGCTCACGCATGCTTGCTGGAAGTCCAAACCCCTCGCCCACAACACCACCTTTACCCCCTCCCTCCAACCTTTTCGAGGACGACCCCTACCCTGCCTTCCTTTCCCTTCAGATTTATATGCTCTCCATGTTATTCTACTTTGATCCATTCTCTCTAAATGACCAAACCACCTCAACAACCACTCTTCAGCCCTCTGACTAATACTTTAATTAACTCCACACTGTCTAATTTCCACACTCTGAATTTTCTGCATAATATTTACACCACACATTGCCCTTAGACAGGACATCTCCACCGCCTTCAACCATCTCCTCGCTGTTGCATTTACCACCCAAGCTTCACACCCATATAAGAGTGTTGGTACTACTATACTTTCATACATTCCCTTCTTTGCCTCTATAGATAACATTTTTTGCCTCCACATATACCTCAACGCACCACTCACCTTTTTTCCTCCATCAATTCTATGATTAACCTCATCCTTCATAAATCCATCCGCTGACACGTCAACTCCCAAATATCTGAAAACATTCACTTCTTCCATACTCCTCCTCCCCAATTTGATATCCAATTTTTCTTTATCTAAATCATTTAATACTCTCATCACCTTACCCTTTTCTATGTTCACTTTCAACTTTCTACCTTATATCTGCTTGCCACCATCTCCAGTGGCTTTATTTGAACAGGAAACTTGTAGTGTGTCAAGTATCTTTTTTTTTTCCCTCAATATTTTTTTTTAACCCGTAAACAGTCCAAGCAGATCTATGTTCACATGTGTAGTGCTACAAAAGTAGATCTAAGTTTTTTTTACATATTTTCAAATATAACAAAAAAAAAAGTAGATCAAAGTTTTTTTACACATTTTCAAATGTAAAAAACAAAAAGAAGATCTACTTTTTTTTACATACACTTTCAAATGTTGAAAAAACGTATATATACGTTTGGACCATTTACGGGTTAAATACAGGTATTCCTCACTTAACGACTGAGTTCTGTTCCTAAGAGTAGGTCAGTAAGTGAGGAGCTGCCCCTTACTGATATTTCTAGCATACTGTACTGGTAGTGGGTATGTGTCAACTATCCTTATATATTGTTTTAATGTCACCTTTACACTATTTATAAAATTTTTAGTATATTAAAAATAGAGCTAGGCATTAAAAAACAAAGTAAAATACACCATAGTACACTGGTCCGAGCAGTCGTTAAACAGGTAGATTGTTAAGTGAGGAGTACCTGTATTGCAGTTACCTGGCAATCAGTAGAAGCCACTGACCTATTCATTAAAATAGAATTTCCAGGTATGTTGAATACAGATGAATGAAGTGTGATCTTTGTAATATGTAGTTGGATAAAGTTTGCCTTTCATCAGAAAAAAAAATGCTAAGTATATATTTTACATCTGTAGCAAATTGTAGATCCTACAACAGTTGTAGAAATGTACGTACAACTATCTGGTCAAGGCCGGCTCAAAGGGTAGTGACGCACTGAGCCAGTTGTTTTGGTGCCTGCCCCATCCCATATTTTATATAGATATCAAATTGGGGAGGAGGAGTATGGAAGAAGTAAATGTTTTCAGATACTTGGGAGTTGACGTGTTGGCGGATGGATTTATGAAGGATGAGGTTAATCATAGAATTGATGAGGGGAAAAAGGTGAGTGGTGCATTGAGGTATATGTGGAGTCAAAAAATGTTATCTATGGAGGCAAAGAAGGGAATGTATGAAAGTATAGTAGTACCAACACTCTTATATGGGTGTGAAGCTTGGGTGGTAAATGCAGCAGCGAGGAGATGGTTGGAGGCAGTGGAGATGTCCTGTCTAAGGGCAATGTGTGGTGTAAATATTATGCAGAAAATTCAGAGTGTGGAAATTAGGAAAAGGTGTGGAGTTAATAAAAGTATTAGTCAGAGGGCAGAATTGGGGTTGTTGAGGTGGTTTGGTCATTTAGAGAGAATGGATCAAAGTAGAATGACATGGAAAGCATATAAATCTATAGGGGAAGGAAGGCGAGGTAGGGGTAGTCCTCGAAAGGGTTGGAGAGAGGGGGTAAAGGAGGTTTTATGGGCAAGGGGCTTGGACTTCCAGCAAGCGTGCGTGAGCGTGTTAGATAGGAATGAATGGAGACGAATGGTACTTGGGACCTGACGATCTGTTGGAGTGTGAGCAGAGTAATATTTAGTGAAGGGATTCAGGGAAACCAGTTATTTTCATATAGTCAGACTTGAGTCCTGGAAATGGGAAGTACAATGCCTGCACTTTAAAGGAGGGGTTTGGGATATTGGCAGTTTGGAGGGATATGTGTATCTTTATACGTATGTGCTTCTAAACTGTTGTATTCTGAGCACCTCTGCAAAAACAGTGATTATGTGTGAGTGTGGTGAAAGTGTTGAATGATGATGAAAGCATTTTCTTTTTGGGGATTTTTCTTTCTTTTTTGGGTCACCCTGCCTCGGTGGGAGACGGCCAACTTGTTGAAAAAAAAAAAAAAAAATTTCTCCATGGGGAAGTGGAACAGAATTCTTCCTCCATAAGCCATGCATGCCATAAGAGGCAACTAAAATGCCAAGAGCAAGGGCTGGTAACCCCTTTTCCTGTATACATTACTAAAGTTATGAAGAGAAATTTTAGTTTTTCTTTTTGGGCCACCCTGCCTCGGTGGGATACAGCTTTTTTGTTGAAAAAAGATTTTTATAATTTTTATGTTTTTTTCATTCTGTTCATTTTATTTAATAAAAATATAAATTTAAATTCAGTAAAAATGTATAGCACTAACATACATATTTGTTAAAATTTATTCATCACTGATAAATTTTAGGCCTTAGTTGCTGCAGATCTTTGGATTATTTCATCCAACTCTAAATTCTTGATCTTATTCCATCGTGGAATATAGATAAGTTTTGAGTAATTGCATTTTTGAAAGCTCCGTTGTGCGTTGGCAACTGATGTGTGTGTTGGGAATGTTAAAGTAATTATCAGTGCAACAAAATGATTTGGCAGTGATGTTAGATTGGTTGAGCTCATGAATTGCAAAATTTGTCAGAGAATAACTACTGTCAAAACAGTTTTGCACCCAAAGTGTTTTATGTACAATGTGTAATTCATTTTTAAAGTGTTCACTTCTTTCTTATTGATTGATAGGGATATTCTGTCATTTCTGTGGATGTTGATTTTTGGCATCCCCTAAACTTAGGTGCCCTGAGCCAGTGCCACATGGGTTTGTCCCTAAATATGCTTGCTGTGTACACAGATGGCTAGGCATCCTCTGTAGGCTGGGTATGCCACTGTCTTTCTCAATCTTATTAAATTTGCCTGTCACAGCATGTAAATATTTTTGCAGTTGTCATCCATATTACTATCTTGTCTACCTTGTTTCTTGTTATTTCTGATTTTCACAGTTCATTGCAAGCTATTCAGTCTTTTTCTCCTTACCGCCAATACCTGAGTGTTGACCTGTAGCATCTTTAGTATACCTTCAGTATTAATGTTATAGCATCTTTAGTATACCTTCAGTATTGATGTTATAGCATCTTTAGTATACCTTCAGTATTAATGTTATAGCATCTTTAGTATACCTTCAGTATTAATGTTATAGCATCTTTAGTATACCTTCAGTATTGATGCTATAGCATCTTCAGTATACCTTCAGTATTGATGCTATAGCATCTTCAGTATACCTTCAGTATTGATGCTATAGCATCTTTAGTATACCTTCAGTATTGATGCTATAGCATCTTTAGTATACCTTCAGTATTGATGCTATAGCATCTTTAGTATACCTTCAGTATTGATGCTATAGCATCTTTAGTATACCTTCAGTATTGACCCTATTGCATCTTTATTAGACTGAAATTTTGTATTTTTGGGGTACCTAGTTATTGTAGTCATCAGTCAGCTGCCTCAATGTATTACAAAAAACTTTAGCTGCTGTTCAAAAATTTTAGTGATAGCAGTGGTAATACAAATAGTGATTCATTTAAAGGTAAAAATTCTTACCTTAAATGCACAGTAGAGTGAGCAAGAAGTAGAGGCAGCTGGGAATATTGATGACTGATCTTGTGCTGAGAGTAAAGAGATTTTCTCAAAAGGTTATGTAAAACTCATTTTAAATGTAGCCAGGCAAGGCAGATCAGCAGGAGGGAAAAAAGGAGAAAAAAAAAAGATTCGTGCTTTCAAAAATTATATTGTACTGATAAAAAGGGTCGTTTCAGGGTCTTTTGAGGTCACTTATTACTTCAGTAGTTGTCATTCCCACAACACCATCTACTGCCCCTTCCACCTCCACCTACACCAACTGCTTCTTCCACCACCTTCAACACCACCAACCGAACCTTCCATCACCTACACCACCAACCGCTTCTTCCACCGCCACTACCGACCACCTCTTCCACTCCATCCAACACAACCAACTGTCCCATCCACCACCACCTACACCACCAACTGCCCCTTCCACCACCACCACTGACCACCTCTTCCACTCTCTTCAACACAACCAACTGCCCCATCCATCACCACCTACACCAACCACCTCTTCCACCACCACCTACACCACCGACTGTCCCTTCCACCACCTACACCACTGACTGTCCCTTCCACCACCACCACCTACACCACTGACTGTCCCTTCCACCACCACCACCACCTACACTACTGACTGCATCTTCCACCACCTTCAACACCACCAACCGCCCATTCCATCACCACCACCTACACCACCGGCTGTTCCTTCCACCACCACCTACACCACCGACTGCCTCTTCCACCACCACCTACACCACCAATTGCCCCTTCCACCACCACCTTCACCACCAACTGCCTCTTCCACCACCTTTAGCACTGCTGACCACCTCTTCCACCACCTTCAGCACCACCAGCCACCTCTTCCACCACCACCTATACCAGTCTCTCTTCCACCACCTTCAGTGGGGTGAAGAGCTGGTGAAGGGTTTTTGATCAAAGGAATTGCAACTACTTTCCCATTCCTCACATCAAACTTCATTACTTCCCATTTTCCATGATCTGTATGACAAATATGAGTTTATCACTTCTCCATGACTATAATATCGGGTAATGAAAATTATTAGATCTTTCAATAAGATCACAGTAATCAGGTGATATAACAATATGCAGAACAACCGCTGTGAAAAGAATAGTGAACTTCCAAGCGCTTTGTGATTTCCCACATTATCAAGGAGCTGTTCCTTGATAATGTGAGATCACAAAATCACTTTGAAGTTCACTATTCTTTTCACAGTGGTTGTTCTGCATTATGAGATCTTGTTCAGCAATAGAAAGAAAAATCGGATCAACATTTTCCAAAATTCTCATTTTTAGCTTTTAAATATTTTGTATACTATCTGTAGGGGATTGGATTATCTGTGATGTTGGTAGCACCTCTTCTGTACAAGACTGTGAAGAAGCTGAGCCAGAAGGCTGTATCCAAGTGCTGGCATGCAAACCACTGAGGAAAAAGAGAGTGAGAGGGGAGGTCACTCACTGCTTCACAACATTCTGCGTCATTAATCAAGAGGTAAAACTAGTCATTAGATCTTCCAGTTCTCCCATACAGCACTTTATAAAGAATAAAAAGACACAATACTGTGACTTGAACAACACACAAATAACCTGCACTTAGGAGAATGATATTTATGATGTTTCAGTCCGACTTGGACCATTAATGGTCTACATTGGACTGAAATGTTGTAAGATTTATTCTCCTGTTTGCAGGTTATTTGTGTAGTACAGTACTTTACAAGGGGCTTTGGCATGTTACACTTAACCACTGTGTTTCTTGTACTTCTATGTATCATGTTCAAATAAATAAATAAATAAATAAATGGAAGTACCAAGTACTGACGATTGACACATGAAATGGCTTAATTCTTTATTATAATGTTTTACTCAGAGCTTTTTAAAGTCATAACTTGTAAAAGCTCGTCATCAGTAAAATAGTCTCATCTGTGTCACATGTCTGTCATCTACCTGTCAGCTTTTTGCCTCTGCTTAGTACTGAATGTATTAGAGTAGTGAAAGTTCAGATCAAGGGAAGTCATAAACATTTTGAATTTAGTCGTTCATGTATGAACAGCTGTGAAAAATCTGAGGGATAATTTTCAAGGAATAATTTCCCCCCAAAAAATAGCATTGTCAGGGTACTCAAATAAGAGTTTTCATTACTCTCAAAATCGTAAAAACACGATTGCAAACAAAACATGTAATGGATGGTGTTTTCATTCCCTGGAAAAAATCAAATTTTTGGCTTATATAATGGGTAGCCATTATAACAAACTGGGAAACTATTTTAAAGAGATTTATTGAACTTTAAAGAAAGTAGGTAAAAGTTCAAGTTATGTACATGTACTTTATTGTAAACTACTGAAAGTAAAAATTACAATCTGAGAGCAAGAACAATCTGAATGTTTGTTTAATTCACATTAAGCAATAAATCCATGTGAGTTATGCAGCAAAGACACTGTGGAGGCTTGATCCTCTGTTTGCTGAAGAAATAGACTTTATATATTAGGGGTCTTGAACTCCAATAAATATGTCAGTTTCCTGAAAATAGGCTTCTGTACAAGTTTTACGAGTATGCATTTTGAAAAGGTAAATTTAACTACATAAAATTAGTTTAAGTGCCAGTTTCTCAGAAGCTCCTGTTTGGAGATCCTTCAAAGTGCTGGCCCTTCCAGGGAGGTGCCATCATTCCAGCAGGCTCTGAACTGGACTCATCTTCCTCTTCCTTGGATTGAACTTGATTACCCCTCATTCCCTGGCACCATATGATCCCTACGAGTTTTGCACTTCTCTCAAAAAATTATGAAGGAAGGGCAAAGTATTGAAGCTCTTGTGAGCTTTTCTAGGATTATGATATAACAGGTGATGTTAACCTCAAAGATGTGCCCTGACACCAGTGAAGGACTCTTGATCCATGGAATTAGAGCTATCCTCCCTTTGGATAAAACCTGATTATTTACCATTCCCTACACATTGTAACTCCTATAGGTTCTAAAACTCCCAGGATGCAAATACTGTACTTTGTATTTTTTATTTTTTCAATTAATGGCCAATTTTCATGGTATTGACAAGTGACCAAGAAAGCACAGTAATTTAAGAACTTTCACATTTTTTTTTTAACACGCTGGCCATCTCCCACTGATGCAGGGTGGCCCGAAAAAGAAACACCATCGTTCATACTGTCACTGTCATGATTATCAAGCTCCTCAGATTATAAACCTGGCTGTGCCACTGAATTTAATGCTTCCAAATGAATGTAATAATTAAAATTTTAAACTTATTACAGTATACCCTCTAGAGGTATCAATAAGATGAAATTTTTTATTCATGTGCCTTAATTCCAGCATTATTCATCAGTGAGCCATGGCTCTCATGAGAGCCATGAGTATGATTAGCATATGAAATGACTGGTGAGTTATCTGCAAGCTTAATAGCTTGACTTGTTAATAGAAAACAAGCTGAAGGATTCCATATTAGGTTATTAAAGGCTTATGGCAGTGCACATTCAAGCAGCCTGTTCAAAAATTTAGGGTGTAAATGTCAGTGCACTTGAAAGTTTTTAGAAATTTTAATAAATTTTAGTCTTGCTTAGGTTAGGCAAGATTGTTTAGTCTTGTGTGTGTCTATATTCATTTATAATTACCTGACAGTAACAAAATTCAGATAAACAGGTGTCTTACATCTGGCAGTAAGGGGAGTTGAAGAATAAGACACTTGTGCAACATTTGGAATCTTTATTGTGGAAAAGTTTTGCCAGCCAGTGGCTTCTTCAGTCCAATAGAGAGAGGAATGGTGGAAGATGAAGAGGAGTTTGAGGTAATCAGTCCCCTCAGTCTGGAGGATGTGTTCAATCCATTAATCTCAAGATGTGTGTTCAGTATGGACTGAACATGTCAACTCCAGACTGAGGAACTGATTACCTCAAACTCCTCTTCATCTTCCACTGTTCTTCTCTGTATTGGACTGAAGAAGCCACTGGCTGGTGAACGTTTCCTCAATATTCTTAAATTTGTGTTTTCAAAATTATTTACATAACAGCAAGGGGAGTATTGCAAAATCTTGAGCTCTTACTTTCCAATAAATGGTTAAAAAGCTTTAGTATGGTGAAGGGCTCTCGATCCAAGACATCAAGGCTATCCATCCCTCCTTGGATCAAGCTTGATTGCTTCCCATTCCCCAGGTACTCTGATTCCAGTAAGTTTAATGCTTCTCTTCAAATATAACAACCCTGACAGTTCATAAGCACCCAGGATGGATTGTATTGCATTCCTGCATTATGCCAATGTGAATGTTTTTGCCACTATATTCATACATTTGCTTCATAGTCAATTTACGTATTTATATTGCAAAGTAAATGTATGAAAGTGATATTCTCAAAACTGAAAGATTTCATTGTGCTGTTGCTGCATTGTTGTTTGTCGGTACTTTACTACATCTAACTGATGCCTTGTACCTAGAAAGTAAAAGTCACATTACTGTTGTTGGAACAGTTAATAACTAACTCACAAATTGGAAGTGAAACATGTATAATCTTTTGACTTCACAAAATTGATGATTCAGGATGCACAGAAATTTCTTAGGTTTCAATTTCATTTTGTGGGTTGTGTGTGAATGACCCTATTGGAGAGTAGCCACCTTGCAGAATCCTCTGTAGATATTCAGTTCTAAGTGATCCATGCAGGTTTAGGGCTTTTCAGTTCAGAACTGCAAATATCCCCACCCCCTCCTTCAGAGTGAAGACACTGTACAGTAGAACCTCGGTACTCGAACAGCTCCCTACTCAAACAATTCGGTATTCAAACCCTTTGTTCGGTAAAAAAAAAAAAAACACTCGGTAGTTGATTGTTTGCTTGGCACTCAACCAAACAGATACGACCTGCCAGAACTTTGCTGTAAACTGTTTTATGTTTCTTCACATTTTTTTTTTGTTTTTTATATCTAAATTAACCACCATGGGGCCTAAGAAGGTAAGTGATAACAGCCAACAAAAAAGAAAATTGATTGGGAAAAATTCGTTCAGTACTCAAACAGATCAGCACTCAAACAGCTTTCTACAGTGAATTAACTTCAAGTACCAAGGTTCCATTGTACTTCCCACCTCCAGGGCTCAAGTCTGGCTAGCCAGCTTCTCTGAATTCCTGTGAATACAATACTATCTCATCAAACCCCTCAAGGGAGGTTTCTTGATGCTGGTGAGGGGCTCTTGATCTAGGGAATTGGATCGGTGCTCCAGTTCCCTGAATTGAGCCTGAATGCCTTCCATCTCCTCCCCCCCCACAGACGCTGTATAATCCTACAGGTTTAGAGCTTTCCCATGATTATAATCATAATATCATCTCATCAAACTTCAGATATTTCTTTATAAAAATATCACAGGCATAACTATGAGATAAATGTCTTTAAATATGTTGTAATTGTTATATTTGAGAGATGTGATTATGAAACATTTTTTGATATTCATGTTTACTATAAAATATATTGGCCTTCCTTTTATTAGATATACTGCACTCGTGCAGTAGCTGAGAGTGCAGCATTGAAAGTAGGTGACTTGGTGATGGTTGAAGCAGTTGAAAGTCATCAGCGTAATTTTTGTTGGCGAGCTCTTGAAGTGAACACTGACATGATGTCTGCTTAGCACCCAGGTTAGTCTTTACAAGTTATTTAGGGATATTCTAATATATCTTCCCCCATCTCTATCTTTTAATTTCTTTTAACATGCCGGCCATCTCCCACCTAGGCAGGGTGACCTGAAAAAGGAAAACTTTAACCATCATTCACACTATCACTTTCTTGCCAGAGGCATGTCAATACAACAGTTCAGATGTCCCTCCAGTTAACAAATATCCCCACCCCTCCTTCAGAGTGCAAACACTGTACATGTACTTCCTACCTCCAGGGCTCAAGTCCAGCTAACTGGTTTGCCTGAACCTCTTCGCAAAATATTACCTTATTTATTTATTTATTTATTTAGAAATTTAGCACACATACAGAGGTACAAAAAAATACAGGTAAGAGCAGCATGCCAAAGCCACTTATATGCATAGCATTACGGGCACTCCAACAGTTTGTCAGGCCCCAAAAACCATTTGTCTTTAGATACTCTACAGTAGGTGATTTGGGCATCTCTCTTGATTACCATGATGTAGTTGATTCAATATGCTCTTTAATTTTATATGTTTCACACTCAGGACAGATGCATGCCTTGAAAAAGTACACATGTTCAGTCACTGTAATCTGGTTTGTAAACTATGTTCTTTATTGCAGGAACTGAAAAGTTGCATGATTGCAAGACACTTGCTGGACTTCCCCAAGCATACAATGTCTGGAGGAGAGAACAAAACCATAAATATTTTAGACAATAAAGAAAATATTGTTATTACTCAGTCACTTAGGTAAGAGCCCTTATTTTTCACTTTCTTAAAGATTAAAGATTCTTCATTTCAGCATGATACAATGTTTATACCAGGGTGAATGACATTTAAGTGTGCATGCAGAAAGCCTCTTAATATGCAGATGATACTAGGTGTATTGGTGGATTTGGGTTATTTTCAGTACAGCCTCTCCTCACTTAACGACGGAGTTCCTTTCCTGAAACCACGTCGTTAAACGAATTCATCACTAAGTGAGGAGCATACTATAATGGTAGTGAGTTTGTGTCAGCCATCCTCGATATTTTAATGTCACCTTTGCACCATTTATAACATTTCTGGTATATTTTTAAATGTTTATACAGTAGTGTACTGTATATTGAAATAAACAGAATAGAGGAAATCAGCTCTAATATACATTATTTAGGTATGATTACTGGTCAGAGAACCCATCATAAGTCCGAGGCGTCGATAAACGAGTATGTCGCTAAGAGAGAAGAGGCTGTATAAAATTCTATTCTGGTTGGAGCAATAGTTTTAGAACTGAAATTTGGCATAAAATGATCTTGTTATAAAATGTATGAATTCTTCAAAATCTGTAATTTTCATAACTTTGGTATTTCAATTTTCATGATTCTCAATTTAAATTTTTTATAATTCCTTCAATAAAATTGACAAATTAGCACTACGCAAGCCAAACTCGATCCACAACTTTATTTATTTATTTATTTATTTATTTAATAATTTGAACATACAGAGGTACAAAAAAATACAGGTAAGAGCAGTATGCCAAAGCCACTTGTATGCATAGCATTACGGGCAGGCTTAAAATTAACTTAAGATTAACTAAGCAATGATGTAATCAGTGATAAAACATTATTGTAAACAGATAACAATATAGCACAAATGAGTATTACAAAGATAGGTCATATGGTTGCATGCATTGCTGTACATTCAGTCGTATGGAGTATTCTGTTAGGTAGTGTATTTAAAAAAATAACAAAGTTAGATTGGGTCTTAGGTTTAACATTTATGTGATATAATTATGAGAAACATTTAAGATATACAATTTATAAGGTTCAGTTATTCAGTATTTATTTGGTTTTGGGTGAGTAAGTGATCTTTGAGAAGAGAGTTGA
The DNA here is from genome assembly GCF_026875155.1 of Cherax quadricarinatus. Classification (NCBI taxonomy): domain Eukaryota; kingdom Metazoa; phylum Arthropoda; class Malacostraca; order Decapoda; family Parastacidae; genus Cherax; species Cherax quadricarinatus. The sequence goes on from NC_069483.1 coordinate 16,319,614, forward strand.
ATTTATAAACAGGTAGTGTTTCTTTTATATTTACAGGTAATGAATTCCAGATTTTAGGGCCTTTTATGTGCATTGAGTTTTTGCATAGCGTGAGATGGACACGAGGAACATCAAAGAGTGATCTGTGCCTTGTGTTATGGTCATGTGTTCTGTTGAGGTTGGTAAGGAGATGTTTGAGGGGAGGGTTAATATCAGAGTTAAGTGTTCTATGTATGTAATAGGTGCAGTAATAAGTATGGATGTTTTGTATGGTGAGTAGGTTTAGTGTTTTGAATATTGGTGGAGTGTGCTGCCTGTAGTGGGAATTTGTTATCATTCTGACTGCAGCCTTTTGTTGGGTAATTAATGGTCTGAGATGGTTAATTGTTGTTGAGCCCCATGCACAAATTCCATAGGTGAGATAGGGGTAAATAAGAGAGTGATAAAGGGCCAGGAGGGCTGACTGTGGAGCATAGTACCGTATCTTCGATAGTATGCCTACAGTCTTGGAAATTTTCTTAGAAATTTGCTGTATATGTGTCCCTCAGTTACTAAAAACAACAGACATAGCCCCACTCCACAAAGGGGGCAGTAAAGCAACAGCAAAGAACTACAGACCAATAGCACTAACATCCCATATCATAAAAATCTTTGAAAGGGTCCTAAGAAGCAAGATCACCACCCATCTAGAAACCCATCAGTTACACAACCCAGGGCAACATGGGTTTAGAACAGGTCGCTCCTGTCTGTCTCAACTACTGGATCACTACGACAAGGTCCTAAATGCACTAGAAGACAAAAAGAATGCAGATGTAATATATACAGACTTTGCAAAAGCCTTCGACAAGTGTGACCATGGCGTAATAGCGCACAAAATGCGCGCTAAAGGAATAACAGGAAAAGTCGGTCGATGGATCTATAATTTCCTCACTAACAGAACACAGAGAGTAGTCGTCAACAGAGTAAAGTCCGAGGCAGCTACGGTGAAAAGCTCTGTTCCACAAGGCACAGTACTAGCTCCCATCTTGTTCCTCATCCTCATATCCGACATAGACAAGGATGTCAGCCACAGCACCGTGTCTTCCTTTGCAGATGACACCCGAATCTGCATGACAGTGTCTTCCATTGCAGACACTGCAAGGCTCCAGGCGGACATCAACCAAATCTTTCAGTGGGCTGCAGAAAACAATATGAAGTTCAACGATGAGAAATTTCAATTACTCAGATATGGTAAACATGAGGAAATTAAATCTTCATCAGAGTACAAAACAAATTCTGGCCACAAAATAGAGCGAAACACCAACGTCAAAGACCTGGGAGTGATTATGTCGGAGGATCTCACCTTCAAGGACCATAACATTGTATCAATCGCATCTGCTAGAAAAATGACAGGATGGATAATGAGAACCTTCAAAACTAGGGAGGCCAAGCCCATGATGACACTCTTCAGGTCACTTGTTCTATCTAGGCTGGAATATTGCTGCACTCTAACAGCACCTTTCAAGGCAGGTGAAATTGCCGACCTAGAAAATGTACAGAGAACTTTCACGGCGCGCATAACGGAGATAAAACACCTCAATTACTGGGAGCGCTTGAGGTTTCTAAACCTGTATTCCCTGGAACGCAGGAGGGAGAGATACATGATTATATACACCTGGAAAATCCTAGAGGGACTAGTACCGGAACTTGCACACGAAAATCACTCACTACGAAAGCAAAAGACTTGGCAGACGATGCACCATCCCCCCAATGAAAAGCAGGGGTGTCACTAGCACGTTAAGAGACCATACAATAAGTGTCAGGGGCCCGAGACTGTTCAACTGCCTCCCAGCACACATAAGGGGGATTACCAACAGACCCCTGGCAGTCTTCAAGCTGGCACTGGACAAGCACCTAAAGTCAGTTCCTGATCAGCCGGGCTGTGGCTCGTACGTTGGTTTGCGTGCAGCCAGCAGCAACAGCCTGGTTGATCAGGCGCTGATCCACCAGGAGGCCTGGTCACAGACCGGGCCGCGGGGGCATTGACCCCCGAAACTCTCTCCAGGTAAACTCCAGGTATGAAATTTGAGTCTATTATCAAGGTGGATTCCTAAGAATTTTCCCTCTGTTAGCTTTGTGATAGGTGATCCGTTTATCCTTATGTTAAGAGGGACATCTGTAGCTCTGTTACCAAACTGAATGAAGTAGGTTTTGTCAATGTTTAGTGTAAGGAAGTTAAGTAGTGTTTTATGTTTGAAGCCAACCAGAAAAGGCAGGCTCCATTTTTTTTTTTTACGTACTGGCTGTCTCCCACTGAGGCAGGGTGACCTAAAAAGAAAAGCGGAAGTTTTTCTTTTTACACTTAGTAATTTATACGGAAAAAGGGGTTACTAGCCCCTTGCTCCTAGTATTTTAGTTGCCTCTTATGACACGCATGGCTTATGGAGGAAGGATTCTTTTCCAATTATTGCACAGAAACTAATTGGTTTTATAAAACCGCAAGTTAAACTTAACCCAGAAATCCACGAGGAACTTCCCTTTGAAAAAATCACACCACTGCTGAATATTTGAAGTCATCCAGAAGACATAGTAAGTTTATTTAAGTATAGGTACACACAAGTATGACTGAAATGCTGGGAGCAAGGGGCTAGAACCCCTTCTGTATAAATTACTAAATTTGAAGAGAAAAACAAGTTTTTTTTTTTAGGTCACCCTGCCTCGGTGAGATATAGCCAGTTTGTTAAAAAGAAAAAGTGACTTCCATTAGGGTTCACTTGTCACAGAGAATTCATCAATTTCAAGTTTATTAAACATGTTAGTAAATTAAGAAATTTACATCTACACAGTCTAAACCCAAAAGGTGTCTTACTGCCCATAAGATGTATTAGTTATTAAGGCTTCAAGCTATTTATAAGAGACATATTCTAGGTATTGTGCAGAAAAAAATACCACACCATTTTAAAAATGTACATGGCAAATTGGCACCTACACACTGCAGTAAGTCAGAGTATTCTGTAAAGTAGGATGCGCAAATCTGTTGAAATTTTTAAGCTGATTCACTGAGGCTTCCTCAAATTATTGCCCAGAAACCAAAATTAAGGAAGGTCTGTGTAAAATTGATCAGTGGTCACCTACGTATGCCAGTACTAGATGCACGAAGTTTTTTTTTTTCTAGTTGTAGTATACCAAACTGAAAATTTAATTAAAGCAAATTGCCACTGTTTTTCCAGCTTTCCTGCAGGGATCATTTCAAATTAAAAATAGTTATTCAAAATTTGGGAAAATTCCAAAATAAGATGGAGGATGTATTGATTGCAATAAAAATATTTCCTTAGTATCTTTAACATTATTAATATTTTTCTTTTTTTATTCAGGTTTCCAAGTGTAGTATTAGGATCCCAGTCCTATATTGGTGCTTTTATCAGAAACACTGGGACAGAGTCTAAGACTTTAAAACGGATTTATTTCGTCACTCCTACACAGGAGTGTGTGTTTAGTGTGGTCTTCTGCTCAGCTGGGGGGTTAATAGATGGTACTCCTGTTACCATAGATCGGGACATGGGTATTAACATACGTTTCGAGTGTACTGGCAAATTACTTGGAATCATAAAGCAGCTTTGCATCTTTGACTTTGGAACCTTCCATATAGGGAGATATGTGAGTGCTGCCATTGAAGACCATAACATGAAGTGTTTGGTGCCTGTCACTCCCTATACACCACGTCAAAACTTCAGAAATTCTTCACAGTTCCAGTCTAGCAACAGAGAGATTATTAAAGGTGAAAGGCCCTTCAAAACATCATCCTTCTTGCCAGTGTCACTACCGATGGCACTTGTTCCTCAGCAGCTCTGGCAGGCTGTAACCAGTAATGCTGATGTTCTCGATGTGGCTCCCTCACTTTCACAACCTCTGACACCAGACAACCACAAAGAAAAGCTTTCCGTTTTGTTACACCTAGAAGAAATAGAAATGACAATACAAATTAGACAGGTATGTGCATTTTCTTTTAATTTTATGCCTTAGCATAGTAAAAAGCAAAAAGCTATGATTCTAGTTATACAGCATTTCAAATAATGTATTTGTGTATGGGATTGAGGGCCATACCAAAGCAGTATAATGCAGTACAGGTCAGCCATCACTAATCTGGCATCATTGGGACCTGTAGTGTGCTGGATTAGTGAGTTTGCCAGATTACAGAGTGGTTAGGTTAGAATACACTTAATTAGCCTGTCAGTAGGGAGACTTTCTGCTTCATCTCCCTCATTTTCATCACTGCTTTCTCCTGTGGATTTACAACCATCTGCACAATTTCTGATTCAGTATAATGATGAAATTTGAAATTATGCTAGCCAAAATTAGTGCCAGATTACTGATGGAACCGGATAACTGATTGCCGGATTAGTGATGGCCAACATGTATCAGATTTCGTCTTGCTGATAATTGAGAATATTTATTGCCAGAAGTTTCAGCTTGTAACATTTTTTTCCAAAATTTTAGGATCCAACTATCATTGTGCCATTATAAACAATAATATCATTAACCGAAAAAGGGGAGACAATAAAGGAGGCATCTGTGGAGACAAAGAACCTTATCCATAGAGCCAAAAAGGGAAATATACCAGAGTATAATGGTACCTAGGGATTGGCAGAGAGCATGTATAGTCCCTTTATATAAAGGGAAAGGGGACAAAAGAGACTGTAAAAATTATAGAGGAATAAGTTTACTGAGTATACCAGGAAAAGTGTACGGTAGGGTTATAATTGAAAGAATTAGAGGTAAGACAGAATGTAGGATTGCAGATGAGCAAGGAGGTTTCAGAGTGGGTAGGGGATGTGTAGATCAAGTGTTTACATTGAAGCATATATGTGAACAGTATTTAGATAAAGGTAGGGAATTTTTTTATTGCATTTATGGATTTAGAAAAGGCATATGATAGAGTGGATAGAGGAGCAATGTGGCAGATGTTGCAAGGTATATGGAATAGGTGGTAAGTTATTAATGCTGTAAAGAGTTTTTATGAGGATAGTGAGGCTCAGGTTAGGGTGTGTGAAGAGAGGGAGACTACTTCCCGGTAAAGTAGATCTTAGAAGGGATGGGGTAATGTCACCATGGTTGTTTAATATATTTATAGATGGGGTTGTAAAGGAAGTAAATGCTAGGGTGTTCGGGAGAGGGGTGGGATTAAATTTTGGGGAATCAAATTCAAAATGGGGAATTGACACAGTTACTTTTTGCTGATGATACTGTGCTTATGGGAGATTCTAAAGAAAAATTGCAAAGGTTAGTGGATGAGTTTGGGAAAGTGTGTAAAGGTAGAAAGTTGAAAGTGAACATAGAAAAGAGTAAGGTATGAAGAGTGTCAAATGATTTAGATAAAGAAAATTGGATATCAAATTGGGGAGGAGGAGTATGGAAGAAGTGAATGTTTTCAGATACTTGGGAGTTGACGTGTCAGCGGATGGATTTATGAAGGATGAGGTTAATCATAGAATTGATGAGGGGAAAAAGGGTGAGTGGTGCGTTGAGGTATATGTGGAGTCAAAAAAACGTTATCTATGGAGGCAAAGAAGGAATGTTGAAAGTATAGTAGTACCAACACTCTTATATGGGTGTGAAGCTTGGGTGTAAATGCAGCAGTGAGGAGATGGTTGGAGGCAGTGGAGATGTCCTGTTTAAGGGCAATGTGTGGTGTAAATATTATGCAGAAAATTCGGATGTGTGGAAATTAGGAGAAGGTGTGGAGTTAATAAAAGTATTAGTCAGAGGGCAGAAGAGGGTTGTTGAGGTGGTTTGGTCATTTAGAGAGAATGGATCAAAGTAGAATGACATGGAAAGCATATAAATCTATAGGGGAAGGAAGGCGGGGTAGGGGTCGTCCTCGAAAGGGTTGGAGAGAGGGGGTAAAGGAGGTTTTGTGGGCAAGGGGCTTGGACTTCCAGCAAGCGTGCGTGAGCATGTTAGATAGGAGTGAATGGAGACGAATGGTACTTGGGACCTGACGATCTGTTGGAGTGTGAGCAGGGTAATATTTAGTGAAGGGATTCAGGGAAACCGTTTATTTTCATATAGTCGGACTTGAGTCCTGGAAATGGGAAGTACAATGCCTGCACTTTAAAGAAGGGGTTTGGGATATTGGCAGTTTGGAGAGATATGTTGTGTATCTTTATATATGTATGCTTCTAAACTGTTGTATTCTGAGCACCTCTGCAAAAACAGTGATAATGTGCGAGTGTGGTGAAAGTGTTGAAAGATGATGAAAGTATTTTCTTTTTGGGGATTTTCTTTCTTTTTTGGGTCACCCTGCCTCGGTGGGAGACGGCCGACTTGTTAAAAAAAAAAAAAATAATGGTACCAATTGTTATATGGTTGTGAAGCATGGGATTTAAATGTTGCAGTGAGATGGAGGAGGCTGAAGATATTGGAGATGTCATATTTGAAGGCAGTGCATGGTGTGAAAATTATGCAGAGAGTTTATAACTTGTTGATCAGGAAAAGTTGTGAAGTTGCTGAAAATATTATTCAGAGGACAGAAGAGGGTTTGTTGAGGTGGTTTGGACATATTAACCCTTAAACTGTCCAAACGTAGATCTGCGTTTTTTCAACATTTGAAAGTGTGTAAAAACGTAGATCTTCTTTGTTTTTTTTTTACATTTGTAAATGTGTAAAAAAACTTTGATCTACGTTTTTTTTTTATTGAAAATATGTAAAAAAAACATAGATTTACTTTTGGAGCACTATGCATGTGAATGTAAATCTGTTTGGACAGTTTAAGGGTTAAGAGGATGGAGCAAAATAGAATGACTAAGGGAGTCGTATAAATCTGGAGCAGAGGGAAGGAGGGGTAAGGATAATCTCAGGAATGGTTGGATGCAGGAGGGGGAGGGTAAAGGAGGGTTTTGAGGACCAGGGGTTTGAACAATCAACAGGTTTGTGTGAATATGCTATATAGGAGTGTATGCAGGCAAGTGGCTTTTTTATGATTTGACGTGTTGTTGGAGTGTGAGCAAGGTAACATTTATGAAGAGATTCAGGAAAAGCGGTCAGCAGGAGTTCAGTGCTGAAGGTGGGAAGTACAGTGCCTGCCCTCTGGAGAAGTGGAGATGTTGCAGTTCAAAGGGTCATTTGAGCTGTTATGTTAGCATGCCTCTGGGGAGATGGGGAATGAGGGAATGATGGTGAAAGTTTTTTTTCTTAGTGGGAGATGGCTGGTGTGTTAAATTAGGTTATATATTTTTTTATTGACACATCAGCCATTTCCCACCAAGGTAGGGTGGCCCAAAAAAGAAAAAAACACTCATCATCACTCAAGCCATCACTAATTTGACAGAGGCATGCTGATACTACAGTACAAAAACTGCAACATATATCCACCCCTCCTTCAGAGCACAAGCACTGTACTTCACACCTCCAGGACTCAAGTCCAGCTAACCAGTTTTCCTGAATCCCTTCATAAATGTTACTTTGCTCACACTCCAGAAGCACATCATCATAAAAAAAAACATTTGCCTCCACTCGCTCCTACCTAACCGCTCATGCATACTTGATGGAAGTCTAAGCCCTTCACACACAAACCTCCTTTACCCCCCTCCAACCTTTCCTAGGATGACTCCCTTCCCTGCCTGCCTTCCACTACAGATTTATACACTCTCCAAGTCATTCTAATTCATGCCATCCTTTATAAATGAATGAAATAGCTCAACAACCCCTCCTCAGCCCTCTGAATAATACCTTTAGATACTCTGCACCTCCTCCTAATCTCCAAGCTACAAATTCGCTGCATATTTATACTGCACATTGCCCTCAGACTTGACATCTCCACTACTTCCAACCTTCTCCTTGTCGCAATATTCACAACCCATGCTTCACACTCATATAAGGGTATTGGTACCACTATACTCTCATACAATACATTCTCTTCTTTGCTTCCATGGATAATATTCTTAGTCTCCACAGAACCCTTAACATCTTTCCCCTTTGCCCCCCACACAAGAAAATTGTCATGGCTAACTTAATGCAAATAAAAAAGAAAATGATGCAATATGAATGTGATACAACTGATGTGAAACAAATGTCATCAGTCTTACATAAATTCAACCATTTCTTGGTAAATATTGTATATTGTTACTACATTGTCAATGATAAACTGTTTGATCAAATTTTATTGAATTGTTTATAAATTGAGACAGTAACTTATAACAATAAACTGAAATACAGTTATTCTTTTCACTTTTTATGTATCTGTCACTTAGTTTTCTTTTCTGTTCATCCTGCAGTATTAGAAACTCACCTGTTCTTTCATTTTTTCTACAGTTTGATATGGCAAGGACAAATTTTTCACCACATGGGGAGTACCTGAGCCTAACTGTGCCAGGGTTGGCAGAGAAGCGTCCATCTCTCATGATCGGTGACACAGTCATTGCATCAAGCCCTTGTGACTCTTGTGATGTGGAATATGAGGGCTACATTCATGAAGTTCTTCATACACAGGTAAAACATTGTACTCTATGTAAACTCTGCAAGAATTAACAAAATGGTTTCCCCTCTGACATAGAAGATGTATTTACATCTTGATTATGTCCAGTGGCTTGGTAGGCAACGCTCTTGCCTCACACATCGTGTGTCCGTGGTTCAGTCCCCAGCTGGGTGGAAACGTTGGTTATGTTTCCTTACACCTGCTGTCCCTGTTCACCTAGCAGTAAGTAGGAACCTGGGTGTTAGTCAATTGGTGTGGGATGCCTCCTGGGGGAGGAGACTGAAGGACCATACTGGAAATAAGACAGGCAGTTCTCGATGATGCACTGACTTTCTTGGGTTATCCTGGGTGGCTAACACTTCCCCATATTAAAAGTCCAAACAGATCTTATCTTTGTACCTTTGTCATTGCCTTTGAGCCTTCAAGAGAGGTTCCTTGATTGGGGGATGGAATCCAATTACCTCCCATTTCCCAGGTGCTGTGTGGCCCCTACAGTTTAATGCTCGCCCTAAATGTAACCCAGCACTGAAACAATAATTAGATAAGTCATACAGGCATTGTTAATGATGATAATGCTTTATATTTTTAAGCATACAGATAATATAGTTTTTTTTTTTTCTCAACAAGTCGGCCGTCTCCCACCGAGGCAGGGTGACCCAAAGAGAAAGAAAATCCCCAAAAAGAAAATACTTTCATCATCATTCAACACTTTCACCTCACTCACACATAATCACTGTTTTTGCAGAGGTGCCCAGAATATAACAGTTTAGAAGTATATATGTATAAAAATACACAATATATCTCTCCTAACCGCCAATATCCCAAACCCTTCCTTTAGAGTGCAGGCATTGTACTTCCCATTTCCAGGACTCAAGTCCGGTTATATAAAATAACCGGTTTCCCTGAATCCCTTCACTAAATATTACCCTGCTCACATTCCAACAGATTGTCAGGTCCCAAATACCATTTGTCTCCATTCACTCCTATCTAACACGCTCACGCAGGCTTGCTGGAAGTCCATACCCCTCGCCCACAACACCTCCTTTACCCCCTCCCTCCATCCTTTTCGAGGACGACCCCTACCCCGCCTTCCTTCCCCTACAGATTTATGCGCTCTCCATGTCATTCTACTTTGATCCATTCTCTCTAAATGACCAAACCACCTCAACAAACCCTCTTCAGCCCTCTGACTAATACTTTTATTAACTCCACACCTTCTCCTAATTTCCACACTCCGAATTTTCTGCATAATATTTACACCACACATTGCTCTTAGACAGGACATCTCCACTGCCTCCAACCGCCTCCTCGCTGCAGCATTTGCAACCCAAGCTTCACACCCATATAAGAGTGTTGGTACTACTATACTTTCATACATTCCCTTCTTTGCCTCCACAGATAACATTTTTTGCCTCCACATATACCTCAATGCACCACTCACCTTTTCTCCTTCATCAATTCTATGATTAACCTCATCCTTCATAAATCCATCTGCTGATACTTCAACTCCCAAATATCTGAAAACATTCACTTCTTCCATACTCCTCCTCCCCAATTTGATATCCAATTTTTCTTTATCTAAATCATTTGATACTCTCATCACCTTACTCTTTTCTATGTTTACTTTCAACTTTCTACCTTTACACACATTCCCAAATTCATCCACTAACCTTTGCAGTTTTTCTTTAGAATCTCCCATAAGCACAGTATCATCAGCAAAAAGTAACTGGGTCACTTCCCATTTTGTATTTAATTCCCCATAATTTAATCCCACCCCTCTCCAGAACACCCTAGCATTTACTTCTTTTACAACCCCATCTATAAATATATTAAACAACCATGGTGACATTACACATCCCTGTCTAAGACCTACTTTTACCGGGAAGTAGTCTCCCTCTCTTCTAAACACCCTAACCTGAGCCTTGCTATTCTCATAAAAACTATTTACAGCATTTAGTAACTTACCACCTATTCCATATACTTGCAACATCTACAACATTGCTCCCCTATCCACTCTATCATATTCCTTTTCTAAATCCATAAATGCAATAAAAACTTCCCTACCTTTATCTAAATATGTACTGCTCACATATATGCTTCAATGTAAACACTTGATCTACACACCCCCTACCCACTCTAAAACCTCCTTGCTCGTCTGCAATTCTACATTCTGTCTTGCCTCTAATTCTTTCAGTAATAACCCTACCGTACACTTTTCCTGGTATACTGAGTAAACTTATTCCTCTATAATTTATAGGTAGTAGGTTGGTAGACAGCAACCACCGTCCTGCCAGATGACTGTGAAACAGAAACCTGTAACTATTTTGCATGATGGTAGGATTGCTGGTTTCTTTTTCTGTCTCATAAACACGCTAGATAACAGGGATATCTTGCTACTCCTACTTACACTTTGGTCACACTTCACAGACACGCACATGCATATATATATACATACATCTAGGTTTTTCTCTTTTTTCTAAATAGCTCTTGTTCCTCTTTATTTCTTCTATTGTCCATGGGGAAGTGGAAAAGAATCTTTCCTCCGTAAGCCATGCGTGTCGTATGAGGCGACTAAAATGCCGGGAGCAATGGGCTAGTAACCCCTTCTCCTGTAGACATTTACTAAAAAAGAGAAGAAGAAAAACTTTATAAAACTGGGATGCTTAAATGTGCGTGGATGTAGTGCGGATGACAAGAAACAGATGATTGCTGATGTTATGAATGAAAAGAAGTTGGATGTCCTGGCCCTAAGCGAAACAAAGCTGAAGGGGGTTGGGGAGTTTCGGTGGGGGGAAATAAATGGGATTAAATCTGGAGTATCTGAGAGAGTTAGAGCAAAGGAAGGGGTAGCAGTAATGTTGAATGATCAGTTATGGAAGGAGAAAAGAGAATATGAATGTGTAAATTCAAGAATTATGTGGATTAAAGTAAAGGTTGGATGTGAGAAGTGGGTCATAATAAGCGTGTATGCACCTGGAGAAGAGAGGAATGCAGAGGAGAGAGAGAGATTTTGGGAGATGTTAAGTGAATGTATAGGAGCCTTTGAACCAAGTGAGAGAGTAATTGTGGTAGGGGACCTGAATGCTAAAGTAGGAGAAACTTTTAGAGAGGGTGTGGTAGGTAAGTTTGGGGTACCAGGTGTAAATGATAATGGGAGCCCTTTGATTGAACTTTGTATAGAAAGGGGTTTAGTTATAGGTAATACATATTTTAAGAAAAAGAGGATAAATAAGTATACAAGATATGATGTAGGGCGAAATGACAGTAGTTTGTTGGATTATGTATTGGTAGATAAAAGACTGTTGAGTAGACTTCAGGATGTACATGTTTATAGAGGGGCCACAGATATATCAGATCACTTTCTAGTTGTAGCTACACTGAGAGTAAAAGGTAGATGGGATACAAGGAGAATAGAAGCATCAGGGAAGAGAGAGGTGAAGGTTTATAAACTAAAAGAGGAGGCAGTTAGGGTAAGATATAAACAGCTATTGGAGGATAGATGGGCTAATGAGAGCATAGGCAATGGGGTCGAAGAGGTATGGGGTAGGTTAAAAAATGTAGTGTTAGAGTGTTCAGCAGAAGTTTGTGGTTACAGGAAAGTGGGTGCGGGAGGGAAGAGGATGATTGGTGGAATGATGATGTGAAGAGAGTAGTAAGGGAGAAAAAGTTAGCATATGAGAAGTTTTTACAAAGTAGAAGTGATGTAAGGAGGGAAGAGTATATGGAGAAAAAGAGAGATGTTAAGAGAGTGGTGAAGCAATGTAAAAAGAGAGCAAATGAGAGAGTGGGTGAGATGTTATCAACAAATTTTGTTGAAAATAAGAAAAAGTTTTGGAGTGAGATTAACAAGTTAAGAAAGCCTAGAGAACAAATGGATTTGTCAGTTAAAAATAGGAGAGGAGAGTTATTAAATGGAGAGTTAGAGGTATTGGGAAGATGGAGGGAATATTTTGAGGAATTGTTAAATGTTGATGAAGATAGGGAAGCTGTGATTTCGTGTATAGGGCAAGGAGGAACAACATCTTGTAGGAGTGAGGAAGAGCCAGTTGTGAGTGTGGGGGAAGTTCGTGAGGCAGTAGGTAAAATGAAAGGGGGTAAGGCAGCTGGGATTGATGGGATAAAGATAGAAATGTTAAAAGCAGGTGGGGATATAGTTTTGGAGTGGTTGGTGCAATTATTTAATAAATGTATGGAAGAGGGTAAGGTACCTAGGGATTGGCAGAGAGCATGCATAGTTCCTTTGTATAAAGGAAAAGGGGATAAAAGAGAGTGCAAAAATTATAGGGGGATAAGTCTGTTGAGTATACCTGGCAAAGTGTATGGTAGAGTTATTATTGAAAGAATTAAGAGTAAGACGGAGAATAGGATAGCAGATGAACAAGGAGGCTTTAGGAAAGGTAGGGGGTGTGTGGACCAGGTGTTTACAGTGAAACATATAAGTGAACAGTATTTAGATAAGGCTAAAGAGGTCTTCGTGGCATTTATGGATTTGGAAAAGGCGTATGACAGGGTGGGTAGGGGGGCAATGTGGCAGATGTTGCAGGTGTATGGTGTAGGAGGTAGGTTACTGAAAGCAGTGAAGAGTTTTTACGAGGATAGTGAGGCTCAAGTTAGAGTATGTAGGAAAGAGAGAAATTATTTCCCAGTAAAAGTAGGCCTTAGACAAGGATGTGTGATGTCACCGTGGTTGTTTAATATATTTATAGATGGGGTTGTAAGAGAAGTAAATGCGAGGGTCTTGGCAAGAGGCGTGGAGTTAAAAGATAAAGAATCACACATAAAGTGGGAGTTGTCACAGTTGCTCTTTGCTGATGACACTGTGCTCTTGGGAGATTCTGAAGAGAAGTTGCAGAGATTGGTGGATGAATTTGGTAGGGTGTGCAAAAGAAGAAAATTGAAAGTGAATACAGGAAAGAGTAAGGTTATGAGGATAACAAAAAGATTAGGTGATGAAAGATTGGATATCAGATTGGAGGGAGAGAGTATGGAGGAGGTGAATGTATTCAGATATTTGGGAGTGGACGTGTCAGCGGATGGGTCTATGAAAGATGAGGTGAATCATAGAATTGATGAGGGGAAAAGGGTGAGTGGTGCACTTAGGAGTCTCTGGAGACAAAGAACTTTGTCCTTGGAGGCAAAGAGTGGAATGTATGAGAGTATAGTTTTACCAACGCTCTTATATGGGTGTGAAGCATGGGTGATGAATGTTGCAGCGAGGAGAAGGCTGGAGGCAGTGGAGATGTCATGTCTGAGAGCAATGTGTGGTGTGAATATAATGCAGAGAATTCGTAGTTTGGAAGTTAGGAGGAGGTGCGGGATTACCAAAACTGTTGTCCAGAGGGCTGAGGAAGGGTTGTTGAGGTGGTTCAGACATGTGGAGAGAATGGAGCGAAACAGAATAACTTCAAGAGTGTATCAGTCTGTAGTGGAAGGAAGGCGGGGTAGGGGTCGGCCTAGGAAAGGCTGGAGGGAGGGGGTAAAGGAGGTTTTGTGTGCGAGGGGCTTGGACTTCCAGCAGGCATGCGTGAGCGTGTTTGATAGGAGTGAATGGAGACAAATGGTTTTTAATACTTGACGTGCTGTTGGAGTGTGAGCAAAGTAACATTTATGATGGGGTTCAGGGAAACCGGCAGGCCGGACTTAGAGTCCTGGAGATGGGAAGTACAGTGCCTGCACTCTGAAGGAGGGGTGTTAATGTTGCAGTTTAAAAACTGTAGTGTAAAGCACCCTTCTGGCAAGACAGTGATGGAGTGAATGATGGTGAAAGTTTTTCTTTTTCGGGCCACCCGGCCTTGGTGGGAATCGGCCAGTGTGATAATAATAATAAAAAAGTTTTTGCAATCTCTTTTGTCCCCCTTCCCTTTATATAAAGGGATTATACACGCTCTCCGTCAATCCCTAGGTACTTTCCCCTCTTTCATACATTTATTAGACAAAAATACCAACCACTCCAACACTATGTCCCCCCCCCCTGCTTTTAACATTTCTGTCATGATCCCGTCAGTTCCAGCTGCTTTACCCCCTTTCATTCTACGTAATGCCTCACGCACCTTCCCTACACTCACATCCTGCTCTACTTCACTCCTAAAAGATGGTATACCTCCCTGTCCAGTGCATGATATTACCGCCTCCCTTTCTTTGTCGACATTTAAAAGTTCCTCAAAATATTCTCGCCATCTACCCAAAACCTCCCTCTCCCCATCTACTAACTCCCCTACTCTGTTTTTAACTGACAAATCCATTTGTTCCCTAGGCTTTCTTAACTTGTTTAACTCGCTCCAAAATTTTTTCTTATTTTCATTAAAATTCCTTGACAGTACCTCTCCCACTCTATCATCCGCTCTCCTTTTGCACTCTCTCACCACTCTCTTCACCTTTCTTTTACTCTCCATATGCTCTACTCTTCTTATAACACATCTGCTTTGTAAATACCTCTCATAAGCTTACTTTTTCTCTTTTATCACACCCTTTACTTCATAATTCCACCAATCACTCCTCTTTCCTCCTGCACCCACCCTCCTATTACCTGGAGTTTACCTGGAGAGAGTTTCGGGGGTCAATGCCCCCGAGGCCCGGTCTGTGCATTTTCAAAACTATTCCAACTCTCTTCAACCCCACCACTACTCATTCTTGCACCAGCCCACCTTTCTGCCAATAGTTGCTTATATTTCACCCGAACTTCCTCCTCCCTTAGTTTATACACTTTCACCTCCCTCCCTCTTGTTGCCACCTTTCCTCTTTTCCCATCTACCTCTTACTCTAACTGTAGCTACAACTAGATAATGATCCGATATATCAGTTGCCCCTCTATAAACGTGTACATCCTGGAGCCTACCCATCAATCTTTTATCCACCAATACATAATCTAACAAACTACTTTCATTATATGCTACATCATACCTTGTATATTTATTTATCCTCTTTTTCATAAAATATGTATTACTTATTACCAAACCTCTTTCTACACATAGCTCAATTAAAGGCTCCCCATTTTCATTTACCCCTGGCACCCCAAATTTACCTACTACTCCCTCCACAACATTTCTTCCCACTTTAGCATTAAAATCCCCAACCACCATTAATCTCACACTTGGTTCAAAACTCCCCACGCAATTACTCAACATTTCCCAAAATCTCTCCCTCTCCTCTATACTTCTCTCTTCCCCAGGTGCATATACGCTTATTATAACCCACTTCTCACATCCAACCTTTATTTTACTCCACGTAATCCTTGAATTAATACATTTATAGTCCCTCTTTTCCTGCCATAGCTTATCCTTCAACATTATTGCTACTCCTTCTTTAGCTTTAACTATTAGAAACCCCTGACCTAATCCCATTTATTCCTCTCCACTGAAACTCATCCACCCCCTTCAGCTTTGTTTCACTTAAAGCCAGAACATCCAGCTTCTTCTCATTCATAACATTCACAATCATCTTTTTCTTATCATTTGCACAACATCCACGCACATTCAGACTTCCCACTTTGACAATTTTCTTCTTATTCTTTTTAGTAATTATTACAGGAAAAGGGGTTACTAGCCCATTGTTCCCAGCATTTTAGTTGACTTTTACAACACGCATGGCTTACGGAGGAAAGATTCTTATTCCACTTCCCCATGGATATAAAAGGAAAAGTAATTGGAACAAGAACTAAGATAAAATCAAAGAAAACTCAGATGAGTGTGTATAAATAAACGTGTACATGTATGTTTAGTGTGACCTAAGTGTAAGTAGAAGTAGCAAGACGTACCTGTAATCTTGCATATTTATGAGACAGACAAAAGACTCCAGCAATCCTACCATCATGTAAAACAATTACAGGTTTTTCGTTTTACACTCACTTGGCAGAACGGTAGTACCTCCCTGGGTGGTTGCTGTCTGCCAACCTACTACCTATAATATAATATAATAATATAGATACATGAGTAAAATCATAGGCGCAAAAATCCCCTAATTGTGAAATGGAATCGTAGGTCTCCTATATGTCACAACAAATCAGATCAATCAAATTTTATTTCCGGTAATTATGGGGTGTAGATTCCACTCTGGGATTACATCTTTTTTGTGCAACATTCTGAGGAAACTATTATGCAGTGCATACTGAACAGATTGAAATTAGTTACTGTACTTACAAATTACTTAATACCATTGCAGGTATTTAAATAAGCAATATAATATGTAATTTTAGTTTCATGTATTAAGTGTTTTAGATAACACTGTGGAGGTAACAATTGAACAAGTCAGTGAATAACGGTGGAGCGAATGATGGTGCAACAAATGATGGTGGAGCAAATGATGGTGGAGTGAATGATGGTGGAGCAAACGATGGTGGGGCGAATGATGGTGTGGCGAATGATGGTGGAGCAAATGATGGTGGAGCGAATGATGGTGGAGCGAATGATGGTGGAGCGAATGATGGTGGAGCGAATGTTGATGAAAGTGTTCCTTCTTTTTTCTGGTCATCCTGCCTCGGCAGGAAATGACCGATGTGTTAATAAACAAATTAAATAATATTTATGAGCATTACATATTTAATTTTATGTTAGGGGACAAAGACATTACTAGACAGAGTAGGAATAATAGAGAAATCATTCTTATCTTTTTTGTTAATGCCTTTTTTATTCTAAATAATAATGCAATTTTGATGAAGTACAAGAGTACAGTAGTAATTATCTTGCACATATGATACAACTTTTATAAATAATCACAAGATCTCATTAATAATGGAGGTTTCAGTCACTAGTTCTAACTTCCAAAGACTTAAAACTTTTTAAAATAATAAGATTTTGTCATCAGTGCCAAATTAGATATTGAGGTAACTTACCTGGAGTTTACCTGGAGAGAGTTCCGGGGGTCAACGCCCCCGCGGCCCGGTCTGTGACCAGGCCTCCTGGTGGATCAGAGCCTGATCAACCAGGCTGTTACTGCTGGCTGCACGCAAACCAGCGTACGAGCCACAGCCCGGCTGGTCAGGTACTGACTTTAGGTGCTTTTCCAGTGCCAGCTTGAAGAATTAGACACTTTTGCAACATTTGGGAATCTTCATTGTGGAAATGTTTTCCAGCAAGTGGCTTCTTCAGTCCAGTACAGAGTGAATGGTGGAAGATGAGGATGAGTTTGAGGTAATCAGCCCCCCAGGCTGAGGGACTGATTACCTCCAACTCCTCATCATCATCCACCATTCATCTCTGTACTGGACTGAGAAAGCCACTTGTTGGCAAAACATTTTCACAATAAAGGTTTCCAAATGTTGGAAAAGTGTCCAGTTCTTTAACTTGTCAGTTTTATTAAGCATTTATGTCAAACTTAAGTAAAGTTGTCACAGATGCTCAGCCTCACCTCCTCAGTACAGTAACTAATTGGCCACTGATAATGAGCTCTTAGTAGTCTGAAAAGTTTTTAACTTTTCAAACCACTAGACTTTTCTGATACATAGTTGGTGATTAAACGCAGTATGTTATAAAAAATTATTCTGTTACAAATTCGTACTGCAAGACAGACCTGAAAAAGCTTTACAATTGACTAAATAATGAAGACAGAACACCATAAGCTTAGCTCTGCTTCTGTAGTCACATTTTTAAACGTAAAATAAACATGATTTTAGCCATACAGTGGTACCTCGAGCTTCGAACAGCTCCCAACTCAAACAATTATGTAAGTGTACTTTTTTAAGTGCTTTTGTAAGTGTATTTTTGGGAGTCTGAAACGGACTCATCTAATTTACATTATTCCTTATGGGAACAAATTAGTTTGGTATCAGCACTCAAACAGCCTCCTAGAACAAATTAAGTTTGTAACTTGAGGCGCCACTGTATTTGAAAAAACTTTTCTTTCAAATTGAACAAGACAAAGAATTTGTATTTTTTCCTGATTACCACCAATGCCTGTTACTGAAACATAGTGTCTCAACCCTGGCATTTATTGCTCACATGTGGAGAATGATAGAAGTCAATAATTTTGGAAGTGATGTCACTGTGAAGATGTTTCCTCAACCATGGATTTGGCATTGAGAGTACCCCTGTTAAATGTTAATGTTGCAGTTTAAAAACTGTAGTGTAAAGCACCCTTCTGGCAAGACAGTGATGGAGTGAATGATGATGAAAGTTTTTCTTTTTCGGGCCACCCTGCCTTGGTGGAAATCGGCCAGTGTGATAATAATAAATAATAATAATAATTGTGTAAATATTATGCAGAAAATTTGGAGTGTGGAAATTAGGACAGGGTGTGGAGTTAATAAATAAAAGTATTAGAGGGCTGAAGAGGGTTTGTTGAGGTGGTTTGGTCATTTAGAGAGAATGGATCAAAGTAGAATGACATGGAGAGCGTATAAATCTGTAGGGGAAGGAAGGCGGGGTAGGGGTCGTCCTCGAAAAGGTTGGAGGGAGGAGGTAAAGGAGGTGTTGTGAGCGAGGGGTTTGGACTTCCAGCAAGCGTGCGTGAGCGTGTTAGATAGGAGTGAATGGAGATGAATGGTATTTGGGACCTGACGATCTGTTGGAGTGTGAGCAGGGTAATATTTAGTGAAGGGATTCAGGGAAACTGGTTATTTTATATAACCGTACTTGAGTCCTGGAAATGGGAAGTACAGTGCCTGCACTCTAAAGGAGGGGTTTGGGATATTGGCAGTTTGGAGGGATATATTGTGTATTTTTATACATATATACTTCTAAACTGTTGTATTGTGGGCACCTCTGCAAAAACAGTGATTATGTGTAAGTGAGGTGAAAGTGTTGAATGATGATGAAAGTATTTTCTTTTTGGGTCACCCTGCCTCAGTGGGAGACGGCCGACTTGTTAAAAAAAAAAAAATTATCACTCCATGTGTGTCGTAAGAGGCGACTAAAATGCCAGGAGCAAGGGGCTAGTAACCCCTTCTCCTCTATATAAAAGATAAAGATAAAGATTTATTTCTTTGTAGAAGTTAAAATGTGTAATTATAATTTTGGTTTGCTAAATACAAAGAAAGCCACTATCATGCCGGAGAAACTTTCATTTTTCCTTTTGGGCCACCCTGCCTCGGTGGGATATGGCTGGTGCATTGAAAGAAAGAAGAATTACCACTGGTTGAATTACTCTATATGATGTCTTAGTAATTATGCTAATAGTGTATCATCTTTAGTATCTGCAACAAAATTGTTATTAGTGTAATTTTAGTGAAGGAATAATGCTATGTCCTAAAAAATGAGGACATTCTTTGGGTTACTAACCCCAAAGGGCTATCAACCCAGGCTGTCCCAAGAAGGCAAGCAGTGTGACTTATTTGTCAAATAGACAGGTGTTGGTATGTATGCTGTGTTACATATAGAAGCAGATGTTTGTGTTTGTGCTATTACATTTAGGAGCAGGTGTTGGGATCTGTTGTTACATGGGAGCAGATGTTTGTACTGTTGCATTTAGGAGCAGGTGTTAGTATCTGTTGTTAAATAGGAGCAAGTGTTGACATCTGTATACTGTTACATTTAGATGCAGGTATTCATACAGTATCTCTGTTCTGTTACATTCAGGAGCAGGTGTTGGTATGTAGTCTATTATATCTAGATACAAGTGTTGACATCTGTACACTGTTATATTTACGTACAGGTGTTTACGCAATATCTAATCTTTTGAATTTCTCTTGCATTTAGAAGTATGTTCAGGTATCTATGCTTTTCATTGTTAGAGATGTTAGTCTCTGTTCTCTGTTACATTTAGATACAGGTGTTCATACAGTATCTGTGCTTTGTTACATTCAGAAGCTGGTGTTAGTATTTATACTCTGTTATATTTTGTAGCAGGTGTTGTATCTGTTCAGTTCTCCTCTGAAGACATGTGTGTAAGCACATGAAAGTGATCAGGTTTTTTTCTATTTTCACTCTGATATTTTTATATATTTATATACAGGTGTTTATACAGTGTCTGTGCTCTGTTCAGTTTAGAAACTGTTAGTATCTATGTACTCTCTTAGATGTAGGAGCATGTGTTTGTACAGTATGTTCTGTTCATTTTAAAAACAGGCATTGAAAACTATTCTCTGTCACACTTGGGAGCAGCTTCACAGATGAAGGAAGGTGCATGGGAGGTGTTCGTTTGGGATATCATGTAGAAGCGGTGAGAGTTAGCTGGAACAAGCACTCCCCGGGTGCCAGTTGAACTTTCGGCAGGTTCACCTGCATTCCAGCTGGAAGATTAAGATAAAATGTTGAGAAATGAGTAGTAACTTAATGTTTATGGAATAAATAACCTATTACAAGGGTTTACACATCTTTACTACAAAATACAGTGGAATCCCGGATTTCGTCTGTGTGAATATCATACAAATCAGATTTCAACCACATTTTTGGGCGAAATTTTACTCTGGGTTTCGTACCTCCACTCGGAAATCATCCATATGAGACGTGTCCGCCTGCCCTGGACGCGGCCCTGCTCACAAGTACGTGACTCAGTCTGCCTTTGTTACTTGTAGAGGGTGGTAGTGATGGTGGTAGGGTGGTAGTGGTTGTGATGGTGATAGAGGGTGGTAGTGATTGTGGTAGAGGGTGGTAGTGATGATGGTGGAGGGTGGTAGTGTGTGGTAGTGATCGTATTATAGGGTAGTAGTGATGGTGGTAGAGATAATCTCTCCTCCCTCTCCCCTCCTCGCTGTCTTCCATATGCCAGCAAGAGTCTTCAATAAAGGTAAAAATTATTTAAATGTTCTTTTATTCATTTCATTAGTGCTTTATATTTATTTCTCATTGTTTTCTGTATGTAAAACTATAGCTATTCTCTATAAAATGGATTTTTTGTTAATATTTTTTGGGTGTTTGGATCGGATTAATTGTATTTACATTATTTCTTGTGGGAAATATTACTTCGGTTTTTGTCCATTTCGGATTTCGACCTAAATTCTGGAACGGATTAACCCTTTCAGGGTCCGTCCCATAGATCTACGGCTTTACGTTCAGGGTCCAAACCGTAGATCTACGTCATGAGCTCAGCTCACTCTGATAAACTGTGAGTGGTACATTTGGGCCTAGATATGAGAGAATACAGCTATGTGGTATGTGTGCACTACATAAAACAGATCCTGCAGCACACTGTGTATAATGAGAGAAAAAAACTGAAATCATGATTTTTCGATTGAAACAGCGACTTTGCAGCGTTTTTTTATACGTTTTTTATAGTTGTATTTGTGATATCTTGGTCTCATTTGATAGAATGGAAGACATATTACAGAAATAGAGATGATTTTGATTGGTTTCAGCACTGGAAATGGCTTGAAACTGAGCTCAAAGTAGCAGAAATGTTAAATTTTGGCTGATATTCAAGAGTAAACAAACGACCTCACACATCTAATACACGCCAGCTGGTGGGTCTAATATGCATTCACAAATATGGTGATGATATTTATACAATTATTACAGTATTGCATAACAGTAAATCTTCTATTTTTTGGTGTGAATAAAAATTCATTATGTGAATAAAACATCAAAATGGAATTTATTTGTAAAGCCTCAAAACATAACTAATGAACAGAGGAAATGTTAGTTTAGTTCCAGGAATACCTACATTGTTTATTCTGGACCCTGTTTTGAAATTGGAATATTTTGAACTTTGTGTTAAATTGGCCAAATTAACAATTTCCGATCACTTTAATTTGTAGTTGAAACAGTTGACTTGGCGATTTCTTGTGCCCAATCGATAGAATAGAAGTAATACTAGTGAAATAGCTAAGAATTTGGTTGACTGGAATAATGTAATTGGCCTAAAATGGGAGTTAAAGTCGGCAAAATTGCCGATTCGTAAATATCGCTCACACATCAAAATTTGCGAGAGCATAATTTTGTCAATTTTCCATCAAATTTCGTACTTTTTGTTTTATTACCTTCACAAAAAGATTCTCTACCATTTCATAAGAAAAAATAACAAAATTTTTTTTTTTAAATTCTTGGACACTGGGGCACCACTTCAGATTTGGGCCTTGGACCCTGAAGGGGTTAAGGATGAAAACCAGGGTTCCACTGTATAGAGTGAATAAATGGAATGTTATTGAAATGGATAAAATAATTCTTTTACAGTATGAAAGAAAAAATGTGAGCAGTTATAAAAGGAAAATGTACTCATGAAAAAATGTTACTAGCTGTGTTTTTATTTTCATTCGGGGAGCTATTGAAACTTTCGAGGAGTCTTCAGCCTTCCCCTCCTTGCTTCCCTTGACACTGCCACTGATTGCAAAAAGCTACTAGATGATATAGTGAGGCTTTAACCCTTAAACGGTCCAAACAGATTGACATTCAAATTCGTATTGCTACAAAAGTAGATCTACTTTTTTTTTACATATTTTCAAATATAACAAAAAAAATGTAGATAAAAGTTTTTTTTACACGTTTTCAAATGTAAAACAAAAAAGATGATCTACATTTTTTTACATACTTTCAGATGTTGAAAAAATGTACATATACACAAATAACCCGCACATAAAAGAGAGAAGCTTACAACGACGTTTCGGTCCGACTTGGACCATTGACAAAGTGACTTTGTCAGTGGTCCAAGTCGGACCGAAACGTCGTCGTAAACTTCTCTCTTTTATGTGCGGGTTATTTGTGTATCGTTCCAGTCACGGTATTGTGCCTTTTTTGTTATTTACGTATATATACATTTGGACCATTTAAGGGTTAAGAGTGGTCAGATGAATAGCCGCTCAAATTCACCTCAATAAATGGAAGGTGATAGAAGCAAGAAAGAAATCTCTAGTACTGTATGAACTGAGTAGTAGTAAGGGTATGTATGAGAAGGGGAGAAGCTTGTGGTAGGCATAATATTAAACCTGTTACTAGAGGCACACAAAACAGTGTCTCAGTTACATATGCAACTTTAGAAGTCAAGAGGTTTTATGAACCTCAATGTGGACTTATTCTGTGAGATATTGGAGACAGTCTCTATATCTCCATATTAAACTGTCTCCAGTCAAGGTTATTACATTTGGTTGAGGCCAATATTGGAGTATGCAGCACTATCATGGCTACTATACCTCCTCAGACTAATAAGAAAACTCGAGAAGATCTACTGATTTGTTACGAGATTTGCTTCAGAGTTTAAGGGCCAGAATTGCTATTGCAGACTTTAAGTTTGAGCCCCATAGCATAAGAATCTTGAAAGAACAAGGAACTAGCTCACAACTTTCATGGTACAGTTATTAATTATTATTATTATTATTATCATTATTCTCCATGGGGAAATGGAGAAGAATCCTTCCATAAGCCATGCATGTCATAAGATGCAACTAAAATGCTGGGAGCAAAGGGGCCAGTAGCCCCTTCTGTATAAACCACTAAATTTAAAAAGAAATTTTTCCTTTCTTCTTTTTTGGGTCACCCTGCCTCAGTGGGAGATAGCCATCATTGGGAGAAAAAATTATAATTACAATTATTATTATTATTATTATTCTTATGATACATTAAGGGGGAGGAACTTATCCAATAGGGATCATACAACCCCTGGGAAATGGAGGCAGTCAGGTTTAATCCAAGGAGGGAAAGGATAGGTGCAGTTCTTGGAGTGAGAGGACCTTGTAGCATCACTGCACCTCCCTTTTGGGGTCATGTTTCAGTTAACCCTTTCACTGTCATGGCCCCTGCTCTCAAACTTGGTCTGTGTCAAAGGATTTAAAAAAAAAAAACTTATGAGATGATAGAGAATCTTTTCCTGATGGTAATGAAACCAGAAGTACGAAATTTGGTGGAAAACTTGTGGAATTATTCTCTCGTGAAGTTAGCGATCTGGGCGACATTTATGCATCGGTGATTTCTCCCACTTTGAGCTTTATTTTCAGCCAAACTCATAGCTATTTCGCTAAAACTCCTTTTGTTCTATTGACTGAGTACAAGAAACCGCCCATTTACCTATTTCAACTACCCAGTAAAGTGATCAGAAATTGATAATTTGACCAATTTCATAGAAAAATTCAAGGAAGGCCAATTTCAAAATAGGATCCAGAATAAACAGTGCAAAAATTCCTAATACTAAAATAACATTTTCTCTGTTCATTAGTCATGTCTCCAGTCCCCTCTTATATTACGCTTGCATTCCATTTTGAATTTTTATTCACACAAAAAATAGAATATTTACTGTTAATGCAGACTACTGCATTATTGTAAAAATGGTATAAATAATATCAACACATTTGTGAAAGCATATTAGACCCACCAGTTGATGTGTATTGGACGCATGACATGATGTGTTTACTTTTGAACATTGGCGAAAATTAAACATTTCCGCTAATTTGAGCTAATTTCAAGGTACTTTTAGTCTGTAAACCATTCAAAATCATCTCTATTTCTGTAGTATATCTCTCATTCTATCAAATGAGACCAAGAAAATGAGACTACAACCATAAATACCATATGAAAATACACCACAAAGTCGCTGTTTTAAACCAAAAACAGTTGTAGTTTTTTTTTCCTCACTATGCACTGCATGCTGCAGGATTTTTTTAATACTGCACACACTGACTACTCAGACCCATTCTCTCATATGTAGGCTTACCAGCTATCTCCCATAAGACTGGAAGCTGCAAGAATTTTGGCATTGTATTAAGGGACCGACACTGGCTTGCAAGCCGTAATATTACAGGACTGACAGTGAAAATGTTAACAGGCTTTACACTTTAGAGATAATGTTTGAAATACATATGTGGGATCAGAACAGTGGTATACATAAATTATAAAACAAGATAAATAAATGTAAAAATTAACTTTTTCATTGTGAGGGAAGGTTTACTGACCTATTTGTTCTTGGGGTCACTGCTCCCCACTGCTTTGTTCTGGACTAGACCAGGTAGTATGGGATAATGGAAGTGAACCCTATGTATAAGTTCAAACATAATAAAGATATCAAAGGCCATCAAGTTGGTAGATAGAGCAGTAATACAGGTCCTCCATCACAAATCCGGCATCATTGGGACCTATAGTGTGCCGGATTACTGAGTTTGCCAGATTTCGGAGTGGTTAGGTTAGAATACACTTAATAAAATTAACCAACTTGACTTACACAAAGTTCATTGAACATCGGCAAAAATTGAACATTTACGCTACTTTGAGCTGAATTTCAAGGTACTTTTTGTCATGAAACCAATCAAAATCATATCTATTTCTGTACTATATCTTCCATTCTATCAAATGAGACCAAAAAAAAACAAGAATACAACCGTACGAAAATATACCGCAAAGAGGCTGCTAATGGCTGAGAAGTGAAAGCCCTTATTTATCGTCCATTTTTTTTATTTTTGGTGTACATTAAGAAGCATCTTTCCATCATACATTGCCCAAGTTTCAATAAGATAGCCCAACAAACAACCAAGAAAAAAAATATTTATTAAAAATCATATATGGCAAGCCCAAGCCAGGTACGTACTGGAAGTAAGTCACTGACTTTTTTGGGTTATCATAGGTTCTCTATGCATACGCTACTATGTATGATAATCTATGTAACTGTATTTGTGTATACTTGAATAAACTTACTTATTTACTTCTATTCTGTCGATTGAGTACAAGAAACTGCCCATTCACCTATTTCAACTACCCAGTAAAGTGGTTAGAAATTGGCAATTTGGCCAATTTCTCACAAATTTCAACATGCCAATTTCTAAATAGGGTCCAGAATAAACAATGCAGATATTCCTGGCACTAAAATAACATTTTCTATGTTTATTAGTCATGGCTCCAGGCCCCTCTGATATTACTCTTGCTTACCATTTAGAAATTTTATTCGCACAAAAAAAATAGAAGATTTACTGTTATGCAGACTATTGCATTATTGTAATAATTGTATAAAGAATGTCAACCCATTCGTGACTGCGTATAGGAATTTGGACTGGCAGGCGCACACGTATTAGACGGTGACTTCATTTGTTTACTTTTGAAAATCGCTAAAGAATCAAACATATCCACTACTGTGAGCGCAATTTCAAGGTACTTTTCTTCATGAAAGCAGTCGAGTCCGGCAGGCTGGACTCGATTGCTTTCATGAGTTCTGGAGATGGGAAGTACAGTGTCTACACTCTGAAAGAGGGGTGTTAATGTTGCAGTTTTAGAACTGTAGTGTAAAGCACCCCTCTGGCAAGACAGTGATGGAGTGAATGATGATGAAAGTTTTTCTTTTTCGGGCCACCCTGCCTTGGTAGGAATTGGCCGATGTGTTAATAAAAATAAAATAAAATTCTGTAATATATCATCCATTCTATCAAGTGAGACCCAAAAAATGAGAATACAACCATAAAAACCATACGAAAATATACCACTCTGGGTCTGCTAATGGCTGAAAAGTGAACTCCGTTACTTATGGTCTGATTTCTTTCATTTTTGGTGTATGTTAAGAGGCCTCTTTCCATCATACATTGCCCAAGTTTCATTAAGATAGCCCAACAAACAACTGAGAGAAAAAAATAATAATATCTTTATTTACTACACATACATGTACATGATATACAGGCCTAGCTGACATCAGTGACATACTACTATATAGACAGCCCCTTGTTATGCTAAGCATTTCAGGTAAATTAGGTCAGTGTCCCAGGATAATACCCACACCAGTCCACTAACACCAGGTACCCATTTACTGATGGGTGAACATAGACAACAGGTGTAAAGAAACACACCCAATGTATTTACCCTGGCTGGGAATCAAATATTTACCAAAAATCATACATGGCTAGCCCAAGCCAGGCACTAGAAATATGCCACTTTGTCTGACTTTTTTGGGTTATCCTAGGTTCTCTATACATATGGTGCTGTGTGTGATAATCTATGTAGAGAAAATAACTTTTTTGTTTCAGTTTTATGGTGCAGTACAAGTGTATAGCACAGTTAGCCCTGTGCTATACTCTGTTTTCTCTAATATAAGCCCCCAAGACGGGGATAAGAAAATGGTACTTGTATCCCATATCCTCTTCATACCTCCGTCGAACTGCTCGGTATTATGCCAAATATTATTCATTCTGGAGTATTTAACATGTTTTTATGTTATTTATATTCTTTATTATGTCATATTAGATCAGTTGTAATAGGCAAATAAGCCATAGTGTTGATATTAGCATAATAATAAAGCATATTCCCCTGCACCACGAGACTGAGCTCATAGCAACCGACAGTGGCTTCAGAGCCACCTTATCTTTAATGAAAAATGTATTGTGTAGGTGCTTTACACAACGAGAAACATTTCTTTTATTTGTTGGAACCATGGCTAGGGCTAAAAGTAGGCAGGTTATAACAGTAAATAGAGAAAAAGAAATTGGAATGACTTATGCAGCAAGTAGCGCCACCAAACAGTACCAGCAGGTTGGTGTGGCAACCCTGGAAATTTGAAATTATGCTAGCCAAAATTAGTGCTGAGTAACTGATGGAACCGGATATCTGATTGCCAGATTTGTGATGGTGGACCTGTAAATGTTTGATAGGCAGGGCTTGCATACCAGGTCTTGATTGAAGGAATTGAAAGTGTCCTCTTTCCCAGATCAAATCTGATTAACCCCCACCCCCCACATCTCATTACCCAAACCCTGTGTGATCTCTATAGGTTTAAACCTTCCCCATAAATATAATCTCAATGGGGAAGTGGAGAAGAACTGTTCCTCCATAAGCCATGCTCGTCGTGGGAGCAAAGGGCTAGTAACCCCTTCTTCAGTATAAATTATTAAATGTAAAAGGAAGAAAAACTTTCATTACATCTTTCCTGGGTCACCCTGCCTTGGTGGGAGATGGCCAGTGTATTACAAAAATAATAAGAATAATAATAATAGGCAGCATCAAGACATTGAAGTTTGAAGCATGTGAGATACAGTACTAGTGGAAGAATATTTCTTCAGAAAAATTAAATGACTTGAAATAATGGTGAACATACACATAAGACATGGAGTCAACCAGTTGTCCATCAGTCCACTCCCATTGTGAGACAGTGTTGATCTTGAAGGCTCCTACCCAGAAAACAAGACCTCTCATGCCTGCAATATTTGCAAAAATTCTGATTTAGAATTAGTTCTGTACAATGTGCAACATTTAAAAGTTCAGTACATAGAAAGTTTTATACCTTTGACACTATCTCCAATACATGGATTGCTTTGATATATGGTAATATATATAGTCTTAAAGTACTCCATTATTAATCTGGAAATTGAAGTGTTCACACATAAACATCACTTGTAGTATTTACTGTAACTCATCTAATGGCCATTTAATCTTTTATAGCCTAATTAATCTTAGGTTAACTTTAAGTTTGCCTGAAATGCTCTGCATACAAGGGGCTTTTCGCATATACGTACACTCGACTATTATATTCCTTTGTACAACTATGTATCATGTCAAAATAAATTATTATTATTATTATTATTACTATTATTATTATTATTATTATTATTATTATTATTATTATTATTATTATTATTATTATTATTATTATTTTAATTCTTGGTTAGAAAAAGAAATGAAATAAAATGAATATTGGCTCTTATGACAGTGCAAATATTGAATGGTATTTCAGGTGTTTGCTGAGGGTACACATAGTGAGAGGTTTTCCTCTTACTTTTCTTATGGCTACAATTTTACATGCATGTTTTATTACTGGTCATCACTTGTAGTGAGGCTTGTATGTGCCCAATAAAATATATGCATGTATATTAATAAAGAGGTAGTTGGGGTAAGATATAAACAACTATTGGAAAAAAAGATGGGCTAGTGAGAGTATAGGCAGTGAGGTTGAAGAGGTATGGGGTAGGTTGAAGACTGTAGCATTAGTGTGTTAAGCAGAAGTTTGTGATTACAGGAAAGTGGGTGTGGGAGAGAAGAAGAATGATTGATGGAATGATGAGGTAGAGAGAGTAGTAAGAGAGAAAAAGTTGGTATATGAGGGGTTTTTACACAGTAGAAATGATACAAGGAGGGAGGAGTATTTTGAGTGTGTTGATGAAGGCAAGGAAGCTTTGATTTCGTGCATTGGGCAAGGAGGTATAACATCTTGTAGGAGTGAGGAAGAGCTAGTTGTGAGTGTGGAGGAGGTGCGTGAGGCAGTGGGTAGAATGAAAGGGGGTAAAGCAGCTGGGATTGATGGGATAGAGACAGAATTGTTAAAAGCAGGTAGGATATAGTTTTGGAGTAGTTGATGCTTTTATTTAATAAATGTATGGAAGAGGGTAAGGTACCTAGGGATTGGCAGAGAGCATGAATAGGTTCTTTGTGTAAAGGCAAAGGGGACAAAAGCGAGTGTAAAAATTATAGGGGAATAAGCCTGTTGAGTATACCTGGTAAAGTGTATGGTAGTTATTATTGAAAGAATTAAGAGTAAGACAAAGAGCAGTATCGCAGATGAACAAGGAGGCTTTAGGAAGGGTAGGGGATGTATCGATCAAGTGTTTACAGTAAAACATATAGTTGAACAGTATTTAGAATAGGGTAAAGAGGTTTTTGTGACATTTATGGATTTGGAAAAGACATATAATAGGATGGAAATGTTACAAATATATGGAATAGGATGTAGGTTACTGAAAGCAGTGAAGAACTTTTATGAGGATAATGAGGCTCAGGTTAGAGTATGTAGGAGAGAAGGAGATTATTTCCCAGTAAAAGTAGGACTTAGATAGATGTGTGATGTCACCATGGTTGTTCAATATATTTATAGATGGGGTTGTAAGAGAAGTGAATGCTCAGGTGTTGGCAAGAGGTGAGGGATTAACCTCTTGACTGTCTAAACACCAAATTCTGAGGTGTCTCCTGGTGTCGAAAAAAAACAATTTTTTTTTTCTTATGAAATGACAGCCCTTGTGATTTAGCATTTTTTGATTATAATAATAATAATTATAATAATAATATTTTTTTTTTTATTATCACACTGGCCGATTCCCACCAAGGCAGGGTGGCCCGAAAAAGAATAACTTTCACCATCATTCACTCCATCACTGTCTTGCCAGAAGGGTGCTTTACACTACAGTTTTTAAACTGCAACATTAACACCCCTCCTTCAGAGTGCAGGCACTGTACTTCCCATCTCCAGGACTCAAGTCCGGCCTGCCAGTTTCCCTGAACCCCTTCATATTATGTTAACCCATTCATATTATGTTAATAATAATAATAATAATAATTACTTACACTTAGGTCACACTACACATACATGTACACGTTTATTTATGCACACTCATCTGAGTTTTCTTTGATTTTATCTTAATAGTTCTTGGTCTTATTACTTTTCCTTTTATATCCATGGGGAAGTGGAATAAGAATCTTTCCTCCGTAAGCCATGCATGTTGTAAAAGTCAACTAAAATGCCGGGAACAATGGGCTAGTAACCCCTTTTCCTGTAAAGATTACTAAAAAGAATGAGAAGAAGAAAATTGTCAAAGTGGGAAGTCTGAATGTGCGTGGATGTTGTGCAAATGATAAGAAAGAGATGATTGTGGATGTTATGAATGAGAAGAAACTGGATGTCCTGGCTTTAAGTGAAACAAAGCTGAAGGGGGTGGGAGAGTTTCAATGGAGAGGAATAAATGGGATTAGGTCAGGGGTTTCAAATAGAGTTAGAGCTAAAGAAGGAGTAGCAATAATGCTGAGGGATAAGTTATGGCAGGAAAAGAGGGACTACAAATGTATAAATTCAAGGATTATGTGGAGTAAAATAAAGATTGGATGTGAAAAGTGGGTTATAGTAAGTGTGTATGCACCTGGGGAAGAGAGAAGTGTAGAGGAGAGAGAGAGATTCTGGGAAATGTTGAGTGAATGCATGGGGAGTTTTGAATCAAGTGTGAGTGTAATGGTGGTTGGGGATTTTAATGCTAAAGTGGGTAAAAATGTTATGGAAGGAGTAGTAAGTAAATTTGGGGTGCCAGGGGTAAATGTAAATGGGGAGCCTTTAATTGAGCTATGTGTAGAAAGAAATTTGGTAATAAGTAATACATATTTTATGAAAAAGAGGATAAATAAATATACAAGGTATGATGTAGCACGTAATGAAAGTAGTTTGTTAGATTATGTATTGGTGGATAAAAGGTTGATGGGTAGGCTCCAGGATGTACATGTTTATAGAGGGGCAACTGATATATCGGATCATTATTTAGTTGTAGCTACATTTAGAGTAAGAGGTGGGGGGGAAAAAGGGGAAAGGTGGCAACAAGGGGGAGGGGGTGAAAGTGTATAAAAAAGGGAGGAGGAAGTTCGGGCGGATAAAAGCGACTTTGGCAAAAGGGGGGCTAGTGCAAAAAGAGTAGTGGGGGGGGGGAAGAGGTTGGAAAGTTTTAAAAATGCAGTATTAGATTTGTGGGCAGAAGTTTGTGGTTATAGGGGGGGTGGGGGGGAGGGAAGAGGAGTGATTGGGGAAAGATGAAGTAAAGGGGTTTTAAAAAGGAAAAAGGTATTATAGAGGTTTTTACAAAGCAGAAGTGTTAAAGAAGAGCAACTATATGGAGAGTAAAAGAAAGGGGAAGAGAGTGGTGGGAGTGCAAAGGAGAGCAGATGATAGAGTGGGGGAGGCACGCAAGAAATTTTTAAAGAAAAAAGAAAAAAAATTTTTGGGGTGATTAAACAAGTTTTAAAAAAGCCTAGGGGGGAAAATAGGTTTGTCAGTTAAAAACAAGTAGGGGAGTTAGTAGATGGGGAGAGGGGGGGTATTAGGGGAGGCGGAAATTTTGAGGACTTTTAAATGTTTAGGAAAAAAGGGGGGGCGGGAATTTCATGCACTGGCCAGGGGGGTATCCATCTTTTGGAGTGAAGAAGAGAGAAAAGTAAGTGTGGTGGAGGTAGTGAGGCATTACGTAGAATGAAAGGGGGGAAGCAGCTGGAATGATGGGATCATGACAGAAAAGTTAAAAAACAGGGGGGGGGTTTGTGTTGGGGGGGGTGGTACTTTTGTTTAATAAATGTTGAAAAGGGGAAGGTACCTAGGGGTTGGCGGGGGAGCATTTTAGTCCCTTTAAATTAAAGGGAAAGGGGGCAAAAGGATTGTAAAAATTATGAGGAATAAGTTTACTGGTATCCAGGAAAAGATACGGTGGGTTAATTGAAAGAAATTTGAGGTAAGACAGATGTAGGATTGCGGGAGCACGGAGGTTCAGAGTGGGTAGGGGATGTGTAGACAAGTGTTTTCTTTTTTGCTATATGTAACAGTATTTAGATAAAGGTGGAAGTTTTTATTTCATTTTTGGATTTTGAAAAGGGAATGAAGAGTGGAGAGAGGAGCAATGTGGCAGATGTTGCAAGTACAGTGGACCCCCGCATAGCGACTTTAATCCGTGCAAGAGGGCTGATTGTCATGCGAAATGATGGGTATGCGAATGAATTTTCCCCATAAGAAATAATGGAAATCAAATTAATCCGTGCAAGACACCCAAAAGTATGAAAAAAACAAATTTTACCACATGAAATATACATTTTCCTACACACAAAGAGAAGGATACATGCACAATATATATATTGTGCATGTACTACTCTACTAAATGAAGAATAAATGACACTTACCTTTATTGAAGATGCAGCAATGACTGATGAGACACTGTGTCCTGGGAGTGCCTTTTCCTCCTGAGTACTGTAGGTCCTGTTTGGCATTTTCTTCCAGAACAGGCCTTATCACACTGTGTATGCCACTACGATTCTTAAATCTCTCAAACCAACCTTTGCTGGCTTTAAAATTCACCAATATGAGCACTAGTTCCAGGCATTTTTCCCTGTTCACTTGGGTGTTAGTCGACTGGTGTGGGTTGCAT
Organism: Cherax quadricarinatus; assembly: GCF_026875155.1. Classification (NCBI taxonomy): domain Eukaryota; kingdom Metazoa; phylum Arthropoda; class Malacostraca; order Decapoda; family Parastacidae; genus Cherax; species Cherax quadricarinatus. Next base: position 16,352,742 of record NC_069483.1, read on the forward strand.
CCTGGGAGACAAGATTAAGGACCCCAATGGAAATAAGTTAGACAGTCTTCGATGACACTGACATTTTTGGGTTTATCCTGGGTGGCAAATCCTCTGGGGTTAATTGTTTCTTGGTTTGTCTCAATAAGCCACACCAACAATGGTGCTACAGCAGCAGCAGCAGCAGCTGACAGTGATACAGCAGCAGCAGACGATGCTACAGCAGCAGCAGACGGTACTACAGCAGCAGCAGACAGTACTACAGCAGCAGCAGCAGCAGCTGACGGTGGTACAACAGCAGCAGCAGCAGCTGACAGTGCTACAGCAGCAGCAGACGATGCTACAGCAGCAGCAGACGATGCTACAGCAGCAGCAGATGGTACTACAGCAGCAGCAGCAGCTGACGGTGGTACAACAGCAGCAGCAGCTGTACCACCAATAGTAGCGATGGTTGATTGGGGTTTATTATACAACCTGGCCAGCTCGGAGACACGCACTCCACTTTCATACTTATCAATGATCTTTTTCTTCATCTCTATAGTAATTCTCACCCTTATTGCTGTAGGGTTGGCACTAGAAGCTTTCTTGGGGCCCATGGTCACTTATTTTCCAGAAAAAATCACCAAAAACACTGTAATAATACGAAATGTTCCGATTGTATGCTTGGATGTTACCGCGGAGGCTGGCTGGTAAACAATGCCACCGGCGGCACATGTGAGGCTGGCTAAGGGCGCACATTGGACGCGTCTCGGACGAAGAGCGGTGAGCGGGTTTTTGGGCGGTATGCGAGGCAAAATTTTTACGATAAAAGTGAGCGGTATGCGGATTGAACGGTATGCGATGCGTACAGTATGCGGGGGTCCACTGTATATGGAATAGGTGGTAAGTTACTAAATGCTGTAAAGAGCTTTTATGAGGATAGTGAGGCTCAGGTTAGGGTGTGTAGAAGAGAGGGAGCTTACTTCCCGGTAAAAGTAGGTCTTAGACAGGGATGTGTAATGTCACCATGGTTGTTTAATATATTTATAGATGGGGTTGTAAAAGAAGTAAATGCTAGGGTGTTCGGGAGAGGGGTGGGATTAAATTATGGGGAATCAAATTCAAAATGGGAATTGACACAGTTACTTTTTGCTGATAATACTGTGCTTATGGGAGATTCTAAAGAAAAATTGCAAAGGTTAGTGGATGAGTTTGAGAATGTGTGTAAAGGTAGAAAGTTGAAAATGAACATAGAAAAGAGTAAGATGATGAGGGTATCAAATGATTTAGATAAAGAAAAATTGGATATCAAATTGGGGAGGAGGAGTATGGAAGAAGTGAATGTTTTCAGATACTTGGGAGTTGACGTGTCGGCGGATGGATTTATGAAGGATGAGGTTAATCATAGAATTGATGAGGGAAAAAAGGTGAGTGGTGCGTTGAGGTATATGTGGAGTCAAAAAACTTTATCTATGGAGGCAAAGAAGGGAATGTATGAAAGTATAGTAGTACCAACACTCTTATATGGATGTGAAGCTTAGGTGGTAAATGCATCAGCGAGGAGATGGTTGGAAGCAGTGGAGATGTCCTGTCTAAGGGCAATGTGTGGTGTAAATATTATGCAGAAAATTCGGAGTGTGGAAATTAGGAGAAGGTGTGGAGTTAATAAAAGTATTAGTCAGAGGGCAGAAGATGGGTTGTTGAGGTGGTTTGGTCATTTAGAGAGAATGGATCAAAGTAGAATGACATGGAAAGCATATAAATCTATAGGGGAAGGAAGGAGGGGTAGGGGTCGTCCTCGAAAGGGTTGGAAAGAGGGGGTAAAGGAGGTTTTGTGGGCGAGGGGCTTGGACTTCCAGCAAGCGTGCATGAGCGTGTTAGATAGGAGTGAATGGAGACGAATGGTACTTGGGACCTGACGATCTGTTGGAGTGTGAGCAGGGTAATATTTAGTGAAGGGATTCAGGGAAACCGGTTATTTTCATATAGTCGGACTTGAGTCCTGGAAATGGGAAGTACAATGCCTGCACTTTAAAGGAGGGGTTTGGGATATTGGCAGTTTGGAGGGATATGTTGTGTATCTTTGTACGTATATGCTTCTAAACTGTTGTATTCTGAGCACCTCTGCAAAAGCAGTGATAATGTGTGAGTGTGGTGAAAGTGTTGAATGATGATGAAAGTATTTTCTTTTTTTGGGGATTTTCTTTCTTTTTTGGGTCACCCTGCCTCGGTGGGAGACGGCCGACTTGTTGAAAAAAAACAAAAAAATTATGAAATGACAGAGAATCTTTTCCCGATGGTAATGACACCAAAATAACGAAATTTGATGGAAAGCTGACAGAATTACACTCTCGCTAAGTTAGCGACCTCAACGATATTTATGAATTGGTGATTTTGCCTACTTTGAGCCCTATTTTCAGCTAATTCCATTGTTCCAGTCGACCAAACTCATAGCTATTTCTTTAGAACTCCATTCGTTCTATTGATTGATTACAAGAATCTGCACATTTACTGATTTCAACTACCCAATAACGTGGTCAGAAATTTGCAGTTTGGCCAATTTCACGAAAATTAAAAAATGTGACAATTTCAAAATAGGGTTCAGAATGAACAATGAAGACATTTCTGGCTCTAAAATAACATTTTCTTTGTTTATCAGTCACATCTCCAGGCCCCTCTAATATTACTCTTGCTTTATATTTTGAATTTTTATTCAAACAAATAATAAAAGATTTACTGTTATGCAGACTTCTGCAATATTGTAATAATTGTATAAATAATGTCAACACATTCATGACTGCATATTAGAATGACTACTTGGACATTTATTGGACAATGACATAATTTGTTTACTTTTGAACATCAGCAAAAATCAAACATTTCCCTTACTTTGAGCTCCATTTCCAGGTTCTTGTTATAGTAAAACCAATCAAAATCACTGTATTTTTATAATATGTTTTCCATTCTATCAAATGAGACCAAGAAAACGAGAATACAGTCATAAATACTTTACGAAAATAGACCACAAAGTCGGCATTTTAATTAAAAAAAAAAAGGTCGGAGTTTTTTTTTTATTATTATGCACTGCGTGCTCCAGGATTTTTTTTATATGGTGCACACTGACCACACAGACCCATTCTCTCACATGTGGGCCTACCAGCTTTCTCCTGCTTGATTTGCAGCCGCTAGAATTTTGGAGTATACTATGTACGTCAAACACGGTACCTTGTAAGACGTATATATACGACCGAAACAGAGGGTTAAACAGCTGCACTAATCATTCTAACACTTTCCCACTTTTATCTTCTCTTTGTTCACTCATTTTCTTCATTCATTTATGACTCATCATAAAGTAGCTATAATGTCAGGTAAGACACATATGCAACAGTTAGGTATCTTTATTTCGAAACATTTCGCCTACACAGTAGGCTTCTTCAGTCGAGTACAGGAAAGTTTCAGACTATGGAACAATGCTCTTCTCCAGACTGAGGGACTGACCACCTCAAAACTTTAAGGGTGATGGACTGATTACATCGTCTTCAAGTCTCTTCTGCTTCTATCGACTTTCCTGTACTCGACTGAAGAAGCCTACTGTGTAGGCGAAACGTTTCGAAATAAAGATACCTAACTGTTGCATATGTGTCTTACCTAACAACCTGTCGGTATTTTATACCATTTTAATGTTCAAGTAGCTATAATGTTGAATGTTCTGGGGAAGGTGATCACTGGTGGCCCGGTCTCAGACCAAACCTCATAAAGTGAAAAGAAAATATTTAAGATTTTTTTTTTTTTTTACGCCAGCCATCCACCATGGGAAAGTGGTTCTAAAAAGGCAGCGCATTTATCGTTATTCATTCAACATGTCTTGCCAGAAGTGTGCAGACATCACAGTTCAAATAACACTCTGAACTGCAATGTCCCTAAAATAAGAACTATGAAGGTATACACACACAGGAAAGTCAATATAAATATATACAGGAGGGCCCCGCTTTACGGCGTTCCGCTTTACGGCGTTCCGCTAATACGGACATTTCAAATTATGACCAAAACTCACTATACGGCTCCCCCCACCTGACTTTCTAATACGGTCACCGTGCCCCACCCTGTTTGTTTACATTCTCCATGAGCTCAGTAAGCACTAAGTCTCTCCATTTTGTCTGGAAACTCCAAAATTTCAAATGTTTTTAAAAGTTATTTCATATTTTATATATACTCTGATAATTATACTTATGTATACCTGTACCTAAATAAACTTACATACATCGAGTCATTTAAATGTCGTATATTACGTTAATATACACATTTTCATTAATCCATCCATGATATTTTTTTCAAAATTATATAATAAACACGATGCATAACATATAAATAAGATAAATACACCCCACAGTAGAATAATAAACAATGTGAGATGTGAGCAGACGACTTGCACAAGTGGTGATAATAACAATACTGAGTCTCATTAAATGTCGTATATTACGGTAATATACACATTTTCATTAATCCATCCATGATATTTTTTTCAAAATTATATAATAAACACTATACATAACATATAAATAAGATAATATACACCCCACAGTAGAATAAATAAACATAAATGTGATCTCTGGTAGCAGACGACTTCCACAAGTGACGCCATAATAACAATAGTCACGGAGTCTCATTAAATGTCGTATATTACGGTAATATACACATTTTCATTAATCCATCCATGATATTTTTTTCAAAATTATATAATAAACACGATACATAACATAAAAAGATGATAAATACACCCCACAATAGAATAAATAAACATAAATATAAGATGTGGGAGCCACATAACTTGTACAAGTGACGCCAAGAATAACATTTTCTCTAATCTAACATAAGAGTAAATGTGTTACTGGGGGTAACTGTAGAAAATTATTCCTTTCGTATGTATGTAAGTAAATTTATTCAGGTATACACAAATACAGTTACATAGATTATCATACATAACAACATACGTGTAGAGAACCTAGGATAACCAAAAAAGTCAGTGTGACTTATTTCCATTGCCTTCACTCAGAGCTTCATTTCTTCTCAAAATGATGTTACATGAGAATGGGAGTGTTCTTCTTTATTAATTCTACCGTATCAATGTAGAGACAACCTGTACACAATGTAACTTGTACACAAACCAGACGTGTACACTTCGTTTGTTTTACAAAACTTACCTTCCCCTGGTTTGTTTACATAACTGCGCCTGCCCCCTCTCATGTATTCATTCTTTCTCTCTCTCATTTATTCGTTTTATCTCATTTACTTACTCCTGACCCTACATTAAGACTACAAATATTTTAAGGTAAGTAATGAGTGAACTGTATATACATTTTATCGCTCTGGGATGCTTAAATATCATAGAATAGTATGTGTGGGTGGGGTGGCCTGGTGAGGCTATTACAATACATACCACACTTGATTTCTTACAATAAATACTACTTGTCTCACCCTAGATTAAGACTATAAATATTTTAAGGTAAGTAATGAGTGCACTATGTGTGTATTGTACCTTTTTATTGTTTTTTGATGCCTGGTTCTATTGCTAACTTAATATATGTTAGTGTAAACTTGTTATCTAGTGTTTGTATGCATTTATAAGTGGAAAAAAAGGGTGTTCCACTTTACGGCGATTTCCGCTTTACGGCGGTAGCCTGGAACCTAACCCGCCGTATAAGTGGGGCCCTACTGTAATAAGTATATGTAGAAGTTTGTAAGATTTACCTACAATCTTACATATTCACAAGACAAAAATAAATGATCAGTACGTATTTTTTTAGAGGTAAAATGTTTAGTATGGTGCTGTTTTCACACATGTATGACAAAATGTTAGTAATTCCTTGGAGTCTCCCTACCTGATATTGTACCTACAGGTTTTGTCCCTTTTTGCTTCAGGCATAAATTTAATGCAACCCCCCATCCCCTTCCCCATTATCATCTACTGTACATTCAACAATTTCCCAATACATATGTTCTTTCTATCTCTCAAAAACACTACTTCTCTTTTCATAGTGTCACTATGGTACATTCATTCTTAATGAATTTTTCCATATGTTCCCTTGCTATTCTCACATTTCTGTATTTGTATATCTATTTTTTTCTTCCGTCAGTGCCTCGCCTATTTTATTTGCTCTTCTGTATTTCACTATATCTTGATATTACATTTTGTTTTGAATTATTTATCTATGAAGATGGTTAAAGCTAGGTAAAGTATTATCTGAAAATTTGTGATAGAGCCTTTATGATTCATAGTATCTAAAGTTCAGCATATTGATAGATCACCAGTGGAACAGCAAAGGCTACGGAAGAGCCCCTATTAAGGTCTAGACACTTTTTTAAGTTTACTGTGCATGCATTTAGATTAATTACCAGTTTGGTTGTTAGCTATGTAGTCATTAAATTGGTACAAGGTGTCTTCATTAATCGAGTAAGCCAAGTCTGAAGTCCAAATATCATCACTCATCGCCATGCATCGTTCTCGAGCCTCATCCCAGGTTGTTATCCATGACACTGAGTGATTCAAGTAATAACCAATAGATACATGCAGACATTTGTTTCCAGCAAACATTAGGAATCCTGGTTGGCAGCTTCCCTGCTCTAGGCTCTCTGTAAATATATTAAAGTCTAATTAGTGTGATGATGGTCTTATCAGGCCCACAAGGGGAGTAGAATGTCTGTGATAAATGTTATGATTTGAGTACTGGAGTAAGAATGTGATAAGGTGCTGGTCATGGGAAATTTAATAGTTGATACATAGCAAACTGAAAATGGTTGAAGGAAACATAAGTATACTCAGATGCTGTTAGAAAACATTTTCATGTACATATACACAATCTAGACTTGGCACTCACATTCTTGTTTCCAACACTGTTGATTTAACACGCCATTATTTTGACTTGTGTTCCAATGTTCCAGTATTGAGACAATGGTGCAGTTTTATTTCATTGTTGATATATCGAAGCATTGTTCAGTCATCAAATAGGATGATAACATTTCACAGTTAAAAACATACATAAAAGTAAGATTAGTGGGTGGAACAGTAATTTTGAATCATTAACTTGGATCTGTGTTGACTGATGTTAGCATATTTTATGTGCTTGGCTCCTACCATCCACATTGTAACTGCATTTGACAGTGCAGTATTAACTGTTGAGTGCGACTGCAAAATAAGTCACCATGGGCCCAAAGAAAGTTCCTAGTGCCAGCCCTTTGGTAAAGAAGGTGAGAAACACAATAGATTTCAAGAGAGAGATTGTAGAAAAATGCGAAAGTGGCATACATTTAGCCGAGCTTGCCAGGATGTATGGGAAGTCAAAATCAACAATCTGTTCCATCCAAGCAAAGAAAGTAGAAAGGGGTAAATATGCGAAAGTGGTAAATATGCTAACAAAACAGAGATCACAAACAATTGAAGATGTGGAGAAGTTGTTGGTGTGGATCAACAAAAGACAGTTAGTGGGAGGTAGTGTTGTGGAGTCGATCATTTGCGAAAAGGCAAGGTAGTTGCATGCGAATCTTGTAAAGAAAGTGCCTGGTAGTGGTTATGATTGTGGTAGAGGGTGGTAGTGGTTGTGATGGTGGTAGAGGGTGGTAGTGGTTGTGATGGTGGTAGAGGGTGGTAGTGGTTGTGATGGTGGTAGAGGGTGGTAGTGGTTGTGATGGTGGTAGAGGGTGGTAGTGATTGTGGTAGAGGGTGGTAGTGATTGTGGTAGAGAGTGGTAGTGATGGTGGTAGAGGGCAGTTGTGATGGTGGTAGAGGGTGGTAGTGATGGTGGTAGAGGGCAGTAGTGATGGTGGTAGAGGGTGGCAGTGATGGTGGTAGTGATGGTGGTATAGGGTGGAAGTGATGGTGGTAGAGATAACCTCTCATCTCTCTCCCCTCCTCACTCTCCCTCCTCACCTCCTTCCACATGCCAACAAGAGTCTTCAGTATAGATATTTAATAGTGATTTAAATGTTCATTTATCCATTTCATTAGTGATTTATATTATTTCTCATTGTATTCTGCATGTAAAATTATATTCTTTAAAAAATGTTTATTTATATATATATATATATATATATATATATATATATATATATTATATATATATATATATATGTATATATATATATATTATATATATATATATATATATATTTTTTTTTTTTTTTATTATCACACCTGGCCGATTCCCACCAAGCCAGGGTGGCCGAAAAAGAAAAACTTTCACCATCATTTACTCCATCACTGTCTTGCCAGAAGGGTGCTTTACACTACAGTTTTTAAACTGCAACATTAACACCCCTCCTTCAGAGTGCAGGCACTGTACTTCCCATCTCCAGGACTCAAGTCGGCCTGCCGGTTTCCCTGAACCCCTTCATAAATGTTACTTTGCTCACACTCCAACAGCAGTCAAGTATTAAAAACCATTTGTCTCCATTCACTCCTATCAAACACGCTCACGCATGCCTGCTGGAAGTCCAAGCCCCTCGCACACAAAACCTCCTTTACTCCTCTCTCCAACCTTTCCTAGGCCGACCCTACCCCGCCTTCCTTCCACTACAGATGATACACTCTTGAAGTCATTCTGTTTCGCTCCATTCTCTCTACATGTCCGAACCACCTCAACAACCCTTCCTCAGCCTGTGGACAACAGTTTTGGTAATCCCGCACCTCTCCTAACTTCCAAACTACGAATTCTCTGCATTATATTCACACCACACATTGCCCCAGACATGACATCTCCACTGCCTCCAGCCTTCTCCTCGCTGCAACATTCATCACCCATGCTTCACACCCATATAAGAGCGTTGGTAAAACTATACTCTCATACATTCCCTCTTTGCCTCCAAGGACAAAGTCTTTGTCTCCACAGACTCCTAAGTGCACCACTCACTCTTTTCCCCTCATCAATTCTATGATTCACCTCATCTTTCATAGACCCATCCGCTGACACGTCCACTCCCAAATATCTGAATACATTCACCCTCCATACTCTCTCCCTCCAATCTGATATTCAATCTTTCATCACCTAATCTTTTTGTTATCCTCATAAACCTTACTCTTTCCTTATTCCCCTTTTTTAATTTTCTTCTTTTGACAACCTACCAAATTCATCCCCTCTCGCAACTTCTCTTCAGAATCCCAAGAGCACGTGTATCAGCAAAGACAGCTGTGCAATCCCACTTTGTGGTGATTCTTTTCTTTAACTCCACCTTTTCCAAGCCCCTCGCATTTACTTC
>NC_069483.1:16364448-16457812 GCF_026875155.1 Cherax quadricarinatus
TGTGGTATATACGTAGAGGATACTCAAGGGCCTGGTTTCTAACCTGTGCACTGCTATAGCAACTTTCCAGAATTTAAGATATGGGAGAAAGTGTAGGATAAACTCAGCGAATAGCAGGCTGGTTATGATTACAAAAAGGTAACACTGTGTCAACTTCTGTGATTCAAGACTCTTCAACCAACTACCAGCAGATATGAGAAATACTGTCAGAAGAACAATGAAAATTTTCAAGAAGCTGGATAGCTTAATACTACAAGTCCTGAATCAGCCCAGTTGTGATGGCTATATGGGCATCCTGGCTGCTAACACAAACAGCCTGATTAAGTTTATTGTATTAAAAGAATGATCTTGTAAGACATCCTGTACACATACATAGTTCCTTCATATTCAGTACTGGTTGTCTTCTCTTGAGCAAGCATAAAGACATTGTCTTTTGCCAGATCCCTGATCATTTTATTGTTCAGAGCAATGAATTTGCAGACTCCTCTCAATGTTCTGCAGTTGAATATCTAATAAATCTCTCAGGAATCTACCCTATTCAAACTATTTTCCTGTTTTGTCTTGGAGCTTTGTGGACCAATGGCAGTGTCATTGGTGCAGGATAGAGAACAGCAAGCTGTTGTTGGTCAAACCACGGTTCAATTTAATATCTTTAACCCGTAAACGGTCCAAACGTATATATACGTCTTTTCAGCATTTGAAAGTATGTAAAAAAAGTAGATCTTCTTTTTTCTTTTTTTACATTTGAAAATGTGTAAAAAAAAACTTTGATCTACTTTTTTTTTGTTATATTTGAAAATATGTTAAAAAAACGTAGATCTACTTTTGGAGCATTACACATGTGAACGTAGATCTGCTTGGACCATTTACAGGTTAAAGATCATCTTTGATGCTAGGGTGGAGGAAGGGAAGGAAGACAGGTAGAGGAGATACATATTCACAGGTTCATGACATGTGCACTTCAGTCAAGACAAAGGCTAAAAAATGGATGGGGTTTGAAGCTCCACTCGTTCTGTGGTTTGTTTGCAATTGTGTCATTGTGATTTTGTGAGTAAAGACAGGCTAGTTGGTTGGTGGTGGAGGAAGAAGAGGAGAGATTAAATGGGATGAGGATTGCATTTGAATTTTGGATTTAAATTTTTTTTTTTTTCTCCCCATATTTTTTTTTAAAACATTAGTCAAGAAACAAATTACCTGCAAAGTTTAAGAATAAATCCTTATGTTTCATATGTTATATTGCATTTGCTATATCCAGGTTTGGTTTGTGTGCCATGGTCCAGGAATGCACCTGTCATAAAGTGAGGGACACCTATAAAGAACAAAAAGACACAATACCATGACTGGAACAATACACAAATAAGCTGCACATAGGAAAAAGAAACTTATGATGACGTTTTGGTCCGACTGTGACCATCAACTAGTGACACACTGTTAATAATAATAATAATAATACTTTAGTTCAGCATGATACTATGTACAGAGGTGAATGACATTTGGGTGTACATGCAGGAAGCCCCTAAATATGAAGAACATTTCCCACAAACTCAAAACTAATTTAAGATTAATAAGGCAATAACAATATGAGTTACTTTATACATATACGTAGTTACAATGAATACAAGAAAATTGAATATCATATTAGTTCATGCTATATTACTTTTATCAAGTGTAATTGATAAGGAATTACAGATTTGATTATATAACATAAAGGGGATACAATTATTTCTTTTAATATTTGGGAAGATTACAATATTGAGCACAAGATTATATTGTTTTACTTGTGTTACTGACATTGAGAATATGGAAATGTAGTTCTAAATATTTAATTGTCCAAGTCAGGCCAAAACTTCATCATGAGTTCCTTTCTCCTATGTATGGGTTATTTGTGTATGGACATCTATATTGTCCATACACAGTGATGACGTGAATGATGGTGAAAGTTTTTCTTTTTCGGGCCACCCTGCCTTGGTGGGAATTGGCCAGTGTGCTAATAAAAAAAAAATTATGAGAAAAATATTACACTTGAACATCTTTGAAGACATGAATATGAATGTAAGTCATCAAAAGAAATGAACTCTCATGGAAACATTGAAACAGCATTTGACATGAATAGTGTATGTATCTTGGTCTCATACTGCCCCAGAGAGCCTCAGTGGGAGGCTGAAATATACAGTATTTGTTTAAGTGACTGATTCAGTGTTTCCATGCCAGTTTGTGGCACATGAATACAAATCCATATGAATTTATTTGTGGCACATGAATATGAATCCATATGAGTTTGTGGCACATGAATACAAATCCATATGAGTTTGTTTGTGGCACATGAATACAAATCCATATGAGTTTGTTTGTGGCACATGAATATGAATCCATATGAGTTTGTTTGTGGCACATGAATATGAATCCATACGAGTTTGTTCGTAGCACATGAATACAAATCCATATGAGTTTGTTTGTGGCACATGAATACAAATCCGTATGAGTTTGTGGCACATGAATATGAATCCATATGAGTGTCTGTGTGTAAAGGTAGAAAGTTGAAAGTGAACATAGAAAAGAGTAAGGTGATGAGGGTATCAAATGATTTAGATAAAGAAAAATTGGATATCAAATTGGGGAGGAGTAGTATGGAAGAAGTGAATGTTTTCAGATACTTGGGAGTTGACATGTTGGCAGATGGATTTATGAAGGATGAGGTTAATCATAGAATTGATGAGGGAAAAAAGGTGAGTGGTGCATTGAGGTATATGTGGAGTCAAAAAACGTTATCTATGGAGGCAAAGAAGGGAATGTATGAAAGTATAGTAGTACCAACACTCTTATATGGGTGTGAAGCTTGGGTGGTAAATGCAGCAGCGAGGAGACGGTTGGAGGCAGTGGAGATGTCCTGTCTAAGGGCAATGTGTGGTGTAAATATTATGCAGAAAATTCGGAGTGTGGAAATTAGGAAAAGGTGTGGAGTTTATAAAAGTATTAGTCAGAGGGCAGAAGAGGGGTTATTGAGGTGGTTTGGTCATTTAGAGAGAATGGATCAAAGTAGAATGACATGGAAAGCATATAAATCTATAGGGGAAGGAAGGCGTGGTAGGGGTCGTCCTCGAAAGGGTTGGAGAGAAGGGGTAAAGGAGGTTTTGTGGGCAAGGGGCTTGGACTTCCAGCAAGCGTGCGTGAGCGTGTTAGATAGGAGTGAATGGAGACGAATGGTACTTGGGACCTGACGATCTGTTGGAGTGTGAGCAGGGTAATATTTAGTGAAGGGATTCAGGGAAACTGGTTATTTTCATATAGCCGGACTTGAGTCCTGGAAATGGGAAGTACAATGCCTGCACTTTAAAGGAGGGGTTTGGGATATTGGCAGTTTGGAGGGATATGTTGTGTATCTTTATATGTATATGCTTCTAAACTGTTGTATTCTGAGCACCTCTGCAAAAACAGTGATTATGTGTGAGTGTGGTGAAAGTGTTGAATGATGATGAAAGCATTTTCTTTTTGGGGATTTTCTTTCTTTTTTGGGTCACCCTGCCTCGGTGGGAGATGGCCGACTTGTTGAAAAAAAAAAAAAAAATGAGTGTCTGTGGCACATGAGTGTGAATCCATATGAGTTTGTGGCACATTAATACAAATCACATATTTGATGAACATCTACTTACCAACAGTGTTGCTAGTGCCAATGATGGCTAGAGTAAAGAGAAAAGCAACCTTCCCCATGGTGGCCGTCCTGGTAATGTGTCTCACTGTGTACTCTTCCCTTATATTATAGATGCAGTAGAGTTGCCAGTGACTGCAATTTTTCAACCCTGATAAACATAATTTGATAATGACTAAAGTAAGATAAGCTGCCAGAACTTCCACACATTAATCTAGGCACATAAATTCAGAGATTTATTATTGTTAAATTATTATGTTTGAGATTAATACATTTTATCAATGTAAGTTTAAATGTACAATACAGTATTTATGTTTGGGATAATATTTTGATTACAAAAATTCATTATTATTATTGTTATTATTATTATTATTATTATTATTATTATTATTATTATTATTATTATTATTATTATTATTATTTTTATTGTTGTTGTTGTTTATATATGCAAGTACTTTATTGTAAATTCCAATGGGTCTCTGTCACTTGAAACTGAGTTTGTTTTGAATCTGCCCTATGGTACTTTTTGAGACAAAGATTTGTGGTACCTGTAGTAGTCACCCAAGTGTCTGCATTTTCCATGCACTGTGGGTTCCTCTAGGACTGTGGTTTGGATGCTTCTTTCTTTGCCTTCTTTGAACTGTTTCTGAGGTATGTCTTAGTAAACAGTGGCTGGGAACATTGAAGTGACTAGTTCATGTGATAACCTTAGTCAACTACCTCGCTCAAGTTACCATCCATGCCCTGTGGGAATTAAGGTCTTACTGGTAGTTTGAAGGGTGCTGAGATGGGTCCATTTTCTGGTAATGCTCACTGATGATTCATTTTTGTGCCCAGTAAATCCTGTGTTCACAGCCAAACTACATATTCTGCTCACTGCATTCACTCTAATTGTCAGTCAAAATAGGTTTCATTCCAGGGCCTACTCAAACTCTGTGTGCCCATTCCAGGCTCAAAGATGTGGAGTTGTACTGATCCTTAGAACCTGTTGAGATCCCAGATATTGAACTGGTAGATGCAATACTAAGATGAAAGCTACTATACAGTATCAAGTGCTTTCTTTGGGATATGTCTTGAGGCAGTAGCCATCCATGTGGGCCATGAAGACGAGCAACAAATTGTATAGGATTTGGCAGTGTGTAGGTTTATGGCTCTCCTATTTTCATAGAAAATAAGAGTACAAATAGGCCTTTTTAAAGGCTCCATTCTCATGTCTGTGTTAGATTGATAAAGCCTTTGGAGGGTGAAGTATCTCTCAGTAAAGGTATCCAAGTGTTGCACATACACTATGACACCCTTGGTTTTTACTATGTATATTCTAACCTTTCTGTCATCTCTCTAACTCCAGTAAGTTATGGATAGTAGTATCGAGATTGGGGACATAACCCTTAAGCCAAAAGACAGGAATCATTCCCTGCAAGTACAGCTCACCAAACATTGTACAGCATTAACAGTAGATATAATTAAACTCTGGAGGCCAGAAATCAATGAAATTGGTCAGTAAGAGTTTAGAGGCTGGGCCAGAAGCTGTGAATTGACCCCTGAAACACACCTAGCTGTAAAATCATCACTGGGTATGACTTCATTTCACAGACTACAGTTGTTGTTTTTTTGTGTGTTATAAACACTTCAAACAAAACAAAGACTATTTTTTCTGCACTATAAAAAATGTTTTTACATATAATAAAATATTGTTCAGCACAAAGAAAGTCACGAGCATGTAGAGCATTTCAGGCAGGTTAACACTAATGTTTACAAATTACTTAAGAACCAGGCAGAGTTTATTGAGTAGGTATATAAACATTGATTTAGGCATTAAAATTAGTACCAACAAGGAAACAAACATGCTTATTTTTTCAGCCTCCTGAGGTATATTACAGGCCTAAGAAAAACTTTTTAGTTTATGTTGATGTACTTTAACATTTCATTAATGTAATCTATGCAATTTAACTGCCAGTAACCAAATTACTGTGCATAAATGCAGAGGAAGTGACCGGGGGAAGGGTAGGTAAACATGATAGATAATAGTGTCATAATTCGTTATAATAATAATATTAGTTATATATGTGGCTAGTTATATGTATATGTTGCAAGACCTTGCTGGGGATTATATTCCCAAAACAGGATACTGTACGTCACAATGTGTGGTCACACTGATCGAGATGACTCACAAAATCGTAATGACACGATTGCAAACAAACCATACCACGGGCGGAATTTGAACCCACGGTCAGAGAGTTTCAAAACTCCAGACCGTCACATTAGCCACTGGCTAGTGGCTAACGCAATGGTCTGGAGTTTTGAGACTCTAACCGCGGGTTCAAATCCCGCCCGTGGTATGGTTTTTTTTTCACACTGATCAATATGATGATGTATGATGTTAAAGCAAGAACCATCACATAGGATGGTTTTTCTGTTATACTTCAATCACAAGATGGTTTTCCTATCATACTTCATCACACAGGATAAGATTTTAAGTAAGGTAATGAAGTCTTTGTCTGAGTTGGGTAATTGCAGTAAAACTATAAGTATACTACACTATGTTTAAAGAAAATTTATTTATGTATGTACGTATGTACGGTGGGAGACGGCCGACTTGTTGAAAAAAAAAAATTATTATTATTATTATTATTATTATTATTATTATTATTATTATTATTATTCAAAGGAAATGCTAGACTTATAGTGTATTTTTTTTTTTTTTTTTCAACAAGTCGGCCTTCTCCCACCGAGGCAGGGTGACCCAAAAAAGAAAGAAAATCCCCAAAAAGAAAATACTTTCATCATCTTTCAACACTTTCACCACACTCGCACATTATCACTGTTTTTGCAGAGGTGCTCAGAATACAACAATCTAGAAGCATACACATATAAAGATACACAACATATCCCTCCAAACTGCCAATATCCCAAACCCCTCCTTTAAAGTGCAGGCATTGTACTTCCCATTTCCAGGACTCAAGTCCGACTATATGAAAATAAACCGGTTTCCCTGAATCCCTTCACTAAATATTACCCTGCTCACACTCCAACAGATCGTCAGGTCCCAAGTACCATTCGTCTCCATTCACTCCTATCTAACACGCTCACGCACGCTTGCTGGAAGTCCAAGCCCCTTGCCCACAAAACCTCCTTTACCCCCTCCAACCCTTTCGAGGACGACCCCTACCCCGCCTTCCTTCCCCTATAGATTTATATGCTTTCCATGTCATTCTACTTTGATCCATTCTCTCTAAATGACCAAACCACCTCAACAACCCCTCTTCTGCCCTCTGACTAATACTTTTATTAACTCCACACCTTCTCCTAATTTCCACACTCCGAATTTTCTGCATAATATTTACACCACACATTGCCCTTAGACAGGACAGTAGGTAGGTAGGTAGTAGGTTGGTAGACAGCAACCACCCAGGGAGGTACTACCGTCCTGCCAAGTGAGTGTAAAACAAAAGCCTGTGATTGTTTTACATGATGGTAGGATTGCTGATGTCTTTTGTCTGTCTCATAAATATGCAAGATTAACAGGCATGTCTTGCTACTTCTACTTACACTTAGGTCACACTACACATACATGTACTCATTTATTTATACACACTCATCTGAGTTTTCTTTGATTTTATCTTAATAGTTCTTGGTCTTATTAATTTTCCTTTTATATCCATGGGGAAGTGGAATAAGAATCTTTCCTCCGTAAGCCATGCGTGTTGTAAAAGTCAACTAAAATGCCGGGAACAATGGGCTAGTAACCCCTTTTCCTGTAAAGATTACTAAAAAGAATAAGAAGAAGAAAATTATAGTGTATGACAGTATAAAATCAAGGAACATAAAAGCAAACTGTCAGTGTATGTAGAGTGCACTGGGATCTACATTTACGTCATATGTAGAGAGATGTACAGTAGAACCCTGTATCCACAGATTTGGTTTCTGCAGTTTCAGTTATCCACTGTTTACCATGGTCTGAAAATAATCCTTAGTTTTGCTTAATAATGGACCCATAGTGCAAAAGAAGTGATAGTGGCAGTTCTTCAAAGCCTAAGAGAAGCCATGAAGTGTTGCCCATCAGTGAAAAAATGCTAATTCTCCACTTATTGTGAGTAATTTATCAGTGAAACTTTATCATAGTTATGTATGTAAACCTCTTCAAGGGGGGCTCCTTGGCGTGGTGAAGAGGCTCTTGGTCTGAGGAATTAGACCTATCGGTCTTCTTCCTCAGACCGAACCTAATTACCCCCCAATCTCCCCTCCCCTATCCCATCCTCCCCATCCTCCCCTTTTTCCTTTCCTCCTCCTCCTCCCCACTCCTCCCTTTTGCCCTTCCTCTTTTTGTCCTTTGGGATTTCTCCCACAGGCGCACTAGTTCCTAGGTAGGAGAAAGGACACCGGGGTCCATCCCATTCCGTTGAGGTTTCTTGGCGGTGGCGTAGTTTGCCGTGGAATCTGGATTGCTAGGGATTTTCCCGATCCCTCTCCGGTTTATCCCGGAGTAGCTTTGGGTGTCTTTTGGGGCGACGGGTGTAGCTCTGGAAGCCACCTTTCGGATTCCGGGGGTGGTGGCTGAAGGAGGTATGCTTTGTGGCGGATATCCGGCCCGCCCTCTCTTTTGTCCACCGAGGTAGCTCGGCAGATGTGAGGTTGCTATCCCAGATTGCTGGTTTACTGGGCATGAAGGGTAGGGTATGGCACGGGTTCCATGCTGCTTTCTGCGCTACTAGCGGTGTCGAGTCCTCTTGGCGCGGAGGGAGATTTCTGGCCCTTTCATCCTCCTAGGAAACTATCCCTCCCCGGTCCCCCCTTTTTTTTTCTTTTTTTTTATTTTTATTTTTCTTTTCTTCTTTCTTTTTTTTTCTTAAAAAAAAAAAAGAAAGAAGTAACCCTAACCATGGCAGCCCTAGTCCATGAACCTGGTACCCCCCGGGGCCCCTTCTTGATACCGCACCCCGTTCTGACCCCCCGCTCGTCTTTGGACCACTCTTCAGACATTCCTCATGCCTCTGTACCTATTGCCGGTGCTGTTTCCTCACCCGCTTCAGGTACTGAGGCCTCGATGACTCCTTCGATTTATCAGACCTTCGCTCTCCTCTGACTATGCTTCCGGCCTCTCCCTCTACGGTGCGGCAATTTTCAAATCGCCGACCCGTTCCACGTCGGACCAACTCTGGTCCCACGCCTAAACGTCAACGACAATTACCTGCTGATGATACTTCTCCACCTTCACCTTCTCGTTCTTTCAGAAACGATCGACACGTCCTTCACTACCTTTCCACGCCTCATTTTTCAGACTGAACAGTGGACTAAATTCTTCACTTTACGACCAACTTCCTCTACTGCCTATCTTTCTGACCATAGTATTGGCAAGGCACTCCTACGCCATGTTGGTAAAGATATTTCTTTTCATGCTCTTAAGAGCGGTACGCGCATCATTACCGTACAGAATGCTACCCAGCTTGTGAGCTCTCTCGTCTTACCCATATAGATACTTTTCCCTGTCACCCTTGAAAAAACATCATTCCCTCAATTCTTGTAGTGGTACCTTTTATTCTGCCCCATCCCATAGTTCAACAAAATTTCCAGACATGTGGCACCGACATTCTAGAACAGCTGGAACTCCAGATCTCCCAATCCTCAAGGTAGACACTTACGTTCTTCCTGCCCGGGGGCGGAGACGATACCCTAGCAATGTGGCTCGTTTAACTTTTGACAGCGAGAACTCCCATCCTCCGTTTATATAGCGGGACATCGGTTACAATCGAAAGGTGATCCCTCCCACCACAACAGTGTAAAAAATTGCTGGCGATTTGGCCATCCAGCGAAATATTGCAGATCTATCGCCGAATGCCCAGTCTGTGGTGCCGATGACCATTCTAATACGTCTTGCAATCGATCTCCCTCTTGCCTTAACTGTCATGAGGCTCACCCTTCGTACTCTCGCCGTTGTCAGTCTATTTAAACGAGGGGAAATCCGTTACCTCAAAGAGACAGAAGGTCTCCCTTATGCCATGGCAGTTTCTCATCTCCGCCTCCAAGGGAGACTCCCACGTGTTTCTTATTCCCGTGTTTTCAAAACGTCCCCCCACTTCTGGTATCCCATCTTCTACACCACCCTCTGTGGTTACCTCTCCCATAATCATTTCCTGTATCTAACCCTTTTTGCTGTCCTCGGCTCAGACGTCCCTACTTCAACGCCTCAGTCTAATCTCGCTTCTTCGAGTTCTCTCTTACAAGCCTCAGTATCGACGAGACCTCTACGACACCTCTTCCCAATCGTCCCTCACTTCTCAAAAGTCAAAAAAAGGTCCGGTAACACCTCCTACCCATCTTCCACCTCCTCTTTTACCCTCCCTGTCCCCTGTCCCTAGTTCTTCCCCTCTAAACTGGCTCAGTTACAAGTGCAGAGGTTTCACCCTCCTCCTCGTAATGTACCTTCCTCCCCGTTCCCTCCCAATTTTCTCCTCTTCTGCCACCTCCAGGTTCCTGTCTCTTCTGTCCCCTGCCACGCTTCTCCAGTTCCCTCCACCCTTTCGCCCCCCCCTACCTTGGTACAGTCCAATACAGTTCCAATCTTTACTCATCCTCCCCTACCATTCCCAATATTGTCTCCCATACGACATCTCTGAATTCCGAAACACTTGAAGCAATCTCTGAATATATTGCAGAGACCAAACCATCAATGGACACTGATCCACCTTCCGCTCTCTCTCTCCTCTGCTCCATCTGCGCAACTCCTTTCTTCACACGAAACGTTCCTTCGCTGCTTAAAACATTTTCCACTGCCTCCGCATGTGGACTTTTCTAACCCTTCTAGTCCGTAGGAACCCTTACCTGCGGATTTCAAGTATCTTTATCATTGCCAATCATGGCCTTTTTACAGTGGAATATACGCGGCCTCGGGGGAAAATGGGGGTGAGCTTCAGATGTTACTCTCCCAGTTTGCCCCTGTTGGTGTTTGCTTACAGGAACCAAAATTACACTCTGCTGTTATTTCTCACATCTCAGGCTATAATTATTGTATTCTTCAGATCCTTTTCCTGATGGGCCTTTTAATGAAAGTGCCCTTCTTCTCCGCACTGATATTCCGTACCATCAGCTATTTGTTCATACTTCGCTGCATTACACAGCAGCCCGTATCCACTTACATAGGTGGTATACGCTCTGTTCTTTATATCTCCTCCTTCTCGGGCATTATCTATTCCGGATTTTGCCTTCCTTGTTTCGTCATTACCGCCACCGATTCTGTTACTTGGTGATTTTTAAAAGCCCACCATTTTCCCCTGGGAGGGTCTCACTGTGATTCCCGTGGAATTCAGTTAGAGGCTTTTTCTTGCCACCCACCCCCTCCATGTTTTAAATACAGGTACTCACACCCATTTTGATCCTCGGACTCATACTCTCTCTTGCATCGATCTCTCAGTTTGCTCTTCCTCCGCCGCATTAGACTTACTTGGTCTGTTCTCCCGGACTTACATGACAGTGATCATTTCCCAATCATTCTTACTTCCCTTCATATTCGCCACCTCTTCGCACCCCACGTGGCAATTTAATCGGGCAAATTGGAACCTTTACTCACACCTGACTGTTTTTAAAAGAGGGTTCCTTCTTCGTCCTCCATCGATGAGCTTTTACACCTCTTCTCGTCCTCCGTTTTCACTGCAGCTTCTCATTCTATACCCCAAACTTCGGGGAGGCATTCTCAAAATGCGTGCCTTGGTGGTCTCTGCTTGTGCTCGTGCAGTACGTTTTGAAACGCGCTGCATGGGGCAGGTACCGGTACAATAGAACCACAGAGCGACTCCTTGATTTTAAACAGGGAAACGTGCGATCGCTCGCCGTGTCATCCGTGACGCTAAACGCACTTGCTGGCGAGATTATGTCTCCACCATCACCTCTGCTTCCCCTATGAGTGCAGTCTGGAAAAAAGTACGAAAACTGAGTGGTAAATATTCTCCTGACCCGGCTCCTTTCTGCGGGTTGCCGGGGTTGATATAGAAAACCCCCTAGATGTTGCCAATGAAATTGGCAATCATCTGGTCCGTATTCTCAGGGACTCCATCTATGCCCTCATTTCTTTCCTCAAAGTCTGCCAGAGAGTTAGCAAACCCCTTTGGGCTTTTCTTCTTCAGAGAAGAACAGTATAATGTGCCTTTTACACTTCAAGAACTGGAGGCAACACTCTCAGCTTGTCGATCATCGGGAGCTTGGGCCCGACGACATTCATATTCATATGCTACAACATTTACATCAGTCAGCCCTTGCAGTCCTATTTTCACCTTTACAATCTTATTTGGTCACAAGGAGTTCTTCCACAGCTGTGGAAATCCGCCATTGTTCTCCCTTTCCGCAAACCAGGCACTACGGGACATGAAACCTCCCACTATCGTCCCATTGCTCTTACCAGTGCAGTTTGCAAAGTAATGGAACGTCTAGTAAATAGCGTTTAGTGTGGTATTTAGAGACACACAACAGTCTCTCCACTCGTAAAAATGGCTTTCGTAGGGACGTTCTACCATAGACCCCTTACTGCGCTTGGATAGTATGTTCGTAATGCCTTTGCGAAAAAACCACTCAGTTATTGCCATATTTTTTGACCTTGAGAAAGGGATATGACACAACTTGGGGGTATAATATTTTAGCCCAAGCCCACTCCTTAGCCTTCGGGCAATCTACCATCCTTCCTTAAGAACTTTTTAACTGACAGGCATTTCCGTGTTCGGGGTTTAAAAATGTGCTCTCCCCGGACTTTGTCCAAGCTGAAGGTGTCCCCCCGGGATGTGTTCTGAGCACAACACTTTTTCCCCCTTGCTATTAATGATTTGGCCTCTAGTCTTCCATCAAATATTTGGTCATCACTCTATGTTGATGACTTTGCTATTGCCTGTGCAGGCGCTGACTGTCACCTCCTTACAGTTCTCTCCCGCATGCAGTCGACCGTGTTTCCAATTGGGCCACCACACATGGGTTTTAAATTTTCCAGCACTAAAACCACCAAATCACTTTCACTAGACGCTCTGTCATCTCTGATCATCCTTTGTACCTCTATGGTCACGTATCCCTGAACGTGATACAGTCAAGTTTCTGGGCCCCTCTTTGATCGTAGGTTTTTCCTGGAAACCTCACATTACCTCTCTGAAGGCAACTTGTCACAGCCGGCTGAACCTTCTTAAAACCCCTTGCTCATCTTTCGTGGGGAGCTGATCGTCGAACCCTCCTTCACCTACATTCCACCCTTATTTTATCGAAACTTGATTATGGTGACCAGATCTATTCAGCGGCATCTCCTGCTACTCTCTCTAGCTTAACCCCATTCATCACCAAGGATTACGTTTATGCCTTGGTGCTTTCGCTCTTTCCCCCGTCGAAAGCCTCTATGCAGAAGCGAACGTTCCATCCTTATCCGATCGCCGTGATGCCCATTGCCTGCGCTACTATGTACGCTCTCATGATCTCCGCAATCCTTCCATTTATAGAATGGTTTACTGATATTAGTTTGACATTCTTTATTTGTTCGCCGCCCCTGCTTACTCCGTCCCCTTTTCTCTTCGCCTTCATTCGCTCTTGTCTTCTCTTCAACTACCACCTTTCTATTGTACATGTAGCATCTCACTTTTCCCTACCTCCTGGGAGGTCCCAGCTGTTCGAGTCTGTTCTTTCTCCCTCCCTTGCTCGAAAGCCCAACTGTCTACGGTCGCTTCCCGCCTCCTTTTTCTTGACCACTTTCACTCTCATTCTCATGCCATTGCTGTGTACACAGATGGTCTAAGTCTTCTGACGGCGTTAGGATTCGCAGCAGTGTTTCGGACGCGTCGTACAAAGGGCATTTACTACTTAGCTAGTATTTTTACTGCTGAATTATATGCCATCCTTACAGCACTTATCCGTATTGCATCTATGCCTGTGTCATCATTTGTGGTTGTCTCAGACTCCCTTAGTGCTTTACAGGCTATACAAAAATTTGATACACCTCACCCCTTAGTCCCCCGTATCCAACTTTGGCTACGCCCCATCTTTACTAAGCATAAAGATATTGTTTTTTGTTGGGTCCCTGGTCATGTTGACGTACAGGGCAATGAAAAGGGAGACACTGCTGCGCGGTCAGCAGTACATGACCTACCAGTTTCTTACAGAGGTATTCCATGTACGGAAATTTTGCTGTAATATCTTCCCACCTTCACACCCGTTGGCAACAACGTTGGTCTACTATGCTCGGCAACAAACTTCAGTCTATTAAACCGAGTATAGGTTACTGGCCGTCTTCTTATCACCAGTGTCGAGGTTGGGAGACTACTCTCTCCCGTCTTCGCATTGGCCATACTCGTCTTACTCATGGATATCTCATGGAGAGGCGTCTTGCTCCTCTCTGTGAGAATTGCCAAGCTCCATTATCAGTCAGCCACATTCTGTTGGACTGCCCACTTTAATCAACGAGCACGCAGAATTTACCTCTGTCGTCGTCTTCGCCCCGCTGCTCTCTCTTTACCTTCCCTTCTCGCTGATGGACCCACCTTTCATCCGGACTCTCTTATTGACTTTTTGACAACGACTGACTTACTTCACAAATTCTGATACTTTCAGCCCTTTCTACTTGTATCTCTTGCTACCCTCTACCCCCGTACTATCCCCTGCCCCGCTGTTTTCTGTAACCTGCTGATCATCCCCCCTCCCTCCTGCCATCCAATTCCCTTGCTTCCTTCCCTACCCTGCAGCGCTGTATAGCCCTTGTGGCTTAGCGCTTCTTTTTGATTATAATAATAATAATACAGGTAATGAATTCCAGATTTTAGGGCCTTTTATGTGCATTGAGTTTTTGCATAATGTGAGATGGACACGAGGAACATCAAAGAGTGATCTGTGCCTTGTGTTATGGTCATGTGTTCTGTTGAGGTTGGCAAGGAGATGTTTGAGGCGAGGGTTAATATCAGAGTTAAGTGTTCTATGTATGTAATAGGTGCAGTAATAAGTATGGATGTTTTGTATGGTGAGTAGGTTTAGTGTATTGAATATTGGTGGAGTGTGCTGCCTGTAGTGAGAATTTGTTATCATTCTAACTGCAGCCTTTTGTTGGGTAATTAGTGGTCTGAGATGGTTAATTGTTGTTGAGCCCCATGCACAAATTCCATGGGTGAGATAGGGGTAAATAAGAGAGTGATATAGGGCCAGGAGGGCTGACTGTGGAACATAGTACCGTATCTTCGATAGTATGCCTACAGTCTTGGAAATTTTCTTAGAAATTTGTTGTATATGTGTATGAAATTTGAGTCTATTATCAAGGTGGATTCCTAAGAATTTTCCCTCTGTTAGCTTTGTGATAGGTGATCCGTTTATCATTATGTTAAGATGGACATCTGTAGCTCTGTTACCAAACTGAATGAAGTAGGTTTTGTCAATGTTTAGTGTAAGTTTGTTAGTCCTCATCCAGGTAGATATTTTCTGTAATTCGGTATTTACAGTATTGGCTAGCGTGACTGGGCTCGGGTGGGAGAAGACGTATGTAGTGTCATCTGCAAATAGTGTGGGTTTGAGTAATTGCGAAGCATTTGGTAGGTCATTTTCAGTGTACATATATCAAGAGATGTATGTGTTTTAGTGTACATGCAAAGATGTACACCTTTCACTGTATATACACAGATATACACCTTAATGTATATATACACACACACACACATATTTCACTGTGTTTGTTATGTAAGAGTGATTCAGTGAAAAAGTGGAGCATTTTTTTTACTTGAAAGGTAAGCCCTTATCTGAGTTTTATTGTTGTGTTTATCGTACAAAACAAAGGCATGTGACATATTAGATTAACCCTAATAACTTTATTATTTCCAGCTTATCACAGTCTCGTAGAGGTACAAGTATATATCTGTAGCTGAACCACTACAATTGTGCTTTTTATCTTAATTTTGATTTCCAAAATATATCACATAATTTAAATAGCAAAATTGATGTCAGATTGTGTAGAAATCCATAACTTATCATAATTTTAAATCAGACTTGCTCTCTAAACTGAAATGTAATGGAAAAATTTAGCAAAATATTAATATGCCTATGATCATAGGAAGGGGTTTTTTTATAACTTGACATGCTTTTTGGATGTTACATTCAAAAAGGGAAATTCGGGGAAACCCAAATTTTTCCTGGATTTGAGTCCTTGGGGGGGGGAATTTTTGGTGTCTCACCCCTAAAGGAGGAGTTTGGGATTTTATTTTTTGGGAAAGGGAATCTGAATTTTCCCGTATTTGCATGTTTCGGGCCCAAGACAGGGGATAATGTGATGTTTGGTGAAAGTGTTGTTTTTTCCCCAGGTCACCTTGCCCTTGGTGGGAGATGACCGTTGTGCTAAAAAAAGACTTTTCATTTTCCCATAACACACTTCCAACAGCTTTTTATTTTTTTATTTTTTTTAAAATGATATAAACCTACACTGAAATTTGGGTTAATTCGGTCTCAACCATTTCAGGCTGTCAAAACTCCCCTTTAATACAGGTGTCAACTTGAAAAAATTTTTTTGCCCACCCAAAACTTTAATGTAAAACTTTTCTGTAGTGCTTTTGGATCTTTTTGTTTCCCCCAAAAAAGGGCCAATAAAGCACTTAAATTACGGGTACTGGTAAATTTTTGGAAGTCCAAAAAATATTACTCGGGAGTGGGGGAGGGAAAATTCAGATAATACATAAAGGGGGAAAGGGTACTTGAGCTCTTCTCCCAAATCTAAAGAGTACCAAACAATGTACTGGAGTGAAAGGGAGGGGAGGAATAAACCAAACTCAAAAACAAGGCAACATGGGGTATAATCATCTCTGTGGGCCCAGACATTAAATTTTGTTCCAGAAAATAATGAAAAGTAATGCCTGAAAAATAAAAAAAACCCTTTCGGGCGTTTGCGTGGGAGCGGGAAAGCCCCTTTGAAACTAGTCTTAAGCATCCATAGGTAGGGTCTACAAAATTTCCCTTTTTGGGTCATAAATGTTCCCCACAAAGCTTGAGTTGTGGAAAAATGTTTTAAACCCCCCCCGCCCAAATTTTGCTGGAGATACTTTCAAACAACTCACCCCCTTTTGATCTCATTTTGACCTAAAATTCAAGAAATTTTCCAGACAATTGTTGAGGCCCAAGTTGACTCAGGAGTGCCTTTCTTAACCCCCAATTTGATCATGGCAATTCTCAGTCCCACTTGGTAATGTGAGGATTATTAGAACCCCCGGGTTAAAAATCATGTTAGGATTAAAAATTTCAAGCACATGACTTTAAGGTAATAAACTGTCAGCGTTAAAAAAAATATTTGTGTTGAAAAGCCGGGTTTTAAATAGGCCCGGCGAGTACATCTCGCCTCAGATCCCCATTTGGGGAACACAGCACGGGAGGGATTACCAAAAGGGGCAAAGGGACACTTGTCCTTGGCACCCCCCTTTGGGGGTGGGGGACATGTGTTGAAAGGGCCCTTGAGATCCCAGGGTGAGGACCCTCAGGGACCCACAGGGGAAGACCCATAAGTGGGGAAACCCATGGGCCCCCCAGGTGAATGCCCACATTAGAGGGGACCCCCAAGTCCCTCAAATTTGGGAAGGCCCCCAAATTTCCCCCCTAGTGTGGGGGAACCCCCAGGTTGAAACCTCCCAAGTGTGAGGGAACCCAGGGGGGAAACCTCCCAATGGAGGGAACCCCGGTGTGAAAAAACCTTTCCCCAAATGTGAAAAGGGCCTCAAGGGACACAAACCCCCCCGGGATGAAGGATTCCAGGTGTGAAGGGCCCCCCTTTTTGCATAAAAAAATTTTTTTTAATGGAATTGACAAAAAATTTTTAAATTTTTTAAATTGGGTAAAATTTTTTGTGCATCATTTTGATTTAAAAATATTAATAATGCTGTAAATTTAAAAATATAAGGGTTTTCTTAAATTTTTGAGGGCTTTCTCTTTTTTAAAAAATTTTTCCCCCCCTTGCAACCCCCCAAATCATAAATGCAGCAAAAACAATGAAAATCCTAATGTTTATTCAAAAAACAATTTACCCGTTTAAAAACTGGGTAAATGCCTCATAACCCGTGGCCCCTCATTTTAGTATGTCCCTGAAAGTTTGCTATGGACACCCCGGATATACCTTTGGGGAGGGGGGGGGGGGCATGCCCCCCTGGCCCAGTCCGTGACCAGGCCTCTTGGGGAAACAGAGCTGATCAACCAGGGGGTTGCTGTTTTGGGTGCACGCAATCCGACATAAAAAACCACAGGGCCCCCCGGTTTGGTCAGGTACTGACTTTTGGGACCTGTCCCGTGCCTTTTTGAAGACACCCCGAGGGGCATTTGGGAATCCCCCCTTTGGATGCGGGGGGCCCGCTGAACAGTCTGGGCCCCTGACACTTTCGTTTGTCTCTTAAACTTTCTAGCGGCAACCCCCTTTTTTTCATTGGGGGGGGTTGCATCGTCTGGCCCCAGTCTTTTGCTTTTTTTAGGGAGTGATTTTCATGTGCAAGTTTGGTAATATCCCCCCCTAGGAAATTTTCCGAGTGTAACAAAAGGGGGAACCTCATTTTTTTGTGATTTAAAAACCCTTTTGAAAAAATCTGATAAAACCAATCGTACAAAAACTGAAGCAATATTTTTTTTTCCTTTAAAAAATAATGTAATCCAATTTTAATTTTCCCCCCCAGACACCCAAAATATTAAAAAAAAAATTTCATTTTTAAGAATAACTAAGTTTTTTTGGGGGGTTTTGTAGAAGGGAGAAAATGAACATAGATAAGATAAGGTGATGAGGGTATCCAAAAGATTTTTGATGGAGAAAAATTTGAAAATCACATTGGAGGGGAGGGAGTATAAAGAAGTGAAATTTTTTTAAATAAATTTGGGGGTTTTACGTTCCGCGGATGGGTTTTGAAGGATGGGGGTTTTAAACCCTAGATTGATGAAGGAAAAAAAAGGGGAGTGGGCATTGAGGGACATATTTGGGGAGGGAAAAAAAAATGTTAAACCCCAAAGGAACAAAGGAGGGGAAAATAAAGAAAAATATAAATGGACCACACTCTTTTAATGGGTGGGGGCTTGGGTTGTAAAAAGCTGCAGCGAGGAGGGGGGTTGGAGGCATGGGGATGCCCGTCCCCAAGGGGATTTGTGGGGGTAAATATTTGCAGAGAAAATTTGGGGTGTGGGGAAATTTTTGAAAGGGGGATTTTAAAAAAAGTATTACTCCCGAGGGCTGAAATGGGGGTTTTTTAGGTAGTTTTGGGGATTTAGAAAAGGATCAAAGTAGAAATGACTTTAAAGAGCTTATAAATCTGTAGGGGAAGGAACGCGGTTGGAAAGGGGTCCCTTCCAAAAAAGGGTTTGGGGGGAGGGGGGAAAAAAAGGGGGTTTTTTGGGTGACATGTTAGACAGGAGTGAATGGAGACAAGGTTTTTGGGGCCCCCGATAGCTGTTGGGGTGT
The DNA here is from genome assembly GCF_026875155.1 of Cherax quadricarinatus. Classification (NCBI taxonomy): domain Eukaryota; kingdom Metazoa; phylum Arthropoda; class Malacostraca; order Decapoda; family Parastacidae; genus Cherax; species Cherax quadricarinatus. The sequence goes on from NC_069483.1 coordinate 16,383,501, forward strand.
GAGCCCGGGGAATATTTTGTGAAGGGGTTTTGTGGGAAATCCCGGTTTTTTTTTATAAAGCGGAAATTTATACTGGAAATGGGAAGTACAATGCCTTCCTTTAAAGGAGGCAAATTGGGGTATTGGCAGTTTTGGGGGGGAATTTTTATACAGGGAACCCCAAAAATCGAAATGCTCCCCAAAACAACCAACTTTTTAAGTTGGGGCTTTTGAAAATGCTTTTTTTAAGCGTATTTTTGAGGGTCTGAAATGGACAATCTAATTTACATTATTCCGATGGGGAAAAAATTCATTTTCCCGGGAAAGGGACTCGAAAGCCTTCTTGGGCTGAAGGGAAAATTTTGATTTTTTTAGGTTCCACTGTAATCTTTATATATACTTCAAACTGTTGGGATTTTGGGGCCCAAACCCCCTGCAAAGACAGTGATTATTATGAGTGAGGTGAAAGTGTTTTAAGAAAAGACAAAAATTTTCTTCTTGGGGGGTTTTTTTTTTATTTTTTTGGGGCATCGTGGGCCCTTTGGTGGGAGATGGCTGACTTGTTAAAAAAAAAAATCTATAGTTTTACACACAGAAAACAGTGAGGCATAGGGTCATCAGGGTCAGCCTCAAACCCTTACATACAGAAAATAGGCATGGGGTCATCAGGGTCAGACTCAAACCCTTCAAAATCCTTCTTGAGGACACATTCTGGCCACAGTTTTCTCCAAGCAGAGTTCATCATCCTGGAAGTCACTTCCTGCCAAACCTTATCTATAAGGTTTATGCAGTTGAGGATATTGAAGTGATTCCTCTAGAACTCTCTTAGGGTCAATTCAGTGTCCGAGGTCACTTCAAAGCACCTTTGAAACACTGCATTGGTGTAGAGTTTTTTGAAGTTTGAAATGACCTTCTGGTACATGGGCTGGATGAGGAGAGTGGTATTAGGGGGCAAGAACTTTACTGTGATGAAACTAAACTCCTCCAACAATTATTCTACCGAGCCTCGAGGATGAGCAGGAGTATTGTCCATTATCAGGAGGCACTTGAGTTGCTATTGATTAAAAGGCATATATATACCTTGGTGATGGTGAAAGACTCATGATCAGGAGACATATACCTCAATACTGGTGAAGGATTCTTGATCAAGAGACATATACCTTGATTCTCTTGTACTTACTGAACTCATCTAATGACCATATGAACTATTATTGCCTTCCTAATCTTAAGTTAATGTTTAAGTTTGCCCGAAATGCTCTGGATACAAAGGGGTTTTTGGCATGTACACCCAACTATTATATTCCTCTGTACAACCATGCATCATGTAAAAATAAACATCTTAATCTTAATGTTGATGGAGGATTCTTGATCAAGAGACATATACCATCATGCTGGTGAAGGACTCTTGTTCTAGAAATTGGAGCTATCCTTACCTGGCCATTTTACCCCATCTTTCATAATTCCAACTTTTATTCTGCCCTCTTTGCCACTTCTGGTGGTAATTGGATCATGCAAATTGGATTCATTTTATTCAACTTTTTATTCTTCTGCTGTTAATGAATTACATATTACTTTTCTCTTTACTCACTTTAGACTGTAAATCCATTTTTGTCTGAATTACTTTGTATAACTGTAACCAGACACGCAGGTATAGCTCTGAGTAAGAGGTCATCCACTGCCATTACCAGCACTCATTTCAAATTGTCATACAACACCTGCAACACTGTCTTCCATCTTTACATTAATATTTCCCAAAATAATTACCCTCTCAAATTAATATTTCAAGAACATTCACTTAACAGTGTTTCAGTCAATACACAAATAGCCCGCACATAGGAGAAAGAAACTTACAATAACATTTTGGTCTGACTTGGGCCATTAACTAGTCACACACTAACATATGAAGGTAAGGTAGCCAGTGAGTGTCATTAGTTAATGGTCCAAGTCGGACTGAAACATTGCCATAAGTTTCTTTCTCTTATGGCAGGTTATTTGTGTATTGTTCCAGTAACTGTATTGTGCTTTTTTATTTAGAATTTGTCTTTCTCCCACACTCTCACTTGAAGACACAGACACTGACTGTTACCCACTAATTGTCTCCACTTCCATTTTAGCTCACAAAATTAATTTGATTTATGACACTTATTAATAATTCTTTATAAAAACTCAATAAACAGTACTTCATGCCTTCTTGAGCTCTTACACTGTCACACTCAAATTATTATTTTTTTAACACTCCAATCCTTTTAACTTTGATACACTCAGTGCTTGGACATCCAATTTTCCTTGTATACAGACTGTCAACAATCAGCACTCTATGTACTTTTTTAACATGTACTAAATGAATCCACATTCATTCATTCATAACATCAAAAACGCTAGTCTGTCAACATACATTAGCTTATGAAAAGAAAGATGCAGGCACAGCACAAGGAAAATTTTTTTTTAAACCCCTTTAAAACGTCCAAACATAATGTACGTTTGTTTTCGGTGCTCTCTGAGTGAGATATACTTTTTTTTTTTTTCCGAAAAAAAGGGGGCATGAAAAAATCGAACTAAAAAAAAACGTTCGGAGTGCTATGCAACCCAAAACGTAGACTACGTTTGGGACATTTTTTAAAAGGGTTTTAAAAAAAGGGGACTTTTCACTCTCGGGAACAGTCCAGAAAGCACATTTACAATTTATTTTTTTAACTACACAGGGAAAAGGAGTAAACAGCCCTTTTTTTATACATTACATTTTTTTTAAATACAGTTTACTTAATTTAGAGATACATTTTTTGCCCAAGCAAAAATGTAGAAAGGGTTTCACTGGGCTTAACAACTTAAGCAGAAAGTAAATATTAAAAAATTGGGAAAATAAATTGAAGAAATCTAAAGTTTTTATTTTCCCAAAAACCACCCTTGTTTTCAAGGGGAAATGTTAAATTTTTTTTAAAAAACTGAAATTAATTTTTTAACAATTTTATAGAAAGAAGGTTTGGGGGAAAAAAAAGAAAATCTAAAGGCCCATTATTAAGAGTTGTAAACTCATAAGATATGAATAGAAAGTGTCATTTTGTACATGCCCTTGCTATTTTCTCATTAAACCGGTATTGAATTTGATATTAAATAAGAAACTGTCTTCTATTACCCATTTTTTATAATTAACATGTACTGCATTAACTTTTTTAAAATAGGAAAAGGTTTTTTCAGTTTTTGGTGATCCTCTCATTTGGTTTCTATGTCAGGGGAAGGCACTTTAGGCCTTTAACTTAGCTTCACAAAAAAAAAGTTGCCCAGTGGGGGATGTTTTTTTTTTAAAAAACCTTTCCTCGTAAAAAAAAAGTTACCAGCTGGGGAAATTTACTATTTCTTAACTTAGCCCCCTAATAAAAGTTATAACTGAGGAATGATCATTTTTTTAAAATTTAGCCTCATATATAAAAGCTATAAATTTGGGGGAAATGATCTAATTTTTTAAATTTTACCCCCCGTAAAAAAAAAGGGTTAAATTGGGCAAAGGAAATTCTATTTCTTAGCCCTTACCCAAAACATAAAAAAAAAGGACCAACTTTTTGCGGTCCTTTTATTTCTTACGTACGGGCCGCTTGCCGCCTGGCCCAGCTGGACAAAGCATGTGGGGACTTCCCTTTTGGTTTGGGAATTCTTGGACAATTCTTTAAAACCACTGGGGGGGGGGAAAATATGGTTTTTTTAATTTTAGGGAAATTAAACCATCATAGTTATAGGCCCTATCTTTTTGGGGAAAAAAGGGGACTTTCTACAGAAAAAAGGGAATATTTAATGTAAGATCCTTCATATTCATCCTTTTTTAAATAAAAAATGGGGTTGAGGAAATGTCTGATAGTGTGAAGTACTGGGAATTTGGATCTGTGATGGGAAAGAAGACATAAAGCAACCCTTTGACACCACACGTAAAAAAAAATATGTACTACTTAGGGAGCAGATAAAGAAATTTTTAAAAAACTTAGCAAAACTCCTTCGGGAATCCTTTAAATGTTGAAACCCCGGGGGTTAACAGAGGCTATTTAGTGATAAATTGTTTTTATTTGTACCCAGGATTTTAAAAATTCTTTCCCCATAACACAGATAAGTAGGGTACACGCACAAAGTAACTTTTGTAAAGAGAATTAACTAGAAAATGCAAAAAAGAAAAAGGGTGCAGAAATTCTGTACTTGTACTTACATTGGGAAAATTAGGATAAATGGGTTTTTCCGTCAACCCATTGCCACTAAATCGTTTCAAGTATTAAACCACCAATTCCAGTAGATGTAAACCCCCCTTTAGATAAATCTGGCATATCCATTGAAAAAAGAAAAAAAAGGCTATTTAAAAAAATATTGGCAAAAGGTACCAAATAATTAAAAAAAAAAAAAAGGAAAAATGCCAGATAATTTAAAAACAATAGAATGGGGTGCCAGATAATAAATTCTGCATTTTTATATCTACAGTAGCTGTTGTCTGAAAAAACATCAACCATTTTAGAATGGTAAGTAGGGGTATATGTTTTTTGTTAAAAGGGGTTTCCCGGCAAAACCCAATTTTTTGGAACTTAAGTTCTGGGGGTGGAAATAAAAGTTCAGGCATTTGAAGAAAAAATGGGTAGGGGCATTTTTTGTTTAGGGACATTTAGGGGGGATAAACCTTGGGACTCTGAAAATCAGTTTTTGGGGAAAGGGGCGAAGTGAAAGCATTTTTGTTGTTTTTTTTGAGTCGCCCTGTCCTGCTGAAAAAACATGTTAAATTTTGGGAACGTATGTAAACACATATCAATGGCCAAACCACACAGAAAAAAACCGGGGGTCCAAAACAGAAAAAAAGGGTAGGAATTCCCCAGAAAAGGGTTCAAAAAAATATTTTTTTTTGAGGGGCCCCTTTTTTGGTTTAGGGGGTCCAAAAACTTCACATTGAGGAAAACCCCTCCCTCCCCACACATGGGTTTGAATCCTGCGAAAATGTATCTTTCAAAGTTTTATATGTTTTGTGAAAAAATATACAAGTACAACATAAATTTTTTTGCAGTTTTATATAAAAACATTGAGTGTTTCACTTTCTTTTTAAAAACTATGAAACATAAAATGAATTAGGAAAAGTAGTATAAATAATTATCCCGTATTACTTGATGGAAAATACCTCTACTTAATAATGTCTACTATATTTCATTTTCCCAATGGTATAGGATTTTCTTCCAGGGTTTGTTTTTGGTATATTCAGGGGGAAACCCAAAGGGGTAGGAAAGTTGGGCGTCAAAGTTTTTAAATAAGTCGACCCGTCCCCCTTTGGGATCATTCATGTTTTTGCACAGGTTACGGGCCCAAAACCCCCCAAATCACGGCCGAAGGTTTGGGGGCCCAAAGATGGGTTGCTACGTGCAACACCCGGCCCCCCCTTTGGGCAAAAATTTGGGTTTGGACCCGTCCCGTGCTGATGAAAAAATTGGGAAAAAACATTCATGAGTAATTTTTAAAAAAGCCCCAGGGTATAAAACTTATACAGGGACCCCCCCCTTAAAAGATCACCTCCAAATTTCGACCAATTTTTGTAAGTGTAAAATTTTAAGGGAAGGCGTTTGGGGATGTGTTTTGGGGGGCGAAATGGACTAAACTACTTTACAATATTCCCTTAAAGGGAAAAAATTTGGTTTATTAAATTGGCAACTGAACATACTACTGGAATTAAAAAAAATTTGTTAAACCCGGGGTCCCTGTACTTAAAAAATTTTTTTTTGGTGAATTTTAAATAAATAAAATTTGTATCTTAAAGGGTACGTTTTCAAAAATAAAGCAGTATACAGTAAAACCCTTTTTTATAAAGCAGTATTTTTCTGTTGGGTTTAAAGGGAAATCATATGAATGCAGTTTAATAAGACCTAAATTAAAAAATTTTCTGAAATTAGATTTTTCTCATGCACTTAAGGGGGCCCCCCCTTTCAGTTTTGTGCTCAAAACCTTTTTTTGCCTTTAAACTTATTTATATTTGAATTGAAAATGTTAATTTTGGTTTTAATTAAAATTGACTGACTACACAACCCAAGTAAAAGTAAAATTTCCGAAAATTTTCTGCAAGGGCCCAAAGTGAGAAATCCATTAAGAATTTCAAGGATGAGTTTCCACAATTTTGAGCTGACCCTGATTCATTTTTACCCATCTTCATGTTAAAGATTTATTTGTATTCCCAAAATTTAAATTTTTTATTTCTTTGGGAAAGGGTTTTTAATGTGTGATTTAAAAAGTTATAAAAAATTTTTTAACACAAAGAAACCACAACATGCCTAGCAATTTTGGGCAGAAATAAATATCAATTTTTATTTTTAAATAATTTTTAAATTTTTTTTGAAAATTTTTTTCCCAAAAAATTAATAAATTTGAATGATGCATGCTGCATATTATACAAAAACTTAAAGGGTCAAACTTTTACCAAATTTTAACTTTTTAACTAAAGTTTTAATGTACAAAAAACATGATTATTTTCTCTCCCAAAAAACGACTACCCCCCTAGAAGTGGAGGTTCGGTAAAGGGTTTAAAAATTCCAAAAAATTTTTTAAACTGGGTTTTCCCAACACAAGCAATTCCCTGCACCTGCTGGGTATGTATTATCAATTGCAAACATTGTTAATATTGTACCAACCATCAACTCCTGCGATTGCAAGGAATCCCAGCAGAGCCAGAGGCACCAGCAGCTGAACTCGACCCATGTTGGTTAAGGCAGTTGGGATATTGCTCTCAACTCCACAACCATGGCCTTTTATAGCTTGTGGAAGACAAGCTTGAGTTGCCTGTTTTGTAATATTTAAGTTATAGATAAGAAGTTCCTTGAGAACTAGGTTACTGAGTGCGTTTTGTAAATACACAGTTATCTTAATACCTTCCTAATCTTCAGATTTTTGAAGATAACACATATAATTCATCAGTGGTAAGACATTTCTATAGTTCATTATATTTGTCTATCAATGTCAACACTGTGCATGCATTTCTATCACCTCATGGTGTTTTATTCCGCTACCAGCATTACCACTACCACCACTACTTTTATCTTCCTCTCTTGGTCCTGTCCCTGTCCCCCTCGCCTATATACCAGCTCCCTTACTGTTTTGTGGTAGTGTGACTTGTAAATGGTCCAAGTCAGACTGATATGTTATCTTAAAGTTTCTCTCTCCTATGTGCAGGATATTTGTGTATTATTCCAGTCACAATAGTACTGTGCCTTTTTGCTCTTTATTTCATTTTTAGTTTGTACATGATCCTAGGTAGAAGCTTGGTAGAAATCAAGCATCCAGAGAGGTACAGTGTTGCTGTTCAGTCATATATAATACTGGGTGTGGTAGGTAAGACACATAGGCAACAGTTAGGCAACTTTATTCCGAAACGTTTCGCCTACACAGTAGGCTTCTTCAGTCGAATACAGAAAGTAGGCAGGAACAGTAGAGATGTGAAGATGATGTAATCAGTCCATCACCCTTGAAGTCGTAGAATTTGAGGTTGTCAGTCCCTCGGCCTGGAGAAGTTCAGTTCCATAGTCAGGAACTATCTGAAGATCAAGCGACAGTGCAGAGACTTAAATACTGTCGGAAGGAGAGGTGCAGAGTAGTAGTAGTAGTGAGAATGTAGCCACTGAGAGGTCAGGTCCCTCTCAGATCCAACAGTTCTCACTGATTACATCGTCTTCACATCTCTACTGTTCCTGCCTACTTTCTGTATTCGACTGAAGAAGCCTACTGTGTAGGCGAAACGTTTCAGAATAAAGTTGCCTAACTGTTGCCTATGTGTCTTACCTACCAACCTGTCGGTATTGTATACCATTTTGATGTTCAATACTGGGTGTGTTTGAAATGGAAGACTCTTATAACCATCACATAAGAGAATGAAAATTCTGACAGTGTTTCAGCCTGACTTGGTCCATTAACTAGTTAATGGTCAGAGTCAGACTGAAATGTCGTCAAAAGTTTATATATGCAGGATATTTGTGTATTGTTCCACTCACAGTATTGTGCCTTTTTATTCTTTTGGAATTGTAGAATTTCTGGTCTTTTCTGAATTTTGCTCCATGTATTTCTTAATAACAATTATTATTATTATTATTATTATTATTATTATTATTATTATTATTTTTATTATTATTATTATTTTGTTCTCATAAATAATTCCTGTTGTAATATTTCCTGTTCAGGACCACAATGAAAATCAGTCAGTAACTTTTCTGGGGTTACCCTAGATAATTTACACTATGATGATTGTACTTATGTATAGCTGTCCCTAAATAAACTTATGAATTTAGTCTTGGAGTGAGATTGAGCAGTGACTGGAGGCTATGCCCTGCAAAGCTATTACAGATAACCATACTGTATGCTGTACCACAATTTTGTTCTGAAAAAATCAAAGAAATTATTTTTGAAACATGTTTATGAGTATGTATGGGAAATTTCTTAGAGTATTGTGCTTTTATGGTCACTAGTCAGCATAATCCAGTGAAAAATTAGTAATTGAAAAAAAGAAGCATTTGCATTGAAGGGGGGTTAGTTTTAGATATCCCATCTTTTTTTTTTTATTTATTTATTTACTACGACTACATGTACAAGGTATAGGTAGTAGGCTGGTAGACAGCAACCGCCCAGGGAGGTACTACCGTCCTGCCAAGTGAGTGTAAAACGGAAACCTGTAATTGTTTTACATGATGGTAGGATTGCTGGTGTCTTTTTTCTGTCTCATAAACATGCAAGATTTCAGGTACGTCTTGCTACTTCTGCTTACACTTAAGTCACACTACACATACATGTACAAGCATGTATATACACACCCCTCTGGGTTTTCTTCTATTTTCTTACTAGTTCTTGTTCTTGTTTATTTCCTCTTATCTCCACAGGGAAGTGGAACAGAATTCTTCCTCCGTAAGCTATGCATGTTGTAAGAGGCGACTAAAATGCCAGGAGTAAGGGGCTAGTAACCCCTTCTCCTGTATAAATTACTAAATTTAAAAAGAGAAACTTTTGTTTTTCTTTTTGGGCCACCCTGCCTCGGTGGGATATGGCCGGTTTGTTGAAAGAAAAACGTGTACAAGGTATACAGGCCTAGTTGACATCAATGACATACTACTATATAGAAAGCCTCTTGTTATGCTGAGAATTTCTCGCAAATTAGGTCAGTGTCCCAGGATGTGACCCACACCAGTCGACTAACACCCAGGTACCCATTTTACTGATGAGTGAACATAGATAACAGGTGTAAAGAAATACGCCCAATATTTCTACTCTGGCTGGGAATCGAAACTAAACCTTCACCGTGTGCAGTGAGAGCTTTAGCCACCAGGTCACCCCTTTCCCTGTGGCCACACCATTTAGTGAGATAACTTCTCAACTTTCTTTTCCTACCTTTCTCCTCTATGTCCCCTATGGGCCTAGCACTTACCCCTGATTATAATAATAATTTTTTCTGCCTTTCATTGCACTTAGCCCATCTTTCTTCCTTCTTCACCTGTCTTCCTTTTCCTCTCCCATACAGTTAACCTTTCCATTAAACTTTTTCCTCTTTCCCATCAAATATTTTACCTTCAAACTCTTACCCTTCCTTCCTTAACCCTTTCAGGGCCCCCAGGCCCTCTCCCAGACTTGTTCTCAAGGTCGCCCAAATTTCAAAAAAAAAAAATATTTTTTCTTATGAAAAGATAGAGAATCTTTTCCCAATCATAATGACACCAAAAGTATGAAATTTGATGGAAAACTTACGGAATTATGCTCTCGCAAAGTTAGCAGTCTCAACGATGTTTACGCATCGGCAATTTTGCCCACTTTGATCCCTATTTTCGGCCAATTCCAGCATACTAGTCAACAAAAATCATAACTGTTTTGCTAGAACTTCATTTTTTCTATCGAATGAGTACAAGAAACCACCCATTTACTGATTTCAACTATCCAATACAATGGTCAGAATTTAGCAATTTTGCCTATTTCACACGAATTTCAAAAGATGCCAATTTCCAAATAGGGTCCAGAATAAACAAGAAAGACATTCCTGGCACTAAAATAACATTTCCTCTGTTTATTAGTCACGTCCCCAGGCCCCTCTTATATTCTTTTGCTTTCCACTTTGAATTTTTATTCTCACAAAAAATAGAAGATTTACTGTTATGCAGACTACTGCATTAGTGTAGAAATGGTATAAATAATATCAGCACACTTGTGAAAGAATACTATTAGACTCACCAGTTGACGTGTATTGGACGCTTAGCATGATTTGTTTACTTTTGAACTTTGGTAAAAATCGAACATTTCTGCTACTTTGAGCTCAATTTCAAGGTACTTTTCTTTGTAAAACCAGTCAAAATCATCTCAATTTCTGTAATATGTCTTCCATTCTATAAAATGAGACCAGGAAAACTAGAATACAACAATAAATACCATACAAAAATACAGTGCAAAGTCGCTGTTTTAACCCAAAAACACTGTCAAAGTTTTTTTTTTCTCATTACGCACTGTGTGCTGCAGGTTTTTTTTTTTATTCTGCGCACACTGACCACATAGACCCATTCTTTCATATGTAGGCCTACCAGCTTTCTCTCACTAGATTTGAGGGCGCTAGAATTTAGGAGTACTAGTACGTCAAAAACCCTGGTGCGTAAGCCGTACTAGTACATTCGAAACCCTGAAAGGGTTAAACTACTCACTCAAATTCTTCTCTCCCTATTCCCCATAGTTCTTTCTCCCTTTCCCTAGACTTCCATCTCCCTTAACCCTGACTTCCTCCTCCCTCTCCTCAGACTTCCTCCTCCCTCTCCTCAGACTTCCTCCTCCCTTTCTTCAGACTTCCTTCTCCCTTAACCCAGACTTCCATCTCCCTTTCTTCAGACTTCCTTCTCCCTCTCTTCAGACTTCCTTCTCCCTTTCTTCAGACTTCCTTCTCCCTTAACCCATACTTCCTTTTCCCTCTCTTCAGACAACCTTCTCCCTCTCTTCAAACTTCTTTTCCCCTCTCCCCAGACTTCCTCCCTTTCCTCAGGCTTCCTTTTCCCTCTTCTCAGACATCCTTTTCTTTCTCCATAATTTACTCATCCCCCCTTCTCCAGACTTCTCTCGCTTTTCCCAAAGTCTTTACCCCTTTTTTTTCCTTCACTCCCCCCCTCCCCACAAAAAAAACAAAACATTAATCATGCATTAGGCTTTGAGTTAATAAGTTGTAATGTGGTCACCTACCCAAGATTGAGAATTAGCTTGAGATATCTCAACAAGATAATCCCTGCAAGGAAATACTATCACAAGATTTTCTCGAGGGATTTCATCAGCGATTTTTTTTCATTGATCTGAATACTGATAATCATGGGAGGTGTCTTTTGTGTTGTATATTTTTACATTAGCTTTTTAACAAGTAAACGAGAGCAGTCACTGGCTCAACACTGCATGTGATTGATAAGTAATGTTGTGAGATAATCACAAATAGGGGGAAGAGAGAGTGAGAGTGATTGTGAATGAGAGTGTGAGTGTACTCAACTGTGTGTGTGTACTAACCTATGTGTGGTTGCAGTAGTTGAGTCACAGCTCCTGGCCCTGCCTTTTCACTGTGAGTGTCAATATCAGACAAAGATAGTGTCAGTCAGTCTGTGTGACAGAGAAAGAGACATGTGCAGTTATAACATATGGAATCCTTTACTAACAATCCTTCACACAGTGTGTGAAACATTGTCAGTAAAGATAAATCGTAAATCCATTATGACCTATCTTGGGTTTATAGACTATCTGGCCTTGGGGGGTATGAGAATAGATGTACCAGGATATCTTCTGGAGGAGTGGGAGGAAAAAGTTGTGTCATAGTTGGTGCCACTGATGCAACCATGTCATAGAAGTGCTGCTTGTAAAATCTTCCTATTGTAGCCTCTGTTGCTTCTACCAGAATCTGCCAGAATCATCAGGGTTATTAAAAGCAGTAAAAAGTTTTACGAGGATAGTGAGGCTCAGGTTAGAGTATGTAGGAAAGAGGGAGATTATTTCCCAGTAAAAGTAGGCCTTAGACAAGGATGTGTGATGTCACTGTGGTTGTTTAATATACATATTTATAGATGGGATTGTAAGAGAAGTGAATGCTTGGGTGTTGGCAAGAGGTGTGGGGTTAAAAGATATAGAATCTAACACAAAGAGGAAGTTGTCACAATTGCTCTTGCTGATGACACTGTGCTTTTGGGAGACTCTGAAGAGAAGTTGCAGAGATTGGTGGATGAGTTTGGTAGGGTATGAAAAAGAAGAAAATTAAAAGTGAATGTAGGAAAGAGTAAGGTGATGAGGATAAAAAAATTGGGTAACGAAAGATTAAATATCAGATTGGAGGGAGAGAGTATGGATGAGGTGAATGTATTCAGATATTTAGGAGTGGATGTGTCAGCAGATGGGTCTGTGAAAGATGAGGTGAGTCATAGAACTGACAAGGGGGAAAAGGTAAGTGGTGTACTGAGGTGTTTGTGGAGACAAAGAACTTTGTCCATGGGTGCAAAGCATGGGTGGTGAATGTTGCAACAAGGAGAAGGCTGGAGGCAGTGGAGATGTCGTGTCTGAGGGCAATGTGCAGTGTGAATATAATGCAGAAAATTCATAGTTTGAAAATTAGGAGGAAGTGCAGGATTACCAAAACAATTATCCAGAGGGCTGAGGAGGAGTTGTTGAGGTGGTTCGGACATGTAGAGAGGGTGGAACAAAATAGAATGACTTCAAGAGTATAAATCTGTAGTGGAGGGAAATGAGGGTAGAGGTTGGCCTAGGAAGGGTTGGAGGGAGGGGGTAAAGGAGATTTTGTGTGCAAAGGGCTTGAACTTCCAGCAAGCATGTGTGAGCATGTTAGATAGGAGCGAATGGAGTCAAACTGTTTTTAGGACTTGACGTGCTATTGAAGTGTGAGCAGGGTAGTAGTTATGAAGGGATTCAGGGAAACCGGCAGGCCAGACTTGAGTCCTGAAGATGAGTACAGTGCCTGCACTCTGAAGGAGGAGTGTTAATGTTGCAAGACAGTGGTGGAGTGAATGATGGTGAAAGTTTTTCGTTTTGGGGCTACCCTGCCTTGGTGGAAAACGGCCAATGTGTTATTTAAAAATATATAATTACACGTCTCTTGTCAGTGACAGTCACTTATTGCAGTCCCTGATGAAATGCCAAGGATGAAGTAGTTTGGTGAAAATTTGTTTCAGAAAAGAACATTCTTCAAGAAATTCATTACTTCAGATACCTAGAGCTCTTAAGAAAAAACTGACAGTGCCCTGTTCAGTGTTTGTGGGGTGTGAATGGTAGTGGAGAGAATAAAAGGTCACAAAACCATGATTGTAACAATACACAAATAACCTGCACATACAGAAACTTATGATGATGTTTTGGTCCAACTTGGACTGCTAGCTAGTCACACAGAAGCATGAAGGGAATGGGACCAGTATAGATATATATATGGGAGGAGGGTGGTAACGGGAGAATGCAGGGGGTAATAAAAACATCGTCACATGTTATTTGTGAATAGTAGTGGAGAGGATTGGTGGGCTTACATAAACTTTAAATTGAAGCTCACTGCCAGACTTGCAGAGCAGAGTATTGTTGGTTTCATCCTTGACTGTAAATTGAATGGGAGATTTGATCTGGTTAAACTTGTGTTGAAGGATAGATGTTAAATCTTATTGGAGTTATAATGAGTGTATTGTCCATATAGCAAAGCCACGTAATGGAAGAAATGATAGAGTAGAAACATTTGGCTTCAAGATGTTCCATATTAAAGTTGGCCTGCATAACTCTTAGTGGGGACACCAATAGGTAAACTGATCTGGTGGAAATTGAAGTCTTTAGATTATTTACCCAGTAGGCATAATAACCCAGGATAATCCAAGAAAATCAATTATTGTGGCTTATTTCCATCGGGACCCTTAGGGTCTCTATCTTGAGGATGGTACTCTCAACAGGCAACCATCTATGCACTCTTAAGTGAACATAAACAGCAGGTGTAAGGATACTTGCCGATACATCTCGCCTCATGCACTGAAAGTATCAATGTACAGATGCTCATCGACTTACGATGGGGTTACATTCTGACAAACCCATCGTAAGTCGAATACGAATATGATATGCTAAATAAATAAATACTGTCACTGAATAAACAAACAATTTCTGTAACTAATTAAATACCAGTATCGAAAAATAAATAAATGAATACAAGTTACTGACTTGTAACCTTCATGGTAGGTAGTTATCTTAAGTTTCATCTCCAAAGTACAGCAGTTGCTTTTGCACCATTGTAAAGTTGAAATATCTTAAGCTGAGGAGCACCTGTAAATGTAATAATAATAAAAACACTGCCCATTATTTTTAGCCATGACTGCAGTAATGTTGTATGGCTGATTAGTAAAGGCTATGAGAGTAGCCAGAAATACCAAAAATCCATCCACCTGATCCACCATGAGGCCTGGTTACAGACCAGGCTGCGGGGGCATTGACCCCCGAAACCCTCTCCAGGTATACCATTTGTTGAAACCAGCAGTCCTACTGCAGGCCTACCTTTCTGCTGTAAATTAAAATTTACAGTCCTTGAGAAATGTTTAAAAGTCATGAGTTCTGGAAGAAAGCAGGCATGATAAGTCATGGTTGACTTCCTTTATTGTACTGTATTCATTTGAAACAAAACACACTTATTAAACTACGCCTTTATGGGCTTTTCAGTTCTTTATACAGCCTCTCACTTAGCAACACACTCGTTTACTGACAACTCAGACTTACAACGGGCTCTCTGACCAGTGTGCATATCTAAATAATGTATATTAAAGCTGATTTCCTCTATTCTTTTTATTACAATATGCAGTACACTACTGTATAAACATTGAAAAATATACTAAAAATGTTATAAATGGTGCAAAGGTGACATTAGAACAATATTAAAGATGGTTAACACAGACCCACTACCATTATAGTATGCTCCTCACTTGGCAATGAATTCGTTTACCAATGTGTTCTTAGGTACAGAACTCTGTCATTAAGTGTGGAAAGGCTGTATAGTGTCTTGAAAATAAAAAAATTATGATGATGTAATTATAATTCTTATGTATGTTCTCACCTTTTCAGGTTTTACTGAAGTTCCACCCAACATTTCACAGCGAGTACCATGGGGAAGACTATTCTGTACGATTCAACTTCAATCGCACTCCACTACGTCGCTGCCATCTTGCTTTGGACTTCACTATGAAGCAGCTTGGTCCAGATATCCTTTTTCCTTCCAAATTAAAAATTCAGCTTCCCCAGGTATGTTATATAGACCCTGAAGTCCCCACATCAGCTAGCAGTGCAAAAAAGACACCACACAGAGTCGCTGCTACCAGCTACAATTCCAATACTCAAGTCAGCAGATCAGAAAGTAATGAAACTGGCATTGGTGCAGAAGTGAGTGTCAAACACAGATCTAAGATTGGGACAGGCACTGTCAAAACAGATTACCATTCTAATGAGTTTACCACCAAAAACAAATTACCTTGTGATTTGCTTGTAGGAAGTAATTCAGTTAATAATACAATGAGCGATGTGTTGGAGATTCAGAAAAATGATGCCAGTCAGAAGTTAGCCTTTGATGTGAGTGAGGAAGCAGACCGTGATCTCATCTGGGAGAAGAGTAATAATATAAAAAAAACTCGGTTTATAATGAAAGGTGAATTAAGAGAACTAAGTCAGTTGCTAAATGAACAGCAGAATGGGGTTAACTATTATACAAAAAAGGAATTACAGAAATTCAAAAACACAGAAAATTGTAATGATAGATCTAATTTTTTAGAACATTTTTGTAAACAGGAGTCAAGTCCACAATCTTCAAGAATTCCTGTAGTAACAAGGTTATTCGGAGTTTCTTCCTCAGGCTCCAGTTCAAATTCATCCATGTGTTGTAGTGACGATGAATCTAGGGGCAGTGTCAATTCTAGTGTTGATAATACTGTGGCTAGTGCTAGTGATAATCTGAGTGCTAGTGTTGGCTTAGAGAAAGATGCTTTTCATTTTAAAAAGGTTGAGAAAATTAAACTGAAAAATAATAGCACCTCTTCAAGAAATGCCATTGACAGTGAGAGTAAAACCAGTTTAAATAGTGAAGCATGTTTCATAAGTAATAAACCCAAATTTTGTTCATTACCCACTGTTACTGCAGTTGAAACTCCCTTTTCTTCTTCTAAAGAGATGATGGAGATCCTCAAAGGGGAACAGTCAAAATTGAAAGCTACTCCATTAATGGAACACAGTCATAGAGCAGAATCAGTGTCACCAGTAACCATACCACTGCATAAAGTAAATGGAATACCAAAAGATGCTTCTAGCGGGAAGAAAATATTGTTTCTTCCAAGGCCTCTGGAGCTACACTATCACCGAATTGCCAGATTAATGAAGGAAGGAGGGGATTGTAAAAATAATCAAACATGTAGGCCTACAGTACCAGAAGAAAAAGTTGTAATGACAGACCAGATCACTAAATTAAGGAAGGAAGTAAAATGTTTAACGAATCAGACATGTAGACCTTCATTAACAGAAGAGAAAGTACTGAGGACTGATCATGTTGCCAGTTTAATGAAGGAAGGAGAGGATTGTAAAAAAAATCAAACCTTTCGGCCTAAATTACCACAGGAAAAAGTGCTGACAACTAACCGAATTGCTGCATTAATGACAGGAGGACAAATTTGCAAAAATCGGACCTACAGACCTACGTTACCAGAAGAGCTGAGAACTGACCATGAAAACCCATGTAGTGCAAATGATAAACAGTGTCCTAGAAAAAGTGATGTTGGAAGATCTCATGTGCCACTTAGCAATCATCTTAATGAATTAAAGCCAACAGTATATTGTGAACCCCATCATGGTGAACAAAACCATGAAAGTTATGGTTCAGCCAAGGAGGAAAACTGTTACATTGTTCCTGTCTTGCCAGTTTTCACAATGAGGAACAAAGGTAATTTGTTTGGTATTATTATTATTATTACCAAGCACTAAACCCATAAGAGTCAATTTGTACAGTAATTAACTTTTTATTAATAATCAAGAAGAGATACTTTGTAAAATTTGAATTACAGTATCTTATTTTGCAGATCTTTCTTTGAATACAAGCTCAAATTCAAAATTCAGATTCAAAATTTTATTTCTTTTTCACACTGTACAAGAATAATGTAGTTTACGTGTAAGAAAACATTGTTAGGCACAAAAGAAAGCCACAAGTATCCAGTGTATTTCAGGCAGACTAGTCCTAGTACTTAAAGACTACCTAGGAATTAGACGGACTATTAAGTAGATTTTAATTTATATTTCTCTATACATGAAGTAATACTCAGTCATTATTGCATTATTCTCTTTGTTGATACAAGAAAAGGAAATTAGTTTAACTACCAAAATAAGTAAGTGGAATGCCATGAAAATTCATCACTTGTGTTCATTTCTTACCCTTCCTCTTAAAAACATACAGCATTTTATTGCTACTAAGACAGTTAGATGGGTGACCGTTGAACATGCCTTAAACAGTGATTATCTGACTTGGATTTTTCTGGTGCACACAGTGGGTTCCTATATCCTGTTCGCCTGTCAAAACTTTTTTTGTTTCCCTTATCTTATACAGTGGACCCTCAACCAGCGATATTAATCCGTTCCTGAGAGCTCATCGTTAATCGAAATAATCGTTAGTCAAGTTAATTTTCCCCATAAGAAATAATGGAAATCAAATTAATCGTGCAAGACACCCCAAAGTATTGAAAAAAACAAAATTTTACCACATGAAATATTAATTTTAATACACACAAACTGAAGAAGACATGCACAGTTACATGACACTTACCTTTATTGAAGATCTGGTGATGATTGATGGAATGGGAGGAGGGGAGACCGTTGATCTTCTTAGTGTTTAGAAGGGGAATCCCCTTCCATTAGCACTTGAGGTAGCAAGTCTTTTTCTGGGGTTACTTCCCTTGTTCTTTTAATGCCACTAGGACCAGCTTCAGAGTCACTGGACTTCTGTCACACAACATATCTGTCCATACATACCTGTACCTCTTGTTCCTTTATGAGTTTCCTAAAGTGGTTCACAACATTGTCAGTGTACAGGTTGCCAACACGGCTTGCAGTAGCTGTGTCAGGGTGATTTTCATCTAAAAAGGTTTGCACTTCAAGCCACTTTGCACACATTTCCTTAATCTTAGAAGTAGGCAACTTCTTCAATTTCTCTATCCCCTCCCCCGAAGCAGTTTCCTCAGGTCTGCCCTCTTGCTGTTCAAGATGATCTAGCAGCTCATCAGTGGTTAGTTCTTCATTGTCCTCCTCCACCAGCTCTTCCACATCCTCCCCACTAACCTCCAACCCCAAGGACTTCCCCAATGCCACAATTGATTCCTCAACTGGCATACGCTTCTCAGGGTTAGCCTCAAACCCTTCACAATCCCTTTTGTCTACACATTCTGGCCACAGTTTTTTCCAAGCAGAGTTCAAGGTCCTCTTAGTGACTTAGTCACTTCCTCCCAAGCCTTACCTATAATGTTTATACAATTGAGGATGGTAAAATGATCTTTCCAAAACTCTCGTAGAGTCAGTCGAGTTTCTGAGGTCACTACAAAGCACCTTTCAAACATAGCTTTTGTGTACAGCTTCTTGAAGTTGGAAATAACCTGCTGGTCCATGGGCTGCAGGAGAGGTGTGGTATTAGGAGGCTCATGTCCATAGAAAGTCGCTCTGCCAAGTCTGAAGGATGACCAGGAGCATTGTCTAATACCAGGAGGCACTTAAGGTCTAGTTTCTTTTCAATTAGGTAATTTTTCACATTGGGGGCAAATGCATGGTGTAACCAGTCATAGAAAAAGTCCTAGTGACCCATGCCTTACTGTTTGCCCTCCATAGCACACACAAATTAGCCTTGACGACATTGTTTTTCCTGAACACACTGGGAGTTTCAGAGTGATACACCAATAAAGGCTTCACTTTGCAATCACCACTAGCATTGGCACACATCAACAGAGTAAGCCTGTCTTTCATAGGCTTATGTCCTGGGAGTGCCTTTTCCTCCTGAGTAATGTACGTCCTGCTTGGCATTTTCTTCCAAAACAGGCCTGTTTCGTCACAATTAAACACTTGTTCAGGTTTCAGTCCTTCACTGTCTATGTACTCCTTGAATTCTTGCACATATTTTTCAGCCGCTTTGTGGTCCGAACTGGCAGCCTCACCATGCCTTATCACACTATGAGTGCCACTACGCTTCTTAAATCTCTCAAACCAACCTTTGCTGGCCTTAAATTCACTCACATCACTAGTTGCTGGCATTTTTTTAATTAAATCATCATGCAACTTCCTAGCCTTTTCACATATGATCGCTTGAGAGATGCTATCTCCTGCTATCTGTTTCTCGTTTATCCACACCAATAAGAGTATCTCAACATCATCTACCGCTTGCGATCTCAGTTTCAAAAACATAGTTGCACCTTTGGCAAGAACAGCTTCCTTGATTGCCGTTTTCTTGCCCACAATAGTAGTGATGGTTGATTGGGGTTTATTATACAACCTGACCAGCTCAGAGACAAGCACTCCACTTTCATATTTAGCAATGATCTCTTTCTTCATCTCCATAGTAATTCTCACCCTTTTTGCTGTAGGGTTGGCACTAGAAGCTTTCTTGGGGCCCATGGTGACTTATTTTGCAGGTGCAATCACTAAAAAGGCTGTGATAATATGAAATGTTCCAGTTGTATGTTTGGAAGCGACCGCGGTGGCTGGCTTGTAAACACTGGCACCCACGGGACAAGTGAGGCACGCTCCAGCCAAAGTGGACGCGTCTCGTACGGAACGAATAGCACTGGTCGGATTTTTAAGCGCTAGTCGAGGCAAAATTTTTGCGTTAAAATGTATCACTAGTCAGATTTATCGTTAATCGATGCCATCGCTGGTTGAGGGTCCACTGTACAGTGAAACCTTGGGTATACGACCGTAATTCATTCCAAAACACTGTTTGAGTGCTGCTCCATTTGAGTATCGAACAAGTTCTTCCCAACCAGTTTTCTGTTTGATTGGCTGTTATCACTAATATTCATAGGCCCCATGGTGACTTCTACAAATTATACAAAAACCACCAAAAAATGCGAAGAAACGTGAAGTAGTTTACAGCGAAGTTCTGGCAGGTCATATTTGTTTGGTCGAGTGCTGAGCTTTGTTCAAGTAGGGGGCGGGTCGTATACCAAGGTTCCACTGTATTTTAATGCATTGGGATTTTGTATGTTATAACTGGTTAATTTTTATTATAGAGGTTGGTCTACTCCAACTTAACGTAAGTGACAATTTGAGAAATTTTTGCAGCTATACGTGAGAAATCCACATAGAACTTGCATAATCTACAAAATTATTCACTCGAAAAATATATTATCACCTAAGAATTTGCAGAATCCAGGAAGTTATTTACCCAAAAGCAAATCAGTATCATGTTTAGTACAGGAGCTGATTATCTAGTGTGTATTGCAGTATTACAAACCATCAGTGTTTTGCATAATAAGGGGGCTTTCTATGAAGTAGTAATATAGTCATCCTAAATGTATAATATACTCTACTCCACTCTATAGAAATTTTATTAGATCAACTACACATTTTAAGATTAAACTTTTTTCAGAAACTTGTTTTGTTTAACCCTTTCAGGGTCTAGAGGCCAAATTTCAAAGTGCACACCATTGTCCAAGAATTTTCAAAAAATAATTTTGTTATTTTTTCTTATGAAATAGTAGAGAATTTTTTTCTGAAGGTAATAAAACAAAAAGTCTGAAATTTGATGGAAAATTGCCGAAATTATGCTCTCGCAAATTTTGATGTGTCAGTGATATTTACACATCGGCGATTTTGCCGACTTTGACTCCCATTTTAGGTCAATTACCTTATTCCAGTCGACCAAATTCTTAGCTATTTCACTAGTATTACTTCTATTCTATTGACTGAGCACATAAAATCGCCAGCTCAACTGATTCAACTACAAAATAAAGTGATTGGAAATTGGCAATTTGGCCAATTTAGTGCAAAGTTCAAAATAGTATTACAATTTCAAAATAGGGTCCAGAATAAACAATGCAGACATTCCTGGCACTAAACTAACATTTCCTCTGTGCATTAGTTACGTTTTGAGGCTTTACAAATGAATTTCATTTTGATTTTTAATTTACATAATGAATTTTATTCAAACCAAAAAATAGAAGATTTACTGTCATGCAATATTGTAATAACTGTATAAGTAATATCAGCACATTTGTGAATGTATATTAGACCCACCAGCTGGCGTGTATTAGACGTGTGAGGTCATTTGTTTACTCTTGACCATCAGCCAAAATTTAACATTTCCACTACATTGAGCTTAGTTTCAAGCCATTTTCAGTACTAAAACCAATCAAAATCATCTCTATTTCTGTAATATTTCTTCCATTCTATCAAATGAGACCAAGAAATCACAAATACAACTATAAAAAACATACAAAAAAACACTGCAAAGTTGCTGTTTTAATCGAAAATTACAGTCTTGGTTTTTTTCTCTCATTATGCACTGTGTGCTGCAAGATTTGTTTTATGTGGTGCACACATACCACATAGATGTATCTCTCATATCTAGGCCCAAATTTACCGCTTACAGCTTATCAGAGTGAGCTGAAGCTCATGGTGTAGATCTACGGTTTGGACCCTCAACGTTAAGCCGTAGATCTACGACATGGACCCTGAAAGGGTTAAAACTCTAAACTGTTATTTAAAACAAAATAATGCAGTACAACTATCACTGGAGTGCATTTTTAAAAATTAGCTTTTTGAGAATTATGGCACCATAGAATAAGAATATTTGTATCTTGTGGATACTGTAATGCAATATTCTTTGAAGTTATGTATTATTACCACTCTTGTTTTGATAAGAAATTGATGATTAGGAAAAAATTTATAACAATTTTTAATAAAAAAAAGATAAAGCTCTCCAAATTAATCTATTAAATACTAAAATGTGTCATTTCAGGTGTAAAAAACTTGGCTAAGCTTCCTTTATTGAAATGGTTCAATGACAGCTTGAACGTGGAGCAGAAACTAGCAGTTCGTAGAGTGCTGGATGGAACCACCCGTCCACTGCCCTACATCATCTTCGGTCCACCAGGCACAGGGAAGACAGTGACACTGGTGGAGACTGCACTCCAGATTCTCACCATGATGCAACACACCAGGTACTATAATAATAAACAAAGATTTATTTCAGCATAATACAGTGTTTGTACAGAGATTGGTGACATTTAACTGTGCATGCAGAAAGCCCATGATCTTAATTAAGATAAGCTTAAGTTTGCCTTAAATGCTCTGAATACTAAGAGGTTCCTGCATGCACACCTAAATGTCACCCACCTCTGTACAAATATTGTATCAGGCTGAAATAAAGAATCTAATAATCTAATTATGTAGAGCATTTTGGGCATGCTTAATCCTGACTTAAGTTTACAATGACAACAGCTATTATTTGCTTATATTTAAGGACATTAAGGGTATACAAACAACAAATTTAGGCATTAATACCCAGATTTGGTGGGAAAAAAGCCAGCTATTTTACAGTACATAGCTGATAAAAGAATTCTGAAAAACAGTAAAAAATATACTGTAAAAAGAAGTATTAAAACAATTTTTATTAGAAAGTAACTAAAACAAAAGAAGGAAAGGAGGATAATAAAGTTGGAATGAAGGAAGGAAGACATGCAAATCTTACAAATTTCTTCTTCTATTTGGTAACACTTATCAATGTATTTGTGTGTTTCTAGTAGTAAATATTCCTCTCTAATTTATGAAGTTGAGATTAAGTCATGAAAGATGCAGTCATTGGAACCATTAACAGATATATGTGTGAAAAGTTCAAGGCTCCCTTCCCTTCGCACTTGTGTGTGAGTAATTAATGATCAGAATCGGACCCAGATGTCACCATAAGTTTCTCTCTCCTGTGTGCAGGTTATTTGTGTATTGTTCCAGTCACTGCATTGTACCTATTTATTCTTCAAAGCAGAAGATTGTGGAAGTATATTAAGGAAGGCCAGCATCCAGAAGACTGATGCTGATTTATAACAATGAGGAACTTAGCTGAGGAGACTCAGATTGAAGATACTCACAAATGCAGTATAATGTGAACCTTTATTGATTGTTTTTCCCACACAGTGGGCCTTATCAAGTCACAAACATCTGTTTGTGACTTGATAAAGCTCACTGTGTGGGAAAAACATGGTAAAGGATTGCATTGTATTGCATTCGTCTCTGCTTTTCCATCTTGTCGGTATTTTATACCATTTATCTCCATTGAGGATATTCATAAAAACTTTTAACACTAGGTTTACATGTGCCAATTTACCAGTATACAAACCAAAAGGGATATTTAATTTTGTGTAAATAAATATTTTATTGATAAATGTAAGTGTTGGTAATTTTTATGTTTTAACCCTTTGAGGGTCGACAGGCCATCTCAGAAACTCATTCTCAGGGTCGGCCAAATTTATAAAAAAAAAAAATATTTTTCTTATGAAAAGATAGAGAATCTTTTCCCGATCATAATGACACCAAAATTATGAGATTGATGGAAAACTTACAGAATTATGCTCTCACGAAGTTAGCAGTCTCGGCGATGTTTACAGATCGGCAATTTTGCCCACTTTGAGCCCCATTTTCGGCCAATTCCACTGTACTAATCGACAAAAAACATGAATACAGTGGACCCCCGCTTAACGATCACCTCCCAATGCGACCAATTATGTAAGCGTATTTATGTAAGTGCGTTTGTACGTGTATGTTTGGGGGTCCGAAATGGACTAATCTACTTCACAATATTCCTTATGGGAACAAATTCAGTCAGTACTGGCACCTGAACATACTTCTGGAATGAAAAAATATCGTTAACCAGGGGTCCACTGTATTTCGATAGAACTACATTTTTTCTATTGAATAAGTGCAAGAAACCACCCATTTACCATTTTCAACTATCCAATACAGTGGTCAGAATTTAGCAATTTTGCCAATTTCACACAAATTTCGAAAAATGCCAATTTCCGAATAGGGTCCAGAACAAACAAGAAATACATTCCTGGCACTAAAATGACATTTCCTCTGTTCATTAGTCACGTCTCAAGGCCCCTCTTACATTCTTTTGCTTTCCACTTTGAATTTTTATTCTCACACAAAATAGAAGATTTACTGTTATGCAGACTACTGCATTAGTGTAAAAAATGATATAAATCATATTGGCGCACTTGCAAAAGAATATTAGACTCACCAGTTGACGTGTATTGGACGCTTGGCATGATTTGTTTACTTTTGAACTTTGGTAAAAATCGAACATTTCTGCTAGTTTGAGCTCAATTTCAAGGTACTTTTCATTGTAAAACCAGTCAAAATCATCTCAATTTCTGTGACATGCCTTCCATTCTATAAAATGAGACCAAGAAAACTAGAATACAACAATAAATACCATACGAAAATACAGTGCAAAGTCGCTGTTTTATTCCAAAAAAACGGTCAAAGTTTTTTTTTTCTCATTATGCACTGTGTGCTGCAGGATTTTTTTTATACCATGCACACTGACCATATAGACCCATTCTTTCATATGGAGGCCTACCAGCCTTTTCCCGCGAGATTTGACGGCGCTAGAATTTATGCGTACTAGTACGTCAAAAACCCCTGCGCGTAAGACGTACTAGTACGTCAAAAACCCTCAAAGGGTTAACTAGATACAGTTAGGATAAATTAAATTGTATAAGAACCTAAATAATGATGTAGTTGTACTCTTAATACAGTTTTGTTTCTTCAATTTCCAGACTTTTAATAATAACACCTTCCAATAGTGCATCGGACCTTGTAATGGAGAGATTACTTACTTATGGCCATTTGAGCAAGATGGATTTGGTTCGGTTAAATGCCTATCAGGTGAGAAGAAGAACATTCACATGAAGATTATTTGAATGAAATATCTGACTTATTTTACTATAAAAACATACTTTACAGAAACCTATAGAAAAACATTTTTGTATTTCAGAGACTGGAAGACACCATTCCTGACACCATCCGTCCATATTGTTGCAGTGGTGATCAGCTATCTGTACGTGTACATCAGCGGATCATAGTGACTACAGCAACTACTGCTGGTGTAATGTATACACTCGGTCTTCATAATGGCCACTTCAGTCATGTGCTGGTGGATGAAGCCGGACAGTTAACTGAACCAGAGTGCTTAGTTGCTCTAGGGTAAGCTCTAGTCACCATACCTTTTCAATATTTAGACCACAAAGAATGATAGCTTTTTTTTTAACACATCGGCATTTCCGACGAAGGCAGGGTGACCCGAAAAAGAAGAAACAATTTCATCATTATTCACTCCATCACTGTCTTGCTGGAGGGATGCCTACACTACAGTTAAAAAATTGCAACATATCAACACCCCTCCTTGAGAGTGCAGGCACTGTACTTCCGACCTCTTACAGGAGTTTTTTATTACTGTCTAGTGTTGAAACACCTCTCTAAGCTTAGGTTGAGACCTATGAGCAATATAACTTGGCCATCAAAACTCAAGTAATTTTTTGAGATGGTTGGGGGAAGGAATAGCATTTTCAATGCCATAAATTACAGTATGTTCTGCACATCCCAAACCAGGTGAGATGAGACTTCACTAGTTTTAAGCAACGATTGTTTTTCCCATACAGTAAATTCTGAGATGTAATTCTTGGTTGGTAAATGTAGTACAGTGGTACCCCGAGTTTCGAACTTAATCCATTCCAGGAGCTAGTTCTAAAGTCGAAACGTTTGAAACTCGAAGCAATATTTCCCATAAGAAATAATGTAAATCCAATTAATCCGTTCCAGACCCACAAAAATATTCACAAAAAATTTATTTTTTAAAGAATAACTATAGTTTTACATACACAAAACAATTATAAATACATATAGTACTTAAATGAGTAATGAAATAGATAAATAAACATTTAAATAAACATTTAAAATCACATTTATATACCTTTATTGAAGACTTGTTGAGATCTGGAAGATAGGGAGGACTTATTATTGCCTCCACCACTGCCTCAACCACTGCCTCCACCCCTGCCTCAACCACTGTCTCCACCCCTGCCTCAACCACTGCCTCCACCATTGCCTCCACCACTGCCTCCACCACTGCCTCCACCACTGCCTCCACCACTGCCTCCACCACTGCCTCCACCACTGCCTCCACCACTGCCTCAGCCACCACCTCCACCACTGCCTCAACCACTGCCTCCACCACTGCAGTGCACTGCCTCGTATTTTTGTACAATTTCTTTCTTCACTTCTATGGCGTTTCTCACTTTCTTTACCAAAGGACTGCCACTAGGAAGTTTCTTTGGGCCCATGGTGGCTTATTTCACAAGTCACAATCAATAAACAAGCACTAAACACAATGAATTTATTGTGAAATGTGTGGATGAGTGCGCAGGGTAATGTTCACTCAAGGATAAACAAAGCTAGACTGGCTCACGATGCCTGCGCGGGCAGGCGGACAGGTCTGGTATGCGGTTCGAAACACGGGGCACGTTCAATACTCGAGACAAAATTGGTGCGAAAAAAGCTGTCGAAACTCGAAGCGTTCGATAGTCAATGTGCTCAAAACTCGAGGTTCCACTGTATATTGTATGGCAGATCCATAAATGCTACCTACATGTTATACCCAATGCCTGCTGCACACTGCCCATTATTTTGCATCATATAACTAATTGTTAAATGTAATTTCTGCAGATAATTTGTAAATTTTAGTGCTTTAGGATGTAAGAATAGTTTTTTGAATGGTCCAAAATAGACAATAGTGATACTCCAGTTTTATTAAAAATATATTGGATGTTTTTGCCACTAATAGTATTTTTGCATCTTTATTTAATGTCACATTTGATAGATTAAGATTCACATGATGTGAGTGCTGTGTACAGAATATTACATAATAATTTTTTTTTTTTTCAACATTACTGGTTATCTCCCATCAAAGCAGGATGACTCAAAAAGCAAAACCTTATAAATCTTTCCTTCTTTTTACATTTAATAATAAACATATTTCATAAAATTTGTCAAGAGGATATACAATGAACTGTGTAAAGTTGGGATGCATTGATGATTATTCTTGTTTCAAGATTGGTGAACTGTTCATCTGGTCAAGTGGTTCTTGCTGGTGACCCAGAACAACTTGGTCCTGTAGTACAAAGCAGCTTAGCCAAGAGATATGGTCTACAGCATTCACTCTTACAACGTCTGTGTTACTCTGTTCTCTATCAGGTACTACATCACACTACTGTAACTTAGATAAATGGTTCGGAGAACCGACAAGTTGATAAATAAGACACGTGCAAAACTTGGTACCTTATTAAGCAAATGTTTTTCCACATAGTGGCTTCATTAGTCCTATACAAAAAAGAATGGTAAAGATCAGAAGGAATTTGAAATAATCAGTCCCCTCACCTTGGAGTCAGCTCCAGGCTGAGGGAATTGATTATCTCATACTCCTGATCTTCACCATTCTTCTTTGTATTGGACTGATGAAGCCACTGTGTGGCAAAACATTTCCACAATGAAGATACCCAAGTGTTGCACATGTGTCTAATTCATCACCACTGTTACTGTAGTCTGTGCACTTGCAATAAGTGGCTAGTAGTTAGTTATATTAAATGTTGCAATCTCGATTGAGCCGTAATAGTTGGACCAAAGAAGTAATTCCTGTTATTTCTACTTGTGAACCTTCCTTGAAAGAATTAGTTTCATCTGTTGTGCACTTGCTCTACTGTACTATTTTTTTTTTTTAACATGACAGCTGTTTCCCACCAATGCAGGGTGACCCAAAAATGAAACACACTCACCATCATTCACACTATCACTATCTTGCCAGAGGCGCACAGATACAGCAGTTTAGATATGTCTCTAAACAGCATATATCCCAAGCCCTTCCTGTAGAGTGCAGGCAATGTACTTCCCACCTCCCCACAACTTATAATAGTAGTAAAAATTATTCTTATAGAATTACAACCTTGATTTCTTAAAAATATTATTTTCCCTCTATTTATCAAATTACTTTTCTTGTAGTTTCTTTAAACTATATTTGCATTAATAGATATCTGAAAAATGATTGGTGGAGTTGCTACTTTAGTCATAGCCAAACATAGCAGCATTCACCAAATCTAGATGTACAGTCACATGTGGCACATTTACAGTACAGGCCCTGCTTATACAGCAGGTTAGGTTCTGGTCTACTGATGTAAACCAAAAATCACTGTAAAGTAAAACAGCTTCTTTCACCTTCAAATGGATATAAAAGCCTGATAACATGTTTACACTATCATATATTAAGTGAGCAGTAGAGCTAGGCCTAAAAAATGCATGTACAGTACACACATTACTTTTTTTTTTCAACAAACCGGCTGTATCCCACCAAGGCAGGGTGGCCCAAAAAGAAAAACAAAAATTTCTCTTTTTAAATTTAGTAATTTATACAGGAGAAGGGGTTACTAGCCCCTTGCTCCCGGCATTTTAGTCGCCTCTTACAACATGCATGGCTTACAGAGGAAGAATTCTGTTCCACTTCTCCATGGAGATAAGAGGAAATAAACAAGAATAAGAACTAGAAAGAAAATAGGAGAAAACCCAGAGGGGTGTGTATATATATGCTTGTACATGTATGTGTAGTGTGACCTAAGTGTAAGTAGAAGTAGCAAGACATACCTGAAATCTTGCATGTTTATGAGACAGAAAAAAGACACCAGCAATACTACCATCATGCAAAACAATTACAGGGTTTCATTTTACACTCACTTGGCAGGACAGTAGTACCTCCCTGAGCAGTTGCTGTCTACCAACCAACTACCTAGACACATTACTTACCTTAAAATATTTTCATACTTAGCTTATAGTGAATGGTGAATATATTTATTGTAGGAAGTCCGAATAAATAAAGAATATGTTTAATTGAAAACCACTGCATCAACAAAGTGCTACACAGTGAAATGCTGTAAAGAAGGTCCTGCTTGTATTATTGTATCTACAGGGAAGCTCTAAGCCTGTAGGAGTCACATAAATTCTTACAATTCTTAAAAAATGAAAACACTTTCACCATCATTCACACTGTCAATATGACAATTCAGATGTCACTCCAAACAGCCAATATCCCAAACCCCTCCTTTACAGTGCAGGCATTGTACTTCCCACCTCCAGGACTCAAATCCAGCTAACCGGTTTCCCTGAATCTCTTCACAAGATATTACCCTCCTGACACTCCAACAGTTCGTCAAGTCCCAAAAGCCATTCATCACCATTCACTCTTATCTAACACACTCGCATGTCTTCTGTATATCCAAGCCCCTTGCACATAAAACCTCTTTCACCCCCTCCCTGCATCCTTTCCTGGGACTTCTCCTACCCCCTCCTTTCCTCCACTACAGATTTACACACACACTGAGTCATCCTATTTTGCTCCATCCTCTCTAAATGACTAAACCCCCGCTACATCCACTCCTCAGCCCTCTGAGGAGTGGATGTAGAGTGCTTTTAGTAACCCCACACCTCCTAATTTCCACTTCACGAATTCTCTGCATAATATTTACATCTCACATTGCCCTTAGACACGACATCTCCATTGCCTCCAGCCGCCTCCTCTCTGCAACATTCACAACCCATGCTTTACACCCATATACAAGTATTGGTAATCTTTCTTTCTTCTTTCAACAAACTGGCCGTATCCCACCGAGGCAGGGTGGCCCAAAAAGAAAAACAAAAGTTTCTCTTTAAATTTAGTAATTTATACAGGAGAAGGGGTTACTAGCCCCCTTGCTCCCGGCATTTTAGTCGCCTCTTACAACACGCATGGCTTACGGAGGAAGAAGTCTGTTCCACTTCCCCATGGAGAATATATATATACATGTATATATTTTTTTTTTTTTTTTTCAACAAGTCGGCCGTCTCCCACCGAGGCAGATAATAATTATTGCAATTGTAGTCTTAAGTTAGCCTAAAGCTTGCCAAAAATGCTCTGCATAACCATGGGCTTTCTGCATGCACAACCAAATGTCACTCATCTTTGTACAGACATTGTATCATGTGGAAATAAATATCTTTATCTTTGAAAACTTAGGATCATCAGTGTTCTGAGGTGGGGTGATACAGTATCAGCAAAATAGCATCTCATATCTGCTGTAACTTCTCTCCAGATAGCAGGAACACTTTCAGTGTCTGATGTTAGCTTTGCAATCTTTGATTTTTTCTTCTTCAAAGGGAACATTAATCTCCACTCAAAGAAGGTTCATTAACACTGGTGAGGGACTCTTGAGGCAGGGAATTGGGCCTGTCTGCCTTTCCTGAGATCAAACCTGATTGCTTCTCATTCTCACCATAGGCACCTGACTGTATATATTAGGTACAAGGAAAATATTTGAAGTCTATGGGCCTAATCTGCACACTACTGTAACAACTAACTGGAGTGAAAAATGCAGGAAGATGAGTAATATAAACCCAGTGTAAAGCAGGTTTGTCATAAGCATAGTTAGAGAACAGTGTGTCAGCATCTTTGCTTCTCCCATAAATGCAATAACATAATAATAAGATTACAGGTACAACATCGATTTTCTGGACCTTTGGTTCCGAAACCTTTCCGGATTACTGATTTTTCTGCCTTTAGAGAGTGCAGTATTCCTTGGTCTTGGGTTAGATAAGTGACATACAGTTTGGTTGTAAATACACTGCCGCAGGAATTTCAAGTTCCTGCTCGTAAATTTGTATGGTTCCAGACCTGTACTTCACTTAATCTGCCAACATTTTCACAAGTTTCACTATTATCCTGATTCATCTTTATCCTTAATGGTGATGAGCCCACTGGTATTTGATGGTGACTTTAACCCCTAAACGGTCCAAACGTATATATGCGTTCTTACCGCTAGCGCCCCTAACATATATATACGTTTTATTTTTCCTGCCTCCAAATTTGGCACGATTGGCCTGAGATGCCTAGTCAGCATAGAATGGGTCTTAACACTCGGTGTGCACCATATTAAAAAATCTGGGACCACTTAGTACCTTGTGGGAGCGCCAGTTAAATTGAGCACCAGCTAGAGCAAACAGTGCGGCAAACACCAAGGATTCATTGATGTAATGTCATATTAACACTCCCCTTTTAAAAGGAAAGTGATGTTAACCCCAAGTTTAGGGTCTGTCTATCTCTGTCTGTCTCTGTCTATCTGTCTGTGTCACAGGTACACACAAATATAATTTTTTTTTTTTTTTTTTTTTTCAACAAGTCGGCCGTCTCCCACCGAGGCAGGGTGACCCAAAAAAGAAAGAAAATCCCCAAAAAGAAAATACTTTCATCATCATTCAACACTTTCACCACACTCACACATTATCACTGTTTTTGCAGAGGTGCTCAGAATACAACAGTCTAGAAGCATACACATATAAAGATACACAACATACCCCTCCAAACTGCCAATATCCCAAAACCCTCCTTTAAAGTGCAGGCATTGTACTTCCTATTTCCAGGACTCAAGTCCGACTATATGAAAATAACCGGTTTCCCTGAATCCCTTCACTAAATATTACCCTGCTCACACTCCAACAGATCGTCAGGTCCCAAGTACCATTCGTCTCCATTCACTCCTATCTAACATGCTCATGCACGCTTGCTGGAAGTCCAAGCCCCTTGCCCACAAAACCTCCTTTACCCCCTCTCTCCAACCCTTTCGAGGACGACCCCTACCCCGCCTTCCTTCCCCTATAGATTTATATGCTTTCCATGTCATTCTACTTTGATCCATTCTCTCTAAATGACCAAACCACCTCAACAACCCCTCTTCTGCCCTCTGACTAATACTTTTATTAACTCCACACCTTTTCCTAATTTCCACACTCCGAATTTTCTGCATAATATTTAAACTACACATTGCCCTTAAACAGGACATCTCCACTGCCTCCAACCGTCTCCTCGCTGCTGCATTTACCACCCAAGCTTCACACCCATACAAGAGTGTTGGTACTACTATACTTTCAATTAATTACCTAGGATAACCTAAAAAATCTGAAGTGTTATACTGTGCTTGTAGATATAATGCATAAGAATACCTGTTGGTTAACAGTTGCTCTTCCTGAGACAGAGACAGACAGAGAGAAGCTGAGAGGCAGAAAAAGACAAGCAGACAGAGACAAAGAGACAGATAATCAGAGACAGAGATACAGCTCATCAAATGTCACCCCTTATCTCTGCACCCTCGCTGGCACCCATCAAATGTCATCCCCCATCTCATCACTGCCTTCCCAGATACTTGTCACTGACACTTGTCTTACACATTGCTTCAAGGGAACTTCTTCCTCCTTATTCTTCTTCTATGCTCCCATGTATCCAAAACATTGCTGGGACCTATAAATACTTGGCATATATTCCTAGACAATATTAAATGACCAAGACAGGTGTAAATGTCTACCTGTCAATGTGTTTGTGACAATTTGAGTACAATTTCAGTACCTAATATTAGTGTCAGAACAAAGACTAGTTATGAAATGACAAGAAGTAAAATAAATTGTAATTATCAGAACATAAAAATTATATAAAATAATATAAAAATATTATGCAGAAAATTCGGTGTGGAAATTAGGAGAAGGTGTGGAGTTAATAGAAGTATTAGTCAGAGGGCTGAAGAGGGGTTGTTGAGGTGGTTTGGTCATTTAGAGAGAATGGATCAAAGTAGGATGACATGGAGAGCATTTAAATTTGTAGGGGAAGGAAGGCGGGGTAGGGGTCATCCTCGAAAAGGTTGGAAGGAAGGGGTAAGGGAGGTTTTGTAGGTGAGGGGCTTGGACTTCCAGCAGGCGTGCATGAGCGCGTTTGATAGGAGTGAATGGAGACGAATGGTATTTGGGACTTGACGATCTGTTGGAGTGTGAGCAGGGTAATATTTAGTGAAGGGATTCAGGGAAACCGTGTATTTTTATATAGTCGGACTTGAGTCCTGGAAATGGGAAGTACAATGCCTGCACTCTAAAGGAGGGGTTCGGGATATTGACGGTTTGGAGGGATATGTTGTGTTCTGAGCACCTCTTGAAAAACAGTGATTATGTGTGAGTGAGGTGAAAGTGTTGAATGATGATGAAAGTATATTCTTTTTGGGGATTTTCTTTCTTTTGGGTCACCCTGCCTCGGTGGGAGATGGCCGATTTGTTTAAAAAAAAAAATGAGAAAAATGGTATATCGGCAACACTTCTGCAAGCAGCAGGACTGGATGTTGCCATCAGGTGAGCATTAAGTACCAACTTTGCAGCCTCATATCTCAGTAAGTACTGACCTTAATTTTTTTATTTTAATTCTGTGACATTTAGAAAAATTTTCTCTTTATTTCAATGAAAAAAAAAAATTTATTTTTCAAAATATTTGGGGCACTGGGTGAGAGAACGTATATATACATTTGGACCATTTAGGGGTTAAAATGTGATTCTCCATGGGAAAGCGGAGGGGAATTTTTCCTCCATGAGCCATGCGTGTTGTAAAAGGCAACTAAATTGCCAGAAGAAAGAAGTTAGTAACCCCTTCTCCTGTATAAATTACTTCTTTTAGGGCCACCATGCCTTGGGATACAACCACTGTGTAAAAAAAAAAACCATATGATTATTGACCTAAGTGATAAAATTTATGGTTATTACCCTCTCTTACCACACCCCCTCAAGAGTGGTGCCTTCATGCTGAGGGACTCTTAAGGAATTGTAATTATCCCCCCCTTCCTTGGATAAAACCTGAATGCCTCCCATTCCCCAGATGCTGTATGACACCCTGTGGATTTAGCACTTCCCCTTAATTAAAACAAATATCAAACTTTCAGGAAATTTCTTGCCTCTGAAAAATAAATGGAAATATTGTACCTTATGAGTCCTGGAAATGGGAAGTACAATGCCTGCACTTTAAAAGAGGGGTTTGGGATATTGGCAGTTTGGAGGGATATGTTGTGTATCTCTATACGTATATGCTTCTAAACTGTTGTATTCTGAGCACCTCTGCAAAAGCAGTGATAATGTGTGAGTGTGGTGAAAGTGTTGAATGATGATGAAAGTATTTTCTTTTTGGGGATTTTCTTTCTTTTTTTTTGGGTCACCCTGCCTCGGTGGGAGACGACCGACTTGTTGAAAAAAAAAAAAAAAATTGTTCTACTTACCAGGTTGTTGTTCTTTCAAGTGAATTTCCATTCATGCTAAAAAAAAATTCAAATTGTAAAATTCATCATAAAACCCAATTTTCAGCCTCAAGAAATAAAGTCATCAGCTTGGGTTTACCAACCTTGCCTGGTGACTCAGTTGGTGAAGAATTACCGCTCTCACCCAGACATCTTCCATGTTCCATCCAGACTCTTTTATCATAACACACTTCAGGCTTGTGCTGACACCAAGGTGAGAACACATATTGTCATATTTATCCTACAGTGAAAGAATATATTTAGAACTTTTTTTTTGTATAACAGAATGTGATCACTAAATCTTTTAAATATTATTTAAAACATTGAAAAAATATTGAACCCCTTCATGCTCCTATTTAATTGTAATGTACGGTTATGATTCAGTTTCAGAAGTTTAAATTAACAGTACAATTTTGATATTCATGGAGGATAAATGTGTTCCTGAGGTCACCATGAATGTCGAATTTATTAATAATGTTGATAAGGAAGGTGGGGATATTTTCAGTTTTGAATTGTTGTGTCAACATCCCTCTGGCAAGACAGTGATGGTGTGAGTGATGGCAAAAGTGTTTTTTTTTTTTTTTTGCGGGGGGGGGGGGGGTCACCCTACTTCGGTGGGAGATGGCGAGTTTGTTAAAAAACATGATCACATGATTGAAAAAACTATGTTTAAATGAATGCTCAGTAAAATTTATGCATGTGACATTAGTTGCTTACAAGTAACATAGCTGTCACGCTTTGGGAATAGTTGTTCACCCACATCCTAGCCTGTGACTAGACTTCCTTCATGACTGCCTGATCAGTCAAGATATTGCCATTACAACCTGGCTGATTTGGCACTGCTGCAAGAATTCATACAGTTTTCTCTTGTAAGGTTTGGCCAACAATACAGACATTTCTTATATCTTCCAGTAGAAGGATGAAGAGTCATGGACTACAGTTGTGCTTACCCATCCCTTAAATAATCTTAAAATCACCTTTTCACCTCCTCTATTTCCACTAGCCTACCCCAGTGTTGATGCTTGTCATGATGGTTCTTTCTCTTTCCCTATCTACTTGAAATTCTGCACTTCACCTCGCCACATTCACAAGGCTCCCATCACTTTTTTTCTTTTTCATACACTGGCTGCCTCCTGCAGACAAAACTGTACTATCACAGTTAAGATGTCCCTCCAAACTGCTACATACTCACCCCTCCTTTAGAGTGCAGGTATTGTACTTCCCACCTCCAAGTGGGGTCACAAAAATCGTTGGCCTCCACTCCAATTTAACATGTTCTCACAATCCTGTTACTCTCGTCCATCTGTAATTTAATTGAATCTACCTTTCGTTTTTATCATTTATCATATCTTGATTTGTTATATTTTCTTATGTTTTATTTTATATATTCTGGAATTGAAAAGAGAGGTACCTGATTATATATACCAGGTACAAGGAAAATATTTGATGGCAATGTCCCTAATCTGCACACTACCATAACTTAATGGGGTGAAACATGCAGAAAGAAGTGTAAAATAAACCCAGTGTAAAACAGGTTTATCATGGGTACAGTTAGAGAACTGTGTGTCAGCATTCATGGTCTGTGACTCTTCATTTTGTTACCAGTATATATGAGAAACATTGCTGGGATGAGGATAAAAGTTTTCAAGAGAAAACTCTACCACTGCCTGCGATAAGTGTGTGATCAGCCAGGTTGTGATGGCTCTGTGGCCTGCTGGCAGCAGCAGCATAGTTGATAAAGAAGTCTGTCCACAGGCCAGGCTGTAAGGGTATAACCTTCACAACTGGTCATTGGTATGTCTTTATCCCTTTGTTTATTTGTGCAGCTTCCAATTCTTTCATTATTTTTCTCTTGTTTTTCATTCATTCTTGTTTATTAGCTCATTTAATTTTTACCCTACTAATCTTGATGACACTATTTTTACATATTTTTTCTTTTCATATTATTTGCTTTGAAATCTTCAAAATCAGCTTTGCTCTGTTGCTTTTTACCTTCTTACATAGTGTGTGTTTTACCAAGATTTTAGATGTAAGTTGAGACCTACATCTAAAATTGACTTATTTCATTAGTATATCTTATTCTTTGAAGAGCTAAATGTAAGGTTATAACTTTCTTGTAATGCAAAAATTCTAGAATTATCCCTCAAAATGTCTTCCTATATAGGCACTGGAATATGGCATCAAGGCTATGTTAGGCAGGGAACATGTTACATTGAACCTCTAGAAAAACCTTAATATAACCACTGGTAAATATCCCTTGACCACCACTTAAACCAAACCTGTCAACTACAGTGAAAAGCAGGATTTTGCACTGAGTTATTTTCTTTGTGGTTTAAGCATTTGCATTATTTGTCCATCAGCACTATGCACTCCAGGGATAGCATCGCTTTCTGCCACACAGTCAACAATTTACAAGATCACACATACATACTGATAAATAAGGGAGGGGGTAAAGCAAGTATTTTGTGCAAGGGACTTGGGCATCCAGCAGGCATGTATGAGCATGTTAGATAGGAGTGAGTGGAGACAAATGGTTTTTGGGACCTGATGAACTGTTAGACTGTGAGCATGGTAACATTTTGTAGAGGGATTCAGGGAAACCGGTTAGCTGGACTTGAGTCCTGGAGGTAGAAAGTACAGTGCCTGCACTCTAAAGGAGAGGTGAGGACATTTGCTGTTTGGAGGACATCTGAACTGTCATATCTGTGCACCTCTGGTAAGACAGTTATAGTGTGACTCATGGTGAAAGTACAGTTCCTGCTCTCTAAAAGAGGGTTTTGGGATATTTGCTGTTTAGAAGATCTCAACTGTCATATCTGCACACCTATGGCAAGACAGTGATTGGTAAATAATGGTGAAAGTGTTTTTTTTCGGGTCACCCCGCCTCGGTGGGAGACAATCAGTGTGTTAAAAGATATTCAGCTTGCATTGCTGCATGTTTATTAACAAGCATTGTTACTTGGCAGATGACTGAGCAGCTCCTGAAATGGAACAAGCTGCCTTCCTCCTCATGTCCTCTTCTCTTCCATGGTGTCATTGGAAACAACCTTCAGGAAGGAGACTCCCCATCTTGGTTCAATGCAGCTGAAGCTTTTCAGGTTATTTTCTGATTTTTTTTTTATATGTACAATACTTAGTTATCACTTAATACAGGATGTGAAACATAGGTCTCATGATATTTATGTACCAAGTTATTTAAACTAATGTTGGTCTGTGAAAGATAAGGTGTACCATAGAATAGGTGAAGAGTAAAAGAAAAAAATGGTGTGTTGTGGCATCCGAGGAAAGAAAGAAATTTATCTTTTTTTTTTAATACACTGGCCGTCTCCCACCAAGAGACCCTTTCATAAAGTTTTTATTCTTTTTGCATTTAGTAATTTATGCAGAAGGGGTTACTAGCCTTTTCCTCCCGGCATTTTAGTCGCCTCTTATGGCACGCATGACTTACAGAGTAAAGATTCTTCTCCATTCCCACTGGAGAAGAAATTTGTCTATATAGGCAAAATAAGGGGAATGTACTAGAGTATAATGCTGCTGTAACTTTTATATGGGTATGAAGCATTATGGCTCAGAAGAAGCTGAAGGCTGTGGAGATGTCATGTTTGAGAGCAATGTGTGGTTTTAATATTATGTAGTAAATTCAGAGCACTGAAAATATAAGATTGTGTGGTTATCAGAGCCACAAATTAGAGAGGTGAGGAGGGGTTGTTGAGTTTGAGCATTTACAGTGGAGCAAAATATGATGACAGAGGGTATATAAATTTTGGATGGAAAGTGAGGGTAAGGGTCATCCCTGGAAAGGTTGGAATGAGAGGAGTAAAGTATTTTTTTCAGTGCTAAGGACTTGAACATCCAGCAGGCTTGTGTGAACATGTTAGATCAGAGTTGAGTGGAGACAAAAGGGTTTTTATGGCTTTACATGCTGTTTTAATGTGAAATATGAAGTGATTCAGGGAACCTGGATAGCTGGACTGCACTTTTGGAAGTAGAAAGTGTAGTGGCTGCACTGTGGAAGAAGGGTAGGGGTGTAGCAGTTGTAGAGTAATCTGATTGTAATGTCAGCACGCTTTTGGAAAGACATTAGCTGAATGAATGATGCATTTACTTTGAGTCACCCTGTCATAGTGAGAAATGGCTATTGAGTGAAAAAAAAAATATTTGAAGTGTATTCAGATAGGTGTAGAATATGTAAATATTAGATTCCTATCAATATTTTTAAACATTTCAACTGATCTGGAAAATTGTGTACTGTATATTACAGAATTATATTCAGTTCACAAAAAAAAGAAAAAAAAACCAGTTATACTTGCTTTTGCTAAAACTACTTGTAGGTGCATATCTGGCTTCATTAATTTTAGAATATCATTTTGTTTCAGGTTGTGCGGTACACAAAGAGCCTTATTATATTTGGTGTGAAGCCACAGGATATAGGCATTATCACTCCATATAGGAAGCAAGTAAGTTGATGCTTTAAATATGTAGCAAAAGAAAACTCAGTTGTGTTTTAGGATAAGTGAGAAGGTTTGTTACTCAAACTTATACTTTTATGAATGGTTAGTTGGTTGGGAAGTACATAGTCACAGAATTGGGACTCTTGAATCCTGACTTTATTAAGATCCAAAATTTAATTAGAATTTGTAAAGGGTTTTTAACCCAGGAGGTTAGTCACCCAGGATAACCCCAGAAAGTCAGTGCATCATTGAGGACTGTCTTATTTCCACTGGGGTCCTTTAACTTTGTCCTCCCCAGGATGTGGTCCACACGAGTCAACTAGTTAATATTTCATATGAAATTTAAAAAAATATTCAGTATGTAGAAACAGCCCCTTCAGTCTAGGAGTAATATCCTGGTTCTTCCTTTTTTATATCTCTACAGCCTCTCTCTACACATGCTCTTTAACCCTTTCACTGTTGAGACCCCTGCTCACAAAGTTGCTCTCAGTGTCGAAGAATTTAAAAAAAAAAATCTTATGAAATGATAGAGAATTTTTTCCCAATAGTAATGACACCAAAAGTACAAAATTTGATGGAAAACTTACAGAATTACGCTCTTGCGAAGTTAGTGGTCTCGGCGATATTTACGCATCAGCAATTTCACCCACTTTGAGCCCTATTTTTGGCCAATTCTATTGTTCCAGTCAACCAAACTCATAGCTATTTCGATAGAACTCCTTTTGTTCTACTGATTAAGTACCAGACACCCCCCATTTACCGATTGCAACTATCATGAGTCGGCCCCTCTTATATTACGCTTGCTTTCCATTTTGAATTTTTTATTTACAAAAAATAGAAGATTTACTGTTATACAGACTACTACATTATTATAAAAATGGTATAAATAATACAAGCACATTTGCAAAAGCATATTAGACCCACCAGTTGACGTGTATTGGACGCAGGACGTGATGTGTTTACTTTGAACATCGGCAAAAATCGAACATTTCCGCTACTTTGAGCTCAATTTCAAGGTACTTTTAGTCCGTAAACCATTCAGAATCATCTTTATTTCTGTAATACATGTGTATCTTCTGTTCTGTCAAATGTAATCAAGAAAACGAGAATACTAATATAAATAATTATGGGGAATCAAATACAAAATGGGAATTGACACAGTTACTTTTTGCTGATGATACTATGCTTATGGGAGATTCTAAAGAAAAGTTGCAAAGGTTGGTGGATGAGTTTGGGAGTGTGTGTAAAGGTAGAAAGTTGAAAGTGAACATAGAAAAGAGTAAGATGATGAGGGTATCAAATGATTTAGATAAAGAAAAATTGGGTATAAAATGTGAGGGGAGGAGTATGGAAGAAGTGAATGTTTTCAGATATTTGGGAGTTGACATGTCAGCATATGGATGCATGAAGGATGAGGTTAACCATAGAATTGATGAAGGAAAAATGGTGAGTGGTGCATTGAGGTATATGTGGAGACAAAAATCATTATCCATGGAGGTAAAGAAGGGAATGTTTGAAAGTATAGTGGCACCAACACTCTTATATGGGTGTGAAGCTTGGGTTGTAAATGCTGCAGCGAGGAGGCGGCTGGAGGCAGTGGAGATGTCCTGTCTAAGGGCAATGTGTGGTGTAAATATTATGCAGAGAATTTGGAGTGTGGAAATTAGGAGAAGGTGTGGAGTTAATAAAAGTATTAGTCAGAGGGCTGAAGAGGGGTTGTTGAGGTGGTTTGGTCATTTAGAGAGAATGGATCGAAGTAGAATGATATGGAGAGCGTATAAATCTGTAGGGGAAGGAAGGCAGGGTAGGGGTCATCCTCGAAAAGGTTGGAGGAAGGGGGTAAAGGAGGTTTTGTGGGTGAGGGGCTTGAACTTCCAGCAAGCATGCGTGAGCGTGTTAGATAGGAGTGAATGGAGACGAATGGTATTTGGGACCTGATGAGCTGTTGGAGTGTGAGCAGGGTAATATTTAGTGAAGGGATTCAGAGAAACCGGTTATTTTTATACAGCTGGACTTGAGTACTGGAAATGGGAAGTATAGTGCCTGCACTCTAAAGGAGGTGTTTGGGATATTGGCAGTTTGGAGGGATATGTTGTGTATCTTTATACATACAGTATATGCTTCTAAGCTGTTGTGTTCTGGGCACCTCTGCAAAAACAGTGATTATGTATGAGTGAGGTGAAAGTGTTGAATGATGATGAAAGTATTTTCTTTTTGGGTCACCCTGCCTCGGTGGGAGACGGCCAACTTGTTAAAAAAAAAAACATAAATACACCGCAAAGTTGGTGTTTTAGACCAAAAACACAATCCGTTTTTTTTTTTTCTCATGCACTGCATGCTGCAGGATTTTTTTATACTGCACACACTGACCACTCAGACCCTTTTTCTCATATGTAGACCTACCAGCTTTCTCCCGCAAGGTTGAAAACCACTAGAATTTTGGTGTAGTATTACTTGACCAACACTAGCTTGCAAGCCGTAATATTACGGGACTGACAGTGAAAGGGTTAATGTCTTGAGTATTTTGTATGTCATGATCATTTCTTCCCTGTTTCTCTTCTCTTGCTGTGTTGTTAGCTTGAGTTCCTCAAATGTCTCTTTATATTGAAATTGCCACATTATATTTTATGGTTCCTGTTAAATCTTAATACAGTGGACCCCTGCTTTACGATCAGCTCCCACTGCGGCCAATTATGTAAGTGTATTTATGTAAGTGCGTTTGTACATGTATGTTTGGGGGTCTGAAATGGACTAATCTAATTCACAATATTCCTTATGGGAACAAATTCGTTCAGTAATGGCACCTGAACATACTTCTGGAATGAAATAATATCGTAAGCCGGGGGTCCACTGTATATGCAGATTTTATTAGAATGATTTTATTGTATTTACTAATGTTTATTAACAATTTGAGGGTCTGTGCTGTAGTTCTACAGCTCTGAAGCCAGGGTCAGTACCATAGTTCTATGCCATGAGCTCAGCTCACTCAGATAAGCTGTGAGCAGTAAATTTGGGTCTAGATATGAGAGAATGCATTTTTGTGGTAAGTGTGTACCTTATAAAAAGAATCCTGCAGCATGCAGTGCATAACGAGGAAAAAAACTGCGACTGTTTTTTGGATTAAAACAGCAACTTTGTGGTATATTTTCGTATAGTTTTATGGTTGTATTCACAGTTTCTTGGTCTCAGTTGATAGAATGGTAAATATATTACAGAAATAGAGATGATTTTGATGGGTTTTTGAACTGAAAAAAGCTTGAAATTAAGTTCAAAGTAGTATAAAATATCTATCTCCATCTGTCTGTCTGTATCTATCTGTCTGTATGTATCTGTCTCTGTATCTTTCTCTGTCTATCTCTGTCTCTATCTCACAGGTACACATAAATACAACTATACATAATGTAAATTACCTAGAATAACCCCAAAAATCCAGACAAATTGCTATACTGTGCTTGTAGATATAATGCATAATAAGCATAACTGGCAAGTAATACGCATTTTCACTTGTTCAGGAATCAGACGTGACTACTCTGCATCGTGTGTACTACCTGTTGGTTCATGAGTCGCTCTCTCTGAGACAGAGAGAGAGAGAGAGACAGGCAGAGAGACAAGCAGACAGAGACAGAAAGACAGATAAGCAGAGACAGAGATAAACAGAGAGCTGGACAGACATACTCAAACAGATATGTTTGTGTGACAGTAAAAACAAATAAAGCCAAGGCAGTGCATGATCATCAAATGTCACTCCACTACTGCACTGTCAGCATTGGAGTGACATTTATCTTACACCATGCTTCAAGGGGTTTCATATATACTCCTGCATGTCCAAAACATTGCTGGGACCTATAAATACTGTGTATATATTTCTAGATCACTTTCTAGTTGTAGCTACACTGAGAGTAAAAGGTAGATGGGATACAAGGAGAATAGAAGCATCAGGGAAGAGAGAGGTGAAGGTTTATAAACTAAAAGAGGAGGCAGTTAGGGTAAGATATAAACAGCTATTGGAGGATAGATGGGCTAATGAGAGCATAGGCAATGGGGTCGAAGAGGTATGGGGTAGGTTTAAAAATGTAGTGTTAGAGTGTTCAGCAGAAGTTTGTGGTTACAGGAAAGTGGGTGCAGGAGGGAAGAGGAGCGATTGGTGGAATGATGATGTAAAGAGAGTAGTAAGGGAGAAAAAGTTAGCATATGAGAAGTTTTTACAAAGTAGAAGTGATGCAAGGAGGGAAGAGTATATGGAGAAAAAGAGAGAAGTTAAGAGAGTGGTGAAGCAATGTAAAAAGAGAGCAAATGAGAGAGTGGGTGAGATGTTATCAACAAATTTTGTTGAAAATAAGAAAAAGTTTTGGAGTGAGATTAACAAGTTAAGAAAGCCTAGAGAACAAATGGATTTGTCAGTTAAAAATAGGAGAGGAGAGTTATTAAATGGAGAGTTAGAGGTATTGGGAAGATGGAAGGAATATTTTGAGGAATTGTTAAATGTTGATGAAGATAGGGAAGCTGTGATTTTCGTGTATAGGGCAAGGAGGAATAACATCTTGTAGGAGTGAGGAGAGCCAGTTGTGAGTGTGGGGAAAGTTCGTGAGGCAGTAGGTAAAATGAAAGGGGGTAAGGCAGCCGGGATTGATGGGATAAAGATAGAAATGTTAAAAGCAGGTGGGGATATAGTTTTGGAGTGGTTGGTGCAATTATTTAATAAATGTATGGAAGAGGGTAAGGTACCTAGGGATTGGCAGAGAGCATGCATAGTTCCTTTGTATAAAGGCAAAGGGGGTAAAAGAGAGTGCAAAAATTATAGGGGGTAAGTCTGTTGAGTGTACCTGGTAAAGTGTATGGTAGAGTTATAATTGAAAGAATTAAGAGTAAGACGGAGAATAGGATAGCAGATGAACAAGGAGGCTTTAGGAAAGGTAGGGGGTGTGTGGACCAGGTGTTTACAGTGAAACATATAAGTGAACAGTATTTAGATAAGGCTAAA
This sequence comes from Cherax quadricarinatus, assembly GCF_026875155.1. NCBI lineage: Eukaryota > Metazoa > Arthropoda > Malacostraca > Decapoda > Parastacidae > Cherax > Cherax quadricarinatus. The sequence goes on from NC_069483.1 coordinate 16,427,096, forward strand.
GAGGTCTTTGTGGCATTTATGGATTTGGAAAAGGCGTATGACAGGGTGGATAGGGGGGCAATGTGGCAGATGTTGCAAGTGTATGGTGTAGGAGGTAGGTTACTGAAAGCAGTGAAGAGTTTTTTACGAGGATAGTGAGGCTCAAGTTAGACTATGTAGGAAAGAGGGAAATTTTTTCCCAGTAAAAGTAGGCCTTAGACAAGGATGTGTGATGTCACCGTGGTTGTTTAATATATTTATAGATGGGGTTGTAAGAGAAGTAAATGCGAGGGTCTTGGCAAGAGGCGTGGAGTTAAAAGATAAAGAATCACACACAAAGTGGGAGTTGTCACAGCTGCTCTTTGCTGATGACACTGTGCTCTTGGGAGATTCTGAAGAGAAGTTGCAGAGATTGGTGGATGAATTTGGTAGGGTGTGCAAAAGAAGAAAATTAAAGGTGAATACAGGAAAGAGTAAGGTTATGAGGATAACAAAAAGATTAGGTGATGAAAGATTGAATATCAGATTGGAGGGAGAGAGTATGGAGGAGGTGAACGTATTCAGATATTTGGGAGTGGACGTGTCAGCGGATGGGTCTATGAAAGATGAGGTGAATCATAGAATTGATGAGGGAAAAAGAGTGAGTGGTGCACTTAGGAGTCTGTGGAGACAAAGAACTTTGTCCTTGGAGGCAAAGAGGGGAATGTATGAGAGTATAGTTTTACCAACGCTCTTATATGGGTGTGAAGCGTGGGTGATGAATGTTGCAGCGAGGAGAAGGCTGGAGGCAGTGGAGATGTCATGTCTGAGGGCAATGTGTGGTGTGAATATAATGCAGAGAATTCGTAGTTTGGAAGTTAGGAGGAGGTGCGGGATTACCAAAACTGTTGTCCAGAGGGCTGAGGAAGGGTTGTTGAGGTGGTTCGGACATGTAGAGAGAATGGAGCGAAACAGAATGACTTCAAGAGTGTATCAGTCTGTAGTGGAAGGAAGGCGGGGTAGGGTCGGCCTAGGAAGGGTTGGAGGGAGGGGGTAAAGGAGGTTTTGTGTGCGAGGGGCTTGGACTTCCAGCAGGCATGCGTGAGCGTGTTTGATAGGAGTGAATGGAGACAAATGGTTTTTAATACTTGACGTGCTGTTGGAGTGTGAGCAAAGTAACATTTATGAAGGGATTCAGGGAAACCGGCAGGCCGGACTTGAGTCCTGGAGATGGGAAGTACAGTGCCTGCACTCTGAAGGAGGGGTGTTAATGTTGCAGTTTAAAAACTGTAGTGTAAAGCACCCTTCTGGCAAGACAGTGATGGAGTGAATGATGGTGAAAGTTTTTCTTTTTCGGGCCACCCTGCCTTGGTGGGAATCGGCCGGTGTGATAATAATAAAATAAAAAAATAATGAACAAGGAGGCTTTAGGAAAGGTAGGGGGTGTGTGGACCAGGTGTTTACAGTGAAACATATAAGTGAACAGTATTTAGATAAGGCTAAAGAGGTCTTTGTGGCATTTATGGATTTGGAAAAGGCGTATGACAGGGTGGATAGGGGGGCAATGTGGCAGATGTTGCAAGTGTATGGTGTAGGAGGTAGGTTACTGAAAGCAGTGAAGAGTTTTTACGAGGATAGTGAGGCTCAAGTTAGAGTATGTAGGAAAGAGGGAAATTTTTTCCCAGTAAAAGTAGGCCTTAGACAAGGATGTGTGATGTCACCGTGGTTGTTTAATATATTTATAGATGGGGTTGTAAGAGAAGTAAATGCGAGGGTCTTGGCAAGAGGCGTGGAGTTAAAAGATAAAGAATCACACACAAAGTGGGAGTTGTCACAGCTGCTCTTTGCTGATGACACTGTGCTCTTGGGAGATTCTGAAGAGAAGTTGCAGAGATTGGTGGATGAATTTGGTAGGGTGTGCAAAAGAAGAAAATTAAAGGTGAATACAGGAAAGAGTAAGGTTATGAGGATAACAAAAAGATTAGGTGATGAAAGATTGAATATCAGATTGGAAGGAGAGAGTATGGAGGAGGTGAACGTATTCAGATATTTGGGAGTGGACGTGTCAGCGGATGGGTCTATGAAAGATGAGGTGAATCATAGAATTGATGAGGGAAAAAGAGTGAGTGGTGCACTTAGGAGTCTGTGGAGACAAAGAACTTTGTCCTTGGAGGCAAAGAGGGGAATGTATGAGAGTATAGTTTTACCAACGCTCTTATATGGGTGTGAAGCGTGGGTGATGAATGTTGCAGCGAGGAGAAGGCTGGAGGCAGTGGAGATGTCATGTCTGAGGGCAATGTGTGGTGTGAATATAATGCAGAGAATTCGTAGTTTGGAAGTTAGGAGGAGGTGCGGGATTACCAAAACTGTTGTCCAGAGGGCTGAGGAAGGGTTGTTGAGGTGGTTCGGACATGTAGAGAGAATGGAGCGAAACAGAATGACTTCAAGAGTGTATCAGTCTGTAGTGGAAGGAAGGCGGGGTAGGGGTCGGCCTAGGAAGGGTTGGAGGGAGGGGGTAAAGGAGGTTTTGTGTGCGAGGGGCTTGGACTTCCAGCAGGCATGCGTGAGCGTGTTTGATAGGAGTGAATGGAGACAAATGGTTTTTAATACTTGACGTGCTGTTGGAGTGTGAGCAAAGTAACATTTATGAAGGGATTCAGGGAAACCGGCAGGCCGGACTTGAGTCCTGGAGATGGGAAGTACAGTGCCTGCACTCTGAAGGAGGGGTGTTAATGTTGCAGTTTAAAAACTGTAGTGTAAAGCACCCTTCTGGCAAGACAGTGATGGAGTGAATGATGGTGAAAGTTTTTCTTTTTCGGGCCACCCTGCCTTGGTGGGAATCGGCTGGTGTGATAATAAAAAAAATAAAAATATTTCTAGACTAAGGTAGGTGAAAATGTTCACCTGTCGCTGTGTTGGTGGCTATTTGATTACTATTTCAGTACCTAATATTAGTGTCAGAACAAAGATTGGCTATGAAATCACAAGAACTACTACAAATTGTAATTATCAGAACATAAAATTTATATTAATAAAAATAAGAAAATGAGAAAAAAAGGTACATCAGCAACACTTCTGCAAGCGGCAGCACTTCATGTTGCCGTCAGGTGAACGACATGCATCATCTTTGCGGCCTTATATCTCCAAAAGTACTGACTCTAAAAAATTTTTTTTAGGTTATTACATGTAAAAAATGCCCTCCTTTTTTTTTTCCAAAATATTTGGAGCGCTGGGCGAGAGAACATAGATCTACATTTGGACAATAAAGTGGTTAAATGTTAAGTAATATATGCATGAGAAGGCAAAATCTTGTGTTTGACATCCTGTAATTTATTGTTTAATAAAAATCCTCTAATGACAAGGTAATATTCATCACAGTTTTCATTTAGCCCTTCAGTAATAATCTTGTTTAAATTATTAATTTAGTATGGTTAAATTACTGTTGTGACTCACATAATTTTTTACTTAATAGGTAGAAAAAATTCGAAAGTTGTTAACAACTTTTGGAATCATAGAGAATGTGAAGGTTGGATGTGTGGAAGAGTTTCAGGGCCAAGAGAGAAGTGTCATCATCATCTCTACCGTAAGGTCGTCTACAGATTTAATAGAGGTAATATGAATGTGTTATATTACCTAATGAATACATTTCTTTTTATACCACATCAACTATTTCCCACCATCCCTCATTTAGTAGCTGTTTTGTCAAAAATGCATGAACATCAGACTTCAGATGGCCCTCCAAACAAACAACATCCCAATAGCATCCCCACCCATACTTCAGAGTATGCTTACTATACTTCCCATCTCCAGAACTCTTTTGTCCAATAGGCAGGATTATACAGTGGAACCTCAGTTTTCGTATGCTCTAGTTTTCGTAGGATTTGATTTTTGATGACTTTTTTCGTCTAAATTTTGTCCCAGTTTTCGTACATCTGCTTGGTTTTCGTAGAGTTGACAATGGCCTGTACCAAATGTGTCCGCCTGCCCATGCCCGCACAAAGCATCCCACGCGTTCTGACTCGGTCTGGCATTGTTTCTCATTGAGTGAACATTATCCCACACGTTTGGATAACATTTCGTAATGATCCATTGTTTTTTGTGCTTGTTTATTGAGTGCAACTGCTAAATAAGCCACCATGGGGCCAAAGAAAGTTCCGAGTGCCAGCCCTTTGATAAAGAAGGTAAGAAACATAATAGAATTCAAGAAAAAACTCGTAGCAAAGTACAAAAGTGATGTACACGTGGCCAATCTTGCCAGGATGTATGGGAAGTCCGCATCAATGATCAGTTCCATCCTGGCGAAGAAAAAAGAAATCAAGGAAGCTGATTTTGCGAGAGGAGTAAATGTGCTAATCAAACAGAGATCGCAAACAATCGAAGATGTTGAGAAGTTGTTGTTGGTGTGAATCAACGAAAAACAGTGGGAGATAGTGTTTCAGAGGCGATAATTTGCGAAAAGGCAGGCAGTTGCATGCAGATCTCGCAAAGAAAATGTCTGGAATGAGTGCTGCTGTTAGTGAATTTAAGGCCAGCAAAGGCTGGTTCGACAAATTCAAGAAGAGAACTGGCATACACAGTGTGGTAAGGCAGGGTGAGGCTGCAAATTTGGACAAATGTAGTGCCGAAGAATTTGTTGATGGATTCAAGGAGTACGTAGAGTCTGAAGGATTCCTCCCCCAACAAGTCTTCACTTGTGATGAAATAGGCCTCTTTTGGAAGAAAATGCCAAAGAGGACCTACATCATGCAGGAGGAAAAGGCACTGCCAGGATAAAAGCCTATGAAGGATAGGCTAACTCTTTTGTTCTATGGTAATGCTAGTGGGGATTTCAAAGTGAAGCCTTTACTGGTGTATCACTCTGAAAATCCTTGAGTGTTCAAGGAAAACAATGTCATCAAGAGTAAATTCTGTGTGATGTGGAAGGTTAACAATAAGGCATGGGTCGCGAGGCAAATTTTCATTGAGTGGGTCACTAAAGCATTTGGCCCGAGTGTGAAGAAATACCTCCTGGAAAATAAATTGCCACTAAAGTACCTCCTGGTAACAGACAATGCTCCTGCTCATCCTCCAGGCTTGGAGGAGTTTAGTTCATCACAGTGAAGTTCTTGCCCCCTAATACCACTCCTCTCATCCAGCCCATGTACCAGTAGGTCATTCCAAACTTCAAAAAACTCTACACCAAAGCAGTGTTTCAAAGGGGCTTTGAAGTGACGTCAGACACTGAATTGACCCTAAGAGACCTATGAAGGAATTGCTTCAATATCCTCAATTGCTTAAGCAATTGAAGGAGTGACTTCCAGGATGATGAACTATGCTTGGAGAGAAACGTGGCTGGAATGTGTCCTCGAGAAGGATTTTGAAGGGTTTGAGGCTGACTAATGGCCCTACGCATATTGTGGAATCTATTGTGTCTTTTGGGAAGCCCATGGGGTTGGATGTGAGTGGCCAGGATGTGGAAGAGTTGGTGGACGACCACAGGGAAGAGCTGACCACTGAAGAACTGCAGGACCTTCAACTGGAAGAGCAACAGACTGCAGCTGAGGAAATTGCTTCAGAGGAGGAAGAGAGAGGGAGGAATGTGCCTTCTTCAGTGATTAAGGACATGTGTGCAAAGTGGAATGAGTTGCAAAGTTTTGTGGAGATATATCACCCTAACAAAGCTGTTGCAAGCCATGTCTGCAACATGTTCAATGACAATGCCTTGTCCCATTTTAGGCAAATCTTAGAGACGCCAGAAACAGACCTCTCTGGACAGATTTTTTGTGCGACAGGAGTCCAGTGAGTCTCAAGCTGGTCCTAGTGCCAGTAAAAGACAAAGAAGGGAAGTAACCCCAGATAGGGCCTTGATACCTGAAGTCCTTATAGATGGGGATTCCCCTTTCAAGCAATAACCTCTCCTGCTCACCGTCTTCCATACGCCAACAAGAGTCTTCAGTAAAGGTAAAAGTGATGTTAAATGTTCATTTGTCCATTTCATTAGTCATTCATATTTATTTCTCATTGTTTTCTGTATGTAAAACTATAGCTATTCTCTATAAAATGTATTTTTTGTTAATATTTTTGGGTGTCTGGAACAGACTAATTGGATTTACATTACTGTATTTCTTATGGGAAATACAGTGGACCCCCGGTTAACGATATTTTTTCACTCCAGAAGTATGTTCAGGTGCCAGTACTGACCGAATTTGTTCCCATAAGAAATATTGTGAAGTAGATTAGTCCATTTCAGACCCCCAAACATACACGTACAAACGCACATACATAAATACACTTACATAATTGGTCGCATTCGGAGGTAATCGTTATGCGGGGGTCCACTGTATTGCTTCAGTTTTTGTACAATTCAGTTTTCGTCAGACTTTCTGGAACAGATTAATCACGATAACTGAGGTTCCACTGTACTGGAAAGCTGAATCAAGGATTTTGTCTTGCCAGTGCACCATATAAGATTTCACTCCTCTCCACAAAAATAAAGCATTTTATTCAAAATGTATGTACCACTCTTTGATGAAATAGATTCTTTTGCAGGGGAAGGGGGAGAAATAAAAAGTTGCTCTATAGTACAGCTTAACCTTTTTTGTTTTTATGTAAAATAAGAAACAATTGTTTTAGGTAGTAGGTTGGTAGACAGCAACAGCCCAGGGAGGTACTACCGTCCTGCCAAGTGAGTGTAAAACGAAAGCCTGTAATTGTCCAAGATTTCAGGTACGTCTTGCTACTTCTACTTACACTTAGGTCACACTACACATACATGTACATACAAGCATACATATACACACCCCTCTGGGTTTTCTTCTATTTTCTTTCTAGTTCTTATTCTTGTTTATTTCCTCTTATCTCCATGGGGAAGTGGAACAGAATTCTTCCTCCGTAAGCCATGCGTATTGTAAGAGGCGACTAAAATGCCGGGAGCAAGGGGCTAGTAACCTCTTCTCCTGTATATATTACTAAATGTAAAAGGAGAAACTTTCGTTTTCCTTTTGGGTCACCCCGCCTCAGTGGGATACGGCCGGTGTGTTGAAAGAAAGAAAGAAGAAGAAACAATCGTACAGTATATCATTTTGGTATGTGGTTTATCGTGTTTCAATGTACTTAATCACTACCTAGTGCCATGAATTTCACAATAAATTAGCTGTCTCCCACCAAGGCAGGGTGACTCAAAAAAGAAACTCCTTTGCCATCATTCAGACTATCACTGTCTTACCAGAGGCACGCAGATAAAACAGTAATAAAAGAATATGAAAATAAAAGAATTTACCTTGTTCTATCACTTGTACAGTAGGGCCCCACTTGTACGGCAGGTTAGGTTCCAGGCCACCACTGGAAAGTGGACATTCCCAGTAAGCAGAACGCCATTTTTTCACTTATAAATGCATACAAATGCCAGATAATGAGTTTGCACTAACATATATTAAGTGGCCCAATGCAATAAAATGCACATACAGTACTCTCATTACTTACCTTAAAATATGTGTAGTCTTAATGTAGGGCGAATAGTATTTATTTGTAGGAAGTCAGGTATAGGCATCTGGTGAGTGTAGGTAGACAGGAAGCCCACTGGCTCCCATTCCTAACATAATACAGCCTCTCCTCACTTAGCAACAGAGTTGCGTTCCTAAGACCACGTTGGTAAACAAATTCATCATTAAGCAAGGAGCATGCTATAATCATAGTGGGTTTGTGTCAACCATCTTTGATGTTGTTTTAATGTCACCTTTAAACTATAACATTTTTAGTATATTTTTAAATGTTTATACAGTAGTGGACCTCTAGGCTCTAAATTCTGCCAATCCATAAAATCATCTTATTTATCAGTATTAACCAAATCTGCCAAAACATCTGCTAATTAGTCTTATCATGTGACCTCCTGGCTTTTAATTATGCCATTCCATAAAATATTACCACCTGCACCATTACTTCTAAGGTAGATTTTGTGTGCAAAAGATTGTAAAACAGCTAACCACTATTCCTTGTCTAGTTTTAAGTATAGTTACTATGTACTATTATCTTATCTAGTTTTAATTAGTTTTAATAGTAGTAGGTTGGTAGACAGCAACCGCCCAGGGAGGTACTACCGTCCTGCTAAGTGAGTGTAAAACGAAAACCTGTAATTGTTTTACATGATGGTAGGATTGCTGGTGTCTTTTGTCTGTCTCATAAATATGCAAGATTTCAGGTACGTCTTGCTACTTCTACTTACACTTAGGTCACACTACACATACATGTACATGTTTATTTATACACACACATCTGAGTTTTCTTTGATTTTATCTTAATAGTTCTTGGTCTTATTACTTTTCCTTTTATATCCATGGGGAAGTGGAATAAGAATCTTTCCTCCGTAAGCCATGTGTGTTGTAAAAGTCAACTAAAATGCCGGGAACAATGGGCTAGTAACCCCTTTTCCTGTAATAATTACTAAAAAGAATAAGAAGAAGAAAATTGTCAAAGTGGGAAGTCTGAATGTGCGTGGATGTTGTGCAAATGATAAGAAAGAGATGATTGTGGATGTTATGAATGAGAAGAAGCTGGATGTCCTGGCTTTAAGTGAAACAAAGCTGAAGGGGGTAGGAGAGTTTCAGTGGAGAGGAATAAATGGGATTAGGTCAGGGGTTTCAAATAGAGTTAGAGCTAAAGAAGGAGTAGCAATAATGTTGAAGGATAAGTTATGGCAGGAAAAGAGGGACTATAAATGTATTAATTCAAGGATTATGTGGAGTAAAATAAAGGTTGGATGTGAAAAGTGGGTGATAGTAAGTGTATATGCACCTGGAGAAGAGAGAAGTGTAGAGGAGAGAGAGAGATTTTGGGAAATGTTGAGTGAATGTGTGGGAAGTTTTGAACCAAGTGTGAGATTAATGGTGGTTGGGGATTTCAATGCTAAAGTAGGCAAAAATATTGTGGAGGGAGTAGTAGGTAAATTTGGGGTGCCAGGGGTAAATGAAAATGGGGAGCCTTTAATTGAGCTATGTGTAGAAAGAGGTTTAGTAATAAGTAATACATATTTTATGAAGAAGAGGATAAATATACAAGGTATGATATAGCACGTAATGAAAGTAGTTTGTTAGATTATGTATTGGTGGATAAAAGGTTGATGGGCTGGCTCCAGGATGTACACATTTATAGAGGGGCAACTGACATATCGGATCATTATTTAGTTGTAGGGAGGAGGAAGTTCAATTCAATTCAATTCAATTCAATTCAATTCAAAATTTATTCTCTATAAGGATTACAATGCTGAGTTTACAGAATTTGGTTATTGTGTGGTTTACATGTAGTAAAATAATAATTACAGAGTGTACCACTAGAACACCTAGCATGGCTAGGCATTTCAGGCAGACTTAAATTAAATCTTAAGTTTAAAATATTACAAAATTATGAGGTTAGTTGGTATTATGGCTAAGTGACTAAATACTAATTTGTGAGTTTAACAATGTGAATGCTTTTGTTTTGCCACTATACATAGTTTCAGTATTGGAGTATCACAGGCCAACTTATGACTAGTTAAGATTCATTATTTTGAGATTGAGATTGATATTTCTGTTTATGGTCAAATGGGTGAGTGAGTGTAAGTGTTAACCACCAGGTGGTATTCGTGTAATTAGTTGACAGGGTGTATCAGGGAGATAAGATGTTTTCTGATGGTAGTTTTCAAGGTGATGAATGTGTCTGCAGTTTTAGAATTTTCAGGTAGGGTGTTCCAGATTTTAGGGCCTTTGACATACATTGAATTTTTGTAAAGGTTTAGTCGGACACGGGGAATGTCATAGAGATGTTTGTGTCTGGTGTTGTGCCTGTGGGTTCTGTCGCAACTATCAAGAAAGCGTTTTAGGTCAAGGTTAATATTGGAATTTAAGGTCCTGTAGATGTAGATTGCACAGTAGTAAGTGTGGATGTACTGAACAGGGAGTAAGTTTAGATCTATGAAGAGTGGGGGGGTGTGTTGCCAAGGATGGGATTTAGTGATTATTCGGGTGAGATATAAGCAACTATTGGCAGAAAGGTGGACTGGTGCAAATATGAGCAGTGAGGGGGTTGAAGAGGGTTGGAATAGTTTTAAAAATGCAGTATTAGAATGTGGGGCAGAAGTTTGTGGTTATAGGAGGGTGGGTGCAGGAGGAAAGAGGAGTGATTGGTGGAATGATGAAGTGAAGGGTGTGATAAAAGAGAAAAGGTTAGCTTATGAGAGGTTTTTACAAAGCAGAAGTGTTATAAGAAGAGTAGAGTATATGAAGAGTAAAAGAAAGGTGAAGAGAGTGGTGAGAGAGTGCAAAAGGAGAGCAGATGATAGAGTGGGAGAGGCACTGTCAAGAAATTTTAATGAAAATAAGAAAAAATTTTGGAGTGAGTTAAACAAGTTAAGAAAGCCTAAGGAACAAATGGATTTGTCAGTTAAAAACAGAGTAGGGGAGTTAGTAGATGGTGAGAGGGAGGTTTTGGGTAGATGGCGAGAATATTTTGAGGAACTTTTAAATGTCGACAAAGAAAGGGAGGCGGTAATATCATGCACTGGACAGGGAGGTATACCATCTTTTAGGAGTGAAGAACAGGATGTGAGTGTGGGGGAGGTGCTTGAGGTATTATGTAGAATGAAAGGGGGTAAAGCAGCTGGAACTGATGGGATCATGACAGAAATGTTAAAAACAGGGGGGGATAGAGTGTTGGAGTGGTTGGTATTTTTGTTTAATAAATGTATGAAAGAGGGGAAGGTACCTAGAGATTGGCGGAGAGCATGTATAGTCCCTTTATATAAAGGGAAGGGGGACAAAAGAGATTGTAAAAATTATAGAGGAATAAGTTTACTGAGTATACCAGGAAAAGTGTACGGTACTGTTATTGAAAGAATTAGAGGTAAGACAGAATGTAGGATTGCGGATTAGCAAGGAGGTTTTAGAGTAGGTAGGGGATGTGTAGATCAAGTGTTTACATTGAAGCATATATATGAACAGTATTTAGATAAAGGTAGGGAAGTTTTTATTGCATTTATGGATTTAGAAAAGGCATATGATAGAGTGGATAGGGGAGCAATGTGGCAGATGTTACAAGTATATGGAATAGGTGGTAAGTTACTAAATGCTGTAAAGAGTTTTTATGAGGATAGTGAGGCTCAGGTTAGGGTGTGTAGAAGAGAGGGAGACTACTTCCCGGTAAAAGTTGGTCTTAAACAGGGATGTGTAATGTCACCATGGTTGTTTAATATATTTATAGATGGGGTTGTAAAAGAAGTAAATGCTAGGGTTTTTGGGAGAGGGGTGGGATTAAATTATGTGGAATCAAATACAAAATGGGAATTGCTGATGATACTGTGCTTATGGGAGATTCTAAAGAAAAATTGCAAAGTCTAGTGGACGAGTTTCGGAGTGTGTGTAAAGGTAGAAAGTTGAAAGTGAACATAGAAAAGAGTAAGGTGATGAGGGTACCAAATGATTTAGATAAAGAAAAATTGGACATCAAATTGGGGAGGAGGGGTATGGAAGTAGTGAATGTTTTCAGATACTTGGGAGTTGACGCGTCGGCAGATGGATTTATGAAGGATGAGGTTAATCATAGAATTGATGAGGGAAAAAAGGTGAGTGGTGCATTGAGGTATATGTGGAGACAAAAAACATTATCTATGGAGGCAAAGAAGGGAATGTATGAAAGTATAGTAGTACCAACACTCTTATATGGGTGTGAAGCTTGGGTTGTGAATGCAGCAGCGAGAGGCGGTTGGAGGCAGTGGAGATGTCCTGTCTAAGAGCAATGTGTGGTGTAAATATTATGCAGAAAATTCGGAGTGTGGAAATTAGGAGAAGGTGTGGAGTTAATATAAGTATTAGTCAGAGGGCTGAAGAGGGGTTGTTGAGGTGGTTTGGACATTTAGAGAGAATGGATCAAAGTAGAATGACATGGAGAGCATTTAAATCTGTAGGGGAAGGAAGATGGGGTAGGGGTCGTCCTCGAAAAGGTTGGAAGGGAGGTTTTGTGGGCGAGGGGCTTGGACTTCCAGCAGGCGTACTTGAGCGTGTTCAATAGGAGTGAATGGAGACGAATGGTATTTGGGACCTGACGATCTGTTGGAGTGTGAGCAGGGTAATATTTTGTGAAGGGATTCAGGGAAACCGGTTATTTTTATATAGCCGGACTCCTGGAAATGGGAAGTACAATGCCTGCACTCTAAAGGAGGGGTTTGGGATATTGGCAGTTTAGAGGGATATGTTGTGTGTCTTTATACATATATGCTTCTAAGCTGTTGTGTTTCTGAGCACCTCTGCAAAAACAGTGATTATGTGTGAGTGAGGTGAAAGAGTTGAATGATGATGAAAGTATTTTCTTTTTGGGGATTTTCTTTCTTTTTGGGTCACCCTGCCTCAGTGGGAGACGGCCGACTTGTTAAAAAGAAAAAAAAAAGTATTAGGATTAGTTTGCCCAAAATGCCTCGGCATGATAGTGGCTATCTTTGTACTTAGCAAATCAAAATTGTAATTACATATTGTAACCTTTACAAAGAAATAAACTTTACTTGACTTTACTTTAATATACATTATTTAGGTATGCATACTAGTCAGAGAGCCCATCGTAAGTCTGAGTCGTCGGTAAACAATTATCTCACTAAGTGAGGAGAGACTGTATACAATATTTAAAGCAGCTCAGAGTAATATTATTACCATCGACATATCTTGTTCATTGAGTTTAATCCTTTCTAACAACTACCTTTATATGCCATCATAAATGAAGAGAGAAGTGATGAGAAGAAGTCATGCCGAGAATTGTAAACAAAGCCGAATGCATTAAGGGGAGTCACTTGGTCAAAGGCAGATTGATACACACTTTCTCTGGTGCTGGACCAGAGAAAATGTAATTTTTTCTCTCCATCTTGCTACCACACATCATATTTATGTGAAATTTATTGTACTGTGGGTGTATGTATCATGTTTATATGCTATGTAACATGTTTCTTTTATAATTTTGAAGAAAATATCATAGATGGATTAATGAAAATGTCTAAGTAGTAGGTTGGTAGACAACAGCTGCCCAGGGAGGTATTACCGTCCTGCCAAGTGAGTGTAAAATGGAGGCCTGTAATTGTTTTACATGATGGTAGGATTGCTGGTGTCTTTTTTCTGTCTCATAAATGTGCAAGATTTCAGGTATGTCTTGCTACTTCTACTTACACTCAGGTCACACTACACATGCATGTAGAAGCATATATATATATATACACACCCCTCTGGGTTTTCCTCTATTTTCTTACTAGTTCTTGTTTATTTCCTCTTATCTCCGTGGGGAAGTGGAACAGAATTCATCCTTCATAAGTCATGCGTGTTGTAAGAGGTGACTAAAATGCCAGGAGCAAGGGATAGTAACCCCTTCTCCTGCATACATTACTAAAGTTAAACAGAGAAACTTTTGTTTTTCCTTTTAGGTCACCCCGCCTCGGTGGGATATGGCTGGTTTGATGAAAAAAAAAAAAGTTTTCTCCTCTGGGTCACCCTGCTATGGCTAGTGTGTTAAAAAAAGTTTTAGATTGGAAAGTCGTTTGAGTCATGATGTTGATTCTTCGCTGGAATAAGCTTGAGAATTAGTAATAATGAATATATTTTCTGTGCGTGACCCTGCCTTAATGTAGTTATAATTCTAACCTTAATTTTTATGGGGGTTGATGGGTAAGCCAGTGGAAGGCCTCGGTCAGATGACCTAAAGCTCCAAATCTTACATAACCTAACCTTGCCTTGGTGGAAAACTACTAAATGTGTTAAAAGTGGAATTAAATAAATGAGATAACACATTTATCACAAGTGGAATTAAATAAGTGTGGATAACACATTTATGGTATGTGTTATGATGTGATTATTTTCTCAATGCAGGTTGACGTACGACACAACCTTGGATTTGTGAAGTGTCCGAAGCGCTTTAATGTGGCTGTGACAAGAGCACAAGCACTTTTGGTTGTGGTAGGCAATCCTCTCTTACTCAGCTTAGATAACTCTTGGCACACGCTCATTAAATTTTGTCTTGAGAAAGGTGCTTATCGTGGCCCAGAATTAGACGTCACCGAGGATGATAATGTCTAGCTATGCACAGTAGTTATCCGATACATGAGATCACAGTATACTTAGTCTCACAATACTGAACAATACAAAGTATGTTTATAGCATGTATACATAGTATTCATAGCATGACTATCAATCAGCACCCTTACCGTAATCTCATTCTATAATTATTTGATAAGGAAAAGTAGAGTAAATTTTCTAATTATATTTATATAAAAAGAATATGTAATGAATATTTTGCAAGTACATAAATGCTACAATTCAGTACTTAATTTAAAAAATTAATGTATTTTAATTGTTTTTGTATACTTAGGTGGGTGTAGATTTATAATTTGTATTGTGCAGGTAGCAGTATTGAGGAACAATAAGTAGGTCATCACTTTGATACAGTGTATTGTGCAGTGATTGTCTGTATGGTAAGCATTTTTAATCTCTCTAGGAACTTTTCAAATTTTCCAACATAAAAAATTAATAGAAGCACATTATATTTGAAGTATAATTTAACATGCATTGATCATTCAATCTTGTTCACTGATCAGAAATTAGTTCATAAAAAAGTATAGTTCCTTCAGAAATTATAATTTAGTACATTAACCTGGAGTTTAAGGACTCATTTCCCATAGGTTCGAACTCCATCTCTTCCCTGGTTTTGGATATTGTACTTGAGTGTAATTATCACTTTTAAAGAGGCTTTGCAAAATTGTGGTTCTTAAAATGTCAGATAATAATAAGATGTTTATGTAGAAAAATTTAGTTTATAATATGATTATGAGTAGCATTTGGAGGTGTTAGTCAAGTATGTTGTCCTGACACTGGAGGTGTTAGTCAAGTATGTTGTCCTGACACTGGAGGTGTTAGTCAAGTATCTTGTCCTGACACTGGAGGTGTTAGTCAAGTATGTTGTCCTGACACTGGAGGTGTTAGTCAAGTATCTTGTCCTGACATTGGAGGTGTTAGTCAAGTATCTTGTCCTGACACTGGAGGTGTTAGTCAAGTATGTTGTCCTGACACTGGAGGTGTTAGTCAAGTATGTTGTCCTGACACTGGAGGTGTTAGTCAAGTATCTTGTCCTGACACTGGAGGTGTTAGTCAAGTATGTTGTCCTGACACTGGAGGTGTTAGTCAAGTATGTTGTCCTGACACTGGAGGTGTTAGTCAAGTATCTTGTCCTGACACTGGAGGTGTTAGTCAAGTATCTTGTCCTGACACTGGAGGTGTTAGTCAAGTATCTTGTCCTGACATTGGAGGTGTTAGTCAAGTATCTTGTCCTGACACTGGAGGTGTTAGTCAAGTATGTTGTCCTGACACTGGAGGTGTTAGTCAAGTATGTTGTCCTGACACTGGAGGTGTTAGTCAAGTATCTTGTCCTGACACTGGAGGTGTTAGTCAAGTATGTTGTCCTGACACTGGAGGTGTTAGTCAAGTATGTTGTCCTGACACTGGAGGTGTTAGTCAAGTATGTTGTCCTGACACTGGAGGTGTTAGTCAAGTATGTTGTCCTGACACTGGAGGTGTTAGTCAAGTATCTTGTCCTGACACTGGAGGTGTTAGTCAAGTATCTTGTCCTGACACTGGAGGTGTTAGTCTAGTATGTTGTCCTGACACTGGAGGTGTTAGTCAAGTATGTTGTCCTGACACTGGAGGTGTTAGTCAAGTATCTTGTCCTGACACTGGAGGTGTTAGTCAAGTATCTTGTCCTGACATTGGAGGTGTTAGTCAAGTATGTTGTCCTGACACTGGAGGTGTTAGTCAAGTATGTTGTCCTGACACTGGAGGTGTTAGTCAAGTATGTTGTCCTGACACTGGAGGTGTTAGTCAAGTATCTTGTCCTGACACTGGAGGTGTTAGTCAAGTATCTTGTCCTGACACTGGAGGTGTTAGTCAAGTATCTTGTCCTGACACTGGAGGTGTTAGTCAAGTATCTTGTCCTGACACTGGAGGTGTTAGTCATGTATCTTGTCCTGACACTGGAGGTGTTAGTCAAGTATCTTGTCCTGACACTGGAGGTGTTAGTCAAGTATGTTGTCCTGACACTGGAGGTGTTAGTCAAGTATCTTGTCCTGACACTGGAGGTGTTAGTTATGTATCTTGTCCTGACACTGGAGGTGTTAGTCAAGTATCTTGTCCTGACACTGGAGGTGTTAGTCAAGTATCTTGTCCTGACACTGGAGGTGTTAGTTATGTATCTTGTCCTGACACTGGAGGTGTTAGTCAAGTATCTTGTCCTGACACTGGAGGTGTTAGTCAAGTATGTTGTCCTGACACTGGAGGTGTTATGCAAGCATCTTGTCCTGACACTGGAGGTGTTAGGCAAGCATCTTGTCATGACAATGCAGGTGTTAGGCAAGCATCTTGTCCTGACACTGGAGGTGTTAGGCAAGTATCTTGTCCTGACAATGCAGGTGTTAGGCAAGCATCTTGTCCTGACAATGCAGGTGTTAGGCAAGCATCTTGTCCTGACACTGGAGGTGTTAGGCAAGCATCTTGTCCTGACAATGCAGGTGTTAGGCAAGCATCTTGTCCTGACAATGCAGGTGTTAGGCAAGCATCTTGTCCTGACAATGCAGGTGTTAGGCAAGTATCTTGTCCTGACAATGCAGGTGTTAGGCAAGCATCTTGTCCTGACAATGCAGGTGTTAGGCAAGCATCTTGTCCTGACACTGGAGGTGTTAGGCAAGCATCTTGTCCTGACAATGCAGGTGTTAGGCAAGCATCTTCTCCTGACAATGCAGGTGTTAGGCAAGCATCTTGTCCTGACAATGCAGGTGTTAGGCAAGCATCTTGTCCTGACAATGCAGGTGTTAGGCAAGTATCTTGTCCTGACAGTGCAAGTGTTAGGCAAGTATCTTGTCCTGACAATGCAGGTGTTAGGCAAGTATCTTGTCCTGAAACTGACTTCCAGTGTCTCAGTTGGTTTTGTACCTGTCTTTTTTCTTGGTAAATTTTAATATTTTTTTTTTATCATATTCTTTGTAACAACTTTTTCTCCTCTTTCAGTTGTTCTCAGTGTTTTTAATATGTTTATTTTTTCCATTTCTTCTTCCCAAATTCTACTTCTTTCCTTCTTTCATCTCTGCTACTTTACCCTCCATCTTTTTTCCTTTTCAATGCTCCCCACCATCTCTCTCTCTTTATTCTTTCCCCTCTTCACCATCCCTTTTGCACCCTTACCACCTTCCTCTCCTTGTCTTCTTCCCTTCTTAATTCCCCTTACCTTTCCTTCCTTTTCACTTGGATCTCCCTTCCCATCATCCCCTTATGTTCCTCTCCCTTTGTGTTTCTCACTTCAACCAACCCTAATTCCTCCTCTTCCACTCACTGCTCTTCCTTCTACTCTGCTTCTTATGTTAACCAACCGGTGTTTGAGGGCTGCTGCTTCCATATCCAGTCAAACGTATAGAACATTTTAAGAATAAGTAAAGCTAAGTAGGTTCACAAAAATGTTAAGATAATAAGCCATGCACAGAATATTTGTGGAGCTGTGGAAATTTTGTGTTAGCCAAGAGTTGTATTGCTTTTAAATGACACATTTAAAAGTCAGTCTTGGTTACCCAGTTGTACAATGAGATGTGTTAATATTTTCTGAATGTACTATTGGTATGAATACTGAGATATTGCCTAATCCCTCAGGGTTTAATATATGTATACTCAGTGGTGCTGAATATTTGTCGTATATCTACCAGTAATTGATAATATTTCAAGAATTGTGGGAATGATGTAGTAGTTACATTTGTCTCTATTTTGTTCTTTCAACACTAGAAGGTTAGTGTCTAAGTTGTAGTGCTACAATGTAAGTTTGATGTGCTCTAATTATTATTTTTGATTATGGTCAGTATGGCAGGCTGTGAAATGTACTGGTAACTTACAATTTTACTTAAGCATTTAGGTAATGTTTGTTACATTTTATAATTAAAATGTTTATGTAGGACTCAGTGTTTTTTTTTTTTTTTTTTAGTAAGTAATTTGCAGCTATACTGATGATTCAGTGCAACAAAGATCTCAGTTTTAATAAAAGATATTTATTTTATTCCTTTTCCTGTATAACTGAACTGCCCTGGAAATTATATGGACAGTATAACATATTTTTTTTGGCTAATACAATCCAAATAAGTCTGAGTGTATAGCATAATTACTGTTGAAAATGTTAGGGATATAGAGAATGAATAGGATTTATTTTTAAATGTGAATCTTAGAGGCTAGGAACTGTTATCTTACCTCAGCTCATTCCAAAGCCCAGCCCAATCTGAGGTATACTACCACCCCCAGGATGCCACCCACACGTGGATTGCAGAGGAACAAGGAAGATTTAGGAAAGGTAGGGAATGTGTGGACCAAATGTTTACAGTGAAGCATATAAGTTAAAAAAAATTAGATAAAAGTAAGAAATTATTTGTCATATGGTGGGGTAGGAGTCGTCCTCGAAAAGGTTGGAGGGAGGGGGTAAAGGAGGTTTTGTGGGCATGGGGCTTGGACTTCCAGCAAGCGTGCGTGAGCGTGTTCAATAGGAGTGAATGGAGACGAATGGTATTTGGGACCTGACGAGCTGTTGGAGTGTAAGCAGGGTAATATTTAGTGAAGGGATTCAGGGAAACCGGTTATTTTATATAGGCAGACTTGAGTCCTGGAAATGGGAAGTACAATGCCTGCACTTTAAAGGAGGGGTTTAGGATATTGGCAATTTGGAGGGATATGTTGTGTATCTTTATACGTATATGCTTCTAAACTGTTGTATTCTGAGCACCTCTGCAAAAACAGTGATTATGTGCAAGTGAGATGAAAGTGTTGAATGATGATGAAAGTATTTTCTTTTTGGGGATTTTCTTTCTTTTTGGGTTGCCCTGCCTCGGTGGGAGACGGCCGACTTGTTGAAAAAAAGAAAAAAAATGGATCTAGGAAAGGCATATGATAGGGTGAATAGAAAAACAATGTTAAGCTACTTAAAGGCAATTAGGTTACTTAACCCTTTCAGGGTCCGTGCCGTAGATCTACGGCTTTACGTTCAGGGTCCAAACCGTAGATCTACACCATGAGCTCAGCTCACTCTGATAAGCTGTGAGTGGTAAATTTGGGCCTAGATATGAGAGAATACATCTATGTGGTATGTGTGCACCACATAAAACAAATTCTGCAGCACACAGTGTATAATGAGAGAAAAAAACTGAGACCATGATTTTCGATTAAAACAGTGACTTTGCAGTGTTTTTTCGTATGTTTTTTATAGTTCTATTTGCGATTTCTTGGTCTCATTTGATAGAATGGAAGACATATTACAGAAATGGAGATGATATTGATTGGTTTTCGCACTGGAAATGGCTTGAAACTGAGCTCAAAGTAGCGGAAATGTTAAATTTTTGCTGATGTTCAAGAGTAAACAAACGACCTCACATGTCTAATACACGCCAGCTGGTGGGTCTGATATATGTTTACAAATGTGTTGATGATATTTATACAATTATTACAATGTTGTATAACAGTAAATCTTTTATTTTTTGGTTTGAATAAAAATTTATTATGTGAATAAAAAATAAAAATGGAATTCATTTGTAAAGCCTCAAAACGTAACTAATGAACAGGGGAAATGTTAGTTTAGTGCCAGGATTACCTATAGTGTTTATTCTGGACCCTATTTTGAAATTGGAATATTTTGAACTTTGTGTTAAATTGGCCAAATTATCAATTTCAGATCACTTTATTTTGTAGTTGACACAGTTGACTGGGCGATTTCTTGTGCTCAATCGATAGAATAGAAGTAATACTAGTGAAATAGCTAAGAATTTGGTCGACTGGAATAATGTAATTGGCCTAAAATGGGAGTCAAAGTCAGCAGAATCGCAGGTTTGTAAATATCGCTGACACATCAAAATTCGCGAGAGCATAATTTCGTCAATTTATCATCAAATTTCGTACTTTTTGTTTTATTACCTTCAGAAAAAGACTCTCTACCATTTCATAAGAAAAAATAACAAAAAATTTTTTTTTGAAAATTCTTGGACCCTGGTGTGCACTTCGAAATTTGGCCTCTGTATCCTGAAAGGGTTAAAGGCAATAAAAGTTTATGCAAATAGCGAGGCTCAGGTTTTTGTATATAGGAGATGAATTATTTTCCAGTAAAAGTAGGCTGTAGAAAGGGATGTTTGTTTTCATGATTGTTGAACATTAATGGATCAGATTGCGCAGGAAATGAATGCAAAGGTGTTGGGAGAAATGTGGGATTAGAAGATAATAAATTTTATATAAGGAAGTTGTCACAGTTGCTTTTTGTTGATAGTTTTTTTTAGCAATTCTGAGAAGTTGCAAGTGTAAAGGAATTTCAGAGGGTATATAAAAAACTACCAGTTGAGGAAGCCTAGGGAACGAATGGATTTGATAGTTAATAATGGGAGAGGAGAGTTATTAAATGGAGAGTTAGAGTTATCAGGAATATGGAGGGAATTTTTGAAGAATTGTTAAATGTTGATAAAGATAGGGAAGCTGTGATTTCGTGTATAGGGCAAGGAGGAATAACATCTTGTAGGAGTCCTCTTCAAGGGGGGCTCCTTGACGTGGCGAAGAGGCTCTTGGTCTGAGAAATTAAACTCTTTGATCTCCTTCCTCAGACTGAGCCTAAGTACCCCCCAATCCTCCCTTCCCTATCCCATCCTCCCCATCCTGCCCTTTTCTCCCCCCTCCCAACCTTCCCTTTTCCCTGTCCCATTTGTAGTCTCTGGGGTCCTTCCCTCTGGCATTACAGTTTCTAAGTAGGGGAAGTGTGCTGGGGTTCATCCCGCTCCATGGGGTCCCTCGGGGGTGTAGTTTGCCATGGAATCTGAATTGTCTGGAGATGCCCTGCTCCCTTCCTGGATCTCCGAGAAGTGGGCGGGGTGTCCTGCAGATGATGGGTGCATCTCCAGAGGCTGCCTGTCGGTTCTGGGAGGTGACAGCCGAAGGAGGTATGCTTTGTGGCAAGTTTCCGACAGCCCTTTCTTTTGTCCACCGAGGTGGCTCGGTAGATCTGAGGTTGCTATCCCGGTGTACTGGTTTACTGGTGTGAAGGGTAGGGTATGGCATGGGTTCCACACTGCATCTGCACTGCTCATGGGCTCAAGGCCCACTCAGATGAGGGGAAGAACTTACAGCCCTTCCATGCCTTCTAGTGACTCTCTCTCTGCTATCCCTCTTTTTTTTTTTTTTCTCTCTCCTTTCTTTTTTTTCTTTAAAATAACAAGAAAGAAGCACCATTATCATGGAGTGTCCTCTTCAAGGGGGGCTCCTTGGCGTGGTGAAGAGGCTCTTGGTCTGAGGAATTAGACCTATCGTCTCTTTTTTTTTTTAATTTTTTTTTTTAACAACATTTTATTTTTTATTTTTGTTTTTTTTAGGTCTTTTCCTCAGACGAACCTAATTACCCCCCAATCTCCCCTCCCCTATCCCATCCTACCCATCCTCCCCTTTTTCCTTTCCTCCTCTCCTCCCCACTCCTCCCTTTTGCCCTTCCTCTTTTTGTCCTTTGGGATTTCTCCCACAGGCGCGCTAGTTCCTGTGGGTAGGAGAAAGGAAAACCGGGGTTCCATCCCAATTCGTTGAGGTTTCTTGGCGGGTGGCGTAGTTTTTGCGTGGAATCTGGATTGCTAGGATGTCCCGCAATCCCTCTCCGTATCCGGAGTAGCTTTGGTGTCTTTTGGGCGAAGGGTGTAGCTCTGGGGAAGCCACCTTTTGGATTCCGGGGGTGGTGGCTGAAGGAGGTATGCTTTGTGGGTTATTCCGGCCGCCCTCTCTTTTGTTCCAACCGAGGTAGCTTGGCCTAGTACATCCTAGCTTCTATTGCCTCTGCTTCTAGGCAGATGTGAGGTGGCTATCCCAGATTGTTGGTTTACTGGCATGAAGGGTAGGGTTTTGGCAAGGGTTCCATGCTGCATCTGCGCTATAGCCGGTGTCGAGTCCTCTTGGGCCGCGGAGGGAGATTTCTGGCCCTTTATCCCTCCTAGGGAATATCCCTCCGGTCCCCCTTTTTTTCTTTTTTTTTATTTTTTATTTTCTTTTCTTCTTTCTTTTTTTTTCTTAAAACAAAAAGAAGAAGTAACGATCCATGGCAGCCTAGTCCATGATCCTGGTACCCCGGGACCCTTCTTGATACCGACCCGTTTTCTGACCCCGCCTCATTCTTTGGACCACTCTTCTAGACATTCTCATGCCTCTGCTACCTATTGCCGGTGCTGTTTCCTCACCCGCTTCAGGTACTGAGGCCCTCGACTGACTCCTTCGTTTTATCAGCCTTCGCTCTACTCCGGACTTTGCTTCCGGCTCTCCTCTACGGTGCGCAATTTTCAAATCGCCGAACGTTCCACGTCGGACCAACTCTGGTCCCACGCCCCTATAATCGTCAACGACAAATTTACCTGCTGATGATTACTTCTCCACCTTCACTTTCTCGTTCTTCTCTAGAAACGATCGACAACGTCTTCACTACCTTTCACGTCAGTTCTGATCTGACAGTGGACTAAATTCTTCACTTTACGATCCAACTTCCTCTACTGCCTATCTTTCTGCCATAGTATTGGCGAGGCACTCCTATGGCCATGATTGTAAAGATATTTCTTTTCATGCTCTTAAGAGCGGTCACGCGCATCATTACAGTACAGAATGCTACCCAGCTCGTGAGCTCTCTCGTTCTTTCCCATATAGATACTGTTCCTGTTCACCCTTGAAAAAGTCATTCCCCAATTCTTGTAGTGGTCCGTTATTCTGGCCCCATTACCATAGTTCACAAAATTTCTCAGACATGTGGCACCTGGACATTCTAGAACAGCTGGAACTCCAAGATCCTCCAATCTCAAGGTAGACACTACGTCTCTTCCTGCCCGTGGGCGGGAGACGATCCCTAGCGATGTGGCTCAGTTTAACTTTTGACAGCCGAGAAACCTCCCATCCTCGTTTATATAGGCAGGAAATCGGTTTACATGTTCGAAAGGTGATCCCTACACAACAACAGTGTTGAAATTGCTGGCGATTTGGCCAATCCAGCGAAAATATTGAGATCTATCGCCGAATGCCCAGTCTGTGTGCCGATGACCATTTATACATCTTGCTATCGATCTCCCTCTTGCCTTACTGTCATGAGGCTCACCCTTCGTACTCTGCCGTTGTCAGGGTCTATTTAAACCGGCGGGAATCCGTACTCAAAGAGAACAGAAGGTTCTCCTTTTATGCTCCAAGGCAGTTTCTCATCTCCGCCTCCAAGGGAGACTCCCACGTGTTTCTTATTCCCGTGTTTCAAATTCGTCCCCCCACCCCCCCATTCTGGTTTCCCATCTTTACACCCACCTCTGTGGTTACCTCTCCCAGAACACTCCTGTATTCTAATCCTTTTGCTGTCCTCGCTCAGACGTCCTACTTCAACGCTCAGTCTAATCTCGTTTTCGAGTTCTCTCTTACAAGGATCAGTATCGCTCGAGACCTCGTACGGACACCCTCTTTCCCAATCGTTCCCTCTACTTCTCAAAGTCAAAAAAAAAGGACCGGTAACACCTCCTACCCATCTTCCACCTCCTCATTTTACCCTCCCTGGTCTCTGTCCCTAGTTCTTCCCCTATCACTGGCCCTCAGTTACAAGTGCAGAGGTTCACCCTCCTCCACGTAATGTACCTTCCTCCCTGTTCCCTTACCCAAGTTTCTTCCTCTTCTGCAACCTCCCAGGTTCCTGTCTCTTCTGTCCCTGCCACGCTCTCCAGTTCCCTCCACCCTTTCGCCCCCCCTACCTTGGTGTACTCGTCACAATACAGTTCCTATCTTTACTCATTCCTCCCCCCTACCATTCCCAATATTGTCTCCCATACGACATCTTGAAAGTCCGAAACACTTGAAGCAATCTCTGAATTAGCTGCAGAGACCAAACCATCAATGGGACAATGATCCCCTTCCGCTTTTCTCTTCTCTGCTCCATCTGCGCAACTCCTTTCTTCACAGCGCACCGTTCCTTCGCTGCTTGAACATTTTCCACTGCCTCCGCATGTGGACTTTTCTAACCCTTCTAGTCCGTAGGAACCCTTACCTGCGGATTTCAAGTATCTTTATCATTGCCAATCATGGCCTTTTTACAGTGGAATATACGCGGCCTCAGGGGTAATCGGGGTGAGCTTCAGATGTTACTCTCCCAGTTTGCCCCTGTTGGTGTTTGCTTACAGGAACCAAAATTACACTCTGCTGTTATTTCTCACATCTCAGGCTATAATTTATTGTATTCTTCAGATCCTTTTCCTGATGGGACCTTTAATGAAAGTGCCCTTCTTCTCCGCACTGATATTCCGTACCATCAGCTATTTATTCATACTTCGCTGCATTACACAGCAGCCCGTATCCACTTACATAGGTGGTATACGCTCTGTTCTTTATATCTCTCTCCTTCTCGGGCATTATCTATTCGGATTTTGCCTTCCTTGTTTCGTCTTACCGCCACCGATTCTGTTACTTGGTGATTTTAATGCCCACCATTTCCTCTGGGGAGGGTCTCACTGTGATTCCCGTGGAATTCAGTTAGAGGCTTTTCTTGCCACCCACCCCCTCCATGTTTTAAATACAGGTACTCACCCCCATTTTGATCCTCGGACTCATACTCTCTCTTGCATCGATCTCTCAGTTTGCTCTTCCTCCGCCGCATTAGACTTTACTTGGTCTGTTCTCCCGGACTTACATGACAGTGATCATTTCCCAATCATTCTTACTTCCCCTTCATATTCGCCACCTCTTCGCACCCCACGCTGGCAATTTTAATCGGGCAAATTGGAACCTTTACTCACACCTGACTGTTTTTAAAGAGGTTCCTTCTTCGTCCTCCATCGATGAGCTTTTACACCTCTTCTCGTCCTCCGTTTTCACCGCAGCTTCTCATTCTATACCCCAAACTTCGGGCAGGCATTCTCAGAAATGCGTGCCTTGGTGGTCTCCTGCTTGTGCTCGTGCAGTACGTTTGAAACGCGCTGCATGGGGCAGGTACCGGTACAATAGAACCACAGAGCGACTCCTTGATTTAAACAGAAGCGTGCGATCGCTCGCCGTGTCATCCGTGACGCTAAACGCACTTGCTGGCGAGATTATGTCTCCACCATCACCTCTGCTTCCTCTATGAGTGCAGTCTGGAAAAAAGTACGAAAACTGAGTGGTAAATATTCTCCTGACCCGGCTCCTGTTCTGCGGGTTGCCGGTGTTGATATAGCAAACCCACTAGATGTTGCCAATGAAATTGGCAATCATCTGGTCCGTATTTCTCAGGGACTCCATCTATGCCCCTCATTTCTTTCCTCAAAGTCTGCCAGAGAGTTAGCACCCTTGGACTTTTCTTCTCTCAGAGAAGAACAGTATAATGTGCCTTTTACACTTCAAGAAACTGGAGGCAACACTCTCAGCTTGTCGATCATCGGCAGCTGGGCCCGACGACATTCATATTCGTATGCTACAACATTTACATCAGTCAGCCCTTGCAGTCCTATTACGCCTTTACAATCTTATTTGGTCACAAGGAGTTCTTCCACAGCTGTGGAAATCCGCCATTGTTCTCCCTTTCCGCAAACCAGGCACTACGGGACATGAAACCTCCCACTATCGTCCCATTGCTCTTACCAGTGCAGTTTGCAAAGTAATGGAACGTCTAGTAAATAGACGTTTAGTGTGGTATTTAGAGACACACAACAGTCTCTCCACTCGTCAATATGGCTTTCGTAAGGGACGTTCTACCATAGACCCCTTACTGCGCTTGGATACGTATGTTCGTAATGCCTTTGCGAATAACCACTCAGTTATTGCCATATTTTTTGACCTTGAGAAGGCATATGACACAACTTGGAGGTATAATATTTTAGCCCAAGCCCACTCCTTAGGCCTTCGAGGCAATCTACCATCCTTCCTTAAGAACTTTTTAACTGACAGGCATTTCCGTGTTCGGGTTAATAATGTGCTCTCCCCGGACTTTGTCCAAGCTGAAGGTGTCCCCCAGGGATGTGTTCTGAGCACAACACTTTTTCTCCTTGCTATTAATGATTTGGCCTCTAAGTCTTCCATCAAATATTTGGTCATCACTCTATGTTGATGACTTCGCTATTGCCTGTGCAGGCGCTGACTGTCACCTCCTTACAGTTTTCTCCAGCATGCAGTCGACCGTGTTTCCAATTGGGCCACCACACATGGGTTTAAAATTTTCCAGCACTAAACCCACCAAATCACTTTCACTAGACGCTCTGTCATCTCTGATCATCCTTTGTACCTCTATGGCTCACGTATCCCTGAACGTGATACAGTCAAGTTTCTGGGCCTCCTCTTTGATCGTAAAGGTTATCCTGGAAACCTCACATTACCTCTCTGAAGGCAACTTGTCACAGCCGGCTGAACCTTCTTAAAACCCTTGCTCATCTTTCGTGGGGAGCTGATCGTCGAACCCTCCTTCACCTACATTCCACCCTTATTTTATCGAAACTTGATTATGGTGACCAGATCTATCAGCGGCATCTCCTGCTACTCTCTCTAGCCTTAACCCCATTCATCACCAAGGATTACGTTTATGCCTTGGTGCTTTTCGCTCTTCCCCTGTCGAAAGCCTCTATGCAGAAGCGAACGTTCCATCCTTATCCGATCGCCGTGATGCCCATGCCTGCGCTACTATGTACGCTCTCATGATCTCCGCAATCCTTCCATTTATAGAATGGTCACTGATATTAGTAGACATTCTTTATTTGTTCGCCGCCCCTGCTTACTCCGTCCCTTCTCTCTTCGCCTTCATTCGCTCTTGTCTTCTCTTCAACTACCACCTTTCTATGTACATGTAGCATCTCACTTTTCCCTACCCCCCTGGGAAGTTCCAGCTGTTCGAGTCTGTTCTTTCTCCCTCCCTTGCTCGAAAGCCCAACTGTCTACGGTCGCTTCCCGCTCTCTTTTTCTTGACCACTTTCACTCTCATTCTCATGCCATTGCTGTGTACACAGATGGCTCTAAGTTCTTCTGACGGCGTAGGATTCGCAGCAGTGTTTCCGGACAGCGTCGTACAAGGGCATTTACTATCTTCAGCTAGTATTTTTACTGCTGAATTATATGCCATCCTTACAGCACTTATCCGTATTGCATCTATGCCTGTGTCATCATTTGTGGTTGTCTCAGACTCCCTTAGTGCTTTACAGGCTATACAAAAATTTGATACACCTCACCCCTTAGTCCTCCGTATCCAACTTTGGCTACGCCGCATCTTTACTAAGCATAAAGATATTGTTTTTTGTTGGGTCCCTGGTCATGTTTGACGTACAGGGCAATGAACAGGCAGACACTGCTGCGCGGTTCAGCAGTACATGACCTACCAGTTTCTTATAGAGGTATTCCATGTACGGACTATTTTGCTGTAATATCTTCCCACCTTCACACCCGTTGGCAACAACGTTGGTCTACTATGCTCGGCAACAAACTTCAGTCTATTAAACCGAGTATAGGTTACTGGCCGTCTTCTTATCACCAGTGTCGAGGTTGGGAGACTACTCTCTCCCGTCTTCGCATTGGCCATACTCGTCTTACTCATGGATATCTCATGGAGAGGCGTCTTGCTCCTCTCTGTGAGAATTGCCAAGCTCCATTATCAGTCAGCCACATTCTGTTGGACTGCCCACTTTATCAACGAGCACGCAGAATTTACCTCTGTCGTCGTCTTCGCCCCGCTGCTCTCTCTTTACCTTCCCTTCTCGCTGATGGACCCACCTTTCATCCGGACTCTCTCATTGACTTTTTGACAACGACTGACTTACTTCACAAATTCTGATACTTTCAGCCCTTTCTACTTGTATCTCTTGCTACCCTCTACCCCCGTACTATCCCCTGCCCCGCTGTTTTCTGTAACCTGCTGATCATCCCCCCTCCCTTCTGCCATCCAATTCCCTTGCTTCCTTCCCTACCCTGCAGCGCTGTATAGCCCTTGTGGCTTAGCGCTTCTTTTTGATTATAATAATAATAATAATATTATAAAGAGATTTAGGTTGACAGGTTGGTGAAGACTAGGGTGACAGGAATGGTTAGAATGCTTGGGTTTTGACAGGATGGTTGGAGACTTAGGTTTGACAGAGTTAAGACTTAGGGTTCATTGGTTTAAAATTAGTTCACATTGGTTGAATTCAGGTTTCTTGTTGAGACTTAGGTGCAGCTTGCTCGCTTCCGTCGCGTTTTGTTCCTTCTTTAGGGTGCGTTACGTTCCGACTTCGTTACGTGGTGAAGACTTAGGTGCGGTTTTGGACTTAGTTTTACAGTAGTTAAGAAACCGCTGACAATTCGGTGAGACTTACGAGACTGAGTTGGTAACTATTGCTGCGTTGTTGAAGACTTAGCTTGACAGGTTGCTTGGATTCTATTAGTACAATTTGTGGTGCAGTTAAACGGTATTTGAGACTTGAGTCACGTTGGTTTGCACTTAGTTACGGTGTTTAAACTATTGGAAACTTGGTTGGAAACTTAGGGTACGTGTTAAATTGGTGAAGCTTTTGAAGCTATTAGTTGTTTCTGCTCATAGCTAAGGTTGCAATTGTGTAACTGATCACGTTATTGTACAAACGGGACAGGATTGCCTGGACGGACTAGCGTTGAGGTTTTGGAATATTGGTAATGTGGTGGAAGACTCGGCACAGCTTGTAACGAATAGTGACAGGTTGAATGACAATTGCGAAGTGCTTTCTACTTTCGATGACAGATATTAAACCTTCAAGGGTGACAGGTGATTTTGCGCTTAGCTCACGTTAAAATTAAGATTTTGGTTAAGTTGGTTACCTTAGGGTGTAAAAGAACGAGAGTCAGTATTGAGGGTTGAGTTGAGAGAGACTTAGTGACTGTGGAGGAACTTAGGTAACAGGTCATTGGGTGACTAGTTAAGGGATTTAGAACTAGGTTGATGGTTGTGAAACTTAGGGTGACGAGGTTAAGACTTGGAAGACTAGGGTTGACAGGTTGGTTGGAAGACTGGGTTGACGGTTGGGTGGAAGACTAGGTTGCAGGTGGTGGAAGACTTGGGGGTTGACAGTTGGTTGGAAGACTTAGGGAAACAGGTTGGTTGGAAGCTTAGGGTTGACGGTTGTTGGAAGAGAGAACTAAACCCAAAATTCTTTACCAAAACTCAAGGTACCACGTAATAATAACCAGTAATAAAAAAAATGGTATTATTACAGTGGCCCTTGAGTTTAACAATCCTAACCGCCCATTTATGTAAGTGTATTTTTGGGGGTCGAAACAGACTAATCAAATTTACATTTTCCTTATGGGAACAAATTCATTTGGTATCAGCACTCGAACAGCTTCTGGAAAATAATTGTAACTCAAAGTACTGCTGTATTTTAATTTGGGGCTGATGTATTTTTTATGGTTAAACCCTTTCCCTACTCCAACCCTGTCTTCGAGTATTAAATGTGATTAGAATCGTAAAGGAATTTGCAACCTGCAAGGTCATATGCCTTGGAAATTGGAAGGAAACTAAGTTTGACCCAAAAGAAAGATGATACACTTCTTTGTACTGTATTAGAATCCCTTAAGAAATTGGACACCATCTTTAAAAGTACCCCCCTTTTGGAAACAAAGATTTCACTAAAAAACCCATAAATTCCTAAGAAAATATCACAGGGGAAAGGTGCCAGGGGATCATAACCTTAGGTTTTTTAAAGTACTATGTATGCTGTAATAAGCTGCCGGAAAGACAGACAACCTTTACATTGTCTGGAAAACATCAAAGATCCTTAGCAAAAAGCAATAATTTTTTTAAATCCTTAAAAACAGTAACAGCTGGTTGATCAGGCCCTAATCCACCATGAGGACTGATCTGGACCAGGCTGCGGGATTTACTCCCGGAACCCCCTCCAGTATGGTTTTGATAACTGAGAAAAGGGTTTTCCTGTCATACACCATTTATACAGGGTTTTCATGCTATATGGATCATAGGAGGGTTTTCCCTGTTTCCACCCCAGGGGCTCCTTGCGTGGTAAAGAGGCTCTTGGTCTGAGGAATTGCCCTGTCGGTCTCTTCCTTCAGACCGAACCTAATTACCCCCCATTTTTCTCCCCTCCCCATCCCATCCTTCCCCATCCTCCCCTTTTTTCCATTCCTCCTCCTCCTCCTCACCCCTCCCTTTTGCCCTTCCTCTTTTTAGCCTTCGTGATTTCTCCCACAGGCGCGCTAGTTCCTAGGTAGGGGAAAGGACACCGGGGTCGATCCCATTCCGTTGAGGTTTCTTGGCGGTGGCGTAGTTTGCCGTGGAATCTGGATTGCCTAGGGTTTGTCCCGATCCCTCTCCGGTATCCGGAGTAGCTTTGGGTGTCTTTTGGGCGACGGGTTATCTCTGGAAGCCCACCTTTCGGATTCCGGGGGTGGTGCTGAAGGAGGTATGCTTTGTGGCGGATATCCGGCCGCCCTCTCTTTTGTCCCCCGAGGTAGCTCGGAGATGTGAGGTTGCTATCCCGATTGCTGGTTTACTGGCATGAAGGGTAGGGTATGGCAACGGGTTCCATGCTGCATCTGCACTACTAGCGGTGTCGAGTCCTCTTGGGCGCGGAGGGAGATTTCCGGCCCTTCTCTCCTGGGAAACTTCCTCCCGCTCCCCTCTTTTTTTATTCTTTTTTTTTTTTATTTTTTTCTTCTTTCTTTTTTCAAAAACCCAAAAGAAAGGTCCAAAGGCCCCCTATCATCCATCCCCCCCTTTTTATAGCCCCCCTCTGACCCCCGTTTTAAAACCCCCTACCCCCCTTTTTCT
>NC_069483.1:16458312-16531898 GCF_026875155.1 Cherax quadricarinatus
ATTTTGAATTAAATTTGAAGATGGACACGAGGAACATAAAAGAGTGATCTGTGTCTTGTGTTATGGCCATGTTTTTTCTGTTGGGGTTTGGAAGGGGATGTTTGAGGGGAGGGTTTTGTCGGTTAAGTGTTTATGTATGAAATAGGTGCAGTATAAAATGGTTTTTTGTATTGTGAGTGGGTTTAGTGTTTTGAATTTTGGTGGGTGTGCTGTCTGTGGGGGGAATTTTTTTATCATTTGACTGCGCCTTTTGTTGGGAAATTTAGGGGTCTAAATGGTTATTATTTTTGAGCCCCATGACAAATTTTAGGTGAGTGGGGGTAAAATTAATGGTGTTTTAGGGCCAGGAGGGCTGCTGTGGAACATAGTACCGTATCTTCGTGTATGCCTACGGTCTTGGAATTTTTTTTGGAATTTTTGTATATGTTTAAAATTTGGTCTATTTAAGGGTGGAGCTGGGAAATTTTTCCCCCTCTGTATTTTTTTGTGATAGGTAAACCCATTTATTTACCGGGATTTACCTGGAGGAGTTGGGGGGGGTCAACGCCCCGCGCCCGGTCGTGACGGGCCCCCTGGGGGATCAGGGCCTGATAAAACCAGGGTTTTTGCTGTGGCCACGCAAAAACGTACGAGCCACAGCCCGGCTGTCCGGAACTGATTTTGGGTGCTTGTCCAAGCCAGTTTGAAAGATGCCGGGGTCTTTTGGTAACCCCCCTTATGTGGCGGGGAGGCATTAAACAGTCTCGGGGCCCCGAATTAATGTATGGGCTCTTAAAGTGCTAGTGACACCCCCGCTTTTATTGGGGGGATGGTGCATCGTTGCTAAGTTTTTCTTTGTGTGATGTTTTGGTGAAGTTCGGTACTAGTCCCTCTAGGATTTTCCAGGTGTATATAATCATGTATCTCTCCCTCCTGCGTTCCAGGGAATACAGGTTTAGGAACCT
Source organism: Cherax quadricarinatus (assembly GCF_026875155.1). Lineage (NCBI taxonomy): Eukaryota > Metazoa > Arthropoda > Malacostraca > Decapoda > Parastacidae > Cherax > Cherax quadricarinatus. The sequence continues at coordinate 16,459,257 of NC_069483.1, forward strand.
CAAGCGCTCCCAATAATTGAGGTGTTTTATCTCCGTTATGCGCGCCGTGAAAGTTCTCTGTACATTTTCTAGGTCGGCAATTTCACCTGCCTTGAAAGGTGCTGTTAGTGTGCAGCAATATTCCAGCCTAGATAGAACAAGTGACCTGAAGAGTGTCATCATTATGTTAAGAGACACATTTGCAGCTCTGTTACCAAAATGAATGTAGTAGGTTTTGTCAATGTTTAGAGTAAGTTTGTTGGTCCTCATCCAGGTTGATATTTTCTGTAATTCGGTATTTACAGTATTGGCTAGCATGACTGGGCTCGGGTGAGAGTAGACGTATGTAGTGTCATCTGCAAATAGTGTGGGTTTGAGTAGTTGCGATGCATTTGGTAGGTCATTTATGTATATGATAAAGAGAAGAGGGCCTAGGACGCTTCCCTGTGGGACACCAACTGGAATTGGCTGTGCGGAAGAGTTTGCCCCATTTATGTACACATATTGGCTTCTGTTGCTGAGGTAAGACTTGAGGTAGTTGAGGGAGTGCCCTCTAATACCATAGTGTGACAATTTTACGTGGAGCAAGTCGTGGTCAACTGTATCGAAAGCTTTACGTAAGTCAATGAAGATCCCCAGTGGGACTTCTTTTTTCTCTATTGCTGTATAAATATGTTCTAGCATGTGGATAATAGCATCATTAGTATTTTTATTAGGCCTGAAACCAAATTGGCAGGGGTTGAGTATGTTGTGGGAGATGAGGTAGGAATAGATACGCTTATGTATTAATTTTTCAAAGATTTTAGAGAGAGGGTGTAGTTGGATATTGGCCTATAGTTATTCAAGTCTGTGTGGTCTCCTCCCTTATGGATCGGGGTGACCCTTGCTATTTTGAGAACTGTAGGAAAGGTAGAGGATTCATGGATTTGTTAAAGAGTGTTGCAATAATTGGTGATAGCACCTGTGACACTTTTTTGTATATAATAGGTGGTAAGGTATTTAAATCTCCTGTCATGTGTTTTAGTTTGTTGATAATAAGGGAGACTTCAGTTGGGTTAGTCGGAGCTAGGAACAGTGTGTTCGGGTAGTTGCCAGTGAGGTAGTCATTGGGTGGGGTATCTGAGCTTGGGATTTTATTGGCAAGGTTTTTTCCTATAGTGGAGAAGAAATCATTGAGTCTGTTTGCTGTTTCAGTAGGTGGGAATTGGGGTTCATCTGGTTTTGTTAATTCAGTTTCGCTATTTCGTGTTATCTTTTTTGTTCCTAGTATTTCTGATAGGGTTTTCCAGGTCTTTTTTATGTCACCTCGTAAGTTGGATAATCTGTTCTCATAATACAATTTTTTAGCCCTTCTTATTAGGCTGGTTAGGACTGACGAGTAACGTTTTGTTTGGTCTCTGGTTATGTGGCCCATTCTGTACTGTTTTTCGTATAGGTGTTTTGTATTTATGGATTTGAGGATACTGGGTGTTAGCCAGGGACTGTTCAGTCTCTTTGCAGTCATCTGTTTAGTTTTGAATGGTTCATACAACGAAAACCCGCTACAAGGGTTTTTTCCTTCGCAAGTTTATGATCTGGTAACAATGTTATGAAGAGAGGATGTTCAGGAAGCGCCTTAACCCAGATACGTTAGTGGCAGGGAGGGCCATGTTAGTGTGTTTTAGGTAGTGGTGGTGAGGGGTTTACCGCTGCTTCAGTATCTCAGTCTTATCCTAAGAGTGAGGACGCACACTGGTGCTGTAGGTCAGGAGCCATTTGTCGAAATACCCATTAACTTCTTCAGACCTCAAATTATCATTTTGTAAATGTAAAATATTTATGCTGGTAGAACGATATAGTGCCATTAATGTGAACGTCAGGAACCTGAGTGATTGTGTTCCACAATTAATGTAACAATCTCCAGTAACAGCTAGAAGGATCGAACCTTCACTCTTAACACTAAATGATCTAGAAAATTTTGCCTCCTTACGTAAATGGTAATAATCCACCGATTAAGATTCAAATTTGAGTGTTGAAGACAGGTAAAACTACAACTTCAACTCCATTTTAGCACTGACAGCCGAGGAAGGCAGAACAAGAAGCCAGAGACACAGAAAAAGGTGATTTAGTCATGGATAACTTGAAGAGAAGTGTCTGTGTGTTGCTCTCAGCTGTTGTTGTCACCTTCGTCAGTGCAGAAGATCTGAAGGATGGTGAGAAACATGTTCCAACCCCCCCCCCTCATAGCATTTCTCTTTTTTCTGTGGTTATATGAATTTCTCTGTGCTAGCGGTTTTTTTTTATGATATTAACAACAACTGATAATTCTTTCGTATCTCCACCATTCTATTCATTGCTTGTAACCTGTCCTAGAAATACGACATTGAAATATTTATACTAATGGTTACTGTGAATTATGTGAGCAAATTGCCTTCATGAGGTTTACTGGGTATTACCTGAATTATTACAGGCAAGTAATTTGGATGAGATAATTGGGACTTAACTTCATCACTCACACAAAAAGCTAGACCTGACATTAAATTAATAATTACAATATTAAAACCAGCTGCTCTGGTAAAGTAAAGTTGTGGACTGTATATGATTAGGTTTGCTGAGTACACAAAGGAAATTTATATTACCACTTACCATTTAATTACTATAGCTGGATCACACCACAACACCTGCCTGACACCTAGACCCTAATTAAGGTCAAGAGAGGCCTGAGCTTGCTACCATCTGCAGCTCATAAGACTGCCATCCCCACGAGCCCCTTTGAGGCGGGGTAGATGGCAGACCAGAGGCCTAGCTTCTCCCTACGAGCCCCGTGAGGGCGGGAAATGTGGCTAGGACTGGGGACACTTGGTCCCAAAGATGAGGAGGTACTGTACCGCCTCCCATGGGAGACTTTAGTCTCGAGACACTCCCCAGATAGGGAGCCAAGGCCGGGTCACCACTGCTTGGAAAAGACCCGGGCCGGGAGAATACCGGCGAATAAAAAAAAAAAAAAACCTAGACCCTACACTGCCCAGTTAGAGATCTAAATAAAAGGACTAATGGTGCACTTCCCTGTGAGTGATGGTCATATTCCTTATCTTCCACCATCCACGTAATTCTTGAGTTCCCGTAAATTTCCTGTCCCAACTCTTCAGCAGGGGGCATTAACACAGGTTCCTATTACAAATTCAGGCCGGAAAACCCTAATTTGGCAATGAAAATGCCGGATTATTAGCTGAATTTTCCACAGCAACCAGTGCTCCCAAATTACAAATGGAATCTCCCCATCCGCGTCACTCAGCAGCTGTTCTTCCTCCCCCCCACTCAGAATTTCTCTAAAGGGTCAAATCAGCATCACATTTCATTACACAATTCTTGTATTCAAATTTACACATGCTGAACTTAAGAAAATCTAAAATTATCCACAGTTACCTAGAAGTCTGTTGACCCATTTCCGTTGACATTTTTTTAGGTAAACAAAATACGTTCTTTTCAGTGTTTGTCTATTTTTCCCTTTATTCTCTAAACACTGATGCATTTGTTAAGATGATACTTTTAAGTTTAGAATGTATAGGTGCAAATATACCAGATACATGTTGAGATAACTGGAGAATACATCACCTGGTCGGTTTTGAAATTGATTACACTGAAAGATAATTATTATTTTAGTGAGTTTCATAAAATCTGATTCACTGATTTTAATGAAATTTTTGAGGTATCATCCTTATTCCTGAAAAATTAATGCAGCTATAAAAACATTTCAAACCTATACCTTGTTTATATACATGCAGTTCTCTCTATCTGTTCAGGAAATACTGGAGGCTGGAGATGACATCAGGTGGACCCTGAGGTCACTAGCTGACAGTGTATTGAGGTAGACGAGGCTTGACATGATCGAGTGTCAGGTGTGTCGGTATTTTTGAAAGGTTATAACTTACATATTTTTTATCCAAGGTAACGGTGATAGCGATCAATGAGGCTTCTAGGAATTTTCGATTCCTCAAATGAGGTTCTATGATAAGAAGGGGTTATGCCCTTTTCCAGTTAATAATAATATAATATCTTTATTTACTACCAGTACATGTACATGTACATGTACTACCAGTACATGTAGGGGTGGCCCGGTGGTCTGGTGGCTAAAACTCCCGCTTCACACACGGAGGGCCCGGGTTCGATTCCCGGCGGGTGGAAATTCCGACACGTTTCCTTACACCTATTGTCCTGTTCACCTAGCAGCAAATAGGTACCTGGGTGTTAGTCGACTGGTGTGGGTCGCATCCTGGAAATAAGTTAGACAGTCCTCGATGACGCACTGACTTTCTTGGGTTATCCTGGGTGGCTAACCCTCCGGGGTTAAAAATCCGAACAAAATCTTATCTTATCTTATCTTACGAAGTATACAGACCATAGCTGACATCAGTGACATACTACTATATAGAAAGCTGCTTGTTATGCTGAACATTTTGGGTAAATTAGGTCCTTGTCCCAGGATGCGACCCACACCAGTCGACTAACACCCAGGTACCCATTTTACTGATAGGTGAACATAGACAACCGGTGTAAAGAAAGATGCCCAATGTTTCTACGCGTGCTGGGAATCTAACGCAGACCCTAGCCGTGTGAAGCGAGTTTTAGCCACCAGGCCACGGTGTTCCATGGAGATCCTGTGGAGAACATAGACGATGCTCAGGTCCCTGATGCAGGAGGATAGACTTCTGTCTCTCGTACACACTTCTTGGTAGTGGTCGTATAGGATGATGTAAACGTTTGCTGTGGGAGGGATGTAGGACTGTGCTTCTTGGTGAGGTCCTTGATGGAGGGTGAATGTAGGGTCAGTCGGTACCTGACCAGTCGGGCTGTGGCTCGTACGTTGGATTGCGTGCAGCCAGCAGTAACACCCTGGTTGATCAGGCGCTGATCCACCATGAGGCCTGGTCACAGACCGGGCCGCGGGGGCGTTGACCCCCGGAACTCTCTCCAGGTATGTTAGGTACAGGACACTCTAGGAGTTTTGTCAAGCTTCTGGAGAGCGAAACGTTGCCACAATAAAAATATCACATTAGCTGCATATGTGTCCTTTTACGTACATATTGCAGGTAATTTTACCAACGATGATGTTGCTTGTAGCGAGCACCCGGGGAGTGTTCCTGGCAACATCACAACATCTGAGCACCAAGAGCTGCTGTGTGGAAGGTTCCGTAAGGGTAATACAATGGTAGAGTAAACCAACAATTATCAATAAGACACACAATGTGGGTTCTGGTATTTAATAGTGAAGAAGTTTCGCCCATCAGAATTGATAAAGTCCCTGATGGGCGAAACGTCTTCACAATAAAATGCCATAACCCAAATTGTGTCTTATCCACGCGTATCACGAGGGTTTTGATGAGGATAAATTGCGCCTTCAGTCCCAGATGAAGCAAGAGAGTATATGAAGTCTCAGGAAAGCTCGTCTTACATAGATACACAAATGTTGAGAGGGGGGGGGACTCTTTAATGCAGGTGAAGGACTCTTTATCCAGGGAATTAGACATACTCTTCTTTTCCTGGAAATACTCCTGACTACTAACTCGTTCATACAGCGTCTAACCATTCTGGAAAAAATGACTTTGCCTATCGTAAATAACGCGTAATCACTTAAACTTGTTAAATTTCAAGCATACCTTGCTAAAACATTAAGTAATATTTTTGTCACCTAATTCATATCTGTATAAGTAACTCATTATGATTGTTACCAGATATAAATATGTAAATAGTCCATTACTACTGTAACTATAATTATTAAATGTTTGTAGCCTAGTCCCTAGACCCATTATGTACCTAATATTTTGACTACCACCCACGGAATGGGTATCACGTGTATAATGAAGATATAAGACTAATTTGATAATCCCCCTGGGGAATGGGAGGTAACTAAATAAATAAAGAAAACAGACATAAAGAGGAAGGAACGTCGTCTCATTCTTTGTATCAAGAGCCCCTCGCTGTCATCAAGGTATCTCCCATGAAGGAAAATCGCACAAAAACAAGGTTTCAGTTACACGGTAAAGACAATGTCTATCACCACGAACAACGTATTATGCTAATACAATTAAGCTCTGAACTTGTGCGGGTCATAGGGTGTCGTCATGGACAAAGGACAACCAGCCATCCTGCCATGGCTTCCAAACGTTTCTGGCATCCGTTTATACCTAAGACAAGCACATCCACCCTGCATGACCGCTCCACCACCTCAGTCATGCACACAATTCTCACCACTATGGATACTGTAAGCACAATATCTTAGGTGGTATTTATTTGACGGGATGGAAGGGTAAGTCATCACAAAACATCGGGTAATATAAATAATTAAGGACCCCAGTGGAAATAAGTCACTTAGTCTGACTATTTTGGGTTATCCTAGGTGCTTTATGTATGATAATTGTACTTACCGGTGCCTAAATAAACTTACTTAACTACATACAAGCTACATTGTAATATTTTTGTGACTTAATTCATTACGATTGTAACCAGATATGGCCATGCACTCTGTCCCAGGTCCAGACTCATGGAACTCCGTGCTCATCAAGAACTGCAAGAAACCTCTATCATGTGCTTTTAACATCCTATGGAGAGTAAGCATGGACACAGGTCGTCCCACAGCTGCTAAAAACAAGACATAGCCCCACTCCACAAAGGGGGCAGTAAAGCAATAGCAAAGAACTACAGACTGATAGCACTAACATCCTATATCATAAAAATCTTTGAAAGGGTTCTAAGAAACAAGATCTTTACTCATAGATTCCCATCAGTTACACAACCCAGGACAACATGGGTTAGAGCAGGTCGCTCCTGTCTGTCCCAACTACTGGACCACTATGACAAGGTCCTGGTTGCTCTAGAAGACAAAACGCAGATGTAGTATACACAAACTTTGCAAAAAGCCTTTGACAAGTGTGACCATGGTGTAATAGCGCACAAAATGCGTGGTAAAGGAATAATAGGAAAAGTTGGTAGATGGATCTATAATTTCCTTATAAATAGAACACAAAGAGTAGTAGTAAACAGAGTAAAGTCAGAGGCGGCTACTGTGAAAAGCTCTGTTCCACAAGGCACAGTACTCGCTTCCATCCTGTTCTTCACGCTCATGTCTGACATAGAAAAGGATGTAAGCCACAGCACTGTGTCTTCCTTTGCAGATGACACTCAAATTTGCATGACAGTGTTCTCCATTAAAGACATTGCAAGACTCCAGGAGGACATCAACCACATTTTTAAATGGGCCGCAGAAATTTCAATTACTCGGATATGGAAAAAGTTAGGAAATTAAAACTATATCAGAGTGTAAAACAAATTCCAACCACACAATAGAGTGAAAAGCTAATGTGAAAGATGTGGGAGTGATAATGTCAGAGACTCTCACTTTCAAAGACCACAACATTGTATCAATCGCATCTGCTAGAAAAATGACAGTATGGATAATGAGAACCTTCAAAACTAGGGATGCCAAGCCTATGATGTGTAAATGCTGCCCACCTTTGCACCCGTTGGCAACAACGTTGGTCTGATCTGCTCCATAATAAACTACATTCTATTAAACAGAGTGTAGGTTTCTGACCATCTTCTTATCATCGTTGTCGAGGTTGGGAGACTACTCTCCCGTCTTCGCATCGGCCACACTCGTCTTACTCACGGGTATCTCATGGAGAGGCACCCTGTTCCACTTTCTGAGAATTGTCAGGTTCCAGTTTCTGTTAGCCACATTCTGTTGGACTGTCCACTCTATCAACGGGCACGCAGAATTTACCTCCAACGTCGTCATCGCTCTACTGCCCTTACTTTACTTCCCGTCTTGCTGATAGATTCTCCTTTAACCCAGACTCTCTCATTGACTTTTTGACAGCAGTTGATTTACTGTACAAACTCTGATGATGATGCCTCTAGTATTCATCACAGCCCTTTTTACCTCAATCTCTTGCTATCCTCTACTCCTGCACTGCCCACTGTACTCCATGACCTAATAATCATCCCTCTCCCTCTTGCTGCCCAATACCCCTGCATCCTTCCCTGCCCGGCGGCACTATATGATCCTTGTCGGTTCAGCGCTTCTTTTTGATAATAATAATAATAATAATAATAATAATAATAATAATAATAATAATAATAATAATAATAATAATAATAATGATAAGCCCATGATGGCACCCTTCAGGTCGCTTGTTCTATCTAGGCTGGAATATTACTGCACACTAACACCACCTTTCAAGGCAGGTGAAATTACTGACCTAGAAAATGTGGAATAGTCTGGAAAGTGATGTAGTGGAGGCAGGATCCATACATACCTGGAGTATATCTGGAGAAGGTTTCGGGGGTCAACAGCACACATAACTGCGATAAAACACCTCAGTTACTGGGAACCCTTGAAGTTCCTCAACCTGTACTTCCTAGAAGGCAGGTGGGAGAGTTACATGATTATATACATATACACATATATATACACTTGGAAAATCCTAGAGGGATTAGTACCAAACTTGCACACGAAAATTACTTCCTATGAAAGCAAAAGACTCAGCAGACGATGCAACATTTCAGTGAAAAACAGGGGTTACACAAATAACCCGCACATAAAAGACAGAAGCTTACGACGACGTTTCGGTCCGACTTGGACCATTGACAAAGTCACAATGGTCCAAGTCGGACCGAAACGTCGTCGTAAGCTTCTGTCTTTTATGTGCGGGTTATTTGTGTATCGTTCCAGTCACGGTATTGTGCCTTTTTGTTATTTAAAAACAGGGGTGCCAGTAGCACGATAAGACAGCACAATAAGTGTCAGGGGGCCCAAGACTGTTCAACTGCCTCCCAGCAAACAAGGGGGATTACCAATAGACCCCTGGCTGTCTTCAAGAAAGCACTGGACAGGCACCTAAAGTCAGTACCTGACCAGCCGGGCTGTGGTTCGTACGTCGGGTTGCGTGTGGCCAACAGTAACAGCCTGGTTGTTGAGGCCTGGTCACAGACCGGGCCGCGGGGGCGTTGACCCCCGAAACCCCCTCCAGGTATACAAACATGAATATAGTTCATTACCACTAACTTGTTCAGCTAGCAACACTTTGGAGTCCAATACCTGGACCTGGAAACTTTTGCCTACCACCCACACCATGTGTATGTGGTGCCTAATAAGGATATTAAGCTAAGTAAACACCCATAAGCTTCACTGATCGGGTCATTATATGAATAAAGCCGCTTTATGGATTTTTTTTCCTTTTATAAATACTCACAAACAAGATTCTCCTCCCGTTCATCTATCATAACTTTGGGGTCCAGTCCCTGGACCCATTATGTACCTTTGTAATCTTTTGACTACCGCCCACAGGATGGGTATGGGGTGCATAAAAAACATATTAAACTAAACGTCCACTCGCTTCTTACGAATCTATTTCATATTTATATGAAATTCTACATAATGCGTGGGAGGGTGACAGGAAAGACGTCATTTCTTCCAAGATACGTTTATTAATAGTTCAACGTGATGATGGTGAATATTTCACAGCAACGTTCAACTAGTATTAACGTAACAATAAAGAAAATATATCTTTCCTACCACTCAACCTTCAGTAAGTAAGTTTATTCAGGTATACACAAATACAGTTACATAGAATTACCATACATAGCAGCATATGTGTAGAGAACCTGGGATAACCCAAAAGTCAGACAGAGTGACTTATTTCCATTGGGGTAGGATGGGAGACTTTTACTGAGCTTACGAAAAATAACTTGTGTGAGTGAATATGGGAAAGAAACATAGGTTAGAATCCACAATAGCAACTACCGAGACATTACAGCAACGGTTCTCTCTTCAGGAGCTTGATCCAGTCAGTAATAATAATTCTTATTTCTACAAGTGAACGTACAAGGTATACAGGCCTAGCTGACAGTGACATGCTATATAGAAGGCCGCTTGTTATACCTGGAGAGAGTTCCGGGGGTCAACGCCCCCGCTGCCTGGTCTGTGACCAGGCCTCATGGTTGATCAGGGTCTGATCAACCAGGCTGTTACTGCTGGCCGCACGTAAACCGACGTACAAACCACAGCCCAGCTGGTCAGGTACTGACTTTAAGTGCCTGTCCAGTGCCAGCTTGAAGACAGTCAGGGGCCTATTGGTAATCCTCCTTATGTATGCTGGGAGGCAGTTGAACAGTCTTGGGTCCCTGACACTTATTGTGTTGTCTCTTATCGTGCTTGTCATTGCGGGGATGTTGCATCGTCTCCCGAGTCTTTTGTTTTCATAGGGGGTGATTTTCTTGTGTATATTTGTACTAATCCTTCTAATAATTTCCAAATGTATATAATTATGTATCTCTCTCGCCTGCGTTCCAAGGAATACAAGCTAAGGGATTTCAACCTTTCAGTAATTTTACCTGCCTTGAAAGGTACTGTTAGTGTGCAGTAATATTCCAGCCTAGATAGAACAAGTGACCTGAAGAGTGTCATCATGGGCTTGGCATCCCTAGTTTTGAAGGTTCTCATTATCCATCCTGTCATTTTTTCTAGCAGATGCAATTGATACAATGTTCTGGTCTTTAAAAGTGAGATCCTCTGAAATTATCTCTCCCAGGTCTTTTACATTAGTTTTTCACTCAATTGTGTGGTTGGAATTTGTTATATACTCTGATATAGTTTTAACTTCCTCACGTTTTCCATCGTGGGAGACCTAGCTAAAGCTGGTTGGTTTGTTAATTAATGGGGTTTGAAGCCTACCGTCAACACGAAGAGTCACTGAGTGTGCGGTAGCCTTTTACACCCACGGACAAGACTACTTTAATACCTAAAATAGTGATTCATATATACGCTGATATATACACCTCGGTGTATATATCCTGTGCAGTGTATATAATACTATGTTGGGATTATGGGATACGAGAAGATCATATTGCTAATGAATACATTGATTTTTATGTAAATATGGCAACTACAATCTACCAAATTTATCTGTAATATTTTCAAGTAAATATATAATATTTTTGTGTGCGAGGGGCTTGGACTTCCAGCAGGCATGCGTGAGCGTGTTTGATAGGAGTGAATGGAGACAAATGGTTTTTAATACTTGACGTGCTGTTGGAGTGTGAGCAAAGTAACATTTATGAAGGGGTTCAGGGAAACCGGCAGGCCGGACTTGAGTCCTGGAGATGGGAAGTACAGTGCCTGCACTCTGAAGGAGGGGTGTTAATGTTGCAGTTTAAAAACTGTAGTGTAAAGCACCCTTCTGGCAAGACAGTGATGGAGTGAATGATGGTGAAAGTAATATGTAATATTTTATGCAACTTTACTATATCCAGTCCAGCTACTGTATCTGTAGTAATTTATAGTGTTGTTTCTACGACTGATCAGTAAGTTTAATATAATGTATTTGCCACCATATTCATTATATAATCGAAGACACCGTTCCCACGAGTCCTCCCTGGGGCACCTCACAAGACTGCCGTTCCCACGAGTCCTCCCTGGGGCACCTCACAAGACTGCCGTTCCCACGAGTCCTCCCTGGGGCACCTCACAAGACTGCCATTCCCACGAGTCCTCCCTGGGGCACCTCACAAGACTGCCATTCCCACGAGTCCTCCCTGGGGCACCTCACAAGACTGCCATTCCCACGAGTCCTCCCTGGGGCCCCTTACAAGATGCCCTTCCCCCGGGTCCTCCCTGGGGCCCCACAAGACTGCCTTCCCACAGTCCCCCTTTGGGGGACCTTACAAGACTGCCATTTCCCCCAAATCCCCCTGGGGCCCTCACAAGACTTCCTTCCACGAATCCCCCTGGGGGGACCTACAAGACTGCCGTTCCCACGAGTCCCCCGGGGCCCTCACAAAAACTGCCGTTCCCCGATCTCCCCGGGGGGACCCCACAAGACTCCCTTCCCCGAGTCCCCCCTGGGGCACCTCCAAAACTGCCGTCCCACGAGTCCTCCCTGGGGGATCACAAGACTCCATTCCCCCCGGGCCTCCCTGGGACCTCCCAAACTGCCCTTCCCAGAGCCCCCCGGGGACCTCACAAGACTGCCATTCCCCCCAGTCCTCCCCCGGGGACCCCACAAGATCCTTCCCCCCGAGTCCCCCCTGGGGCACCCACAAGACTGCCTTCCCACGGTCCTCCCTCGGGCACCTCACAAGACTGCCTTCCCACGAGTCCCCCCGGGGGACCCCACAAAAACTCCATTCCCACGAGCCCCCCCTGGGGGGCCCAAAAAGCTGATTTCCCCCGAGTCCTCCCTGGGGCACCTACAAGACTGCCATTCCCCCGAGTCCTCCCGGGCCACCTACAAACTGCCTTCCCCCGAGTCCTCCCTGGGGGGGGGACCTCCAAAGACTCCATTCCCCGAGTCCCCCCTGGGGCACCTCACAAGGCCATTCCCACGAGTCTTCCCTGGGGCACCCCACAAGATTGCCGTTCCCCGAGTCCCCTTGGGGCACTCACAAAACTGCCGTTCCCACGGTCCTCCCTGGGGCACCTCACAAAATGCCTTACCCCGAGCCCCCCGGGGCACCTCACAAGACGCCATTCCCCCGAGCCCTTTCCTGGGGCACCTCCAAGTTTCCATTCCCAGGCCTCCCTGGGCCACCTCACAAGACTCCCTTCCTCCCAGTCCTCCCCCGGCACCTCAAGATGCCATTCCCCCGAGTCCTCCCCGGGGCCCTCCAAGGCCCTTCCCCGAGTCCCCCTGGGGCCCTACAAGACTCCATTCCCAAAATCCCCCCTGGGCCCCTCACAAGACTGCCATTCCCGAGTCCCCCCTGGGGCACTCACAAGACCTGCCCCTTCCCGAGTCCTCCCTGGGGGGACCTCACAAGACTGCCATTCCCAGAGTCCTCCCTGGAGCAGTTCACAAGATTTCTTTTCCCAAAGGTCCTCCCTGGGGGGACCTCACAAGCTGAAATTTCCCCGGTCCTCCCTGGGGGACCTCCAAGAGCCCTTCCCACGGTCCCCCCTGGGGCACCTCACAAGCTGCCCTTCCCCCGGCCCCCCCCGGGGACCTCACAAGACTGCCTTCCCACGATCCTCCCTGGGGCACCCACAAACTGTCTTTCCCACGAAACCCCCTGGGGGACCTAAAAGACGCCATTCCCCCGAATCCTCCCCGGGGCACCTCACAAAATGCCCTTTTCCCCGGTCCTCCCTGGGGCGCCTCACAAGATGCCATTCCCCCGAGTCCCCCCATGGGCACCCACAAAATGCATTCCCCCGGGCCCCCCTGGGGCACTCACAAGACTTCCATTCCCAGTTTCCCCCTGGGGCACCTACAAACCCTTTCCCCGAATCCTCCCTGGGGACCTCGAAGATGCCTTCCCCCGATCCCCCTGGGGCACCTCACAAGGCCCCTTCCCCCCGAGCCCTCCCTGGGGACCTCACAAAACTGCATTCCCCCGAGCCTTCCCTGGGGCACTCAAAAAATGAAAATTTCCCCAGCCCCCCCTGGGGCACCTCACAAGATGCCATTCCACGATTTCCCCCCTGGGGCACCCACAAGACTGCCTTCCCACGAGTCCTTCCTGGGGGACCTCACAAAACGCCCTTCCCGAGTCCCCCCTGGGGACTCACAAGACTGCCTTCCCGGTCCCCCCCTGGGGCCCTACAAAAATGCCCTTCCCCCGAGTCCTCCCGGGGCACCTCACAACCTGCCATTCCCCCGAGTCCTCCCTGGGGAAAACCCACAAGCTGCCATTCCCACGAAACCTCCCTGGGGGCACCTCACAAGTGCCATTCCCCCGAATCCTCCCGGGGCACCTCACAAGACGCCATTTTCCAAAGTCCTCCCTGGGGGCACCTCCAAAACTGCCATTTTTCCCCCGAGTGTCCCTGGGGACCTCAAAGCGCATTCCCACGGTCCTCCCCGGGGCACCTCACAAAACTGCCATTCCCAAGTCCCCCCTGGGGCACTCACAAAACTGCCTTCCCACGAATCCTCCCCTTTGGGGGATCTCAAAGATCCTTCCACTAGTCCTCCCTGGGGCACCACAAAACTGCCTTCCACGAGTCCCCCCTGGAGCACCCCCTGTGCCATTCCCCCCGAATCCTCCCCGGGGCCCCACAAACTGCCCCTTCAGAGTCCTCCTGGGGGGCCTCACAAGCGCCATTCCCCGAGTCCTTTGGGGGACCTCACAAACCTGCCCTTCCCCGGCCTCCCCGGGGGCCCCCCAAAACCCGCCATTCCCCCGAAAACCTCCCGGGGGGACCTCACAAGACTGCCCCTTCCCAGAACCTCCCTGGGGGGACCTCACAAGCTGCCACCCCAAGTCCTCCCTGGGGGACCTCACAAAACTGCCATTCCCCCGATCGTCCCCGGGGGGCCTCACAAAAAACTGCCCTTTTCCCCCGAGTCCCCCCTGGGGCACCCCACAATGCCATTCCCCCTAGTCCTCCCTGGGGCACCCCAAGACTGCCATTTCCCACGAATCCCCCTTGGGCATCTCACAAGACGCCCTTTCCCCCAGCCTCCCTGGGGGGCCTCACAAGACGCCATTCCCTCGATCCCCCTGGAGCACCTCACAAGACTGCCATTCCACGAATCCCCCCTGGGGCACCTCCAAACTGCCTTTTCCCCGAGCCTCCCTGGGGCACCCCAAAGACTGCCATTCCCCGAGCCCCCCCTGGGGGACCTCACAAGACTGCCTTACCCAGCCCTCCCCGGGGGCCCCACAAGACTCCATTCCCCCCAGTCCTCCTGGGGGACTCACAAGATGCCATTTCCCCCGAGTCCTCCCCGGGGCCACCTCACAAAACTGCCCTTTTCCCCCGAGTCTCCCTGGGCACCTCAAAAGACTTCCATTCCCCCGAGTCCTCCCGGGGACCTCAAAAAATGCCATTCCACGAGTCTTCCCCGGGGCACCTCACAAAATTGCCGTTCCCCCGAGTCCTCTTGGGGCACCCCACAAGATGCCGTTCCCACGGTCCCCCCTGGGGGACCTCCAAGACTGCCATTCCACGAGTCCCCCTGGGCACCCACAAGACTGCCATTCCCACGAGTCCTTCCGGGGGCCCCCACAAAAATGCCATTCCCCCCGAGCCTCCCCGGGCCACCTCACAAACGCCATTCTCCCAGTCCTCCCTCGGGGACCTCACAAAACTGCCATTCCCACGAGTCCTCCCCGGGGGACCTCAAAGACTGCCATTTCCCCCGGTCCCCCTGGGGCACCCCCACAAGACTGCCATTCCCCCCAGTCCTCCCTGGGCCACCTCACAAGACTGCCCTTTTCCCCCGGTCCTCCTGGGGCACCCACAAAAACTGCCATTCCTCCCGGGCCCCCCTGGGGCACCTCACAGCGCCATTCCCACGGTCCTCCCCGGACAGTTCACAAGATTGCTATTCCAAAAAGTCCCCCCTGGGGGACCTACAAAACTGAAATTCCCCGAGTCCCCCTGGGGCACCTCACAAAACTGCCTTCCCACGAGTCCTCCCTGGGCACCTCACAAGACTGCCATTCCACGGTCCTCCCTGGGGACCTCACAAGACGCCTTTTTCCCCGAGTCCCCCCTGGGGACCCCACAAACTGCTTCCCACGAACCTCCCTGGGGCACCTCACAAAACTGCCCTTCCCAAAACCCCCTGGGGGACCCCACAAAAACGCCTTCCCACGAGTCCTCCTGGGGCGCCTCACAAGACTGCCCTTCCCCCGAGTCCCCATGGGGGACCTCACAAGACTGCCTTCCACGGTCCCCCTGGGGCACCTCACAAGACTTCATTCCCGAATCCTCCCTGGGGGACTCACAAGATGCCATTCCACATCCCCTGGGGCACCCCAGAAGCTGCCCTTCCACGAGTCCCCCTGGGGCACCTCCAAGACTGCCATTCCCCGAGCCCCCCCGGGGCACCCCACAAGACTGCCTTTTCCCCCGAGCCCCCCCTGGGGGATCAAAAAAACGCATTCCCACGGCCCCCCTGGGGCACCTCACAAGATGCTTCCCACGAGTCCCCCGGGGCACCCCCAAAACTGCCATTCCCCGATCCTTTCCCGGGGCACCTCACAAGATGCCATTCCCCCGGGCTCCCTGGGGACCTACAAGACTGCCATTCCCACGGTCCTCCCTGGGGGGCCTCACAAACTGCCATTCCCACGATCCTCCTGGGGCACCTCACACCTGCCTTTTCCCCCAGTCCCCCCGGGGGACCTCACAAGCTGCCCCTTCCCCACCCCCCTGGGGGCCCCCACAAAACTGCCATTCCCACGAATCCCCCCTGGGGACCTCCAAGACTGCCCCTTCCCACAAATCCCCCCTGGGGGACCTCACAAAAACTGCCATTCCCCATCGTCCTGGGGGACCTCACAAGATGCCATTCCCGAGTCCTCCCCTGGGGCACCCCACAAGACTCATTCCCCTATCCTCCCTGGGGCACTCACAAGACGCCCCATTTTTCCCCCGAATCCTCCTTGGGGCTCTCAAAAGACTGCCATTCCCCCGTCTCCCGGGGCACCCCACAAGACTGCCTTCCCACGAGTCTCCCGGGGAAACCCACTGATGCCATTCCCACGAATCCCTGGGGCCCTCCCCAAAACTGCCATTCCCCGGTCCTCCCTGGGGCCCTCACAAGGGCTGCCATTCCCACGAGTCCCCCATGGGGGACCCCAAAGCCCGCCATTCCCACGAGTCCTCCTGGGGCACCTCACAAGACTGCCATTCCCCCGAAACCTCCCTGGGGGACCTCACAAGACTGCCCTTCCCCGAACCCCCCTGGGGCACCCACAGACTGCCATTCCAAAGTCCCCCCTGGGGCACCTCACAAGGGTGCCATTCCCCGAGTCGTCCCTGGGGCACCTCCAAGACTGCCCTTCCCAGAGTCCCCCTGGGGATCACAAGAGCCCTTCCCCCTAGTCCTCCCCGGGGCACCCCACAAGACTGCCATTCCCACGAATCCCCTTGGGCATTCACAAGACTGCCATTCCACTATCCCCCTGGGGCACCTCACAAACTGCCATTCCTCGGGGGGTCCCCCTGGGGCCCTCACAAGACTGCCCTTCCCCCGAATCCCCCCTGGGGGACCTCACAAGACTGCCATTCCCACAGTCTCCTGGGCACCCCGAAGTGCCAATTCCCCGAGCCCTCCCTGGGGGCCCCCACAAGACGCCTTACCCCGGCCTCCCCGGGGCACCTCAAAGACTGCCCTTCCCCCGAGTCCCCCCTGGGGCACCTCACAAGATGCCTTCCCCGAGTCCCCCCTGGGGCACCCACAAGATGCCATTCCCACGAATCCCCCTGGGGCCCTCACAAGCGCCATTCCCCGAGCCCCCCCTGGGGGACCCCAAAAGTGCCATTCCCCCCGACCCTTCCCGGGGGCCTCGCAAGATGCCCCTTCCCACGAGCCCTCCCTGGGGTACTCACAAGAGTGCCATTCCCACAGTCCTCCCCCGGGGTACTCACAAGACTGCCTTTTCCCCGAGTCCCCCCTGGGGCACCTCACAAGACTGCCTTCCCCCGAATTTCCCTGGGGGGACCTCACAAGCGCCATTTCCCACGACCCTTCCTGGGGGCCCCGCAAGACTGCCATTCCCCCGAGCCCTCCCTGGGGGGCCTCACAAGAGTGCCATTCCACGAGTCCCCCCCTGGGGTACCTCACGACTGCCATTCCCCCCCCTCCTCCCTGGGGGACCCCACAAGACTGCGATTCCCACGAATCCTCCCCTGGGGGCCCCCCCCAAGACTGCCATTCCCACTAACCCCCCTGGGGCACCTCCCAAACTGCCCTTCCCACGAGCCCTCCCCGGGGCACCTCACAAGACTGCCATTCCCATGAGTCCTCCCTGGGGCACCTCACAAGACTGCCATTCTCACGAATCCTCCCTGGGGCACCTCACAATACTGCCATTCCCACGAGTCTTCCCTGGGGCACCTCACAAGACTGCCATTCCCACGAGTCCTCTCTGGGGCACCTCACAAGACTGCCATTCCCACGAGTCCTCCCTGGGGCACCTCTCAAGACTGCCGTTCCCACGAGCCCTCCCTGGGGCACCTCACAAGACTGCCGTTCCCACGAGCCCTCCCTGGGGCACCTCACAAGACTGCCGTTCCCACGAACCCTCTCTGGGGCACCTCACAAGACTGCCGTTCCCACGAGTCCCCCTGGGGCACCTCACAAGACTGCCGTTCCCACGAGCCCTCCCTGGGGCACCTCACAAGACTGCCGTTCCCACGAGCCCTCCCTGTGGCACCTCACAAGGCTGCCGTTCGCACGAGTCCCCCTGGGGCACCTCACAAGACTGCCGTTCCCACGAGTCCCCCTGGGGCGGGGAAGATGAAAGACCAGAGGCCTAGCTTCTCCCTACAAACCTTGTTAGGGGGGAGAATGGGGCTAGACCTGGGGACAGTTGGTCCCGGAAGATGGGGAGGTACTTGTACCTCCTCCCATGGCAGACATAGGTCTCAGACACTCCCATGACAGGGAGCCAAGGCCGGGTCACTATCTGAAAAAGACCTGGACGGGAGAGTACCGGCGAATCAAGAAGAAATATTCATATATAATATAATAATAATAATAATAATAATAATAATAATAATAAGAAGAAGAAGAAGAAGAAGAAGAAGAAGAAGAAGAAGAAGAAGAAGAAGAAGAAGATAAAAATGTCTATAACTATGACCATAATTTTTAAAGGGATGGAAGGGTAAGCCAGTGGAAGGCCTCTGTCAGATGACCAAAAGCTCCAGCTGTTGTCATCAGTCATCATATGACTAAGACCCGCGTCAGGAAACGCTTGTGCTGTTTCCTGTCAAACCTTGCCTAACCTTGATAACAGAGAATTTTCAGTGTTGATTATCCAGTCAATAATATTTATTAGGTCCCGTATGTGAGTGTATGAGTGTGTAGAAAAGAGAACGTGACCTGGTGGTAAAAGCTCTCGCTTCACAGGCTGAGAGTCCGGGTTTGATTCCCGGCGAGGGTAGAAACATTGGGCGTGTTTTCTTACACCTGTTGTCTATGTTCACCCACCAGTTAAATAGGTATCTGGGTGTTAGGCGACTGGTGTGGGTCGCATCTTGGGGCAAAACTAACCTAATTTACCCGAAATGCTCAGCATAACAAGTGGCTTTCTATATAGCAGTATGTCAGTGATGTCAGCTATGGTCTGTATACCTTGTACATGTAGAAATAAATATATTATTACTAATATAATAGTGTACTATAGTGACGTCGAGTACCAGCAAGACGGTGCTTGCTCAACCACTGATAACTCACACAGGAAAGACGGTGGTAACTGCATGTTAACTTAGAGTGCCAGACGATACATCAGAGTTACAGCAGTGGGTTTACAGTGTATTTCTCTCAGGATAACCTCATGCTTATATATAGCAATACACAGATAACCCGCACATAGCAGAAAGAAGCTTATGACGTTTCGGTCCGACTTGGATCATTGGCTAGTTACACTAACACACGAAGGTAAGGGAGCCAGTATATATAGGAGAGGAGGACACGGACGGGACAAGGAGAGGGAGAAAGAAGGTAGTGGAGAAGTAGTGGTACTAGCCTACTTTCCCATTCATGTAACTGCCAGCCTACTCTCCCACCCATGTAAATACCAGCCTACTCTCTCACCCATCAGGGCCTGATCAACCAGGCTGTTACTGCTGGCCGCATGCAAGCTGACGTACGAACCACAGCCCGGTTGGTCAGGTACTGACTTTAGGTACCAATCCCTCCAGGACCTTCCAAGTGTATATTATCATGTATCTCTTTCGCCTGCGTTTGAGGGAATACAGATCAAGGAAGGACCTTCAACCGTTCCCAGTAGTCTAGGTGCCTTATCACACTTATGTGTGCCGTGAAAGTTCTTTGTACACTCTCCAGGTCTACAATGTCTCCAGCCTTAAAGGGGACAGTTAGTGTACAGCAGTATTCCAGCCTAGAGAGCACAAGCGATTTAAAGAGAATCATCATGGGCTTGGCGTCCCTAGTTTTGAAGGTTCTCATTATCCATCCTATCATTTTCCTAGCAGATGAGGTAGCTACATTGTTGTGGTCTTTGAAGACGAGATTCTCTGACATTATCACTCCCAGGTCCTTCACATTACTTTTTCGCTCTATTGTATGGTTAGAATTTGTGGTATACCCTGACACATTTTTAATTTCTTCAAGTTTCCCATATCTGAGTAGTTGAAATTTCTCCTCGTTGAACTTCATATTGTTTTGAGTGGCCCATTCGAAAATTTGGTTGATGTCCACTTGGAGTCTCACAGTGTCTTCGATGGAGGTCACTGCCATGGTGATCCGGGTGTCATCCACAAAGGAAGACACGGAACACGCTATATACATCCCCTTTATTTATTCCCATTTTCCATTTTTACACCTCGATCATGTCCCCCCTAATTCTACGCCTTTCTAGAGAGTACAGATTCAGGGCCTCAGTCTATCCTCATAGGGAAGATTTCTGATACATGGGATCAACTTTGTCATCCTCCTCTGTACGTTTTCCAGAGCATTTATATCCATTCTTTGATGAATGGTTTTGAAAACCGACAAGTTGAAGATTGAGACACTTATGCAACATATTGGGATCTTTATTTAGGAAACGTTTCGCCACACAGTGGCTTCATCAGTCCAATACAAAGCAGAAAGGTGTAAGGAGAGGAGGAGTTTGAGATAATCAGTCCCTCAGCCTGGAGTCAATGTGTTCAGTCCATCAATCTTCTACAAGATTGTTGGACTGAACACATCGACTCCAGGCTGAGGGACTGATTATCTCAAACTCCTCCTCTCCTTACACCTTTCTGCTTTGTATTGGACTGATGAAGCCACTGTGTGGCGAAACGTTTCCTGAAGATTCCCATATGTTGCATAGGTGTCTCAATCTTCAAATCTTCTTATCCATTCTGTAATACGGTGACCAGAACTGAGCAGCATAGTCTAAATGAGGCCTAAGCCAAGAATTCTGTTAGCTTTATTGCGAGCACTTATGCACTGTTGTCTTGGTTTTAGATTACTGCTAACCAGAACTCCTAAATCTTTTTCGCAATCAGTAGTATTTAAGATCTACATTATTCAGTTTATAAATGGCATGGTTATTGTCCTGTCCAACATTTAGCACTTTGCATTTGTCA
This sequence comes from Cherax quadricarinatus, assembly GCF_026875155.1. NCBI lineage: Eukaryota > Metazoa > Arthropoda > Malacostraca > Decapoda > Parastacidae > Cherax > Cherax quadricarinatus. Next base: position 16,480,267 of record NC_069483.1, read on the forward strand.
ATATTAAACTGCATCTGCCACTTCTCCTACCACTGCATCAGTATATTCAAATCATCCTGGAGTGCACTAATGTCCTCAATAGAATGAATTGGACGGCCTGTTTTGATGTCATCAGCAAATTTGCTTATGTCGCTATTTATTCCCTCATCTATGTCGTTTATGTAAATTGTGAACAACATGGAGCCCAACTCTGACCCCTGAGGAACACCGCTTGTGACGTTCCCCCATTCTGATTTCTCACCACTTATGCAAACTCTTTGTTGCCTATTTGTCAGCAATGCCTCTACTCAGGAAAAAATTTCTCCTCCGTTTAAGTGTGTCTTAAGTTTCCTCAATAGCCTCTGGTGTGGAACTCTATCAAAAGTCTTACTGAAGTCCATATACACAATATCATATTCATTACCATGATCTACCTCCTCAAACACCTTAGTGAAAAAAGTTAGTAAATTCATAAGACAGGAACGCCCCTTTGTAAAACCGTGTTGAGATTTATCAATTTATGCCTATCAAGATGGCTACGAATTGCTTCGGCAATTATTGATTCTATAAATTTTCCCACTGTGGAGTTAAGGTTATTGGTCTATAGTTCGAAGCCAAGGACCTGTCACCTGCCTTGTAAATAAGTATTACATTAGCCATTTTCCACTTATCAGGCACTATGCCAGTTTGTAGTGATATGTTGAAAAGATTAACGAAAGGTATGCTAAGTTCCTCTTTACATTCTTTTAACACCCTTGCAAACAGTTCATCAGGACCTGGGGATTTGTTAGGCTTTAATTTCTCTGTTTGTCTGAGGACCATGTCCTCAGACAAACAGAGTATACTACTGACTCCGGCCATACAATAGAGCGGAAAAATAATGTAAGGGACCTGGGAGTAGTAATGTCTGAGGATCTCACTTTCAAGGATCACAACAGTGCCACGATCGCACGTGCAAAGAAAATGATAGGATGGATAATGAGAACTTTCAAAACGAGAGATGCCAAGCCCATGATGATCCTTTTCAAATCACTTGTTCTCTCTAGGCTGGAATACTGCTGTACATTAACATCTCCATTCAAAGCAGGTGAAATCGCAGATCTAGAGAGTGTACAGAGATCCTTTACTGCACGTATAAGTTCTGTCAAGCACCTTAACTACTGGGAACGCTTGGAAGCACTTGACTTGTACTCGTTGGAACGCAGGAGGGAGAGATATATCATAATCTACACTTGGAAAATCTTGGAAGGAATGGTCCCAAATCTGCACACAGAAATCACTCCCTACGAAAGTAAAAGACTGGGCAGGCGATGCAAAATGCTGCCAATAAAAAGTAGGGGCGCCATTGGTACACTAAGAGAAAACACCATAAGTGTCCGGGGCCCAAAACTGTTCAACAGCCTCCCATCAAGCATTAGGGGAATTGCCAATAAACCCCTGGCTGCCTTCAAGAGAGAGCTGGACAGATACCTAAAGTCAGTGCCGGATCAGCCGGGCTGTGGCTCGTACATCGGACTGCGTGCGGCCAGCAGTAACAGCCTAGTTGATCAGGCCCTGATCCATCGGGAGGCCTGGTCATGGACCGGGCTGCGGGGGCGTTGATCCCCGGAATAACCTCCAGGTAACCAGGCTAGTTACCGCAATCGTGCATATTTATTATCGTCCTGTTCTACATAATCTATTATTTCTGGAATTTTGCTAGTATCTTCCTGAGTAAAGACTGAGAGGAAGTAAGAATTAAAAATCTCACACATCCTTATCACTGTCAGTGATCTAACCTGAGTTACTCTTAAGTGGGCCTATCCTGTCCCTGATCTTACTTCTGTATACCTGAAAGAACCCTTTTGGGTTAGTCTTTGAGTCCTTTGCGACCTTAGCTTCATAATCCCTTTTTGCTTTTCTTATTCCTTTTTTTTTATTTCTCTCTTTAACCGAATACAGTGGTCCCTCAATAATCGACCGGCCTGAAAGTCGACCATTTCGGAAATCAACCGTTTTTTTCGACAAAATATTGACTCGGAAATTGACCGAAATTCGTTTATCGACCCGTCTCGACCCGTCGTCCCAGACGCGTATGCACGAGGTAAGCGGGCCTCGACCCGCCTCAGCCTTCCTTCCCAGCCAGTGTGTCGACAAGAGGGATTTGGAAGGGTTTGGGGCTGACCCTGATGAGCCTATGTCAGTTTTGAACTCTATTGTGGCACTGGGGAGTTCCATGGGGTTGGATGTGAGTTTGGAGGATGTGGAAGAGTTGGTGGAGGACCACAACGAAGAGCTAACCACTGAGGAGCTGCAAGAGCTTCAGCAGGAAGAGCAACAGATCGCAGCTCAGAATCTTGCTGCAGAGGAGGAGGAAGAGAGATGGAAGAAGGTGCCTTCTTCAGAAATTAAGGAGATTTTTACTATGTGAGGTAAGATGGAAAGATTTATGGAGAAACATCACCCAGAGAAGGATGTTGCAAGCCATATCGGCAACTTGTACAGTGACAGTCTTGGCCCATTTTAGGGAAGTTTTAAAGAGACGCCAGAAACAGAGCTCTCTGCACAGTTATTTTGCGAGACAGGACTCCAGTGACTCTCAAGCTGGTCCTAGTGGCATTAAGAAACAGAGAAAAGAAGCAACCCCAGAAAAGCAAATGGTACCTGAGGTGTTGCTGGAAGGGGATTCCCCTTCCAAACTATAAACAATCCACTCTCTCCTCCTCCTCCAGTCTCCCATACACTAAGAAGAATCTCCAATAAAGGTAAGTGTTATGCTGTTAATGTTTCATTCATCATTTCCCATTGTATTGTTTATGTACTACATGAATATTTCATGTAAAAATTTTTTTTGTTTTAATACTTCTGGGTGTCAGGAACGGATTAATTGAATTTACATTATTTCTTATGGGGAAAATTGATTCGTAAATCGACCATTTCGATAATCGACCGGCTTCCAGGAACGGATTACCGTCGATAATCGAGGGACCACTGTATATTGAATTCCTAACTGCCCATCCCCTCTTTTGATAAGCCTATATATGCCTCTCTTTTGACCAGTGAGATGTTTTAATCTATTGTTCATCCATTTGGGATCATTTTTGTTAGATCTAATTTCCCTTCTCGGAATTAAAGTTGACCGAGCAGCTTGAACTATGCTATGTAACCACGAGCCTACTCCCGCACTTGTGTAACCACGAGCCTGTTCTCATCCCCTCATTAACCACCAACCTACTCTAGCACCTATGTAAACACAAGCCTACTCTCTCACCAAATGTAACCACCAGCCTGGTTTAGAAAGACACGTAAGCAAACACTAGGACAGAAAACATTTCGGTTCTGGGACCTTGATGAAGGTCCCAGAACCCAAAGCGTGTCTTTCTAAACTAAGTTGTCGGTATTTATCACCAAGATCTGTACCATCCACCAGCCTACTTTCCAACAATTGCTACCATGCAATAATCTGCATATTCACTGCAGGTTGTATGGTGCTTGATGGTCTAAACAAGACTACGCTGGAGAGGAACTTGACTCTGCTGGTGGCGGAGCCGCTGGCGATGGACCTGCGGATGATGGTGATAGGAGTGCAGCAGAATTCCAGCATTGAGAATTGGCGAGGCGGTAATAACTCCCTGGCGCCTCGATCCTGGACCCCAGCAACTATTCAACTCTACCCCCAACTGCGGCTCAGTGTACATGGCCATCCCATTGTGTCGGGTGAGAGATTCTCATCCAGAGAAGATATGGGACCTCTGAGGATCGTCGTGGAGAATATTCTGCTCATGACTAATTGTCCGGAAGGTAAGCATGAATTGTATTGACTACCAGCCTACTAGATCAGCCAGGCTGTGATGGATATGTGGGGCAGCGGCCACCAACAACAACACCCTGGTTGACCAGGCAAATACCAGACGAGCTTGGCAATGGCCGGGCTTCGAGAGTAGAAAAACTCGGAACTCATCAAAGGTATATATACCTGTGATCGTGAAGTCACTATAATCTACCTTGTCCATAATTACTATCGCATTTGCTTTGTTTGTTTCGTAAGGTGAAGTCCAGGATCTTTACTTAATTCATGGTATAACTTAACAAATCTTTGATGTCAATTGTCTTCAGCAACACAATTGTCCTCAGATGTTTGTTAAGTTATACCATGAATTAAGTAAAGATCTTGGACTTCACTTTACGAAACAAAGGAAATGCGATAGTAATTATGAACAAGGTAGATTATAGTGGAAAAATGAACTTGTTATTGGAAGATGGGGGAACTTACGTGTCTCTTAAGGGTCGGGCCAAGAGCTGAGACTTGATCCTTCACGACCACAACTGCTTACTAAAGCACTGTTTCAGCCAGAGTTTCACGAAGACTATTGTTGCAGTGGTTGTACGATAGTCAGTTTTCTTGATTGAACCTCAAAAAAAAAAAAAGACAAGCGTTGACTCAGCTAGACTTGTTTCGATTAGGAAACAAGTCTATCCGATTAATTATATGATGACCCGCTAGTGGAGCTTTTGGTCATCAGACCGAGGCCTTCCACTGGCTTACCCCTTCACCCCTTTAAAAATTAAGGCTGTAATTATAATAATATTAAGTTATAGGTGTATCGGTCTCTGCGCGAACCGAGGAAGGCATTTCCCGTATAACAAAACTCCAGCTCCAGCACACACAAAGTCTAGCACTACTAGGCCTCTTGAAGTATTGCTACTAGTCTAGTACACAAATAACGACGACGTTTTGGTCCGACTTGGACCATTTACAAAGTCACACTGTATCGTTTCAGTCACGGTATTGTGCCTTTTTTTTTGTTATTTACTAGTCTAGTAGCTATACATGATTATATACACCTGGAAAATCCTAGAGGGACTAGTACCGAACTTGCACACGAAAATCACTCACTACGAAAGCAAAAGACTTGGCAGACGATGCAACATCCCCCCAATGAAAAGCAGGGGTGTCACTAGCACGTTAAGAGACCATACAATAAGTGTCAGGGGCCCGAGACTGTTCAACTGCCTCCCAGCATACATAAGGGGGGTTACTTACTTACTTACTTACCAACAGACCCCTGGCTGTCTTCAAGCTGGCACTGGACAAGCACCTAAAGTCGGTACCTGACCAGCCGGGCTGTGGCTCGTACGTTGGTTTGCGTGCAGCCAGCAGTAACAGCCTGGTTGATCAGGCCCTGATCCACCATGAGGCCTGGTCACAGACCGGACCGCGGGGGCGTTGACCCCCGGAACTCTCTCCAGGTAAACTCCAGATACATCAAAACTTTCAATAAGCACAGGAGCTGCAGCTCAACTCCGTCGACAGATGTAGGAGCTATAACTCAATCCTCCCAAGATGTCCTTGAACTAGAGATCAACAATTTATATAGGCCTAGCAGTTTTCAAGCGTACATACATACGCTGCCTAGCACCTGTAGTTTACCATCCTTAGGAGACTCAGAACTGTAGTCAAGACTCGACAGCTGTATAATGAGTTGTAGATCAGCATCGTCAAGAGAACCAGGAGCTAAAGCTCAACACAGTTAATCAGTGTAATAACAAAAGACTTGGCAGGTGATTTCAGCAGTTTTCAGTGATCTCAAGACTCTTAGAAGCCACGAAGACTAATTTTTCAAGGAAGGAGTTCGCTGTTATTTCACGGAAACTGACCAGTTAGTTTACACCAGTTAGTCTACACCAGTTAGTCTACACCAGTTAGTCTACACCAGTTAGTCTACACCAGTTAGTCTACACCAGTTAGTCTACACCAGTTAGTCTACACCAGTTAGTCTACACCAGTTAGTCTATACCAGTTAGTCTACACCAGTTAGTTTACACCAGTTAGTCTACACCAGTTAGTCTACACCAGTTAGTTTACACCAGTTAGTCTACACCAGTTAGTCTATACCAGTTAGTTTACACCAGTTAGTCTATACCAGTTAGTCTACACCAGTTAGTCTATACCAGTTAGTCTACACCAGTTAGTCTATACCAGTTAGTTTACACCAGTTAGTTTACACCAGTTAGTCTACACCAGACTGCCGAATCAAATTAAATTAATGATCTGAAGAGCTCTTTTCTTGTTGTCTTTGATGAAAAAGGACTGCAAGAAAAGAGCTCTTCAGATCATTAATTCTCCACGCACCAACACCACTCCTAACAAAGTTATAATTGAACATTGAAATGGTATAAAATACCGACAGGTTGTTAGGTAAGACACATATGCAACAGTTAGGTATCTTTATTATGAAACGTTTCGCCTACACAGTAGGCTTCTTCAGTCAAATACAGAAAAGTTGATAGGAGCAGAAGATACTTGAAGACGATGTAATCAGTCCATCACCCTTAAAGTTTTGAGGTGGTCAGTCCCTCAGTCTGGAGAAGAGCATTGTTCCATATTGTTTCATACTATGGAACAATGCTCTTCTCCAGACTGAGGGACTGACCACCTCAAAACTTTAAGGGTGATGGACTGATTACATCGTCTTCAAGTATCTTCTGTTCCTATCAACTTTTCTGTATTTGACTGAAGAAGCCTACTGTGTAGGCGAAACGTTTCATAATAAAGATACCTAACTGTTGCATATGTGTCTTACCTAACAAAGTTATAATTCTTCCCAACAGCCAGGTTGCATTGAACGTTTCTAAAGTACTTTCACAAGCTAACACCAGAGTCGCCATCGCTTCCATCACTTCAATAAAGGATCTAACCAGAACAAAATGAAACACCATGAACCAGTCAACACAGGGGTTTACACTATACCCTGTGGAGGCTGTGACAAGATTTACGTAGGTGAAACAGCAAGAAACCTCGACACCCGCCTCAATGAACACATGCATGTAGGAACGATAACTTGAACAACGCCTGTGTACAACACCGAAATTCCACCAATCATCTCATGAAATTCAGGGACGCCCAATTAGTGATCAAAGAAACTAATTTCCGCAGACGCAAGTGCCTTGAATCAGCACTGATCGCTGTTTCGAATACAATTAAACAAAACAAAAGCAGCTTCACCATCTCTGAAGTCTTAGCAAGAATCCTCCTGAAAACAGTAAACCCTGCCGTCACATAGTCTCTCCTGTTAATACTACACAAATCACATTACAGAGAGTGAACACTGAAACAAGCTGCCTCCATCCAGCCTCCAATAAAAATATTTGTCTAACCAGTTTTTTTATGTTACCCAAGTAATAGCTTTTATATCCTTTTACTCTTGTGCGAGTTAATTGTTCTACCATATTGTATTACTACTACTACAACTTACATCACTACTACTACTACTACTACCACTAGTATCGCACCTCACTCTGAGCCTATATATACCCTCTGTGTCCATGTATTGTTTGTAATGGCTTGATAAAGCTCCTGGAGAGTGAAACGTTGCCACAATAAAATGTCACATTAGTTGCACTTGTGTCCTTTTACGTTACATATTGTCGGTAATTCTACCAACTTTATTACAAGTTTTCTAAGGTTCTTTTGGTACAAAATTATTAATTTTAACATTAACATAAATTAAAAAAAATATATCCAAATGTATAAGAGAAAATTTTAGAAAGGACTTAATTTTAAATGAGTTCTTGCTAATTGGCCAGTTTTACCTAATCGGCACGACACACACACACACACACACACACACACACACACACACACACACACACACACACACACACACACACACACACACACACACACACACACACACACATATATATATATATATATATATATATATTCTATATATACTACTTGCATTTTTCAGGTAACTCTGTGTGGAAAATATCTGCAAACGAAAGCCTCGGGTTTCATTTGGGCGACCGTGAGAATTTCACCATCATTGCGAATGAGTATGTGCCTCTATATATCCATTTTGATCGAATTAAGCATATCATGTGTATGACCGATGGCAAACCAGTCCTGAGGGAGAGTCGCTACACCTGTGCTGGTGAAGAACGGCCTCCAGTGCGTCTCAACCTACAAATTACACTCTCCGACACTGAGTATAAGGCAAGAAGCTTTTTGTGTGTTTTATATAAACTATATCTGAGCTCCAGTTTGTTTTCTCCGACCAGCTTATGGGAGGAGAGGGTTAATACACAAATAACCCGCACATGGGAGAGAAACTTATGACGAAGTTTCGGTCCGTCTTGGACCATTTATAAGATCACAGTGTAACTTTGTAAATGGCCCAGGTCGGACCGAAACGTCGTCATCAGCTTTTCTCTCCTATGTTCGGGTTATTTGTGTATTGTTCCAGTCAGGGTATTTTGCTGTTTTGTTCTCTGAGGAGAGGATTGTATTCCTGGGGATGTATTACAAAAGTATGGAGGGTCGTAGGTATCCGGGGATGGATGGAAGAGTTGAGCCGGAGGGTAACCTTAATTCCTTGAATCGTGAAATATTCACCAATACCAAGGCGCCTCTCAATTTGCTTGTAACAAATAATGAATTATAGATATGTAGATATAAATCCATATGTATTCCTGTTAACCCTTTGGGGCCTAGTTCCTAGGCCATTTGTGTATCCATATGCTCTCGCGCTACCGTCCACAGGATGGATATGGGGTGCACAATAAACTAGCCACTTCGGTGGCAGAGGTACCAGCTGTAACCCAGGTGAACTCCTCTTTTCGTTGGTGCCTCTGATGGAATGCAATACAGTATTACTTCTGATTCCTTCCTGTTAGAGGCCTGGGCAGCTGGAACAGTAGAGCATCGGACTGTCAATTTGCAGACCCCGGTTCGTGCCCATCGTCCACTCTTCTGTTAATTCATAGAATGTGAAGTTGACATTACCTTGACCAATTGCCAAGCGGCTGTCAAATGATCAAACAATGATATAATAATAACATAATATCTTTATTTCTATAAGTACATGTACAAGGTATACAGACCATAGCTGACACCAGTGACATACCATTATATAGAAAGCCGCTTGTTATGCTCAGTATTTCCCCCAAATTAGGTCAGTTTTGTCCCAAGATGCGACCCACACCAGTCGACTGACACCCAGGTACCTATTTTACTGATAGTTGAACATAGACAACCGGTGTACAGAAATACGCCCAATGTTTCTACCCTCGCTGGGAATCAAACCCAGACGGATAGCACTAACATCCCATATCATAAAAATCTTTGAAAGGGTCCTAAGAAGCAAGATCACCACACATCTAGAAACCCATCAGTTACACAACCCAGGGCAACATGGGTTTAGAACAGGTCGCTCCTGTCTGTCTCAACTACTGGATCACTACGACAAGGTCCTAAATGCACTAGAAGATAAAAAGAATGCAGATGTAATATATACAGACTTTGCAAAAGCCTTCGACAAGTGTGACCATGGCGTAATAGCGCACAAAATGCGTGCTAAAGGAATAACAGGAAAAGTCGGTCGATGGATCTATAATTTCCTCACTAACAGAACACAGAGAGTAGTCGTCAACAGAGTAAAGTCCGAGGCAGCTACGGTGAAAAGCTCTGTTCCACAAGGCACAGTACTCGCTCCCATCTTGTTCCTCATCCTCATATCCGACATAGACAAGGATGTCAGCCACAGCACCGTGTCTTCCTTTGCAGATGACACCCGAATCTGCATGACAGTGTCTTCCATTGCAGACACTGCAAGGCTCCAGGCGGACATCAACCAAATCTTTCAGTGGGCTGCAGAAAACAATATGAAGTTCAACGATGAGAAATTTCAATTACTCAGATATGGTAAACACGAGGAAATTAAATCTTCATCAGAGTACAAAACAAATTCTGGCCACAAAATAGAGCGAAACACCAACGTCAAAGACCTGGGAGTGATCATGTCGGAGGATCTCACCTTCAAGGACCATAATATTGTATCAATCGCATCTGCTAGAAAAATGACAGGATGGATAATGAGAACCTTCAAAACTAGGGAGGCCAAGCCCATGATGACACTCTTCAGGTCACTTGCTCTATCTAGGCTGGAATATTGCTGCACACTAACAGCACCTTTCAAGGCAGGTGAAATTGCTGACCTAGAAAATGTACAGAGAACCTTCACGGCGTGCATAACGGAGATAAAACACCTCAATTACTGGGAGCGCTTGAGGTTCCTGAACCTGTATTCCCTGGAACGCAGGCGGGAGAGATACATGATTATATACACCTGGAAAATCCTAGAGGGACTAGTACCGAACTTGCACACGAAAATCACTCACTACGAAAGCAAAAGACTTGGCAGACGATGCAACATTCCCCCAATGAAAAGCAGGGGTGTCACTAGCACGTTAAGAGACCATACAATAAGTGTCAGGGGCCCGAGACTGTTCAACTGCCTCCCAGCATACATAAGGGGGATTACCAACAGACCCCTGGCAGTCTTCAAGCTGGCACTGGACAAGCACCTAAAGTCGGTTCCTGACCAGCCGGGCTGTGGCTCGTACGTTGGTTTGCGTGCAGCCAGCAGCAACAGCCTGGTTGATCAGGCTCTGATCCACCAGGAGGCCTGGTCACAGACCGGGCCGCGGGGGCGTTGACCCCCGGAAGTCTCTCCAGGTAAACTCCAGACATTTAGTTACCAGGCCACGGGGCACTGCCTTATCCTTTCGTGGCTAACATTTGACATGGCTCCCATGGCTAATTTGTAAATGATTCCTTAACGTTAAAAATTGGTCGCTGGTCATACTGATCGTGATGCCAATTATTTTTGTATTATGCTGCAGATTTTCGGACCTTGTTTAAACCGGTCACTGACTCTGGTCGGGTGTAGATGTTTTGCCCTCACTAGGTTTAGGTGGGAAAAGTTAACTTTTCCGGTGTAGGAACTTTTCGTACAATCTTCTATATTTCCTCTTATACTTGGGAAATATTTCTTCCCTGTACATCATGAGGTTTAGGGTTCAATACAGCTGTATGATTTGCTAATAGTAAGAACAATCCACTAACCTGTCCATGTAACCTATTCACTTATCCGCCAGATCCTCGGTAATGGACATAAGCTGAAGAACCAGAAATGGAATAAAGACCGGTCCAACGAAATTAAATTTACGGCTAAAGCAGACATGACAAACGATATTTACGTGCTTCACCCTCTGCCCCTCACTGTACAGCCCACACGCCGGAACACAGCAGGTGCACACCCACTACTTTGTAATGTGTTGTATATTCATAAATATTGAACTAGGAGTGTTAAATAATTGTGTATTTATATTTTTAAGCCTTTTATGCATACATCTTCTCTTTCACAAAATACACAACATAATTTATTAAAAAAATTAAGATTAAGAAATTTCAGAAATATATATCTGTGCTCAAATTCGACGAACCATGTTAGATATGGCTGGCAGGACACGAGTGTGTACACGACGGATATCTATGCTGGATACGTTTCGGTCGTTATACCTTGGAGTGACAGGTCCCAGGACCGAAACATATGTAATAACTAGGCTGTAAGTGTTGGTACTGGTGTACAATCGTCCATTATGATGCTATCAGTATAACTTCTGTCTTCATTTTTTTTTTTATTATCACACTGGCCGATTCCCACCAAGGCAGGGTGGCCCGAAAAAGAAAAACTTTCACCATCATTCGCTCCATCACTGTCTTGCCAGAAGGGTGCTTTACACTACAGTTTTTAAACTGCAACATTAACACCCCTCCTTCAGAGTGCAGGCACTGTACTTCCCATCTCCAGTACTCAAGTCCGGCCTGCCGGTTTCCCTGAATCCCTTCATAAATGTTACTTTGCTCACACTCCAACAGCACGTCAAGTATTAAAAACCATTTGTCTCCATTCACTCCTATCAAACACGCTCACGCATGCCTGCTGGAAGTCCAAGCCCCTCGCACACAAAACCTCCTTTACCCCCTCCCTCCAACCCTTCCTAGGCCGACCCCTACCCCGCCTTCCTTCCACTACAGACTGATACACTCTTGAAGTCATTCTGTTTCGCTCCATTCTCTCTACATGTCCGAACCACCTCAACAACCCTTCCTCAGCCCTCTGGACAACAGTTTTGGTAATCCCGCACCTCCTCCTAACTTCCAAACTACGAATTCTCTGCATTATATTCACACCACACATTGCCCTCAGACATGACATCTCCACTGCCTCCAGCCTTCTCCTCGCTGCAACATTCATCACCCACGCTTCACACCCATATAGAGCGTTGTAAAACTATACTCTCATACATTCCCCTCTTTGCCTCCAAGGACAAAGTTCTTTGTCTCCACAGACTCCTAAGTGCACCACTCACTCTTTTTCCCTCATCAATTCTATGATTCACCTCATCTTTCATAGACCCATCCGCTGACACGTCCACTCCCAAATATCTGAATACGTTCACCTCCTCCATACTCTCTCCTCCCAATCTGATATTCAATCTTTCATCACCTAATCTTTTTGTTATCCTCATAACCTTACTCTTTCGTGTATTCACCTTTAATTTTCTCTTTTGCACACCCTACCAAATTCATCCACAATCTCTGCAGCTTCTCTTCAGAATCTCCCAAGAGCACAGTGTCATCACAAAGAGCAGCTGTGACAACTCCCACTTTGTGTGTGATTCTTCTTATCTTTTAACTCCACGCCTCTTGCCAAGACCCTCGCATTTACTTCTCTTACAACCCCATCTATAAATATATTAAACAAACCACGGTGACATCACACATCCTTGTCTAAGGCCTACTTTTACTGGAAAAAATTTCCCTCTTTCCTACATACTCTAACTTGAGCCTCACATACCTCGTAAAAACTCTTCACTGCTTTCAGTAACCTACCTCCTACACCATACACTTGCAACATCTGCCACATTGCCCCCCTATCCACCCTGTCATAACGCCTTTCCAAATCCATAAATGCCACAAAGACCTCTTTAGCCTTATCTAAATACTGTTCACTTATATGTTTCACTGTAAACACCTGGTCCACACACCCCCTACCTTACTAAAGCCTCCTTGTTCATCTGCTATCCTATTCTCCGTCTTACTCTTAATTCTTTCAATTATAACTCTACCATACACTTTGCCAGGTATACTCAACAGACTTATCCCCCTATAATTTTTGCACTCTCTTTTAAATCCCCTTTGCCTTTATACAAAGGAACTATGCATGCTCTCTGCCAATCCCTAGGTACCTTTACCCTCTCCATACATTTATTAAATAATTCACCAACCACTCCAAAACTATATCCCCACCTGCTTTTAACATTTCTATCTTTTTCCCATCAATCCCGGCTGCCTTACCCCCTTTCATTTTACCTACTGCCTCACGAACTTCCCCCACACTCACAACTGGCTCTTCCTCACTCCTACAAGATGTTATTCCTCCTTGCCCTATACACGAAATCACAGCTTCCCTATCTTCATCAACATTTAACAATTCCTCAAAATATTCCCTCCATCTTCCCAATACCTCTAACTCTCCATTTAATAACTCTCCTCTCCTATTTTTAACTGACAAATCCATTTGTTCTCTAGGCTTTCTTAACTTGTTAATCTCACTCCAAAACTTTTTCTTATTTTCAACAAAATTTGTTGATAACATCTCACCCACTCTCTCATTTGCTCTCTTTTTACATTGCTTCACCACTCTCTTAACCTCTCTCTTTTTCTCCATATACTCTTCCCTCCTTGCATCACTTCTACTTTGTAAAAACTTCTCATATGCTAACTTTTTCTCCCTTACTACTCTCTTTACATCATCATTCCGCCAATCACTCCTCTTCCCTCCTGCACCCACTTTCCTGTAACCACAAACTTCTGCTGAACACTCTAACACTACATTTTTAAACCTACCCCATACCTCTTCGACCCCATTGCCTATGCTCTCATTAGCCCATCTATCCTCCAATAGCTGTTTATATCTTACCCTAACTGCCTCCTCTTTTAGTTTATAAACCTTCACCTCTCTCTTCCCTGATGCTTCTATTCTCCTTGTATCCCATCTACCTTTTACTCTCAGTGTAGCTACAACTAGAAAGTGATCTGATATATCTGTGGCCCCTCTATAAACATGTACATCCTGAAGTCTACTCAACAGTCTTTTATCTACCAATACATAATCCAACAAACTACTGTCATTTCGCCCTACATCATATCGTGTATACTTATTTATCCTCTTTTTCTTAAAATATGTATTACCTATATGTATTACCTATTCCTGTCTTCATGTTAGGAATAAACTAAATCTCTAAATATAGTGGAACTGGTGTTTAAACTTAACTGGTTTCTAGGTGGTGTTCGAACTGCGAAAAGTTCGAAGTCCGAAACAGTATTTCCAAGGCTTTAATTATCAGCTTCACTCACCGGAGAATGTTGAACTGACTCTTCCAAAGTCTGAGAGTTAGGTCAGTGTCAAAGAACATTTCAAAGCACTTTTGAAACCGCTTTTGTGTCAAGTTTTTTTACAGCTAAATTACAAACAAACCGGCACATTCAGAATCCAGTAAATTTATTCAGGTATACACAAATACAGTTACATAGATTATCATACATAGCAGCATATGTGTACAGAACCTGGGATAACCCAAAAAAGTCAGACACAGTGACTTATTTACTTTGGGGACCTTCGAAGACAAAAATGTTCGGACTCCAGAACGTTCGAGGTCCTGTAAGTTCGAACTCCGAGGTTCCACTGTATATCTGTTTCCACTGTAAATTGGCTTCCCTTTCACCTGGATCTAAGTCTCCCCATCACCCATCTGCGATCTCTAGTGCACACCTATTTTCTTCCTACTACTGTAGTTATTGTATTATTGTTTTATTTGAAAGACAAAAGTCATATGTGTTATACAGTCCCTGGAACCATTATGTACCTCTGTAATGTTGAGGTGCAGTCACTGGAACCATTATGTACCTCTGTAATGTTGAGGTGCAGTCACTGGAACCATTATGTACCTCTGTAATGTTGAGGTGCAGTCACTGGAACCATTATGTACCTCTGTAATGTTGAGGTGCAGTCACTGGAACCATTATGTACCTCTGTAATGTTGAGGTGCAGTCCCTGGAACCATTATGTACCTCTGTAATGTTGAGATACAGTCCCTGAACCCATTATGTACCTCTGTAATGTTGAGGTGCGGTCCCTGGACCCATTATGTACCTCTGTAATGTTGAGGTGCAGCCCCTGGACCCATTACGCACCTCTGTAACGTTGAGGTACAGTCCCTGGAAACATTATGTACCTCTGTAATGTTGAGGTGCAGTCCCTGGACCCATTATGTACCTCTGTAATGTTGAGGTACAGTCCCTGGAACCATTATGTACTCTAATGTTGAGGTACAGTCCCTGGAACCATTATGTACCTCTGTAATGTTGAGGTGCAGTCCCTGGACTCATTATGTACCTCTGTGATGTTGAGGTACAGTCCCTGGAACCATTATGTACCTCTGTAATGTTGAGGTCCTGTCCCTGGAACCATTATGTACCTCTGTAATGTTGCGGTACAGTCCCTGGAACCATTATGTACCTCTGTAATGTTGAGGTGCAGTCCCTGGACCCATTATGCACCTCTGTAATGTTGAGGTACAGTCCCTGGAACCATTATGTACATCTGTAATGTTGAGGTACAGTCCCTGGAACCATTATGTACCTCTATAATGTTGAGGTACAGTCCCTGGAACCATTATGTACCTCTGTAATGTTGAAGTACAGTCCCTGGACCCATTATGTACCTCTGTAATGTTGAGGTGCAATCCCTGGACCCATTATGTACCTCTGTAATGTTGAGGTACAGTCCCTGGAACCATTATGTACCTCTGTAATGTTGAGGTGCGGTCCCTGGACCCATTATGTACCTCTGTAATGTTGAGGTGCAGTCCCTGGAACCATTATGTACCTCTGTAATGTTGAGGTACAGTCCCTGGACCCATTATGCACCTCTGTAATGTTGAGGTACAGTCCCTGGACCCATTATGCACCTCTGTAATGTTGAGGTGCAGTCACTGGACCCATTATGTACCTCTGTAATGTTGAGGTGCGGTCCCTGGACCCATTATGTACTTCTGTAATGTTGAGGTGCGGTCCCTGGACCCATTATGTACCTCTGTAATGTTGAGGTTCAGTCCGTGGATCCATTATGTACCTCTGTAATGTTGAGGTACAGTTCCTGGACCCATTATGTACCTCTGTAATGTTGAGGTACAGTCCCTGGACCCATTATGTACCTCTGTAATGTTGAGGTGCAGTCCCTTGACCTATTATGTACCTCTGTAATGTTGATGTACAGTCCCTGGACCCATTATGTACCTCTGTAATGTTGAGGTACAGTCCCTGGACCCATTATGTACCTCTGTAATGTTGAGGTGCAGTCCCTGGACCCATTATGTACCTCTGCAATGTTGAGGTGCAGTCCCTGGACCCATTATGCACCTCTGTAATGTTGAGGTACAGTCCCTGGACCCATTATATACCTCTGTAATGTTGAGGTACAGTCCGTGGACCCATTATGTACCTCTGTAATGTTGAGGTACAGTCCCTGGACCCATTCTGTACCTCTGTAATGTTGAGGTACATTTGGAGGTATATTTGGAGTGGGTTTCGGGGGTCAACGCCCCCGCGCCCGGATCTGAGACCAAGCCTCGTGGTGGATCAGGGTCTGATCAATCAGGCTGTTACTGCTGGCCCCACGCAAACTGACGTACAGTCCGGGTGGTCAGGTACTGACTCATATTACTGGGAGCGTTTGAAGTTTCTGAACCTGTATTCCCTGGAACGCAGGCGGGAGAGATACATGATTATATACACCTGGAAAATCCTAGAGGGACTAGTACCGAACTTGCACACGAAAATCACTCACAACGAAAGCAAAAGACTTGGCAGACGATGCAACATCCCCCCAATGAAAAGCAGGGGTGTCACTAGCACGTTAAGAGACCATACAATAAGTGCCAGGGACCCGAGACTGTTCAACTGCCTCCCAGCATACATAAGGGGGATTACCAATAGACCCCTGGCAGTCTTCAAGCACACTGGACAAGCACCTAAAGTCGGTACCTGACCAGCCGGGCTGTGGCTCGTACATTGGATTACGTGCAGCCAGCAGTAACAGCCTGGTTGATCAGGCTCTGATCCACCAGGAGGCCTGGTCACAGACCGGGCCGCGGGGGCGTTGACCCTCGGAACTCTCTCCAGGTAAAGTCCAGGTAGGGAATGATTTTCGTGTGCAAGTTTGACGAGGGTTGGCCTGTATATCACAGAATCACTTATTTGCTCAGAACTACTAAATGCCTCAAATGATGTAGTTGAAGTTTTAGCAGTAAAGATCGAGAACCAAAACCTGGTCATTGTGGTAGTCTACAAGCCTCCGGATGCAACGTCCCAACAATTCCAGGGACAGGTTTTGAAAATTGACCACTGTCTGGAAAATCTTCCAGCTCCTGCCCCCAACATCTTGCACCTGGGGGATTTCAACCTAAGGCACCTTAAATGGAGGAATATTGCAAATAATGTTGTAGCAGAGATAACACCAAGAGGCAACTCAGAGGAAAACTCGCACACACGAACTTTTAAATCTCTGCACCAAAAGTAATGTGAAGGACCTGGAAGTGATAATGTCAGAGGATCTCATCTTCAATGACCACGACAATGTATCTACCACATCTGCTACAAAAATGATAGGGTGGATAATGAGAACCTTCAAAACTAGGGACGCCAAGCCCATGATGATTCTCTTCAAATCGCCTGTTCTCTCTAAGCTGGAATACTGCTGTGCACTAACTGCCCTCTTCAAGGCTGGCAAAATTGCTGACCTGGAGAGTGTACAGAGAACTTTCACAGCACACAAGTACGATAAAACACCTAAATTACTGGGAACGGTTGAAGTCCCTTTATTTGTATTTCCTGGAATGCAGGCGAGAGAGATACATGATAATATACACTTGGAAAATCCTAGAGGGATTAGTACCAAACTTGCACACGAAAATTTCTCCCTATGAAAGCAAAAGACTCGGCAGGAGATGCAACATTCCCCCAATGAAAAGCAGGGGTGTCACGAGTACACTGAGAGACAACAATAAATGTCCGGGACCCAAGACTGTTCAATTGCCTCCCAACATATATAGAGGGGAGCACCAATAGACCCCTGGTTGTCTTCAGGAAGGTACTGGACAGACACCTAAAGACAGTACCTGACCAACCGGGTTGTGGTTTGTACGTCAGTTTGAGTGCGGCCAGCAGTAACACCCTGGTTGATCAGACCCTGATCCACCATGAGGCCTGATCTCAGACCGGGCCGCGACGGCCTTAACCCCCGAGACCCTCTCCAGGTAAACTCCAGGAATTATGTGACTCGGTAATCTTTTGACTATCACCTACATAATGAGAATGGAGTGCATAATAAAGATATTAATAATTATAATAATAATTATATTTTAGATAAGTGACATATAGTAATGCATGCAGAAAATCCATAGTTATGCAGAGCATTTCGATCAACTGTAAATATAATATATATATATATATATATATATATATATATATATATATATAATATATATATATATATATATATATATATATATATATATATATATATATATATATATATATATATATATATGCCATGCGCTGGCATGGCAAGACGTGTGGCGGGCTAGCTGCGGGATTTTCAATTATAACTCCGGATCAACGAGGCTGACCAGGTTAAGACTCAACAGGACTTATTGTGAATACTCTGGGAAGATTCCAGTGAAGCGAGAAGATAAGATAAGATAAGATAAGATTTCGTTCGGATTTTTAACCCCGGAGGGTTAGCCACCCAGGATAACCCAAGAAAGTCAGTGCGTCATCGAGGACTGTCTAACTTATTTCCATTGGGGTCCTCAATCTTGCACCATTTCAAGGTAAATTGTGGAAGTGTTGTGCAGTTTGTGAATGTTGGTGAGTGGTGGTAGTGAGGAAGACGGCCAGTGGAGGAGTATAAATAGGGAGCGGACAGGTGTAACATATCGACTTCTTTATTTTTCAACCGATTACGTTCATTTTTGGTGTACTATTAGAAGCTTATATCAAATATCCTGTGCTGAAGTTTCAATCATATCGGCCAAAAAGGAAATGAAATATGCAAAATTTACGAAAAATTGCATTTGGCAGGGGAGTCCTTCTCAGTGGTACTTGGAAAAGTGGTTTTGACACTTGCTGCTGATAGAACACCTCTAATTCCATCACTGTAAGTGTACCTATTCTAAAATAAACCTTATCTTCATGCTAAAAAAAAATAAGTTTCATAACTTTTTTGACATATTGGAAGATGTCGGTCTTGTTGCCCACATAAATCTAAAAATATTTGGGATAGTTCAGAAAGGTACATGTAAACTTGTAAAGCAATCATTCTCCTATGTTTGTTGTGAAAATCAAGTCAATTCAATCATAAATAAAGATGGATTGCCCCTAAATAGATAAATAAGTTACTTTCGAGATATAGGCCGAAGCGCGCTGCACCCCAGCTGCCCGGGAAATAATTTTTTTCCCCGAAAAATTCGCTTTATTTTACACTTTTTGCGTGACCTACGAGTGTTTATTACAGTTAACCATTGTAAATTCGTTTTCTCTCATCACTTGTAAGAGATAACGAAACTTCAGGGGATACACCGATAGAAATTTTTCCCTCTTGGGCATCATATTATGCTATATATTACTTTTTTCGGTGTGCTTTTTATGTTTATATGCTATTATTATATTGCATTATGTCATAATAGATCAATTGTGATAGATAAATAAGCCTTATAATTGATATTAGCGTGGGTATGGAATATTTATGGAATATTTTGTTGGCTGGAGGTGTTGGCCATTTTGGGTACTATACCCAGGGTACCTGACTGGTTACTTGACCATATTAGCTCCGCCCGCTCGGGCATGATCTCAGACAGTGAATTTGTATTATATTAGACATAAAGATATACGAAAACGATAAAAATAACAAGGGGGAAAAACGTAAACAAAGCCGCGTCAGCGCTTCTTACGCAATATGACGCGTCAGCGCTGTCACCATGCCTGTTATAAATGGCTGTAATTCCTTTTAGAAACATCGTACAAGGATAATAATTATACCAGAGTGTAGCCAGAAAGTTCAGCTATTTTTTGGTAACAATAACTCCATTTTCATATTTTTTCGAATTGTTTTTTGCTCCGCGCGCGTGAACCTGACCGCTCCCTAAGGCCTACACTGTGTATGAGTACCGGCCAAGATTATCGTACATACAAACCTCGAAAAGCTCTTATAAAAACATCTATATCCAGCACCATGCACCATGCTTCCAGTTAACTTGGAAATGATTGTGTCGATGCATGGACTATTTAGATTTTAGAGGCATATGTTATGGAAAAACAATGTGAAATTAATGTTAACGAGGGAGTAACCAGTCAGTGCATTCACCCCCAAGTCACGGGAGTGGGTGGAATAAGTAAGTAAGTAAGTAAGTTTATTCAGGTATACACAAATACAGTTACATAGAATTATCATATATAGCAGCATATGTGTAGAGAACCTAGGATAACCCAAAAAAGTCAGACAGAGTGACTTATTTCCATTGGGGTCCTTTAGGAAGAGGTGGGATGTGTAACTAGATGGTGAGTGAACACATTCAATTCAATTCAAAGTTTATTCTCTATAAGGATTACAATGCTGAGTTTACAGAAATTTGGTTATTGTTTGGTTTACATGTAGTAAAATTGTGATTACAGAGTGTACCACTAGAACGCTTAGCATGGCTAGGCATTTCGGGCATACTTAGTTTTATTCTTAATTGTAAAATATTTCAAATTATGAGGTAAGTTGGTCTTATGGCTAAGTGACTAAATACTAGTTTATGAGTTTAGCAATGTGAATGCTTTTGTTTTGGCACAGTATATAGTTTCAGTATTGGAGTATCACAGGATTCATTATTTTAAGACTGAGATTAATATTTCTGTTTATGGTCAAATGAGTGAGCGAGTGTAAGTGTGAACCACTAGGTGGTATTCGTGTAGTTAGTTGACGGGGTGTATCAGGGAGATAAGATGTTTTCTAATGGTAGTTTTGAAGGTGATGAATGTGTCTGCAGTTCTAGAGTTCTCAGGTAGGGTATTCCAGATTTTAGGTCCTTTGACATACATTGAATTTTTGTAAAGGTTTAGTCGGACACGGGGAATGTCGTAGAGATGTTTGTGTCTGGTGTTATGCCTGTGGGTTCTGTCACAACTATCAAGAAAGCGTTTTAGGTCAAGGTTGATATTAGAGTTTAAGGCCCTGTAGATATAGATTGCACAGTAGTAAGTGTGGATGTACTGAACTGGGAGTAAGTTTAGATCTTTGAAGAGTGGGGGGGTGTGCTGCCAGGGATGGGATTTAGTGATTATTCTTACTGCAGCTTTTTGTTGGGTTATTATTGGCTTTAGGTGTGTTGCTGCAGTTGATCCCCAAGCACAAATAGCATAGGTGAGGTATGGATAAATAAGTGAGTGGTATAGTGTGAGAAGGGCATTTTGCGGCACGTAGTATCGTATCTTGGAGAGGATCCCAACCGTTTTGGATACTTTTTTGGCTATATGCTGGATATGGGTGCTGAAATTCAGGTTGTTGTCAAGGTATAAACCTAGGAATTTTCCCCCATTATTTCTGGTAATTAGAGTGTTGTCAATCTTAATGTTAATTTGTGCATCTTCTGCTCTGCTACCAAACATAATATAGTAAGTTTTGTCAGTGTTAAGCGTAAGTTTATTGGCTGTCATCCAAGTCGATATTTTAATCAGCTCCTCATTCACAATGGTGTTGAGGGTGGCAAGATTAGGGTGAGAGATGACATAAGTCGTGTCATCAGCAAAGAGAATGGGTTTCAGGTGTTAGGATACGTTTGGAAGGTCATTGATGTATATGAGGAAGAGCAGGGGACCAAGGACACTTCCCTGCGGAACTTCAGTATCAAGTGGCCGTGTTGCTGATGCTGTGTCTTTAATGGTGACGTACTGATACCTATTAGTAATGTAAGATTTGAAATAAGCAAGCGCATGGCCTCTTATACCGTAGTGGTCAAGTTTGTGGAGTAGGATTTGGTGGTTTACTGTGCTGGTTCAGCAGTGCCCATACCCACATTGTTCATAGTGTACATGGGAAACAAATAAAGTTATGTGTATTGTAAGACAGTGTGAACAATATATAGTGTGCAAGTCCATGTGTATTGTACTCCCCGGGATAACCCCACTCAACCTGCGCCTCCCCCACCTAATTCCCAGGGGAAGTTTTCCCCTTCCCCTCCCGGCCCCTCAAACCCCACCAGGCCACCACGGTCAAGTTCACTACCTTCCACGCACCATACCCACCCAGCAGGTCATATTCCACTCCTATTGTCTAGTCTAGCAGATGGAATGCCAACCAGGAGGAAGCAAGCAGCCAGGGAAATGGCACGGCTGGCAATACTAGGAGAGGCAAGTGTCAGTCATGCTTACAGCTTCGTTGTCTCAACTCTAATGGTTTTCCTCCGCAAACACGGTAGTTGCCTGGTTCAGGATGTCCTCCTTGGAAAGTGATGATCCAGAGCCACCTCAGGCACCTGAACCCACTCCAACAGATTTCATCTCTCAGACAATCTCTTGGAAGCAATTAAAGCAACAGGTACGATGACACTCACACATACCCCAAAAGCACCCGTCCACACGCAGCTGGGAAACTTACAGCCCTCCTGAAAAAAGAAAAACGAGGGGGTTTTCCACTATCTTAAATGCTCCACAACCATCAAGGCATGGCACAACTTGCTATTTTTGGCAATGTCTGCTTAGCTGTGCCGGAAAGAAGGGGGAAAGAGGCTAGCCTCAATGAAAATTTAAAACCCTTAAGAGATTTTCCTAAGTGATAACCTCATTCGCCTTCCCCGTCAACACAAAAAAGGGAGAGGCAGAACCCCCACTCACTCTACTGAAAAGTGAAAAACCCAGAGTCCAGGTGAGCAAGAAAATTGAAGAGGGCAACACATGGGGGCAATCAGAATTATTAACCAGTGAAGATACATTTGCTCCCAGGGATGCTGACACTGCTGAAGCATTTAGAGGAAAGCACCCGCGGGGAAAACAGGGGCACCAACAGTTTCCAACACCTCTGCCCCCACTATGGAACCATTGATTGGGGAAGACTCAGACATTTACAAACCCAATAATGTCTTTCCCCATCTGGCTCGCTGGGGGTTACACTGGAATAAGGCCACAGCATTTAAAGGAAATGGTTAATCCAGTTTTTGGGGGAAATTTGCAGAGAAAACTGCTTTCAGAGATAAAACAAGGTTCGTCACAATTCCTGTGGCGGGTTTCTGATTCTGATGAAATTAGACCTTTTTTTTGGTGCAACACTTTGTGCACTTAAAAAGAAGGATGAAGGAATTCGGCCAATTGCAGTAGGAAAACACGTTACGCGCCTCGTGTCCAAAGTCTGTCCGAAGTATTCGTGCACAGGCAGCCATGATGTTCAACCAAACCAGCTTGGCTTTGGGGTCTCTCAAGGAAGTGAAGCAGCGGTTCATGCAAAAGGGCGTATATCAAAAAACCTGCCTGGGGGACAATGCAGTGGTAAAATTAGTTTTCCCAAGAATGGGGTTAAATCTCCTGAAAAGAGACGTGGTATTAGCGCAGTACAAGAACATTTACTGGTCTCTTCCCTTTTGTTTCAGCTGGGTATAAAAAGGGAAAATCAATGCTTCTCTTTGGAGAGCATGAAATCACATAAATCGGAGGGTTCCAACAAGGAGATCCTCTTGCACCATTTCTCTTCTGTATAGCAGTTAGGGAAATACAGTCAACTGCCCCAGCGAGCTACACATCGGGTTCCCTAGATGATGGCACACTAGCAGGTACAAAGGAGTCCCTCCTACATGACCTTACACAGGAAATGACAGGGGGAAAGGAAATGGGTCTCATCCTGAATCCATCCAAATGTGAAATCATCTCAGTCAGTCAAAAGTGATAATGCAGTGAGATCAAAATACCAGGGGGCAGCAGTCATTGCCCCACAAATAGTGTCTTGCTAGGAGAAACCTGGGAAGCAATGCCTTTGGGACACAAATTCTCAGGAAGAAATTGGAAGAGTTAAGGAGAATGGAACAACGAATAGGCAATCTGGACACCCACGATCCCTTTGTACCTTCTCACAAAGTGCTTGAGTCTGCCCAGGTTGACATATTTCCTAAGATGTGCCCCTTTCTAATTGACAACTCTATACTGCACGGATATAAACAGTATTCTGAGCAGATTTTTACGAAAAGTATTTAAACCCTTACTCTAGAAGACGGGCAGTGGAACCAAGCTACACTTCCAGTCAGACTAGGAGGCATTGGTGTCCGCAAGTCATCAAAAGATTGCGTTACTGCTTTTCTGTCCTCGTGTATTGCATCCAAGAGCTTGTAGCAGCGATTCTCCCTAAACATCTTAGGGACAAGATTTGGGGTCCCAGGACCAAAAATTCATTGACGGAGCAATGATCTGGGATAATCTAACGGGCTCTGAAACCAGACCTGCTCCCCCCCCCAACAACTATAAACAATCGCACGGGATGGTCCAATAGTGGAAAAAAATTGCCTCAAACAATGCTTCAGAGTGTGTCAGGGAAGGATAGAGCCCGCCTCCTGGGAGTTTGAGCCCCCATGCTGGGGACTTTCTGTTGCTGTTCCCAACTCCAGCCTTGGCACACGCCTCGACCCACAGACCATCCGCATCGGTGTTTTCCCTTTGACCCTTTCCGCCCTATTCTCGCCGAACACAGGTGTATTTGTGGCAGTGAAGCAGCAGACCGATTCGGGTACCATGGTCTTGGTGCCTAAATCCGAGGGAAAGATTGCAAGACATGAGGAGGTTAATAACATTATCAGAGAAGCCTCACAACAGCTGGATGCCCCGCAGTAAGGGAGCCACCCAACTATGCAGATTTGATGGCAGCCAGAAGCGTCCAGATGGTATCACCCTTCACGCCTGACAGATGGAAAGGAGGTGGTGTGGGACTATACATTGCACTACCTTGGCTGATACCTATCTCCAATACACCCCGGGGGGAAGGAGGGGCAGCTGCCAGCTTCAGGGAGTCCCAAAAGTCTAGAAATATGGAGAACTTGCCATCATTTATGTTTTTCCCATAGGCTCAGAGATCCTTTTGGGTTATGGGGAAAGAGTGCATCTAAATTTCTTAAGGAGCTGGGAAAAAGACTCATCAGGGTAACTAGGGATCCAGGGCAGCTAGTTTTTCTGTTCCAGGGGGTCAGTGCGGCTGTTCAAAGGGTGAATGCCTGCTGTATTTTGGGCACACGCCCCAGCTCTGAGGAGCTGGATGAGATTTTCGCCTTATAATCGGTGATACCACTAACAACATGTACCGTATATGCCACTTCATATCAACAATGTATCCTTAAATCTTCTGTGCCATATTATGTAATAAAATATTCCTATTAGTAAAAAAAAAAATAGTTTAAAAGATGGGGTGGAAGGGAAGTGGAATATTTTAAACGGCTTCAGGAAGAAACCCAAATATTCTTCCTTGAAGCCTTTTTATCCACCTTCTCCGAGGCTGTGGGTCCCACAGTTTACACCAGAGGTGGGCCCCATCATATATATATATATATATATATATATATATATATATATATTAAAAATATATATATATTATAATATATATATATATATATATATAAATGTATATATATATATATATATAAAATATATTATATATAATTATATATATAAATATAAATATATCTATATATATATATATATATATATTATATATATATAAGTGTTGTGTAAATTTTATAATCATAACCATAATTTTTGAAAGTGTGGAAGGATAAGCCAGCGGAAGGCCTCGATCAGATGACCAAAAGCTCCATCTATAGGTCATCATATGACTAAGACCCGCGTCAGGAAACACTTGCCCTGTTTCCTGACAAACCTTACCTAACCTAACCTCTGTGTTTGTGATATCGTTTAAGAAGTTAATTTCCTGATCGTAGTTTTTAATTATAGGTCCTACAGCTGCTATTGTGGCCCTGACTGTGGTAGTGGTGGTACTGGTGACATTACTCTGCCTGGCACTCATCTTCTTCCTGCGTAACTCCCCGTTACTCTTTGTAAGTCATTTTCACTTACACCTCACTTTTGTTAAGTCATTTTCACTTACACCTCACTTTTGTTAAGTCATTTTCACTTACACCTCACTTTTGTTAAGTCATTTTCACTTACACCTCACTTTTGTTAAGTCAGTTTCACCAACACCTACGAAAAGGTGCACAATCTTGAGGAAATACGAAAAGTGCACAGTTTGTAGAAATGAGATAATCAGGGTAAAGTTGTCAGTTAGTTTAATATCTTTATTATGCACCCCATACCCATCCTGTGGGCGGTAGTCAAAAGATTACAGAGGTACTTATATAATGGGTTCAGGGACTGGACTCCAAAGTTTTGATAGCTGAACAAGGTACAAAGGTAATGAATCATGTAAGTAAATTTACTTACTTACGTTTATACATGGATACAATCATTAACAAATTATAGAATAATGAACAATTCACACGTCCACACCCGGTCACAACTGTAATGAGTTACTGGTGCAAATATTAATTGTTGGGTCACACACAGACACACACACACACACACACACACACACACACACACACACACACACACACACACACACACAGATTGGGGAAGGGCAAAGAAGACCGCAGACGGAGTACAGTCTAGGGGGCCAGAGACTACAAACCTCACTCAAGGAAAAAGATCTTGGGGTGAGTATAACACCAGGCACATCTCCTGAAGCGCACATCAACCAAATAACTGCTGCAGCATATTGGCGCCTAGCAAACCTCAGAACAGCATTCTGACATCTTAATAAGGAATCATTCAGGACCCTGTACACCGTGTATGTTAGGCCCATATTGGAGTATGCGGCACCAGTTTTGGAACCCACACCTAGCCAAGCACGTAAAGAAACTAGAGAAAGTGCAAAGGTTTGCAACAAGACTAGTCCCAGAGCTAAGAGGTATGTCCTACGAGGAGAGGTTAAGGGAAATCAACCTGACGACACTGAGGACAGGAGAGATAGGTGGGGACATGATAACGACATACAAAATACTGAGAGGAATTGACAAGGTGGACAAAGACAGGATGTTCCAGATATTGGACACAGTAACAAGGGGACACAGTTGGAAGCTGAAGACACAGATGAATCACAGGGATGTTAGGAAGTATTTCTTCAGCCACAGAGTAGTCAGTAAGTGGAATAGTTTGGGAATTGATGTAGTGGAGGCAGGATCCATACATAGCTTTAAGCAGAGGTATGATAAAGCTCACGGCTCAGGGAGAGTGACCTAGTAGCGATCAGTGAAGAGGCGGGGCCAGGAGCTCGGACTCGACCCCCGCAACCTCAACTAGGTGAGTACACACACACACACACACACACACACACACACACACACACAGAAGTTGAAGGTCTGGTACATGAACGTGGATGGAATAATGAATAAATATGAGGAGTGGCATGAAAGAATCAATGAGAAGTCCCCAGACATCATAGCAGTCACAGAAACGAAACTCACTGAGACAATAACAGACACAATCTTCCCACCAGGATATCAGATCCTGAGGAAAGATAGAAGAAGCAGAGGGGGAGGAGGGGTTGCACTGCTAATAAAAAACCGATGGAGATTTGAGGAAATCGAAGGCATGGACGAGATTGGAGAAAAAGAATACATAGTAGGTACACTTCAGTCAGGGGAACATAAGGTAGTCATTGCAGTGATGTATAATCCACCACAAAACTGCAGGAGGCCAAGAGAGGAATATGAAGAGAGCGACAGAGCAATGGTGGGCACACTGGCCGAGGTGGCAAGACGAGCTCACTCGAGCAAAGTTACCGGTTATGGGCGATTTCAACCACAGGGAGATAGACTGGGAAAATCTGGAGCCACACGGGGGTCCCGAAACATGGAGAGCCAAGATGATGGATGTGGTACTGAAAAACCTTATGCATCAACATGTTAAGGACACTACCAGAGAGAAAAGGGAGGATGAACCAGCAAGACTGGACCTTGTGTTCACCCTGAGCAGTTCAGACATTGAGGACATCACATATGAGAGGCCCCTTGGAGCTAATGATCACATGGTTCTGTGTTTTGAATACATAGTAGAGTTACAAGTAGAGAGGGTAACAGGAGTTGGATGGGAAAAGCCAAACTATAAAAGGGGGGATTACACAGGTATGTGTGTGTGTGTATTGTGTGTGTGTACTCGCCTAGTTGTACTCAACTAGTTGAGGTTGCAGGGGTAGAGTCCTAGCTCCTGGCCCTGCCTCTTCACTGGTCGCTACTAGGTCACTCTCCCTGAATCGTGTGCTTTATCATACCTCTGCTTAAAGCTATGTATGGATCCTGCCTCCACTACATCGTTTCCCAAACTATTCCACTTCCTGACTACTCTGTGGCTGAAGAAATACTTCCTAACTTCCCTGTGATTCATCTGTGTCTTCAACTTCCAACTGTGTCCCCTTGTTGCTGTGTCCCATCTCTGGAACATCCTGTCTTTGTCTACCTTGTCAATTCCTCTCAGTATTTTGTATGTCGTTATCATGTCCCCCCTATCTCTCCTGTCCTCCAGTGTCGTCAGGTTGATTTCCCTTAACCTCTCCTCGTAGGACATACCTCATAGCTCTGGAACTAGTCTTGTTGCAAACCTTTGCACTTTCTCAAGTTTCTTTACGTGCTTGGCTAGGTGTGTGTTTGTGTGTGTGTACTCACCTAGTTGAGGTTGCAGGGGTCGAGTCCAAGCTCCTGGCCCCTGTGTGTGTGTGTGTGTGTGTGTGTGTGTGTGTGTGTGTGTGTGTGTGTGTGTGTGTGTGTGTGTGTGTGTGTGTGTGTGTGTGTGTGTGTGTGTGTGTGTGTGAGTGATTACATGTACGTGCATGTGTGTGTATCTGTGTGCGTGCTTGACTGCATACCTATCCTGTGGATGGTAGTCACGAGATTGTTGGGTCGCACAAGCAATCGTCAGCCTAAGTTTACATACACAAATAACCCACATATAGGAGAGACGAGCTTATGACCAAGTCAATGGTCCAAATCGGACCGAAACGTCGTCATAAGCCTCTCTCTCCTATGTGCGGATTATTTGTATATTGTTCCAGTCACGGTATTGTGCCTTTTTATTCTTAAAGTGTACTTACTCTATTGCAGAAGTGGAAGCTGTGGCAGCGTTCCCATCAAGATTGCACTGCACAGCATAGTGTTGCACACGAGGAAGTGCCTGTGGCAGCATCCTCTAAGGACAAGGTGAAGAGAGCCCCAGTGTCTGAACCTCTGCAGCATACAGCCAAGCCCTGGCCCAAGACACAGGTCGGATACACAGCCCAAGAATCCCAGAATGTATCTCAGAATGATTATGACACTAACTATATTGTCGCTAAAGACGTGAAACCCATAGAGGTGGAAGTGTTGAGGCAGCAGAATGTTATTAGGGGTAAGATCTATCATCAAAGTCCTTCCACTTGGTCAGCACCAGCAGCTCAGTACAACGCTCAACACAACCCTGCTTCTCGCCAGCAGTCTGCAAACACAAACTACTCGCACGCCAGCACGCTCGACGACGACGAAGATAGCATCTACCTCAACAGGACGCAAGGGGACAGTGACCAGAGAATCTCAACCACCTCTGAGCTTTACGACACTATTTATAACTCCAATTATTAGGCATGACAAAATGGTAGCCACCACGTAAAATTAACTCAAGCTCACCAAACCATACAACGGGCGGGCATAGAACCCGCGATCAGAGAGTCATAAAACTCCAGACCGACGCCCAAAGGATGGGCATGGGGTGCATAATAAAGATATTTAACTAAACTAACGACGCGTTGGCTAATGCGTCGGCCTGGAGTTTCATGGCTCACTAATCGCGGGTTCTATCCTCTCCCGGTTTATGGTTTGTTTGCGATCGTGTTATTACGATTTCATGAGTCTTAACTCAAGCTCCGTTGAAAGGAAACCTTTAAATCTCACGTAGTTAACCTGATGGGCTACCTGAAAACACAAATGTTAGGGAATCTCATAGGTATGGTGACCCTAGACTTGCAAAAGGTATTTGATACTGTTAACCATAACATATTATGTAAGAAACTACAAGCTGTGCAACAGAAGACAAATTATCAAGGTCAATAATACAGACTCAGAACCCCTGCATGTGGAGTTCCCCAAGATATTCTTTGGGCCCCTTAGTTTTTGTATTATGGGAATGATGTGCCCATCAGTGTCAAGTGTAAACTTTTGTTGTATGCAGACGATAGTGCTCTTCTAGTCTCAGGTAAAGACCAACGAGATATAGCTAATCTACTATCACTAGACATAAAGTCCTGTAGCAGATGGTGAGTAGACAACAAGCTATTGCTACACCCTGGGAAAACAGAAGCCATAGTCATCGGCACGAAAAATAAACTGAGTAAATGCTTAAATGTCCAGTGCAGTTGGGAACCCAACACTTAGTATCTTCAATGAAATATCTGAAAATTCCCTTCGACCCAAACATGTCAGGAGAATTCATAGTGAACAATGAAGCAAAAGAGAAATGAATGCCAGGCTAAAGTTCCTCTATAGACAGGCACAGTGTCTACCTACTGAGGTTCGCAGAACCCCATGACTAGCTCTTATACAATGTCATGTGGGTTATTGTTGTTCGTGGTACTCTGCTTTAACCAAAAAAAAAATTAAAAACAGACTACAAATCACCCAGAACAAAAAGATGAGATTCATCCTGGACCTGGGTCCAAGAGAGCATGTAGGATAGGATGAACTAAAGCAACTGGATATGCTGAATGCTGAAAACAGATTATAGCAATTGAAATTCAATCATGTTTATAAAATCCTCACAAGCAGTGTCCAGAATATCTTGCTGCCAAGTTTGCCAAGGTTAGGAACCAAAACCAGTGTGGTACTAGGGAAGGGAACACAATTTTGTAGTACCTACAGTAGGTAGTCAGGCCTCAAACACCTTTTATTATACAGCAATAAAGAGATGGAACGGATTGCCTAAACTGGTCAAAGCCTGTCCTAGTATGAGCCAGTTCAGGAAGAGAGCTAAAATGTACCTAATGAATGAAGCTACAGAAAGGGAGGAGAGTGATTCACTGTATAGTTAATAATGGTGTACCTTTTATTATAAGCTGATCCTCTATTTAATGTTAATGTAAATAACTCGGTTCAGTTTATTCCTAGTGTACCCCTGTTATTGTAACTCGCAGTTTATTCCTAGTGTACCCCTGTTATTGTAACTCACAGTTTATTCCTAGTGTACCCCTGTTATTGTAACTCACAGTTTATTCCTAGTGTACCCCTGTTATTGTAACTCACAGTTTATTCCTAGTGTACCCCTGTTATTGTAACTCACAGTTTATTCCTAGTGTACCCCTGTTATTGTAACTCACAGTTTATTCCTAGTGTACCCCTGTTATTGTAACTCACAGTTTATTCCTAGTGTACCCCTGTTATTGTAACTCACAGTTTATTCCTAGTGTACCCCTGTTATTGTAATTGTCACACAGTTCAGTTACTTAACTATTTTAATTTTTAAGGTTATAATCATCATTGATTTCTACACTACCTTATTGCTAGGCTTTAAATAATAAGTTATTATGAAGACCCTAGTGGAAAGAAGTAACTTTTCCTGATTTTCTTGAGTTATCCTACGGAATTTACACTTACGTTACCATGTATGATAATTGTACTTATGTGTACCAGTACTAAAATTGTACTTATGTGTACCAGTACTAAAATTGTACTTATGTGTACCAGTACTAAAATTGTACTTATGTGTACCAGTACTAAAATAAACTTACTTAACCCAAAGGAATGTTTAACGATATCTTCATCGCTCAGTGGAATGTTTAACGATATCTTCATCGTTCAGTGGAATGTTTAACGATATCTTCATCGCTCAGTGGAATGTTTAACGATATCTTCATCGTTCAGTAGAATGCTTAACGATATCTTCATCGTTCAGTGGAATGTTTAACGATATCTTCATCGCTCAGTGGAATGCTTAACGATATCTTCATCGTTCAGTAGAATGCTTAACGATATCTTCATCGTTCAGTGGACTGCTTAACGATATCTTCATCGTTCAGTAGAATGCTTAACGATATCTTCATCGTTCAGTAGAATGCTTAACGATATCTTCATCGTTCGGTAGAATGCTTAACGATATCTTCATCGTTCGGTAGAATGCTTAACGATATCTTCATCGTTCTACCGTAACTTCCTGGTTTAATTACCTTACACTATGAGAGCAGGAATGTGATATTTACACCGATAAATATCATTTTAGGTAAATTAATATATTTGCAATCGATACCTGTTGATACCTGTGACACGTGCAACACTAGAAATCTCTATTGACGAAATATTTCGCCCAGACTGCAAGCTTTATTAGTCGATGTGGAAAATTAAATTTACCTGGATGTAACTCATAAGGTACATACCAGTAAATGGTAACAAAGATGATTATTATTTATCAAAGTTACATAGACAAGTAGGAATTTTGGGACACTTAGGTCGCAAAAAATGTCCCCTTCGATACCTACAACTGTCATATCCACAAGTTGCTCTAGACCTATATTAATTGTAAATGAAATATACATCACCAGGAATTCTGGTAAACTATAAATTTGTTGACTGTATGTTAAATTTAATAAATGATTACATATACACATCTATATAACAGAAGGAGAATTTATAATCATAATACTCACCAATTTGTCTGGAGATTGCTGCGTGTCATGTACAGAACCCCCCCCCCCTCTTGTCTAAATTTATGAAAAAATTACTGGCCAGAATTTAACACAAATTTTAACAACACTTAGCTGGGGTAATATCCTGTTTCCATATAATTACGGAGTCCTGTCCAGTCGCCTGAATTATCACGTTATGCAGGACTGCAGTTCCAACAATTTCGGCTCCTATTTGAGAGGTTTTAAGCCCAATATAACCCCTAGATTATTATTATTATTATTATTATAAAAAAGAAGCGCTAAGCTACAAGGGCTATACAGCTATATAAATTAAGCACATTATACATACGTGCTTATAATACATTCAAAACAATGGCGACTCTTCCCTGCTCGTCAGTGCAGGCAGATTATTATTATTATTATAATCAAAAAGAAGCGCTAAGCCACAAGGGCTATACAGCGCTGCAGGGTAGGGAAGGAAGCGAGGGTATTGGATGGCAGAAGGGAGGAGGGATGATCAGCAGGTTACAGAAAACAGCAGGGCAGGGGATAGTACGGGGGTAGAGGGTAGCAAGAGATTGAAGTAGAAAGGGCTGAAGGTATCAGAATTTGTGAAGTAAGTCAGTTGTCAAAAAGTCAATGAGAGAGTCCTGATGAAAGGTGGGTCATCAGCGTGAAGGGGGAGCGGTAATAAAGAGGAGCGCGGAGCGAAAGAGAGCAGGGGCGCAGAGCCTCCCTATCGGTTCCATTCTCTAAAATACACTTTTAATCAGGTTTATTTACACAGCATAAATTTGGGAAATTATTTTCCACAGTCGATGTGAAAAAAGACTTATGTACAGTGGCGAAACGTTAGGAAGTATATATATATATTTATATTATATTATTATATTAGATATATATATATATATATAGATATATTTATATAAATAGAGGAAAAATACTGTATTTATTTTCCAGAAATTCAGTATTGTTTTGTATATAGGGGCCTGCTGTATGTAATATTTTTAGGTCATAGAAAACGGAAAGCCTGCGTCTGCGCTGACGAGATCCGCCATTTGGTTTTGGAATTTTGTACAATCGGTTGTAATGGGAAGAATTTTTCGTGCTCTAGAAGGCGGTAAAATGTGTTGGACACCTCTCAATGATAGGAGGCAAATTGGTGGCATGTGCATTCCTGGCATAACTTGAGTTATCAGACGACCGGACAAGACAGCTCCAGGAACCTCAGATATGCTCCTCTAGATTTGTTGTGTTTTTCTGGGCCAGGCAAATATTTTCATAGATTTAGTGGAGTGAGGTTTTTCTGAGTATGCATACACATAATCTCCATCAAATTGGTTGAGTGAGTTGGATAATATTTTCCTTCTGTTATGTAATTGTGTAAAATATGGAACCATTTATTATTTTTAATATACAGTCCACAAATTTATATATTTACCAGTATTCCTGGTGTATGTATATTTCATTTAATTAATAGGTCCAGAGCAACTTGTGGTTATGACAATGGTAGGTATCGAAGGGGGACATTTTTTGCGACCTAGGTGTCCCAAATTCCTACTTGTCTATGTAACATTGATAAATAATAATTATCTTTGTTATTTACTGTTATGTACATAATGAGTTACACACAGATAAATGTAATTTTCCACATTTAATTGCCCGTTGGTCCTTCTTGAACCGGAGGTAATTAGTGAAGTCATTAATTAGTTAATTACTTAATAATTATATGTGAAATAACAGAAGGAAGTGGATGTTGGGTTCACAAATTTATTTAATGTGTAGTGGATTACTATTATTACAATATTAATTTTGATAAGTCAAGTCTGGCTAAGTTTATATTAATTTGTATAATATTAATTTGATAAGACAATTCTGGCCAAGATTTATATCAATGTATGTGTAATTGCTAAGCTCAAGTGTAGCTAACATTGTTAGTGTGTATTTAAAATTTATATTACAACTTTTTACATGTAATTGCTAAGCTCAAGTAGCTAGAATTTATTTAAAGGTAAGTTGTACTATTTACCTTTATAAAGTGCATAATTTAGTACATAATCAGTGTTATTAAGTTGAATTTAATACATTGCATCATGGCTGAAAATGAGGAAATTAATATAGAAGACAAACATATGGAATATAGAGTAAAGAAAGCATCACTACAGGCTAGAAAAGTTCATGTAACCAAGGCATATAATAAGTTCTTGGAATTAATGTATCAAGAAACTGTGAATACTGATGATTTAAAATTGTATTTAGATGCTTTAGGGTGGCCTGGTGGTTAACGCTCTCGCTTCACACGGTGAGGGCCTGGGTTCGATTCCCAGCCAGAGTAGAAACATTGGACGTGTTTCTTTCCACCTGTTGTCTATGTTCCCCATCAGTAAAATGGGTACCTGGGTGTTAGTCGACTGGTGTGGGTTGCATCCTGGGACACTGACCTAAGGAGGCCTGGTCACAGACCGGGCCGCGGGGGCGTTGACCCCTGGAACTCTCTCCAGGTAAACTCCAGGTAATAGATATGATTCATACAAATTATATTACAACAAATATGAAGGAGATTTATTAGTAAACTGTGTAGATGAGACTGAAATAGATCTCATGATTAATCAGTATTATGAATTAGAGGAAAAGATTCTTTCCTGTAAAAGTCAGGCCTTGAATAAATTAAAATGTGTAAACCAGGCAGTTAATCAGTCTGCTCCAACAAATAATATGTCTTTGCCAAAACTCCCAGAATTGTGTTTGCCTGTGTTTAATCCTGGAGAAAATTGGGAGGAATTTTTGGTAAATTTTTAAAGCAGCTGTGCATGACAGGAGTGACCTAGCCTGTGTAACTAAATTATTTTACCTCAAAGGACAGGTAAGAGGAGATGCTCACATACTGATACAAGCCTTTCCCAATGTAGATGACTCTTACAATTAAGCGGTTGACTTGTTGAAGGTCACTTATGGTAATATGAACAAAGTAGGTTGGATCTAGTGAATATCTTGTTAATTTAAAATCTCCAGATCACACTTAAAAAAGGTTTACAACAGTTTAGGGGTTAAACTGGAGGCACTTCAAAACTTTAAGAAATTAAATATAATTGAAGGAATCAGACTGGTTATTGAGTGCCATGGTACAGAATAAATTAAGCTGTAAAACACTTAAATTGGTTCTCAAACAAATATCACAAGGGGTTTTATTTTGGTTGGAGGAAATAAGATAGGTCTCAAGAATTAATTGTGCAATTGCAGACCAACCAACTAACTCATTTTAAAGATGCAACACATAATAACTCTGAGGTATCTGTCAAGTTTCACAAAGGGAAAAATTATCCCAATGGTAATAATCAAAATTCATTTCCTAAAAAGAGTTGCATAGGTGCATATCAAGTAGCAAGAATTAGAAATAATGATTCTCCACAAGGTAAGAAGAATAATTACCCTCCTAAGAGTAGCCCAGTTAATAAGAAACCAGTCAGAGAAAAGAGAGATTGTCTTTTCTGCAAGGGTACTCAATTATCTAAGAATTGCAATGCATACAATTCATGGAATGATAAAGTTGAAAGATTGGAGGAACTTGACAGATGTATCCTATGTTTAGGTAATCACAATGTAAAGGATTGTTATGCAAATTAAACTTCTGTTATCAATGTCACAAAGGAAGACACCATATAGTCATGTGTATAGGTCTATATGATAATGTTGATAATAATGATAATGTTGACAATCCTGACACAACAGTGGCTAATGTAAAAATTGCTGCTAATGTTAATAATGATGGTTTTGCTGAAGTTGGCCCTTACTGTGTTACAGGTAAAAATTTATGATAAAGGCATAAATCAAAAATTGTAAATGCATTATTTGGGCAGGGATCCAGCGTACTTTCATAAAACGTAAATGTCTTGATGGTATGAAAGTACAGATGAGAGATCCCACAAAATTTAAAATTATCTGGTTTTCTTCGGATAAAAAAGGGCTCATTGTATGACCCCTGTTTATGTAACTGTCAGGTTGGGCAATGAGAAAAAAAAGTGTTAATGCAGTAAAATTTTAGATAGACTTCCAGAGAAAAAAATCTACAGTAGGGCTTAGTAAAGCTACAGAAAGACTCTCACATAATGTAAATTTAGCACCTTCTGGGGTAAGTGATGATTCTGTAGGCCCAATAAATATTTTGATAGGTAGTGACTATTATGCCTCCTTTGTAAAGGGTATGGTAAAGAAATGTGGTGTCACCCTTTTGAAGATGCAGGAGGCCATGTAATGTATGGTAGAATTCCTCGTAATAATAATTCATGACTAGAGGAAACTACAAATACCATAACTGTGGTCTTACTCATGAAGTCGTGCCCCAGTAAAATTCTTCCATAGAGGATGGTGTTGAGCCAGTGATAAATTGGGGGAATTAGACAGCATTGGAAAAAATGTAAATGAAGAAAGTCCAGACAAATTTTTTTACTCAAGAACAGTACCTGAGAGATGTAAAATTTGAATTGGACAATACTGGGTACGCTTCCGTGGAGACTGAACCATCCAAAATTGCCCACCAATTACAGAATGGCTTTATGGACAATTTAAAAAGGCTCAGCTCCGCGAACTGAGTAAGACACCAGAATTGTTAACTGCCTAAAATGATATAATTGCTGAGCAGTTAATTAATAAATTTATAGAAGAGGTATTCCTGAGCAACCCAAAATTATGGTCACTATTTGCCCCATCATGGAGTGAAGAAGGATTCTAAGACCACCCCTTTGAAGATTGTGTTTAATTGTAGTGCCAGGAGTAACAAAAATGTACCTATTTAAATGACTGTTTGATGACAGGGTCCGTCGTTGACGGAAAAAATTAGGAGATATCTTATTAAATTTCAGAGTAAAGGAATTATGCCTTTATGGTGACATAAGTAAAGTTTTCCCAAAGAGTGGGTTTACAAGAGGCTGACCAGGATTGTACCTGTTTTCTTATGGCCTGGGAATCCTATTGACCCACTTGCCCTCTGAAAACCTTTTCGCTTTAGGAGCGTATTATTTGGTGCTACATCCAGTCCGTTCCTACTTCAAGCGACGATAAATGCACACCTTAAATGTACGGGAAGTCCATTGAGTAAAGTAATGAGCAAACAATTTTATGTGGACAATTTCCTGGGTGTGACGTAAACTGAAGAGGAAGTGTTAATGACTTATGGAGAGGCTAATAAAATAATGCAAAGTGCAAATATGCCTCTGAGAGAATGGAATAGTAATTCGTCCAAATTGAAGGATAAAATAAGTAAAGGTTACCCTGGAGATGAAGTGCCAAAATGTAGTAATGTTAAAACCTAATAATTACAGTATGCCCAATTAATTAACTAAGAGAGTTTTGCTTGCTGAAGTTTCCAAATGTTTTGATCCACTAGGTTTAGTGTCACCCCTTACTATAAGAGGAAAATTATTAATTCAGGAAGCATGGAAACTTAAATGTGCTTGGGATGAAATTCTACCTGAGGAATTCATTAAAAGGTGGGATGAATTAATTGGTGATTATGAGAAAATTCCAATGTTGGAGTTTCCATGCCAGGTGGCCAATCCAAATGGGAAAAAAAGTACTCCACATTTTTTTTATGCTTCAAAATTGGCATATGGAGCAGGTTGTTACTACAATGTAATAGAAATTATTTCTCTTGTTATGTCTAGGCTAAAGTGTCTCCAATTAAATCAGTACCTTACCTCAGTTGGAATTAACAGCATTTATGTAGGTGTCAAATTAGCTAATTATATAAGAAATAAGTTGCAAGAGATAATTTAGCGACACTGTAATTTGGTCGATAAGGGAGGTATCCTTACAGTGGATTCGTAATGGAAACAGTAAAAATTTTTGTATGTACAAACAGAGTCGCTGAAATTAATCAGATGGCAAGAGAAGTATATATTTTGGGTCAGCATTTTGTTAACATTTTAATCTTTTACCTGGTGAGGAGAATCCAGCTGATTTCTTGTCTCGAGGTTTACTTATGTAATTTGTAAATGCTGTATCATGGTTTTAAAGGACGAGTGGTTGGTAAATAAGCTAATTGGCTGTAAAAAAGGTGTATATTGCCCCTGTTGAAATTACTGTGACCACTGCTCCAATAGTTTGTCCTCCCTTAGCCATTGACATAAATAGGTATTCTTCTTTACCCAAACTAATCAATGTAACTAAGTTGGTGTTTAAATTTCTAAACAAGATGAATATTTCATTTAAGTTTTCACATCCTCTTGAATATTGGATAAAGAGGGTACAGGAGGAAATCTATGGAAGTGAGATTAAATTGATGATGGAAAGAAAAATTGTGAAAGGTTCCATAACAGAGAAATTGGGGCTGTATTTAGAGAACAATGTAATTAGGTGCAGAGGTAGGTTGCAAAATGCTTAATTGGGTGATTTTGCTAAACACCCTATCTTTCTGCCCAAAACTCATCATCTAACAAATTTAATTGTTCTAAATGCCCATAAAAATGTAATGCATGGTGGGGTACAAGATACCTTAAATTGTATTGGGGAAACTTTCTGGATTCCACAAGGATGGCAGAGTGTAGAAAGGGTGATTAAATCTTGTGTAATATGTCGCCGTGTGGATACCAGATCCTATGTGTACCCAGGTCCTCCACCATTGCCAAATGAGCAATTTGAGTCGTTTAGCAACGAACTCCGCCCGGCCGCAGTGTGGAAAATACTGTATATATTTTCCAGAAATTCAGGATTTATATGTATATAGATGGCCATACTGTATTTAATAATATTTATGTCATAGAAAACGGAAAGCCTGCATCTGCACAGACGAGACTCGCCATCTTGGTTTTGAATTTTGTACAAACGTTGGTGTACTGGGAAGAATTTTTCGTGCTTTAGTGGTTAAAATTGTGTTGACACCTCTCAAATAGGAGGCGAAATTGGTGGATGTGCATTCCTGCATAACTTGAGATATCAGACGACTGGACAAGACAGCTCCAGGAACCTCAGATAAGCTCTCTAGATTTGTGTGTAATTCTGGCCAGCATTATTTTCATAGATTTAGTTAGAGTGAGGTTTTCTGAGTATGATACACATTAATCTCCAGTCAAATTGGTGAGTGATATTAAGATATATTTTCCTTCTGTTGTGTAATTGTGTATATATATAACCATTTATTATTTTTAATATACAGTCCACAAATTTATATATTTACCAGTATTCCTGGTGTACCTGGAGTTTACCTGGAGAGAGTTCCGGGGGTCAACGCCCCCGCGGCCCGGTCTGTGACCAGGCCTCCTGGTGGATCAGAGCCTGATCAACCAGGCTGTTGCTGCTGGCTGCACGCAAACCAACGTACGAGCAACAGCCCGGCTGGTCAGGAACCAACTTCAGGTGCTTGTCCAGTGCCAGCTTGAAGACTGCCAGGGGTCTGTTGGTAATCCCCCTTATGTATGCTGGGAGGCAGTTGAACAGTCTCGGGCCCCTGACACTTATTGTATGGTCTCTTAACGTGCTAGTGACACCCCTGCTTTTCATTGGGGGGATGTTGCATCGTCTGCCAAGTCTTTTGCTTTCGTAGTGAGTGATTTTCATGTGCAAGTTCGGTACTAGTCCCTCTAAGATTTTCCAGGTGTATATAATCATGTATCTCTCCCACCTGCGTTCCAGGGAATACAGTTTTAGGAACCTCAAGCGCTCCCAGTAATTGAGGTGTTTTATCTCCGTTATGCACGCCGTGAAGGTTCTCTGTACATTTTCTAGGTCAGCAATTTCACCTGCCTTGAAAGGTGCTGTTAGTGTGCAGCAATATTCCAGCCTAGATAGAACAAGTGACCTGAAGAGTGTCATCATGGGCTTGGCCTCCCTAGTTTTGAAGGTTCTCATATCCATCCTGTCATTTTTCTAGCAGATGCGATTGATACAATGTTATGGTCCTTGAAGGTGAGATCCTCCGACATGATCACTCCCAGGTGCTTTGACGATGGTGTTTCGCTCTATTTTGTGGCCAGAATTTGTTTTGTACTCTGATGAGATTTAATTTCCTCGTGTTTACCATATCTGAGTAATTGAAATTTCTCATCGTTGAACTTCATATTGTTTTCTGCAGCCCACTGAAAGATTTGGTTGATGTCCGCCTGGAGCCTTGCAGTGTCTTCATGGAAGACACTGTCATGCAGATTCGGGTGTCATCTGCAAAGGAAGACACGGTGCTGTGGCTGACATCCTTGTCTATGTCGGATATGAGGATGAGGAACAAGATGGGAGTGAGTACTGTGCCTTGTGGAACAGAGCTTTTTCACCGTAGCTGCCTCGGACTTTACTCTGTTGACGACTTCTCTCTGTGTTCTGTTAGTGAGGAAATTATAGATCCATCGACCGACTTTTCCTGTTATTCCTTTAGCACGCATTTTGTGCGCTATTACGCCATGGTCACACTTGTCGAAGGCTTTTGCAAAGTCTGTATATATTTCATCTGCATTCTTTTTATCTTCTAGTGCTTTAGGACCTTGTTGTAGTGATCCAATAGTTGAGACAGACAGGAGCGACCTGTTTCTAAACCCATGTTGCCCTGGGTTGTGTAACTGATGGGTTTCTAGATGGGTGGTGATCTTCCTTCTTAGGACCCTTTCAAAGATTTTTATGATATGGGATGTTAGTGCTATTGGTCTGTAGTTCTTTGCTGTTGCTTTACTGCCCCCTTTGTGGAGTGGGGCTATGTCTGTTGTTTTTAGTAACTGTGGGACGACCCCCGTGTCCATGCTCCCTCTCCATAGGATGGAAAAGGCTCGTGATAGGGGCTTCTTGCAGTTCTTGATGAACACGGAGTTCCACGAGTCTGGCCCTGGGGCAGAGTGCATGGGCATGTCATTTATCGCCTGTTCGAAGTCATTTGGCGTCAGGATAACATCGGATAGGCTTGTGTTAACCAAATTTTGTGGCTCTCATAAAAAATTCATTTTGATCTTCGACTCTCAGTCTGGTTAGCGGCTTGCTAAAAACTGAGTCATATTGGGACTTGAGTAGCTCACTCATTTCCTTGCTGTCATCTGTGTAGGACCCATCTTGTTTAAGTAGAGGCCCAATACTGGACGTTGTTCTCGACTTTGATTTGGCATAGAAGAAGAAATACTTTGGGTTTCTTTCGATTTCATTTATGGCTTTTAGTTCTTCCGCGATTCCTGACTCCTATTGATCCTTTAGCTTAAGTTCGATGCTTGCTATTTCTCTGACCAGTGTCTCCCTACGCATTTCAGATATATTGACCTCTTTTAGCCGCTCTGTTATTCTTTTCCGTCGCCTGTAAAGGGAGCGCCTGTCTCTTTCTATTTTACATCTACTCCTCCTTTTCCTTAGAGGAATAAGCCTTGTGCATACATCGAGTGCCACCAAGTAATCTGTTCTAGGCATAAGTTGGGGTCTGTGTTGCTTAGTATATCTTCCCAGCTTATATCGGTTAGGACTTGGTTTATTTGGTCCCACTTTATGTTCTTGTTATTGAAGTTGAATTTGGTGAATGCTCCCTCGTGACTAGTCTCATTATGTCGGTCTGGGGCTCCACGCATACATGTCTGAACCTCAATTATGTTGTGATCTGAGTACATTGTTTTTGATATGGTGATATTTCTTATCAGATCATCATTGTTAGTGATGATGAGGTCTAGTGTATTCTCCAGTCTAGTAGGCTCTATTATTTGCTGGTTTAAATTGAATTTTGTGCAGAGATTTAAAAGCTCGTGTGAGTGTGAGTTTTCATCAGAGCTGCCTCCTGGTGTTATTACTGCAACAATATTATATGCTATATTCCTCCATTTTAGGTGCCTTAAGTTGAAATCCCCCAGGAGCAAGATGTTGGGTGCAGGAGCTGGAAGATTTTCCAGACAGTGATCAATTTTTAACAGCTGTTCCTGGAATTGCTGGGATGTTGCATCCGGAGGCTTGTAGACTACCACAATGACTAGGTTTTGGTTCTCGACCTTTACTGCTAAAACTTCCACTACATCATTTGAGGCATTAAGCAGTTCTGTGTAAACAAGTGACTGCAATGTACAGGCCAACCCCCCTTCCCTTTTTTGCCTGTTCACTCTGTCACATCTGTATAGGTTGTAACCTGGGATCCATATTTCGTTGTCCAAGTGATCCTTTATGTGGGTCTCAGTGAAAGCCGCGAACATTGCCTTTGCCTCTGCAAGCAGTCCACGGATGAAAGGTATTTTGTTGTTTGTTGCTGGCTTTAGACCCTGTATATTTACAAAGAAGAATGTCATCGGACTGGTGGTATTGTTGGTACTGGGGGGGGGGATTTTTTTCCGGCATTAGTATCTGTATCTGTTGGTTTGGAGTGGAGGCCATCGACTGTGGTTCCACTCCAGGAATGACTGGAATGACTGGAGCAACTTGTGGTTATGACAGTGGTAAGTATCGAAGGGGGATATTTTTTGCGACCTAGGTGTCCCAAAATCCTACTTGTCTATGTAACATTGATAAATAATAATTACCTTTGTTATCATTTACTGTTATGTACATAATTAGTTACATTCAGATAAATGCAATTCTCCAAATATATATATGTCGTGTCGAATAGGCAGAACTTGCGATCTTGGCTTAAATAGCAACGCTCATCTTGCCATATAGGACAAACGAAAATTTGTGTATACGATAATTTCGCCAAAATCATTCTGAACCTAACGAAAAAAATATATTTGATTGTGTTTGTTTAGTACTAAATTATTATAAACATATTTAAAATATATTTAGTTGGGTTAGGCTAAAATAAATTGCTCTTTTTATAATAAGGTTAGGTAAGTTTTTTAAGATTTTTTTGGTGCAAAATTAAAATTTACATTAACACTAATGAAAAAAATATGTCTTTAAACGTATAAGAGAAAATTTTAGAAAGGACTTAATTTTAAAGGAGTTCTTGCTAATTGACCAGTTTTACATATTCGGCACGACGCCTCAAAAATCAGAGCCCAAATTAGTAAAAAATAGAAGAGGGTAATACTATTGGAGCTCTGAGACTTATAACCAGTGAGGATACCATCGCTCCCAAGGACGTCAGCACGGCGCAAGCTCTGAAGGACAAACATCCACCCAGGGCTCCCAGTACTAACATTGACCTCCCTGACATTGCAGCAGGAGTAGAACATCTAACCTTACAGGATGCTGATGTGTATAAAGCTGCTATATCATTTCCACAGGGCTCAGCAGGAGGTTTCACCGGTTTAAGGCCTCAACACTTAAAACAAATGCTCAATCCAGCACTTGGTGAGGTTTCAGAGAGGCTGCTGTCTGAACTCACCAAATTTTCCAACCTGTGCCTGGCTGGCAATGTCCCAGAGGACATCAGACCCCCTTTCTTTGGTGCCTCATTGTGTGCCCTCCGGAAAAAGGATGGCGGAATCAGGCCCATTGCAGTGGGTAACACCCTTCGGCGCCTAGTCGCCAAGGCTGCAGTAAGAAGGGTGAGTCAAGAGGCTGCTGCAATGCTGAAACCAACTCAGCTCGGTTTCGGCGTTCAACAGGGCTGTGAAGCAGCTGCCCACGCAGCACGAGTATATATCAAAAACATGTCCGATGAAAAAGCCTTGGTCAAATTGGACTTTGCCAATGCTTTCAACTCAGTCAGAAGGGATGCTGCTCTCCAAGCAGTTTATAGAAACTTCCCTTCCCTTTATCCCTTCATAGAATCGTGTCATAGTGTGACTTCCAAACTATTGTTTGGGGACCATGAAATTGGCTCATGTGAGGGCGTGCAACAGGGGGACCCTCTCGCCCCCTTTCTATTTTGTTTGGTCATCAAGGAAGTCACGGAAGCACTCTCCAGCGAGCTCAATATCTGGTTCCTGGACGACGGTACCCTAGCTGGCA
This sequence comes from Cherax quadricarinatus, assembly GCF_026875155.1. NCBI lineage: Eukaryota > Metazoa > Arthropoda > Malacostraca > Decapoda > Parastacidae > Cherax > Cherax quadricarinatus. Next base: position 16,524,729 of record NC_069483.1, read on the forward strand.
CAACAGAATCTCTCCTAGAAGACATCAGTAAAATTAAAGACATGGGAGAAAGCCTGGGCCTTTCTTTAAACCCCAACAAATGTGAAATAGTTTCTACCAATCAACAGATGATCCAGAATATTAGTGCCGTTTTACCAGGAGCACGAGCCATTGATCCAGCCAATAGCACTCTCCTTGGTGCTCCTCTTGGGTCCAATGCCATCGATCTGATCCTAGAAAAAAATGTCTCAGACCTCCAGACGATGGAAAGCAGGATGAAAGACATTGACACACACACGATGCCTTCTACCTACTCACCAGGTGCCTGTCAATCCCAAAACTTACCTACTTTCTGAGATGCTCCCCAGCCTTCAGCAGTCCAAAACTCAAGGAATATGACTCTCTCCTGAAGACCATGCTAGAGAGTGTATTGAATCTTTCCCTTGACGATGGACAGTGGTTGCGGCCTATTCGGTCAGTGGCTTGGAGGGCTAGGAGTACCGAGATTCCAGATTTGCTTACAGTTTCTATTATTCCATAGAATAACGAGTTATAAGACAAAATTTCCGTACCTCAGTGACTAGCGGAATAGCAGACCCTTTGCAAAGAGTTTTGCATCACGAATGGAGATCTTGCAGCTCAGCACCAAATCTAGTGCAGCACTAGGCTCACAAAAGTCAAGTGGGATGGGCCCGATTGCTGAAAAGGGGCTTGCCAACATGCTAGGGCTGCAAAGCGATAGGGAGATTGTCGTTCAGACTGTGAGCGCCTCATCGGGGATTCTCAAAACAGATCCTAATCGGCAATGGGAACGCGACTTGACCTAAGACCTCGAATTGCCAGTGGCTCTGCGCCTTGCTGCCAATTCACCACAGAATATCCGTGTATTGGGGCGAAGTTGCAAGCAGGACCAATTTATATTTTTTAACGGTCTACATGGTCTTAACTGTTCAAAACTAAAGGGCTGGCGATGCCAAGACACAATGAGGTCATTACATCTTAAGGAACCTTGCTATGCGGTATGCCATGCGAGAGGGAGCACCGATCATTAGCAGGGCAACATACTCAACCAGCAAACCACCCCGAGGGATCACATCTATCCTTGGAAGCATGGCAAGCTTTAGCATGGGAATTTTATACTGAGTGTCCACCCGGCTGACACTATATCATCACAGTGTGAGGGGACAGTGGAGGAGCTAGTGACCCCCCCACCCCCGACGTGAGGGAGTCAAGATCGCTGTCCAGGGACAGTAGTTATATTGGTCGTATCTAGAAAACACAGCGGATATGGACATGGAAAATGCGATCAAGATGGGGTTTGCCTGACAGAGGTAATTGTTTAAAATGATTATCATGCCAAGGGGGGAGAGGAGACTTATTCCTATGCTTTATAAGTAGGTCCATAAAGTTAGAACAAAGGATTCGGGTGGCAGGTGGCAGTTTCCGGTATATGAGTGTGGAAAAGAATGTGATAATGGGTGGTCTGCATAAGCACAGGTGCTGTTCAGGGGGTACAAGTTTAATATGTTTAATCATCCCAGGGGTAAGAGATTTATTTTGTTGTAATTCCTAGTATAGGAAGGTAGGTAATGCTCACTTCTGACACCAACTCAATCATCTGATAGATGGGAGAGGCAGTACAAAAAAGATTCAGTGTGTGCAGGTTTGGACAGGATTCCCAGGATAATGAGTGTGGAAAAGAATGTGATAATGGGGTGGTCTTCATAAGCTCAGGTGACGTCAGGGGTACAAGAATTTAATATGTTTAAACATCACCCAATGGGATAGAGAGAGAGAGAGGGTTATTCTGTGTAATTACTAATTATAAGAAGGTTAGGTAATGATCCACTTTTGACTCCCAAACTCAATCATCTGATAGATGGGAGAGACAGAACAAAGGATTCAGGGGACTGGGTACAAGGTATACATCTGAGGAGTACCCCCCCCCCCTTTTCCGGGCGGCTGCGACTCACTGGACGCGACTGTTGCACTTCACAAAAACAACATGCGCTAGGTTTAAAGAACGCGGTAATGGTTGGGCAGCGGGTCGCCGAGGGAGTGTTGCTCGCCGTCCGTACCTCAGCAAAAAAAAAAGGTTTCTTCGGGTACTGCGGTAGTGTTTATTCTTGAGCTTGCTAGATTTTAGGTGGGGGAGGCTTTTAAAGCAGTGAGAAGGCCAGTCAAGGGTAGAAACTTTGTGTGATAGAGTCTTATAGGACCTTATGACATATACTTTTTTTTACACTCTCTCCACGATGGGGAGAGGCTTAAGTTGGCTGTGCGATATTGGTTTATATCTATGTTTAGATAGGAAGATAGTAATATTATAGTTATATGTAAATAAAAAATCAGAGTTTGTCAATTAATTTTATTTATAATACAAATGGGCATAAAGCTGTGCAAAGTTTTTAGGGAGCAAAGGGGCGGAAACTGTGCGAGTTTTTAGGTTAGACTGATTGACTGGCTCTCCTGTTCATTTCTGTAAGTTGATAACCTCCGTCGAACAAATGATTTCCTTTTAGGTACACTCATCATCATCTGCCGTCCTTTACCCTTCTGCTGTTTACTTTCTGCTGGCTTACTGCGTCTCCAAGCATTTACTTACGAGGGGGTTTTCCTTCTTCTCGATGACCGTCAGGGTGGCTTCAAGGTCGGCCAGTTTGTTCAGCACCTGTGCGGCAGTGACTACAGAGTCATCAGATTGAGCGTGAGCCGTTAGAGAGGTCTCAACGAGGTCTCGATGACATGAGGGAAGGCTCTGCGTATCGTTGTCGAGATCTGGTTCTTTTCATCGGCTCTTATCTAGAAGGAAAGATCCATTTCACGGCTGTAAGTATAAAGAGAACTATTTATATTTCAAATAAAGGAGTGGGATCGTCCTAATTACCAAAGGAAGGGAAATAGAAAAGACATACTTTCTGTGGAAGCTATGTTTTGCGTTTCGCTATCATCACAATGACACCCGCTTCGAGTTTGAAGCGGGTGTTTCTTCCTTCACTTACCAGCGATATAAATATCCAAAATTTACAAATTTGATGGCCGTGAAAATGTTGAAGAAAAAACGGTAGACTCAACTTTAAAATTATTATTAGTTCTTGGTGTGTTGTTTCGTTAATATTCAAAGAGTTAGTATCAATTACCAGCGATTCAACTCAAAACTTTACAAAAATTTGATGGCCCAGTGAAAAACTGTTGAAAAAAGAGACTCACTTTAAAAATTATTATAAGTCTCTTGAGTCGTTTGTTTCGTAATATTCAAAGAGAAGGTTATTTTGCAAAATAAAATTGTCTCGCTTACAGAATGAGAATGCTGTTCCTTCGCCATGATGAGAGTAAAAGGCTATATGGAGAGGCAGCCTCCGGGCTCTTATATACAGTAGATAGGGCGTACAGCAGGAGGGATATTTGGGGGGTTCTCTCGTCAGAGGTGACCTTCCCAAGAGGGGGAAGACAAAGATAACTTGACTTAGGCCTAACTGATTTTTACAGGAGGTAACATTTACAAATTCTCTCGCATATGCCTGATCCCTAATCTGTATTGATAAAAAGCGATTTTTCTGAGAACTTTTTTTTCAAAAATATAAAGTCTTTTAATCCCACCAAGGGCTTGCTTTTGATAAAAATAAACAGTTTAGACCGCAAGTGAGTGAAAAATCACTTTGTGTTCTTTGGGATAAAACGATATAAATATTTATTTTATTTAGTTTAAAAAATTTTTTAAATTTATGCCATAATTCTCTGGTTTTTACCCGTAACTGTCAAAGAAGAAGGATAGATATTTATCTTGTCCAAGAGAAGAGAGAAAAAAAAATTTGACCATTACTTTTGAGCTGTAACGAAGGAAGAATATTACTTACAAGATATGGGTGTCTGAGGGATAGTATCTAATCTTATATTTTGTGTAGAGCGTCTCTATATGTGAAAAACAGCCAATATATGTGACTTTATTTCCTAGGGGGGAATTATAAACTATTATTTATTTTGCGCAATTCATTTTATATTTAGTCGCACATCACACAATGAAGATCTATTTGGTCGATGGGATATTATAAAACACAGTTTGGTTGAGCAAATAATAAAACTACTTATTTATGAGGGGGGCTTATGAGAACTGTAATTCATTCTCAAGTTACCAGATTTTTTCAATCGGGAGAGGTCTACCACTTGGTGTCGGTTAATTGAAAAAGATTGCTGGTTCGCCCGGACGGCGACTGATTCATAGGAGAATTAAATTTTCTTCTCCAATGCCCAGAGTGTTAATTGCTCAAACTATAATTTTACTATAATGATGGGGGAAATCATGCTATGCGATAAACTGTATTATTCATTAATACCATACAGATAAATGGCTAGATCCCATGTCAAAATATAGGCATTTTCCTTATGTTTTCCTGCCTAGGTGTCATGGGCAAACTTACCATGAAATTTTAGCGGGACTTCATGACCCTGGTGATCTATTGGAGACTCGTTTGATTGTGACCTAGCACATAATTTTTACTTAGAGTGCGATTAAAAGTAAATTATTATCGTGTTTTTTGCGTCTAAGGTCTAGAGACTTGCTCAAGGCCCAAATAAGCTGATGTAATGGGAACACTATTAAGCCAAGTTTAGCCTAATTAATATGGAGTGGTATTGTGGCATCATTCGTCTGTTTTCAGAGTCACGTTGAGGGATAATTCAGCCCTAATTTTTAATCGATATTGTCAAGGATATTGGTCGAGTGGATATGTTCAGAGCAAGGGAAAAACAGAGTTATGCCTGTTATTTACATTCTTGTTCAGTATCTGTGGTTCTTTTGCCGATGTGCGGGCGTAATAGGCTGTTTCGAAAAGATTTAGTTATACTTCTCCTCCTTTAAAGTGGGCAAGAGATTACCCCAGTCGGGCGATTATCGGCAAACTGGTTCGTTTTACTGAGCTGCAGAGTTTAATGAATGCCAGTAATTAAAAACTCGAATTTTGATTCGTTCTTAGCTGCTGGAACCAGGAATTTTAAATAACGTGTTGGAAAAAACCATTGACAGAGCGATATTTGTTGTTCCCCTAGTGGGGACTTTGCCTGCTCTGTTAGAGTATCTAAATTCTAGATATTTTGCCTAAATCTAGAATGTCGGGAATGGATTCTAAATTTCTAGCAAATTATTTTTGTTTTTGAGAGAGAGGAAGTTTACTGTAGAGTATCAAAACTCTGTGTGCGAGCTATGGACTCTCAATTGTCTCAGTTCTGCGGTCGGGGAATGATTACTGACGCTGGAAGGATTAATCATTTAATGGGCCCTTTGAGTCCACTCGTTTTTCAGGCCCCGACACCAGCATGGCTAACTAAGGACTGTTTATTCGAGAGAGCTACATCCGTTTTTATAAGCCATCGGCTTCGTCGGCGTTTATTTATCTTGCATTTATTCAGCCGTCGCTTAGTACCTGTCACTCTGCCGCCCGTCTAACCTTCCTTGCGAACTTTTTTAACGCATCTATCCCGTGAGATTTAAGAGCGTTATGTTGTTTTTCCGACTTATACACTCGTGCATTTTGTTCAAATTCTACTGCACTTGGCGCAGCTCTGAAAGAAAAATGTAAAGTCTTTTAGCTAGTCCGACTAAAGCGAAAAAAATCCCACTCGGATTGTTATGGCGCGTGAAAAGTCTGTATATCTCCCAGGCCACCTCCACCAGGGAGGGTTTTAGGGAGAATAAACTCCGAAATTCCTGTCAGAGGGCACTTGAAAGGGTACACGCTTGGTTTGGCGGTAAGAGAAAACAATAACCATTTTTAGTGAGTTGGTCTATTTATCGGTCTACATGTAACACTACGGTAGTGGCATGACCGCTTTCAAAGGTACAGGATTACGACCCAACTGATCTGTCATTTTGCTCGCTAATTTTTCTAATTTAGTTCGCATAGAGGTTTGTACATCATAGGATGAGCACTTTTGATAACTTCTGAATGGCGTGGAAAGCATCCAGAAGAATATTTGCTAACTGACTTACGGTATATTTGCAGGTTCCACAAAATCATATTATATTAAAACATAATTAATCCGGCAGTGGGATCAGGCTTGAATGGGGCCAATTGTTGGGGAAGGGAGGTCCCTACTCGGGCGCGTCACTACGAAATAAATATATTTTTCAGCGCTGCTAAGCCCAAGCACCGAGTATTCGGTTTAACATTGAGCTTTTAAATGAAGTAGCAGCATTGTTTTTTCCCGTAAAGTTTCGCGATCTGGTCGAAACTAAAACCCTCAATTCCGGAATATAAATGGCTGGCATCTGGACGATAACCACTCCTTTGTTTGGTTAGAAAGTGATGGACTATTTGTCTGTACTTATTCTGTTTCAGTAATGTGATTTTGTATAATGTCCATACCGCATTCGGCATGTCTCTTGTTAGAACAATGAATTTTTTTCGGGATAACAAAACATTAAGCAATGCTATTTCGTAGTTCAGGATGATTTAAAGGCGTTGCAGTAATTATATTTGAAAAGGCCGAAGCTGTATTGTGAAAATGTCACATATTTCTAAAAACTGCTCAAATAGATATATTTCCCCGGACCTTGTCCATGTTGAGGGACAGAGGACAGTATGAAGGCAAATACAAATATAGCCCATTATATATATTTTTAAGGCTAAAAAAAACTTTTAGTTTGAAAGTTTACATTTTATTTTTTATTAGTTACAGCATTTAGGAAATAAATATCACATCATCGTGCTTGTCGTTTGGTTTTCGGTGAAAAAGTGGACCTCGACTCAATCAGGCATGTCCATTTCACGCATTGCAGACTGTTCGTTCGTGCCGCCAATACCACGGAGGACGAGTCTGAACCGCCGCCGCGCTGACGCAGTGCTGCTGTTGCTGCTGCCGCCACGCGCACTGCTGGCCACCGCTGATGCTGCCAGTGCCTTGCTTTCTCCAAGACAGCTGTTAGTATTTCCGTTCTAGAGCTTCGGGGGAGGCGCCGCGTTTCAATTTCCACTTCATCTAGGGTGATTTTAGTTACTGCCATGTTGGGCTCATGTCGTACGAGCAAGCATGTCTGAATTTCCCGTGTCAGTAATATGTCTTGAAATTATGTTAATGAGGAGGGGAAATTCAGTGTTGCCATTCTCGGCTGTTTTCTGTCATGCATGTACTGGGGTAAAATTACCCGTTTGATGTTGCAATGCTATCCACTGCCCCGACCAGGGACACCAGAAT
>NC_069483.1:16532398-16573003 GCF_026875155.1 Cherax quadricarinatus
ATGTTGCATCCGGGGGCTTGTGACACCACAATGATAGGTTTTGGTTCTCGACCTTTACGCTAAAACTTCCATACGTATTTAGGCATTAACAGTTTGTGCAAACAATGACTCGCAATTACGGGCCAAACCCCCCCCCTTTTGCCTGTTCACTTGCACATCTGTTTAGGTTTAACCGGGGATCCATACTTCGTTGCCAATGATCCTTTATGGGGGTCCTCAGTGAAACCCAAACTTTGCCTTCCCTCGCAAGCAGTAAAGATGAAAGGTATTTTGTTGTTTGTAGCTGGCTTTAAAACCCTTTATATTTGCAAAAGAAAATTTATCGGATGGGGGTATTGTTGTACGGGGGGGGATTTTTTTTCCGCTTTAGTATCTGATCTGTTGGTTTGGAGTGGAGGCCATGATTTGGGGTTTTTCCCTCCGGGGAATACGGGATTTGGGTGTACGATTTTGCCATTTCCTCCATTTTTTTTCCTTCCGGGCACTAAAAAACCCTCCCTTTTAGGGGTGTGGCTACCCGGGTTTTCCCAGGGCCGGGATGTTTTGTATCTTTTTGCCCCCTTTTGATGGTATCCTGGAAATTTTAATTATAGCACAGTTTTTCCTGTACAAAGAGGTCACATTTCGGGGTGAAAAAGCTTACGGGAAGGGAGTTTGCTTTTTTCCTGTTTTAATAGGGGCAGGTTTTTTCAGGGTGGTCATATTTGCAGCCCATCTGTTTTCCAGATTTCCCATGCCAGCAGATCCCAAAGTCAAGTATGGCAAGGCCTTGGTTTCCGCTTCCCTTGGGTTTCTGTGCGTTTTCCCCTGTTGTGAAGTTTTTTGTCTTACTTTATCCTCCCTCACCAAAAATGGAGCCCCCCCAGTTGTTTTTGGTAATTTATCCTCACTATTGCTTTTGGGAGCCCTCTTGTTTGCTTTTTCCCTCGGATTTCTAGTTTGCAATATTGTTTTATCTTTCTTTGACACATTTTGTTTCCCTTATGGCTCCTGCCCCCTAAGTCTTTTATATGTATTCCTTCCTCGAAAATTTCCCGATCCCTGGACAATATCTCCAGCTCACCATTTTCTGTTCCCAGGACATATCTCCAGCTTCACCATTTCTGTCCCCCAGGACAGCCCCCCGCTTCACCATTACTGTCTCCCAGACAGTACTCCATTTCACCTTTTTCTGTTCCCAGGACGCCCCTCCAGCTTCACCATTTCTTCTCCGGACAGTATCTCCAGCTTAACCTTTTCGTCCCCCAGACGCACCTCCGTTCACCATTACTGTCTCCCAGGACAGCCCCCACTTCACCATTACTGATCCCAACACACCTCCAGCTTCACCTTTACGTCTCCGGGGACAGCACTATCACCCCACATTTAGACCCCAGGACTTCACCTCCATTTTTAAGTTTTGACTAAGGGCCGTTAAAGGGGCATCCATTCACCCAGCCCATTTATTTTTCCCATCTTTGTAAAATTTCCGGGTTTTCTATGAAAGCAGTTTTGATGTTGTCCTCTTTTAATCCCCTTGTTTTTTTGTCCACAGATTTTCCTATTTGCATCCCCAAAAACATTCTCTTTTTAATACGCTTGTGCTATTTGGGATATCTGCACAAGGGCTGCCCCAATTTCCCCAAAAAATGACATTGATCCATGTGGAAGCCCTTTTGTTTGACTGCCCACAGACTACACGGGGCTTTCAAATGATTTAATGGTTGATTTACTGCAAATTTCTACTACAACCTTTTGAAAATTCTATTAAAAACCCTTTAAAATAAACTTAGCTATTTGTATTTCTGTTTCAACTCTTTTTGTATTTTGGACACTTACCGCCTTCCTGATTTTTAATTTTGTTTTATAGGGCCCCTAAAACCCCCACCGTTTACAGTCTGCTTTTTTTCCAACGAACTTTTAAAACCGTCCCGGGTTCGGACCAGTCAAGGGTTCGGGCCCCGGCAAGGTTCGGGCCCAAAATCTGCCTTTATCAGGGGGGACTTTTTTTAAAAATACTGGGCGGGGATTTACAACACATAAGGGTTACTGGGAAATTACTACCCGGTAAATGTGATTTTACTGATCAAAAATATAACTGGTGTTGAAGACCGGTGTATTTGGGAGCTCCCCACAATGACGAACGGTACCCCCCTTTTTTTCAATCGCGTATCTGGGTTTTTTCTTTTTTTTTTTTTTTTTTTTTTTTTTTTTTTTTTTCCGCTCCACCACAATAAATGCTATATTATCACTATAGTTACTGGGGCAAATTTGGAGGGAAAGGACGCTTTTTCTGTAGTAATAATGCTTCTCGTTGTGTATATTGCACTGCTGGTACTACAGGGGGATATAAATTCACATAACGTCCGTATTTTAAGAAAAAAAACTAATGAAAGTCACTCCCTCCACTAAGTACCATTTTAAAACTGGGTTTTTGCTACTACAACACTGTATTCTGCTAATCACTTATCATAGTTATATCGGACACTGGGGAACCCGGAAGATTATAAAAAAAGCTGAACCCGGGTAAGTTTGGCGATTCTGGCACCTGCCCCCTATAGGGTTATCACTCTTTTCAAATCACCTTTTCAAATGACCTTTAGCCTTTATATCAAAATACTGGGGGGCCCCTGTAGTATACACTATACACTATTAACTCAATGTTATCGGGGGATTTCTTCCTTGACATAAAAAATTCAATTATTATTTTTTTTTTTTACCGGGACAGCCTATGATTCCCCTCTGGCAGTAAACTCTGCTAGTGCACACTAATTCTCCTTTTTTGACTCAGAATAATGTTTTCCGCCCAAGATTTGTTTTAGGCGCTAGGGGATGTATGTATAGGATTGTGACACAAATTAAAATTCAGCACGTAAAAGCGACCGTGAAAACACGAAAAAAACCCCGGGGCACAAAGAGGCACGCATACTACAAGATACGGTACTTGTTCCCAGCACCCCCGGGCCCCATATCACTCATTTTTTACCCCTATCTCCCATGAAATTTGTCAGGGGCTCAACAAAATAAAAAAACCATTCAGACCACTAATCCCAACAAAAGGGTCAGTCAGAATGATAACAAATCCCACTACAGACACACAATCCCCAATATTCAAAACCACTAAACCCCACTCAAATACAAAAAATCCATACTTATTACGCACCTATTACATACATAGAACACTTTAAACCCGACATAAACCCTCCCTCAAAAATCCCTTTCCAACCTCAACAAACACTCCATAACACAAGCACAATCACTCTTTGAGTTCCTCGTGTCCATCTCAAATTCAAAAATTTAAATTCAAAGTTTATTTCATAAGGGGTTTCAATCTGGTTTACAGAAATTTTGGTTTTGTGTGGTTTACATGTATAAAATAATAATTTCAGAGTGTACCACTAGAACACCTAGCATAGCTAGGCATTTCGGGCAGACTTAGTTTAATTCTTAATTTTAAAATATTACAAATTATGAGGTAAGTTGGTATTATGGCTGAGTGACTAAATACTAGTTTGTGAGTTTAGCAATGTGAATGCTTTTGTTTTGGCATAGTACATAGTTTCAGTATTGGAGTATCACAGGCCAACTTATGACTAGTTTGGATTCATTATTTTAAGATTGAGATTAATATTTCTGTTTATGGTCAAATGGGTGAGTGAGTGTAAGTGTTAACCACCAGGTGGTATTCGTGTAATTAGTTGACGGGGTGTATCAGGGAGATAAGATGTTTTCTAATGGTAGTTTTGAAGGTGATGAATGTGTCTGCAGTTCTAGAGTTTTCAGGTAGGGTGTTCCAGATTTTAGGGCCTTTGACATACATTGAATTTTTGTAAAGGTTTAGTCGGACACGGGGAATGTCGTAGAGATGTTTGTGTCTGGTGTTATGCCTGTGGGTTCTGTCACAACTATCAAGAAAGCGTTTTAGGTCAAGGTTAATATTGGAATTTAAGGTCCTGTAGATGTAGATTGCACAGTAGTAAGTGTGGATGTACTGAACAGGGAGTAAGTTTAGATCTATGAAGAGTGGGGGAGTGTGTTGCCAGGGATGGGATTTAGTGATTATTCTTACTGCAGCTTTTTGTTGGGTTATTATTGGCTTTAGGTGTGTTGCTGCAGTTGATCCCCAAGCACAAATAGCATAGGTGAGGTATGGATAAATAAGTGAGTGGTATAGTGTGAGAAGGGCATTTTGCGGCACGTAGTATCGTATCTTGGAGAGGATCCCAACCGTTTTGGATACTTTTTTGGTTATGTGTTGGATATGGGTGCTGAAATTCAGGTTGTTGTCAAGGCCTAGGAATTTACCCTCATTATGTCTGGTAATTAGAGTGTTGTCGATCTTAATGTTAATTTGCCTGTGAATATAAAAGAAACACTGTTTATAAATTCAAGTCTCTTCTCAAAAATCACTTACCCACAACTAAATAAATACTGAATAATTGTATCTCATAAATTGTATCTCATATATGTATCTCATTATTGTATCTCATAAATGTCAACCTGTAACCCAATCAAACTTTGTTACTATTTAACTTCATTACCTAACAGAATACTCCATTCTACTGATTACACAGTTACACAGTAATGACCATATGACCTGTCTTTGTAATACTCGTTTGTACTAAATTATCTGTTTTACAATAATTTTTTTATCACTGAATATATCATTGCTTAGTTAATCTTAAGTTAATTTTAAGCTGCCCGTAATGCTCTGCATACAAGGAACTTTGGCATGTTACACTTTAAAAATTGTATTCCTTGTACTTCTCTGTATCATGTACAAATTAAATAAATAAATAAATAAATACATAAATACTGATTGTACAGCAATGCAAGCAATCATACGACCTGTCTTTGTAATACTCATTTGTGCTTAATTGTTATCTGTTTACAATAATGTTTTACCACTGAATACTTCATTGCTTCGTTAATCTTAAGTTAATTTTAAGCCAGCCCGTAATGATGTGCATTCAAGTGGCTTTGGCATGCTGCATTTAACTGTATTCTTTTGTACTTCACTGAATCATGTTCAAATTAATAAATAAATAAATAAATAAATTATAATTACAATCATGGGGAAGCGCTAAACCCGTAGTATTATACAGCTCCTGTGGGGAGGAGGAAATAGAAGGCATTCAGGCTTAGTTCAGGGAAGTGGAGCACAGATCCACAGTAAAATGTCACAGTTGCATCTGTGTACATATACCTATTTATGAACTGTTCCAGCTACCGTATTATGATTCTTTTCTCTTCGGTAAAAGATAATAATAATAATAATAATAATAATAATAATAATAATAATAATAATAATAATAATAATAATAATAGTAATAATAATAATAAATAAGAGAGAAGAACGCAGCTCTCTCAAAACAATGACATTTACACTACGGAAACGAGTGACTGATATCTTTAAAGTGCACATCATACCCATCCTGTCGTGGTAGTTACATCATACCCATCCTGTCGTGGTAGTTACATCATACCCATCCTGTCGTGGTAGTTACATCATACCCATCCTGTCGTGGTAGTTACATCATACCCATCCTGTCGTGGTTAGTTACATCATACCCATCCTGTCGTGGTAGTTACATCATACCCATCCTGTCGTGGTAGTTACATCATACCCATCCTGTCGTGGTAGTTACACCATACCCATCCTGTCGTGGTAGTTACACCATACCCATCCTGTCGTGGTAGTTACATCATACCCATCCTGTCGTGGTAGTTACACCATACCCATCCTGTCGTGGTAGTTACATCATACCCATCCTGTCGTGGTAGTTACATCATACCCATCCTGTCGTGGTAGTTACACCATACCCATCCTGTCGTGGTAGTTACACCATACCCATCCTGTCGTGGTAGTTACACCATACCCATCCTGTCGTGGTAGTTACACACATACCCATCCTGTCGTGGTAGTTACATCATACCCATCCTGTCGTGGTAGTTACATCATACCATCCTGTCGTGGTAGTTACATCATACCCATCCTGTCGTGGTAGTTACATCATACCCATCCTGTCGTGGTAGTTACACCATAACCACCCTGTAGTGGTAGTTACACCATACCCATCCTGTCGTGGTAGTTACAATATACCCATCCTGTCGTGGTAGTTACACCATAACCACCCTGTAGTGGTAGTTACACCATACCCATCCTGTCGTGGTAGTTACACCATACCCATCCTGTCGTGGTAATTACACCATACCCATCCTGTCGTGGTAGTTACACCATAACCACCCTGTAGTGGTAGTTACACCATACCCATCCTGTCGTGGTAGTTACACCATACCCATCCTGTCGTGGTAGTTACATCATACCCATCCTGTCGTGGTAGTTACATCATACCCATCCTGTCGTGGTAGTTACACCATAACCACCCTGTAGTGGTAGTTACACCATACCCATCCTGTCGTGGTAGTTACAATATACCCATCCTGTCGTGGTAGTTACACCATAACCACCCTGTAGTGGTAGTTACACCATACCCATCCTGTCGTGGTAGTTACACCATACCCATCCTGTCGTGGTAATTACACCATACCCATCCTGTCGTGGTAGTTACACCATAACCACCCTGTAGTGGTAGTTACACCATACCCATCCTGTCGTGGTAGTTACACCATACCCATCCTGTCGTGGTAGTTACACCATACCCATCCTGTCGTGGTAGTTACACCATACCCATCCTGTCGTGGTAGTTACCACCATACCCATCTGTCGTGGTAGTTACACCATAACCACCCTGTAGTGGTAGTTACACAATACCCATCCTGTCGTGGTAGTTACAATATACCCATCCTGTCGTGGTAGTTACACCATAACCACCCTGTAGTGGTAGTTACACCATACCCATCCTGTCGTGGTAGTTACACCATACCCATCCTGTCGTGGTAGTTACACCATACCCATCCTGTCGTGATAGTTACACCATGCCCATCCTGTCGTGGTAGTTACACCATACCCATCTGTCGTGGTAGTTACACCATACCCATCCTGTCGTGGTAGTTACACCATAACCACCCTGTAGTGGTAGTTACAACCATACCCATCCTGTCGTGGTAGTTACACCATACCCATCCGTCGTGGTAGTTACACCATACCCATCCCTGTCGTGGTAGTTACACCATACCCATCCTGTCGTGGTAGTTACACCATACCCATCCTGTCGTGGTAGTTACACCATACCCAGCCTGTCGTGGTAGTTACACCATGCCCATCCTGTCGTGGTAGTTACACCATGCCCATCCTGTCGTGGTAGTTACACCATACCCATCCTGTCGTGGTAGTTACACCATGCCCATCCTGTCGTGGTAGTTACACCATACCCATCCTGTCGTGGTAGTTACACCATGCCCATCCTGTCGTGGTAGTTACATCATGCCCATCCTCTCGTGGTAGTTACACCATACCCATCCTGTCGTGGTAGTTATACACCATGCCCATCCTGTCGTGGTAGTTACACCATACCCATCCTGTCGTGGTAGTTACACCATACCCATCCTGTCGTGGTAGACTACCACGACAGGATGGGTATGGTGTAACTACCACGACAGGATGGGTATGGTGTAACTACTACTGGTAGTTACACCATAAACATCCTGTCGTGTAGTTACACCATACCATCCTGTCGTGGTAGTTACACCATACCCATCCTGTCGTGGTAGTTACACCATACCCATCCTGTCGTTGTTAGTTACACCATACCCATCCTGTCGTGGTAGTTACACCATAACCACCCTGTAGTGGTAGTTTACACCATACCCATCCTGTCGTGGTAGTTACACCATGCCCATCCTGTCGTGGTAGTTACACCATACCCATCCTGTCGTTGTAGTTACACCATACCCATCCTGTCGTGGTAGTTACCCATAACCACCCTGTAGTGGTAGTTACACCATACCCATCCTGTCGTGGTAGTTACACCATACCCATCCTGTCGTGGTAGTTTACACCATAACCACCCTGTAGTGGTAGTTACACCATACCCATCCTGTCGTGGTAGTTACACCATACCCATCCTGTTGTGGTAGTTACACCATACCCATCCTGTCGTGGTAGTTACACCATACCCATCCTGTCGTGGTAGTTACACCATACCCATCCTGTCGTGATAGTTACACCATGCCCATCCTGTCGTGGTAGTTACACCATAACCCATCCTGTCGTGGTAGTTACACCATACCCATCCTGTCGTGGTAGTTACAACCATAACCACCCTGTAGTGGTAGTTACACCATACCCATCCTGTCTTGGTAGTTACACCATACCCATCCTGTCGTGGTAGTTACACCATACCCATCCTGTCGTGGTAGTTACACCATACCCATCCTGTCGTGGTAGTTACACCATACCCATCCTGTCGTGGTTGTTACACCATACCCATCCTGTCGTGGTAGTTACACCATGCCCATCCTGTCGTGGTAGTTACATCATACCCATCCTGTCGTGGTAGTTACATCATACCCATCCTGTCGTGGTAGTTTACATCATACCCATCCTGTCGTGGTAGTTACATCATACCCATCCTGTCGTGGTAGTTACACCATACCCATCCTGTCGTGGTAGTTACACCATACCCATCCTGTCGTGGTAGTTACATCATACCCATCCTGTCGTGGTAGTTACACCATAACCCATCCTGTCGTGGTAGTTACATCATACCCATCCTGTCGTGGTAGTTACATCATACCCATCCTGTCGTGGTAGTTACACCATACCCATCCTGTCGTGGTAGTTACACCATACCCATCCTGTCGTGGTAGTTACACCATACCCATCCTGTCGTGGTAGTTACACCATACCCATCCTGTCGTGGTAGTTACATCATACCCATCCTGTCGTGGTAGTTACATCATACCCATCCTGTCGTGGTAGTTACATCATACCCATCCTGTCGTGGTAGTTACATCATACCCATCCTGTCGTGGTAGTTACACCATAACCACCCTGTAGTGGTAGTTACACCATACCACATCCTGTCGGGTAGTTACAATATACCCATCCTGTCGTGGTAGTTACACCATAACCACCCTGTAGTGGTAGTTACAACCCATACCCATTCCTGTCGTGGTAGTTACACCATACCCATCCTGTCGTGGTAATTACATCCATACCCATCCTGTCGTGGTAGTTACACATAACCACCCTGTAGTGGTAGTTACACCATACCCATCCTGTCGTGGTAGTTACACCATACCCATCCTGTCGTGGTAGTTACATCATACCCATCCTGTCGTGGTAGTTACATCATACCCATCCTGTAGTGGTAGTTACACCATAACCACCCTGTAGTGGTAGTTACACCATACCCATCCTGTCGTGGTATTACAATATACCCATCCTGTTCGTGGTAGTTACACCATAACCACCCTGTAGTGGTAGTTACACCATACCCATCCTGTCGTGGTAGTTACACCTACCCATCATTCGTGGTAATTACACCATACCCATCCTGTCGTGGTAGTTACACCATAACCACCCTGTAGTGGTAGTTACACCATACCCATCCTGTCGTGGTAGTTACACCATACCCATCCTGTCGTGGTAGTTACACCATACCCATCCTGTCGTGGTAGTTACACCATACCCATCCTGTCGTGGTAGTTACACCATACCCATCCTGTCGTGGTAGTTACACCATAACCACCCTGTAGTGGTAGTTACACAATACCCATCCTGTCGTGGTAGTTACAATATACCCATCCTGTCGTGGTAGTTACACCATAACCACCCTGTAGTGGTAGTTACACCATACCCATCCTGTCGTGGTAGTTACACCATACCCATCCTGTCGTGGTAGTTACACCATACCCATCCTGTCGTGATAGTTACACCATGCCCATCCTGTCGTGGTAGTTACACCATACCCATCCTGTCGTGGTAGTTACACCATACCCATCCTGTCGTGGTAGTTACACCATAACCACCCTGTAGTGGTAGTTACACCATACCCATCCTGTCGTGGTAGTTACACCATACCCATCCTGTCGTGGTAGTTACACCATACCCATCCTGTCGTGGTAGTTACACCATACCCATCCTGTCGTGGTAGTTACACCATACCCATCCTGTCGTGGTAGTTACACCATACCCAGCCTGTCGTGGTAGTTACACCATGCCCATCCTGTCGTGGTAGTTACACCATGCCCATCCTGTCGTGGTAGTTACACCATACCCATCCTGTCGTGGTAGTTACACCATGCCATCCTGTCGTGGTAGTTACACCATACCCATCCTGTCGTGGTAGTTACACCATGCCCATCCTGTCGTGGTAGTTACATCATGCCCATCCTCTCGTGGTAGTTACACCATACCCATCCTGTCGTGGTAGTTACACCATGCCCATCCTGTCGTGGTAGTTACACCATACCCATCCTGTCGTGTAGTTACACCAACCCATCCTGTCGTGGTAGACTACCACGACAGGATGGGTATGGTGTAACTACCACGACAGGATGGGTATGGTGTAACTACTACTGGTAGTTACACCATAAACATCCTGTCGTGGTAGTTACACCATACCCATCCTGTCGTGGTAGTTACACCATACCCATCCTGTCGTGGTAGTTACACCATACCCATCCTGTCGTTGTAGTTACACCATACCCATCCTGTCGTGGTAGTTACACCATAACCACCCTGTAGTGGTAGTTACACCATACCCATCCTGTCGTGGTAGTTACACCATGCCCATCCTGTCGTGGTAGTTACACCATACCCATCCTGTCGTTGTAGTTACACCATACCCATCCTGTCGTGGTAGTTACACCATAACCACCCTGTAGTGGTAGTTACACCATACCCATCCTGTCGTGGTAGTTACACCATACCCATCCTGTCGTGGTAGTTACACCATAACCACCCTGTAGTGGTAGTTACACCATACCCATCCTGTCGTGGTAGTTACACCATACCCATCCTGTTGTGGTAGTTACACCATACCCATCCTGTCGTGGTAGTTACACCATACCCATCCTGTCGTGGTAGTTACACCATACCCATCCTGTCGTGATAGTTACACCATGCCCATCCTGTCGTGGTAGTTACACCATACCCATCCTGTCGTGGTAGTTACACCATACCCATCCTGTCGTGGTAGTTACACCATAACCACCCTGTAGTGGTAGTTACACCATACCCATCCTGTCTTGGTAGTTACACCATACCCATCCTGTCGTGGTAGTTACACCATACCCATCCTGTCGTGGTAGTTACACCATACCCATCCTGTCGTGGTAGTTACACCATACCCATCCTGTCGTGGTTGTTACACCATACCCATCCTGTCGTGGTAGTTACACCATGCCCATCCTGTCGTGGTAGTTACACCATGCCCATCCTGTCGTGGTAGTTACACCATACCCATCCTGTCGTGGTAGTTACACCATGCCCATCCTGTCGTGGTAGTTACACCATACCCATCCTGTCGTGGTAGTTACACCATGCCCATCCTGTCGTGGTAGTTACATCATGCCCATCCTCTCGTGGTAGTTACACCATACCCATCCTGTCGTGGTAGTTACACCATGCCCATCCTGTCGTGGTAGTTACACCATACCCATCCTGTCGTGGTAGTTACACCATGCCCATCCTGTCGTGGTAGTTACACCATACCCATCCTGTCGTGGTAGTTACACCATGCCCATCCTGTCGTGGTAGTTACACAATACCCATCCTGTCGTGGTAGTTACAACCATGCCATCCTGTCGTGGTAGTTACACCATACCCATCCTGTCGTGGTAGTTACACCGTGCCCATCCTGTCGTGGTAGTTACACCATACCCATCCTGTCGTGGTAGTTACACCGTGCCCATCCTGTCGTGGTAGTTACACCATACCCATCCTGTCGTGGTAGTTACACCATGCCCATCCTGTCGTGGTAGTTACACCATACCCATCCTGTCGTGGTAGTTACACCATGCCCATCCTGTCGTGGTAGTTACACCATACCCATCCTGTCGTGGAGTTACACCATGCCCATCCTGTCGTGGTAAATTACACCATACCCATCCTGTCGGGTAGTTACACCATGCCCATCCTGTCGTGGTAGTTACACCATACCCATTCCTGTCGTGGTAGTTACAACCATACCCATCCTGTCGTGGTAGTTACACCATACCCATCCTGTCGTGGTAGTTACATCATACCCATCCTGTCGTGGTAGTTACACCATACCCATCCAGTCGTGGTAGTTACACCATACCCATCCTGTCGTGGTAGTTACACCATACCCATCCTGTCGTGGTAGTTACATCATACCCATCCTGTCGTGGTAGTTAGATCATACTCATCCTGTCGTGGTAGTTACACCATACCCATCCTGTCGTCGTAGTTACATCATACCCATCCTGTCGTGGTAGTTACATCATACCCATCCTGTCGTGGTAGTTACACCATACCCATCCTGTCGTGGTAGTTACACCATACCGATCCTGTCGTGGTAGTTACATCATACCCATCCTGTCGTGGTAGTTACATCATACCCATCCTGTCGTGGTAGTTACATCATACCCATCCTGTCGTGGTAATTACACCATGCCCATCCTGTCGTGGTAGTTACACCATACCCATCCTGTCGTGGTAGTTACACCATACCGATCCTGTCGTGGTAGTTACATCATACCCATCCTGTCGTGGTAGTTACATCATACCATCCTGTCGTGGTAGTTCATCATACCCATCCTGTCGTGGTAGTTACACCATACCCATCCTGTCGTGGTAGTTACACCATACCCATCCTGTCGTGGTAGTTACACCATACCCATCCTGTCGTGGTAGTTACACCATACCCATCCTGTCGTGGTAGTTACACCATACCCATCCTGTCGTGGTAGTTACACCATACCCATCCTGTCGTGGTAGTTACACCATACCCATCCTGTCGTGGTAGTTACATCATACCCATCCTGTCGTGGTAGTTACATCATACTCATCCTGTCGTGGTAGTTACATCATACCCATCCTGTCGTGGTAGTTACATCATACCCATCCTGTCGTGGTAGTTACATCATACCCATCCTGTCGTGGTAGTTACATCATACCCATGCTGTCGTGGTAGTTACACCATACCCATCCTGTCGTGGTAGTTACACCATAACCATCCTGTCGTGGTAGTTACACCATACCCATCCTGTCGTGGTAGTTACACCATACCCATCCTGTCTTGGTAGTTACATCATACCCATCCTGTCGTGGTAGTTACACCATACCCATCTTGTCGTGGTAGTTACACCATACCCATCCTGTCGTGGTAGTTACACCATACCCATCCTGTCGTGGTAGTTACACCATACCCATCCTGTCGTGGTAGTTACATCATACCCATCCTGTCGTGGTAGTTACACCATACCCATCCTGTCGTGGTAGTTATACCATACCCATCCTGTCGTGACAGTTACACCATACCTATCCTGTCGTGGTAGTTACACCATACCCATCCTGTCGTGGTAGTTACATCATACCCATCCTGTCGTGGTAGTTACATCATACCCATCCTGTCGTGGTAGTTACACCATACCCATCCTGTCGTGGAAGTCACGCCATACCCATCCTGTCGTGGTAGTTACACCATACCCATCCTGTCGTGGTAGTTACATCATACCCATCCTGTCGTGGTAGTTACACCATACCCATCCTGTCGTGGAAGTCACGCCATACCCATCCTGTCGTGGTAGCCACATCATATCCATCCAGTCAAGGTAGCCACACCAAGGTAGCCACACCAAGGTAGCCACACCAAGGTAGCCACACCAAGGTAGTCACACCAAGGTAGTCACACCAAGGTAGTCACACCAAGGTAGTCACACCAAGGTAGCCACACCAAGGTAGCCACACCAAGGTAGTCACACCAAGGTAGTCACACCAAGGTAGTCACACCAAGGTAGCCACACCAAGGTAGCCACACCAAGGTAGTCACACCAAGGTAGTCACACCAAGGTAGCCACACCAAGGTAGTCACACCAAGGTAGCCACACCAAGGTAGTCACACCAAGGTAGCCACACCAAGGTAGTCACACCAAGGTAGCCACACCAAGGTAGTCACACCAAGGTAGCCACACCAAGGTAGTCACACCAAGGTAGTCACACCAAGGTAGCCACACCAAGGTAGCCACACCAAGGTAGTCACACCAAGGTAGCCACACCAAGGTAGTCACACCAAGGTAGTCACACCAAGGTAGTCACACCAAGGTAGCCACACCAAGGTAGTCACACCAAGGTAGCCACACCAAGGTAGTCACACCAAGGTAGCCACACCAAGGTAGTCACACCAAGGTAGTCACACCAAGGTAGCCACACCAAGGTAGTCACACCAAGGTAGCCACACCAAGGTAGTCACACCAAGGTAGTCACACCAAGGTAGCCACACCAAGGTAGCCACACCAAGGTAGTCACACCAAGGTAGTCACACCAAGGTAGCCACACCAAGGTAGTCACACCAAGGTAGCCACACCAAGGTAGTCACACCAAGGTAGCCACACCAAGGTAGTCACACCAAGGTAGTCACACCAAGGTAGTCACACCAAGGTAGTCACACCAAGGTAGTCACACCAAGGTAGTCACACCAAGGTAGCCACACCAAGGTAGTCACACCAAGGTAGTCACACAAGGTAGTCACACCAAGGTAGTCACACCAAGGTAGTCACACCAAGGAAAGTCACACCAAGGTAGTCACACCAAGGTAGCCACACCAAGGTAGTCACACCAAGGTAGCCACACCAAGGTAGTCACACCAAGGTAGTCACACCAAGGTAGTCACACCAAGGTAGCCACACCAAGGTAGTCACACCAAGGTAGTCACACCAAGGTAGTCACACCGAGGTAGTCACACCAAGGTAGTCACACCAAGGTAGTCACACCAAGGTAGTCACACCAAGGTAGCCACACCAAGGTAGTCACACCAAGGTAGTCACACCAAGGTAGCCACACCAAGGTAGCCACACCAAGGTAGCCACACCAAGGTAGCCACACCAAGGTAGCCACACCAAGGTAGCCATACCAAGGTAGCCACACCAAGGTAGTCACACCAGGGTGCAATCCCCGGTACGGGTGGAAACATTAGGACGTGTTTCCTTAAGACACCTGCTGTCTCTGTTCACCTAACAGTAAGTAGGTACCTGCGTGTGGCTCGCATCCTGGGGACAAAATTTACCTAATTTGCCCAAAATGTTGTGCATAGTAAAGATCGAGAACCAAAACCTTGTCATTGTGGTTGTATACAAGCCTCCGGATGCAACTTCACAACAATTCCAGAACAGCTTTTGGAAATCGATCACTGTCTGGAAAATCTTCTAGCTCCTGCCCAAAACATCTTGCTCCTGGGAGATTTCTCCTAAGACACTTAATATGGAGAAATGTAGCAAATAATGCTGTAGCAGAGATAATCCCTGGAGGCAGCTCAGATAAAAATTCGCAGACTCACGCGAGCTATTAAATCTCTGCACCAAATTCACTGTAAACCAGAAAATAATACAGCCTACAAGATTGGAGAATACACTGGACCTCATCTTCACTAACAATGATGATATGATACCAAATATTACCGTATCAAAAACAATATAATCAGATCACAACATAACAAAGGTATAGACATGTACTGTTATTATTATTATTATTATTATCAAAAAGAAGCGCTAAGCCACAAGGACTATACAGCAGACATGTACTGTGCTCAGGGCCCCAGACCAATACAATGTGATCAGTCACGAGGGAGCCTTCACTAAATTCAACTTCAATAACTTAACCACATGGTGGGACCAAGTAAACCAGGTCCTAAATGATATAAACTGGGAAGATTCCTAAACAACATGGATCTAAACCTATGTCTAGAGCAAATTAACTGTGTTATTCGAGGTATGCTCAAGGCATATTCCTTTAAGGAAAAGGAAGTGAAGATGTAAACTAGAAAGAGAGAGGCGCTCCCTATACAGACAAAGGCGAAGAATCACAGTGGCTAAAAGAGGCCAATATATCTGTAATACGAAGGGAGACACTGGTCAGAGAAATAGGAAATATCGAACTTAAGCTAAAGGAATCTTACAGGAGACAAGAAATGGAAATGTGGGATGAACAAAAAAGCAATAAATGGAACTGAAACCCAAAATATTTATTTTTTTTTATCAAAACTTTGGGGGCCCAGTCCCTGGACCCATTACGTACCTCTGTAATCTGTAAATACCTTTGTAACTTGTCATGATTGTGACCAGACCTACCTGGAGTTCATTACCTTTGTAAATTGTGAGTTCATTACCTTTGTAATTGTGAGTTCATTACCTCTGTAACTTGCTCAGCTATCAAAACTTTGGAGTTCAGTCCCTGGACCAATTATGTACCTCTGTAATCTTTTGACTACCGCCCACAGGATGGGTATGAGGCGCATAATAAACATATTATTATTATTATTATAAGCAAGGGGGAAGCGCTAAACCCGGAGGATTATACAGCGCCTGGGGGGGGGGATGTGGAAGGCATTCAGGCTTAATTCGGGGAACTGGAGCACAGATCCAATTCCCTAAATCAAGAGCCCCTCACCAACATCAAGGAACCTTGTTAGGTAAGACACATATGCAACAGTTAGGTATCTTTATTTTGAAACGTTTCGCCTACACAGTAGGCTTCTTCAGTCGAGTACAGAAAAGTTGATAGAAGCAGAAGATACTTGAAGACGATGTAATCAGTCCATCACCCTTAAAGTTTTGAGGTGGTCAGTCCCTCAGTCTGGAGAGCATTGTTCCATAGAATGAAACAATATGGAGATGAAGTGACAGGATGGAGCCAATTTTTTAGCGCCCAAAAGGGGGGCGTAGGCCCCTAGGGGAGGGGAAGAACTCAGATGTTTGGGAGGGCGGTCCCCCCTCCCCCCCCCAGCCCGTTCTCACTAGTTGAGGTTTTTTTAAAAATTGATTTTAGGTCTGTACCAGATACCCCTTTTGTTGCAGGGGTCTACAAATTTTTTTTCAAAAAAGGATAAAATACCGAAAATGGGAAAATTTTAAACCCATGTGCAACTTTTGGGTATCTTTTTTGTAGTAAACGGGTTTTGCCATCCAGTGGCTTTATCAATACCCGATTTTTGGAATAATAGGAAAACAGTAGAATTTTATACAAAAGATGGGGGGTAACATTTCCCCCGGGCCCTTGGGGTTAGTGTTCCCCACATCTGGGGGAGGGAGTCTGGAGAAAGGGAAGAAGACTGGCGCTTTTTTAAGGGGTCAGTGAAAAGGGGACCCGGGGGAGCAGACGAGGGCATTTAAAAGGTAGGCGGGGTTTCCCCCTGGAAAATAGGGCCTTCCCAAAAGTTTGGGGTTTGTTGCAGCCACCCGGGGAAAAAAGGTCTTTTTAGATGTCCTCTGAACCAAGATTTCCCTGTGTTTCCGTGTCGAAAAAGTTTGCAAGAAAAGGGGGAAAATACCCACAATATGAAAGTTAAGACACTGTGGGCCCCTCTTTAATTTTCTTTATTGTAGTGAAAGTTTTTGCCATCCATGGCTTTATCAATACAGATTCTAGGACATAATAGGAAGACGTAGGAAAATATTTACAAAAATGAGGTAAACAGTTCCTCGGCCTTTTAGTTAGTGTTTACCCGCATCGTGGTGGAGGAGAGCGGAGCAAAGGCAAGAAGACTGGGGGCTTTTTATAGGCGTCAGTGAATGGGAAGGGGAGCAACGGGGCAGTCACTGGTAGGGGGGATTCCCCCGTGGAAAATAGGTCCCTTCCAAAGAGATGGGGGGGTTTGGGTTTCAGCACCGTGAAAAAGGTCTTGTAGTTTTCCTCGAAACCCAAAATTCCCTGATGTTGCAGTGTTTTACAAGTTGGGGGCAAGAAAGGTATAAAATAAAACAAAATGAAAGTTAAGCAAAATGATAAAACCACGGATGGCGAAATTTACTACAATAAAGATATCCAGATTTGCACATTTTTTTTAACTTTCTTTTTGTCGGGATTTTTACCTTTTTGCAAAAATTGTTTTAGACAAATGCAACATCATGGAAACTTGGGTTTGAGGAAAATCTTTCAAGACCTTTTTTCCGGTGCCCGCAACTAACCCATCTCTTTGGGAAAGGGCCAAATTCCCCGGGGAATCCCCCTACCCGTGACGCCCTCTTTTGCCCGGGCCCTTCCCCCTTTACGGGCGCCAAAAAAAGCGCCAGTCCTTTTTGCCTTTTGGGTCCCGGGCTCCCCCTCCCAACCCCGATGTGTGAACACTAACCCAAGGCCCCAGGGACTGATTAAACCCCATCTTTTTTTATATAGTTTTTACTGTCTTCCTATTAGGGCCTAAAAACGGGATTGTTTTAAAGGGCCCCTGGTGGCGAAACGTCTACAAAAAATAAAGATATCCAGATGTTGGGACATGTTTTCCCCTTTAAATTTCATATTGTCGGTATTTTTTACCCTTTTTTGCCCCAAATTTTCGACACTGCAACATCATGGAATCTGGTTCAGAGGACATCTCAAGACCTTCTTCCCCGGGTGCTGCAACTAACCCATCTCTTTTGGGGGGGCCTACTTCCACTGGGGAAACCCCCCTACCAGTGACTGCCCCTCGTCGGGTTTCCCTCCCAAATTTACTGACGCCTATAAAAAGCGCCAGTTTCTTTCCTTTGCTCCAGACCTCCTCCACCACGTGCCCTTTTAACACTAATCCAAGGGCCCAGGGGGAATTTTTTTATTTTTTGTAAAATTTTTTTCACTGTCTTCCTATTTTGTCCTAAATCTGAAATTTATAAACCAATGGTTTGGGGAAAAGTCACTCAATTTAAAAATATCCAGATGTTGCACTTGTTTTTAACTTTCATTGTGTTGACCGGTTGAACATTAAAATGGGATAAAAAAACCGACAGGTTGTTAGGTAAGACACAATGAAAAAGTTAGGTATCTTTATTTGGGAAAAGTTCGCCTTTAAAAAGAAAGGGTTTTCAAATCGAGTTCAGAAAAGTTTTATAGAAGCAGGGAAAATACTTGAAAACGAAGTAATCATCCAACACCCTTTAAAAATTTTTAGGGGTCAGTCCCCCCAGTCTGGAGAGCATTGTTCCATAGAATGAAACAATATGGAGATGAAGTGACAGGATGGAGCCTATTTATAGCGCCAACAGGTGAGACGTAGGTCACTGGGAGAGGTAAGAACTCAGATGTTGGGAGGTCAGGTCCCTCTCAAATCCAGCCGTTCTCACTAGTAGAGGTTGTAAAAGTTGATTGTAGGTCTGTACCAAGATACCTAACTGTTGCATATGTGTCTTACCTAACAACCTGTCGGTATTTTATACCATTTTAATGTTCAACCTGTCAGACACTGCAACACAAGGGTATCTTGGTACAGACCTACAATCAACTTTTACAACCTCTACTAGTGAGAACGGCTGGATTTGAGAGGGACCTGACCTCCCAACATCTGAGTTCTTAAATAAATAACAAAAAGGCACAATACCGTGACTGGAACGATACACAAATAACCCGCACATAAAAGACAGAAGCTTACGACGACGTTTCGGTCCGACTTGGCCATTGACAAAGTCACACTAACAGAGGAGGAGCAGAACGCTATATATAGGCAGGAAGAGGTGGAGGTAGTAGTAGTGGTAGAAGTAGTAGTAGTAGTAGTACAAGAATTGTTTATAATACCGACAGGATGAAATGACACATCCCAAAACACCCGGGCATCCCCACCGTAGACGTTTCGCCATCCAGCCAGCCATGGATGGCGAAACGCCCCAAAACCCAAAGACAACCTACGCCGCACATGTGTCTAATTTCATCAGTAGATGTAGTAAGAAGAAGAAGAGGTAGTAGTAGTGGTAGTGGTTAGAAGTGGGGAAATAAGGAGACGAGCCAGTCAAATACAAAGGAAGGGGACACTCCCAAGAGAGCTCTCGGGGGCTGGGGTGGTAGCACTTGCAGACTCGATTGAGAAGGCCATTGGTGAAATGCCTATGATTTTAAACTGTGGAAGATAGAGGTATGGGTGTGTGTGGGAAACAAGCAGGTTTTCAACACTTGGGTTGGAAACAGTAAATGTATAAAAGGCATTCAGCATGAAGTTATAAATAAAGACAATAGATCAGGTCAGCAAACAAAGGGGGACAGCAGAGGGCAGCAAGGGGCTAGCTCCCTTAAGGTTTACTATACTAATAGCAGGAGTGTAAGAAATAAGATAGATGAGCTAAGATTTTAAATTTCAAGTGCAGGAAACATAGATATTATTGCTATAACAGAGACCTGGCTCAATCTGAAAGATAGAGAGATGCCCCCTGAATGTCACATTTCAAGGCTATAAAAATTTTTCCACACTGACAGGGTCAACAGGAAAGGTGGTGGAGTAGCGATGTATGTCAGAGACAATTTAAATTGTTGTGTTAGACAAGATATTAAATTAGAAGCGTCAGCCACTGAATCTGTTTGGTTACAGCTTCTCGAGGGCCGAGAAAAACTTAAAATTTTTGGGTGTGATTTACAGGGCCCCCAAAACTTTATAGGGAGTGCAGTAAACTTCTATGGGCAAATTCATAAGGCATCTACATACGAAATGTTGTGCTAATGGGAATTTCTACTATAGACAGATTGACTGGAGCAATTTGACAGGAAATTTAGAGTCAGGTGGGCTTTCTTGATACGATCCAGGATTGTTTTTTAAAAACAGTTTGTGACAGAGCCAACTAGGGGAAATAAACCTCCTTGACTTGGTTCTTGCCCGTAGGGAAACACTAATTAATAATCTTGAGTTAATGATGAGCTTGGGGAAAGGATCACAAATCACTCAGTTTTAATATACATGGAATTCCCCTAATAATTTGGGAAACAAGTCTCCGTCCCTGACTTTCGCTTGGCTGATTTCATAGGACTGAAAAATTCTTAGGTGGGCTGAACTGGAATGACCTGATAAGGGTCAGGTAGGTGGTGATGGTTGCCGATATGATCCTTTCCAGGGCATTTGTTCTAGCTGCTCAGTCAAATTATGTTCCAAATAGGGAAATCAGATCAAACAAAAATGATCCTAAAATGGTTATAACAATAGATTAAAATTATCTGATTGGTCAAAAGAGAGAGCATATATAGGAAATCAAAAGAGGAGAGGGCAATTGAGAAATCGGATAATATTCAGTTAAAGAGAGAAATAAAAAAGAGGGAATTAGAAAAGCAAAAAGAGATTTGAGGTTAAAGTTGCAGAGAATCGAAGACTAACAAAAGGATCTTTCAAGGCATTACAGAAGTAAGATCAGGGACAAGATAAGGCCCACCCCACTAAAAGTTCCTCGGGTCAGCTCACTGACAGTGATAAGGAAATGTGTTAGAATTTTTAACCACATTACTTCCTCTCAGTTTTTACCAGGAGGCATAACAGCGATATTCAGTAATGATAAATTATGTAGAAACAGGACGATAATAACTGTGCACTATCAGGAGGCACAAGTGACATGGTCCTATAGGGAAATAGATAAATTAAAACCCTGTAACAAATCCCAGGCCATGATGAACTGTAGCAAGGGTTCTAAAGGATTGTAAAGAGGAAGCTTAGCACACCTTGGCTATTCTTTTCAAATATCACTACAAACTGGCATGTGCCAGATAAGTGTGGAAAATGGCAAATGTGATACCTATTTTCAAAACAGGAGTGACAGGTCCATAGCTTCGAATATAGACAATAAGCCTAACCTCCATAGTGGGTAAATTTATGGAATCAATAATTGCCCGAGCAGTTCGTAAGCACTGAAAAGCATAAGTAATCACGAATTTTCAGCATGGATTTACAAAGGGTCGTTTCTGCCTTACGAATTTATTAACTTTTTTCACTAAGGTATTTGAGGAGGTAGATATGGTAAATGAATAATGATATTGTGTTTATGGACTTCAGTAAGGCTTTTGACAGGGTCCACATCAGAGACTATTGAGGAAAATTTAAAGCACAAGGAATAGGAGGAGAAATTTTTTCCTGGATAGAGCATGGTTTTGACAAATAGGCAGCAGAGAGTTTGGCATTAAATGGGTGAGAAATCAGAAGTGGGGAAGTGACACGAGCGGTTTTGTTCCACATGGGTCAGTGTTGGGCCCCCTGCTGTTCATCAATCTACATATAACGACATAGATGAGGGCATAAAGAGCGACATCGGCAAGTTTGCCCGATGACACAAAATAGGCCGTCCGAATTCATTCTGACGAGGACATCGAAGCACTCCGGAAGATTTGAATAGATGATGCAGTGGTCGGGAGAAAGGAAGTGGCAGATGCTGGTTTAAATAGACCAAATGCCAAGTTCTAAATGTTGGACCAGGACAATAACATGCCACATATAAACTAAATAAATGTAGATCTTAATATTACGGATGCGAAAAAAGATTTAGGAGTTCTGGTTAGCAGTAATCTGAAACCAAGACAACAGTGATAAGTGTTCGCAATAAAGCTATCGAATCCTTGGCTTCATTTCAAGAAGCATAAATATTAGGAGTCCTCAAGTTGTTCTTCAACTATATACATCATTGGTTTACGCCTTCAATTTAGATTATGCGCACAGTTTTGGTCACCTTATTACAGAATGGGATTAAATTCTGGAAAAGTACAAAGGAGGATGACAAAGTTGATCCCATGTATCAGTACCCTTCCTATGAGGATAGACTAAGGGCCCTGAATCTGCACTCTCTAGACAAGACGTCGTAGAATTAGGTGGATATGATTGAGGTGTATAAATGGAAGACAGGAAGGATTAAATAAAGGGGATGTAAATAGTGTGCTGAAAAAAATATCTAGCCTAGACAGGTCTCGCAGCAAGGAGTTTTTAAGTTGGAATAATTCAGATTCAGGAAGGTATAGGAAAAGTATGGTTTGTAATAGGTTTGTGGTTGAGTGGAACAAACTCCCAAGTTACCGGTATAGAGGCCAGAACGTTTGTGTACTTTAAAATAGTTGGATACATACTATGATGGGATTTGGCGTGGGTGTAGAGTTAGACCTGAATAGCTTGTGCTACCAGGTCGGTTGCCGTGTTCCTCCTTAAGTCAATGTGACCTGGACCTGGGACTAGGTTGGGGCTGCATTGGCTTAAGCCGGTAGGAGATTGGACCTGCCTCGCATGGGCCAGTAGGCCTTCTGCAGTGTTCCTTCGTTCTTATGTTCTTATGTTCTTAACCCACAGAGGGAGAGCAAGCGCTCCGAGGTGCGTGCAAGGGGAAGTGGTGAAATAAAATAAGAAGGAACAAGAAAACACCGAGGACAGGATGAGAGAAAGACAACCCAGAAGGAGAAAAGGAGAGAGGAAAGGGGAAGAGGAAGAAGAAAAAAGAAATGAAGAAGAAAAATGAGGATTCAGGTTAAGTCACGGGTGTTCTGAAGTTTGGAGCATTTTACATGTTGTGGGAGAGGAAGGCATCTACAGAGACCGAAGCCAGGGCTAAGGTTCCGTGTACAACGGAAAAGGTTGTGTATTAGAGAGGATTCACTAGACGGCGACTGTTCGAGTTGGATGATAGGGAGAAAGTTTAGCAGTAGACCAGTCAATAGATGGCTATGATCCTCTGGGGGGGGGACGTGACAGAAAGAGCATTGTTAGTGTCGGCAAGCCTAACTCTATTTTGTGCTCCCTAGTCTGTCAGAAAGAGATCGACCGTTTCTCAAAGTATTGAAGAGGGACTTTGGAGAAACTGGTCGATCTCTTTCTTGACAGACTTAGGGAGCACAAAAAATAGTTTTAGGCTTCCGAACACTAACAATGCTCTTTTCTGTCACGTCAGAGATCATAGCCATCCTATTGACTGGTCTTCTGCTAAAACTGCTCTTCCCTATTCCAACTCGAACAGTCGCCGTATGTAGTTGAATCCTATCTATACACACTTTCCTTGTATGAACCTTAGCCCTGGCTTCGTCTCTGTAGATGCCTCCTCTCCCAATACATTGTAAAATGCTCCAAACTTCAGAAACACCCGTGACTTAACCTGAATCCTCATTTTTTCTTCTTTTTTTTTCTTCTTCCTCTTTCCCTTTCCTCTCTCCTTTTCTCCTCTGGGTTGTCTTTCTCTCTTCTGTTCGTGTTTCTGTTCCTTCTTTATTTTATTCACCACTTCCCCTTTCACGCACCTCGGTGCGCTTGCTCTCCCTCTGTGGGTTTCTAGCTCTCTTGCAGTGCTCCCCCTTCATTTTATTTGATGCTCGTCTTCCTTATTTCCCCCTTCTACCACTACCACTACTACTACCTCTTCTTCTTCTACTACTTCTACTGATGAAATTAGACACATGTGCGGCGTCTGGTTGTCTTTGTTGTGGACGTTTCGCCATCCAGTGGCTGGCTGGATGGCGAAACGTCTACGGTGGGGATGCCCGGGTGTTGTGCATGTGTCATTTCATCCTGTCGGTATTATATACAATTCTTGTACTACTACTACTACTACTTCTACCACTACTACTACCTCCACCTCTTCCTGCCTATATATAGCCGTTCTGCTCCTCCTCTGTTAGTGTGACTTTGTCAATGGTCCAAGTCGGACCGAAACGTCGTCGTAAGCTTCTGTCTTTTATGTGCGGGTTATTTGTGTATCTGAGTTCTTACCTCTCCTAGTGACCTACGTCTCACCTGTTGGCGCTATAAATAGGCTCCATCCTGTCACTTCATCTCCATATTGTTTCATTCTATGGAACAATGCTCTCCAGACTGAGGGACTGACCACCTCAAAACTTTAAGGGTGATGGACTGATTACATCGTCTTCAAGTATCTTCTGCTTCTATCAACTTTTCTGTACTCGACTGAAGAAGCCTACTGTGTAGGCGAAACGTTTCAAAATAAAGATACCTAACTGTTGCATATGTGTCTTACCTAACAACCTGTCGGTATTTTATACCATTTTAATGTTCATCAAGGAACCTTCCTTGAGGGGAACCAGACTAAGAGTCGAAGATCTAAATGAATTTTTTTTTTTATGACCGAGACTCAGAATTTGGTAGATTCAAACTTATCTGATATTATCCTAACACCACATGACTTCGAAAAGGAGATAAATAACATGACCATGCACTCTGCCCCAGGGCCAGACTCATGGGACTCTGTGTTCATCAAGAACTACAAGGAGCCCCTATCACGTGATTTTACCATTCTATGGAGAGGGAGCATGGACATGGGAACATCCCACAGCTGCTTGAAACAAGAGACATAGTCCCACTCCACAAAGGGTGCAATAAAGCAGACCGATAGCACTAACATCCCATATCATAAAAATCTCTGAAAGGGTTCTAAGAAGCAAGATCGCCACCCATCTAGATACCCATCATTTACACAACCCAGGGAAACATTGGTTTAGAGCAGGTCGCTCCTGTCTGTCCCAACTACTGACCCACTATGACAAGGTCCTGGATGCTCTAGAAGACAGACAAAATGCAGATGTAGTATACACAGACTTTGCGAAAGCCTTCGACAAGTGTGACCATGGTGTAATAGCGCACAAAATGAGTGCTAAAGGAATAACAGGAAAAGTTGGTATATGGATATATAATTTCCTAACAAATAGAACACAAAGAGTAGTAGTAAACAGAGTAAAGTCAGAGGCGCCTAATATGGAAAAACTGCTTCACAAGACACAGTACTCGCCCCCATCCTGTTCCTCATCCTCATATCTGACATACAGGATGTAAGCCACAGCACCGTGTCTTCCTTTGTAGATGACACCCGAATTTACATGACAGTGTTCTTCACTGAAGACATTACAAGACTCCAGGCGGACATCAATCAAATCTTTAAATGGACGGCAGAAAATATGAAGTTCAATGAAGAGAAATTTTAATTACTCCGATATATATTATTATTATAATCAGAAAGAAGCGCTAAATCACAAGGGCTATACAGTTATATTCGAGTATAAAACAAATTCCAACCACACAATAGAGCGAAAAACTAATGTAAAAGACCTGAAAGTGATAATTTCCGAGGATCTGACTTCCAAATTATTATTTTTATAATCATGGAGGAGCGCTAAACCTGTGGGATTATACAGCGTGTGTGGGGGAGGGGATGGAAGGTATTCAGACTCAATTCAGGAAACTGGAGCACAGATCCAATTCCCTAGATCAAGAGCCCCTCACCAGCATCAAGGAACCTTCCTTGAGGGGCTCACTTCCAAAGACATTATTATTATTATTATAATAAAAAGAAGCGCTAAACCACAAGGGCTATACAGCGGTGCAGGGCAGGAAGGAAGCGAGGGCATCAGGTGGCAAAAGGGAGGTGGATGAGTAATAGGTTACGGATAACAGCAGGACAGTGGATGGTGAAAGGGTAAAGGGCAGCAACAGACTGAACTAGAAAGGGCTGAGGGTAGCGCGAAAGGTATCATCATCAGAGTTTGTGGAATAAATCAGTCGTTGTCAAGAAGTCAGTGAGATAGTCAGGATTAAAGGAGAGTCCATCAGCAAGAAGGGACCTGGGAGTGATCATGTCGGAGGATCTCACCTTCAAGGACCATAACAATGTATCAATCGCATCTGCTAGAAAAATGACAGGATGGATAATGAGAACCTTCAAAACTAGGGAGGCCAAGCCCATGATGACACTCTTCAGGTCACTTGTTCTATCTAGGCTGGAATATTGCTGCACACTAACAGCACCTTTCAAGGCAGGTGAAGTTGCTGACCTAGAAAATGTACAGAGAACCTTCACGGCGCGCATAACGGAGATAAAACACCTCAATTACTGGGAGCGCTTGAGGTTCCTAAACCTGTATTCCCTGGAACGCAAGCGGGAGAGATACATGATTATATACTCCTGGAAAATCCTAGAGGGACTAGCACTGAACTTGCACACGAAAATCACTCACTACGAAAGCAAAAGACTTGGCAGACGATGCAACATCCCCCCAATGAAAAGCAGGGGTGTCACTAGCACGTTAAGAGACCATACAATAAGTGTCAGGGGCCCGAGACTGTTCAACTGCCTCCCAGCATACATAAGGGGGATTACCAACAGACCCCTGGCAGTCTTCAAGCTGGCACTGGACAAGCACCTAAAGTCGGTTCCTGACCAGCCGGGCTGTGGCTCGTACGTTGGTTTGCGTGCAGCCAGCAGCAACAGCCTGGTCGATCAGGCTCTGATCCACCAGGAGGCCTGGTCACAGACCGGGCCGTGGGGGCGTTGACCCCCGGAACTCTCTCCAGGTAAAGAGAGAGTAGTAGAACGAAGGCGACGTTGGAGGTAAATTCTGTGTGCTTGTTGATAGAGAGGGCAGTCTAACAGAATGTGGCTAATCGATACCTGAACTTGACACTGCTCACAGAGAGGAACAGGGTGCCTCTCCATGAGATACCCATGAGTGAGATGAGTGTGGCCAATGCGAAGGCGGGAGAGAGTGGTCTCCCAACCTAGGCTCTGATGACAAGAAGACGGCCAGTAACCTATGCTCGGTTTAATAGAATGAAGTTTGTTACCGAGCAGAGTTGACCAACGTTGTTGCCAACGGGTGTGAAGGTGGGTAGCTATTGCAGCAAAATAGTCCAGAAATGGAACACCTCGATAGGAAATTGGTAGGTCATGTACTGCTGACCGCGCAGCAGTGTCTGCCTGTTCATTGCCCTGTACGTCGACATGACCAGGGACCCAACAAAAAACAATATCTTTATGCTTGGTAGGGATACGGCGTAGCCAAAGTTGGATACAGAGAACTAGGGGGTGAGATGTATCAAATTTTCGTACAGCCTGTAGAGCACTAAGGGAGTCTGAGACTACCACAAATGATGACACAGGCATAGATGCGATACGAATAAGTGCTGCAAGAATGGCATACAATTCAGCAGTAAAAATGCTAGCCGAAGATAGTAAATGCCCTCGCACGATGCTGTCCGGAAACACTGCTGCGAATCCGACACCGTCTGAAGACTTAGAGCCATCTGTGTACACAGCGATGGCATTAGAATGAGAGTGGAAGTGATCAAGAAAGAGCGGGAAGCCACCATAGGCAGTTGGCTTTCGAGCAAGGGAGTGAGAAAGAACAGACCCGAACAGCTGGAACTTCCCAGGGAGGTAGGGAAAAGTGAGATGCTACATGAACATATAAAGGTGGTAACTGAAGGGGACAAGAGCGAATGTAGGCAAAGAGAAAAGGGACAGAGCAAACAGGGGCGGCGAACAAATAAAGAATGTCTACTAATATCGGTGACCATTCTATAATTGGAAGGATTGTGGAGATCGTGAGAGCGTACACAGTAGTGAAGGCAATGGGCATCACGGCGATCAGACAAGGATGGAACATTCACTTCTGCATAGAGGCTCTCAACAGGGGAAGAGCAAAAAGCACCAAGGCATAAACGTAATCCTTGGTGATGGATGGGGTTAAGGCTAGAGAGTAGCAGGAGAGGCCGCTGAATAAATCTGGTCACCATAATCTAGTTTCGATAAAACGAGGGCTGAATGTAGGCGAAGCAGAGTTCGACGATCAGCTCCCCAGGAAAGATGAGCAAGGGTTTTAAGAAGGTTTAGCCGGCTGTGACAAGTTGCCTTCAGAGAGGTAATGTGAGGTTTCCAGGATAACCTACGGTCAAAGAGAAGGCCTAGAAACCTGACTGTATCACGTTCGGGGGTACGAGAGCCATAGAGATACAAAGGATGATCGGAGATGACAGAGGGTCTAGTGAAAGTAATTTGGTGAGTTTTGGTACTGGAAAATTTAAACCCATGCGTGGTGGCCCAAGTGGAAACATGGCCGACCGCATGATGGAGAGAAACTGCAATGAGATGACAGTCAGCGCCTGCACAAGCAATAGCGAAGTCATCAACATAGAGTGATGACCAAATATTGGGTGGAAGAACAGAGGCCAAATCATTTATAGCAAGGAGAAAAAGTGTTGTGCTCAGAACACATCCCTGAGGGACACCTTCAGCTTGGATAAAGTCCGGGGAAAGCACATTATTGACTCGAACACAGAAGTGTCTGTCAGTTAAAAAGTTCTTTAGGAAGGATGGTAGATTGTCTCGGAGGCCTAAGGAGTGGGCTTGGGCCAAAATATTATACCTCCAAGTTGTATCATATGCCTTCTCAAGGTCAAAAAATATGGCAATAACTGAGTGATTATTTGCAAAGGCATTACGAACATACGTATCCAAGCGTAGTAAGGGGTCTATGGTAGAACGGCCCTTACGAAAGCCATATTGACTAGCGGAGAGACTGTTGTGTGTCTCTAAATACCACATTAAACAGCGATTTACCAGACGTTCCATCACTTTGTAAACTGCACTAGTAAGAGCGATGGGACGATAGTGGGAGGCATCATGTCCTGTAGTACCCAGCTTGCGGAAAGGAAGAACAATGGCAGATTTCCACAGCTGGGGAAGAACTCCTTGTGCCCAAATAAGATTGAAGAGGTGTAAGAGGACTACAAGGGCTGACTGATGTAAATGTTGTAACATACAAATATGAATGTCGTCAGGTCCAGCTGCCGATGATCGGCAAGCTGAGAGTGTTGCTTCCAGTTCCTGAAGTGTAAAAGGCACATTATACTGTTCTTCTCTGAGAGAAGAAAAGTCCAAGGGTACTAACTCTCTGGCAGACTTTGAGGAAAGAAACGAGGGGCACAGATGGAGCCCCCGGGAAATACGGACCAGATGAGTGCCAATTTCAATGGCAACGTCAAGAGGGTTTGCTACATCAATACCGGCGACCCGTAGAACAGGAGCCGGGTCAGGAGAGTATTTACCACTCAATTTCCTCACTTTTTTCCAGACTGCACTCATAGAGGAAGCAGAGGTGATGGTGGAAACATAGTCTTGCCAGCAAGTGCGTTTAGCATCACGGATGACACGGCGAGCGATCGCACGCTTCTGCTTAAAATCATTAAGTCTCTCATTGGTTCTATTGTATCGGTACCTGCCCCATGCAGAGCGTTTCAAACGTACTGCACGAGCACAAGCAGGAGACCACCAAGGCACGCACTTCTGAGAATGCTTGCCTGAGGTTTGGGGTATAGAATGAGAAGCTGCGGTATAAACTGACGTCGAGAAGAGGTGTAGGAGCTCATCAATGGAGGATGAAGAAGGAACCTCACTAAAAGCAGTGAGTTGCGAGTAAAGGTCCCAATTTGCCCGATCAAATTGCCAGCGAGGGCTACAGAAAGGTGGTGAATATGAAGGAGAAGTAAGAATGATTGGAAAATGATCGCTGTCATGTAAGTCCAGTAGAACAGACCAGGTGAAGTCTAGTGCAGTGGAGGAAGAGCAGACTGATAGATCGATGCAAGAGAGAGTATGAGTACGAGGATCAAAATGGGTGGGAGTACCCGTATTTAAAACATGGAGGGGGTAAGAGGCGAAAAAAGCCTCCAACTGGATGCCACGTGAGTCACAATGAAACCCCCCCAGAGGAAATGGTGGGCGTTAAAATCACCAAGTAACAGAAGTGGTGGTGGTAAGGATGAAACAAGAAAGGCAAAGTCTGGGATAGAAAATGCTCGAGAAAGAGAGAGATATAAAGAACATATTGTAAACCACTTATTCAAGTGGATACGGGCTGCAGTGTAATGCAGCGAGGTATGGACAAATAGTTGACAGTACGAAATATCATTGCGTAGAAGAAGGGCACTTTCATTAAAGGTCCCATCTGAGAAAGGATCCGAAGAATACAATAAATTATAGCCTGAGATAGGTTGGAAAACAGCTGAGTGTAATTTTGGTTCTTGTAAGCAAGCACCAACAGGGGAAAACCTGGAAAGCAACATCTGAAGCTCACCCCAATTACCCCTGAGGCCGCAGATATTCCACTATAAATAGGCCATGATTGGCGATGAAGAAAATACCAGGAATCCATAGGGAAAGGCACCTACGGACTAGAGGGGTTAGAAAAGTCAATGTGTGGCATTGGAAGACGTTCAAGCAGCGAAGGAACAGAGCGTTGCGAAGAATGGGGTTGTGAAGATGGAGGAGAGGGAAGAGAAGGAACAGGAAGTGAATCAGTGTCCATTGAAGGTTTGGTCTCTGCAATATATTCTGAAATGGCTTCAAGTGTTTCTGAATTCAAAGATGTATGGGAGACCATATTGGAGGTAGAAGGGGAGGGTGAGTAAAGATTGGGACAGTAATGGACTGTACCAAAGTAGAGGGGGACGAAAGAGTGTAAGGGACTGGAGATGAAGTGTGGAGGGGGGGGGGCAGAAGAGGCAGAAACCTGGGAGGTGGCAGAAGAGGGAGAAACTGGGGAGGAGACGGGGATGGAAGGCATAGTACGAGGAGGAGGGTGAATCTCCACACTTGTAATAGAGCCAGAGAGAGGGGAAGAACTAGGCACAGAGACTGGAAAGGTAAAGTGTGGAGGTGGAAGAAGGGAAGGAAGGGGCAAAGAAGATTTGAGCAATGTGGATTTTTTGGACTTCTGAGAAGTAGAGGGGTGATTGGTATAAGGTGTCGTACGAGTCTTGTCGATACTGGGGCTTGTGAGAAGGACGCAAAGATGTGAGAACAGACTGAAGTTGTAGTCGGACGTCAGAGCCAAGGACAGCAAAAGGATTAGATGCCGGAGTGGCTATGGGAGGGGTAACAACAGAGAAGGCTGCAGAAGATGGGACCCCAGAAGTGGGGGGATGTTTTGAAACACGAGA
Organism: Cherax quadricarinatus; assembly: GCF_026875155.1. NCBI lineage: Eukaryota > Metazoa > Arthropoda > Malacostraca > Decapoda > Parastacidae > Cherax > Cherax quadricarinatus. The sequence goes on from NC_069483.1 coordinate 16,563,937, forward strand.
ATAAGAAAACACGGGTAGTCTCCCTTGAGGCGGAGATGATAACTGCCATAGCATAAGGGAGACCTTCTGCCTCTTTGAGGCAACGGATTTCACGTTCATTCAAGTAGACCTGGCAATGGCGGGAGTACAAAGGGTGAGCTTCATTACAATTAAGGCAAGATGGAGGTTGACTGCAAGATGTATTAGAATGGTCGTCGGCACCACAGACTGGGCATTCGGCTATAGATCTGCAATATTTCGCTGGGTGACCAAAACACCAGCAATTTCTACACTGTTGCGGTGTAGGTATCACCTTTTGAACTTGTAACCGATGTCCCGCGACATATACAGAGGACGGGAGTTCTCGGCTGTCAAAAGTTAAACGAGCCACATTGCAAGGGTAATGTCTCCGCCCATGGGCAGGAAGGACATAAGTGTCTACTTTGAGGATTGGGAGATCCTGGAGTTCCAGCTGTTCAAGAATGTCATTGCCACATGACTGGAAATTCTGTTGGACTATGGTATGGGGCAGAATGACAGTACCACTACAAGAATTGAAAGATGTTTTTCAATAGTGATAGTAGTAGTATCGATATTCGAAAGGAGAGAAAGATCATGAGCTTGGGTAGCATTCTAGACAGTGACGATACGTGTATCGCTCTTGAGAGCATGAAATGAAATATCTCTACCAACATGACGCAGGAGCGCTTTGCCAATACTATGGTCAGAAAGATAGGCAGAAGAAGTCGGTCTTAAAGTAAAGAATTTAGTCCATTGTGTGGTCCGAAACTGACTGTGGAGAGGGAGTGCATGACGTGTCGGTCTTTTCCGAGTAGAATGGGAAGGTAACGAAGGAGCATCATCAGGAGATTGACGTTGGCGTTTAGGAGTAGGACTGGAGTTGGTCCAGCATGAAATGGGCTGGCGATTCAAAAATTGCCATACCGTAGAGGGAGAGGCCGGAAGCATAGTCAAAGGAGAGTGGAGGTCAGACAAATCGAAGGAGTCAGTCGAAGCCCCAGTACCTGAAGCGGGTGAGGAAACAGCACCAGCAAGAGGTACAGGGGCATCAGGAGTGTCCGAAGAGTGGTCTAAAAACAAGGCAGGGTCAGAATGGTGTGCGGTATCAAGAAGGGGCCCAGGGGTAGTGGGTTCATGGATTGGGTTCTCCATGGTTGGGTTACTCCTTTGCTTTTTGTTTTTAAGAAAAAAAAGAAAGAAAAGAAAATAAAAATAAAAAAAAAGAATAAAAAAAAAGGGGGGAGCGGGGAGGAATAGTTCCCAGGAGGAATGAAAGGGCCGGAAATCTCCCTCCGCGCCCAAGAGGACCTCAGCACAGCTAGTAGCGCAGATGCAGCATGAAACCCATGCCATACCCTACCCTTCATGCCAGTAAACCAGCAATCCGGGATAGCAACCTCACATCTGCCGAGGTACCTCGGTGGACAAAAGAGAGGGCGGCCGGATATCCGCCACAAAGCATACCTCCTTCGGCCACCACCCCCGGAATCTGAAAGGTGGCTTCCAGAGATACACCTGTCGCCCAAAAGACACCCAAAGCTACTCCGGGATACTGGAGAGGGATCGAGACATCCCCAGGTGGTCCAGATTCCACGGCAAACTACGCCACCGCCAAGAACCTCAACGGAATGGGATGGACCCCGGTATCCTTTCCCCTACCTAGGAACTAGTGCGCCTGTGGGAGAAATCCCAAAGGCCAAAAAGAGGAAGGGCAAAAGGGAGGGGTGGGGAGGAGGAGGAGGAAAGGAAAAAGGGGAGGATGGGATAGGGAGGGGGGGATTGGGGGGTAATTAGGTTCGGTCTGAGGAAGGAGACCGACAGGTCTGATTCCTCAGACCAAGAGCCTCTTCACCACAACAAGGAAGAAGAGGCTTCCAAAGACAACAACACTGTATCTACCACATCTGCTAGAAAAATGACAGGAGAACCTTCAGAATTAGGGATGCCAAACCAATGATAACACTTTAGTTAACTTGTTCTATCTAGGCTGGAATATTGCTGGACACTAACAGTGCCTTTCAAGGCGGGTGAAATTGCTGACCTAGAAAATGTACAGAGAACCTTCACAGCACACGTATGATATTATTATAATCAAAAATAAGCGCTAAGCCACAAGGGCTATACAGCCGTACGTATGATAAAACACCTCAATTACTGGGATGGTTGAAGTTCCTCAACCTATACTCCCCAGAACGCAGGTGGGAGATACACGAATATATACACATGGAAAATCCTGGAGGGATTAGTACCAAATTTGCACATGAAAATCACTCCATACAAAAGCAAGACTCGGCAGGAGATGCAACATCCCCCATTGAAAATCAGGGGTTCCACTAGCATGACAAGAGACAACACAATAAGTGTCAGGGGCCCAAGACTGTTCAACTGTCTCCCAGTATACATAAAGGGGATTACCAACAGACCCCTGATTGCTTTCAAAAAGGCACTGGACAGGCACTTAAAGTCGGTACCTGACCAGCTGGGCTGTGGCTTGAACGTCGGGTTACGTGCGGCCAACAGTAACAGCCTGGTTGATCAGGCGTTGATCCACCATGAGGCCTGGTCACAGACCGAGCTGTGGGGGCGTTGACCCCCAAAATTCTCTTCAAATATAACAAGGGGTTTTCTATATAGTAGCATGTTACTGATGTCAGCTATGATCTGTATACCTTGTACAGTCCATGTACTTGTATAAATAAAGATTATTACCATACCCATGCTGTGGGTGGTAGTTAAACCATACCCATGCTGTGAGTGGTAGTTAAACCATACCCATGCTGTGAGTGGTAGTTAAACCATACCCATGCTGTGGGTGGTAGTTACACCATACCCATGCTGTGGGTGGTAGTTACACCATACCCATGCTGTGGGTGGTAGTTACACCATACCCATGCTGTGGGTGGTAGTTACACCATACCCATGCTGTGGGTGGTAGTTACACCATACCCATGCTGTGGGTGGTAGTTACACCATACCCATGCTGTGGGTGGTAATCAAACATTACAAAGGCACATAATGGGCCCAAGAACTGGGCCCCTAAAGTTGATACCTAAACAAGTTACAGTTTACCTGGAGAGGGTTTCGGGGCTCAATACCCCCACGGCCCGGTCTGAGACCAGGCAATAAACTAATTACCTACTTGTATCTGGTTACAGTCGTAATGAATTTATGCAGGCTTGATTATGGGGGAGAGCTAAACCCATAGGAATTATACATTATAATTATAAAGTGCTAAACCAACGAGGGTCATGCAGCGTTGTGGGGCAGAAAATAGTGCTGGGGGTATAAACAGCTAAATGGAGAGGGGATCAGAGGTGAGGGGATTAAAGGGCAGAAAGGGACGCTAGGGGTTGTCTGTCAAAGTTCGTATAGTAAATTATTATAATAAAAAAAGAAGCACTAAACCTACAAGGGTCATACAGTGCAATGCTTGTATAGTAAAGCAGGTGCTGGCAAAAAGTCAAAAAGTGATTGTAAGTCAAAAGCAGGGCCGTCTGCAAGAAGGGAAGATAAAGTAAGAGCGGTAGGGCAGCAGCGTTGGTGGAGGTAAATCCTGTGAGCTCGCTGGTAAACCGGACAATCCACAAGAAAGTGAAGAACTGAAATAGGGATCCAACAAACCTCACAGAGAGGAATAGGATGTCATTCCACGAGTTACCCATGGGTAAGGCGAATATAGCCGATGCGGAGACGGGTGAGCACAGTCTTCGAGTATGGCAACGGTGGTAAGATGGCCACAAACCCAAAAGTGGTTTAACAGAATGCAACTTATGGTGCATGTCTGACCACTGTTGTTGCCAAAAGCCACGAAGATGGGTAGAGATGATTAAAATAATCTCTGAATAACAAAAAAAGGCACAATACCGTGACTACTACTACTACCACCACCTCTTCTTGCCTATATATAGCCATCCTGTTCCACTTCTGGTTAGTGTGACTGTAACGGTATTATATACCATTCTTGCACTTCTACTACTACTACCACCACCTCTTCCTGCCTATATATAGCCATCCTGCTCCACTTCTGGTTAGTGTGACTTTGTAAATCGTCCAAGTCGGACCGAAACGTCGTCGTAAGCTTCTCTCTTTTATGTGCGGGTTATTTGTGTATAATCTCTGAACGGAATACCTCTATAAGAAGCTGGAAGATCACACACGGCTGACCATGCAGCAGCGTCTGCCTGTTCATTACCCTACACATCAATGTGTCCAGGGAGCCAACAGAAAACAACATCTTTGCTTTTGCTAGCAACACAGCACAACCAAAGTTGAATACGGAGGACCAATGGATGAGGGGAATCAAATTGTTTATAATAAATTATTATTATTATAATCAAAAAGAAGCGCTAAGCCACAAGGACTATACAGCTGTTTATAATAAAAAAGAAGCGCTACACCTACAAGGGTCATATAGCGCAGCAGGGCAGGGAAGGGTGCAGGGGTATTGGGTAGAAAGAGGGGGATTATTATTAGGTCATGGAGGGGACTATACAGGCTTGAACTGAGCTCTAAATATATAGGAATTTTGTCGAAATACAAAACAATGACGCAGTATTAAAAGTTCCTCTGGGAAAGTTTTCATTTGGTTTGATCTGCATCTGTTGTTGGTGCAGACTTTCCTATGTACCTGTAACTCAGCAGGATGGTAGTCTGCTGAGTTTTGTTTTTGGATGCACCATAGACATACGACATCTTGCATGATAGAATAACTGATTAGTGTCAGTCTTTCTCTGTATCAAGAACATTATAGCATATATGATTATTATTATAATCAAGGGGGAAGCACTAAACCCGTAGGATTATACAGCGCCTATGGGGGGATGGAAGGCATTCAGGCTTAATTCAGGGAACTGGAGCACAGATCCAATTCCCTAGATCAAGAGCCCCTCACCAGCGTCAAGGAGCCTTCCTTGAGGGGATAGCATATATGAATATTAGTTAAGGCTAAGTACAGGGAAGATTTAGGAGCCATCAAAGTGGCTCTAAATAACTGTCATTCTTACTTGAAAGGTCATTGTTAAAGGTCTCAGCAGAGGAACATTTATTATTATACTTAGTGAGAAGCACTAAACCCATAAGAGCCATGCAGTGCCAAGGGGAGTGGGAGGTTATCAGATTCAATCCAAGGAAATGGAAGGTAAAGAAACATTCATAAGAACTATACCAATCATTAACATGAACAGCTAAATGTGACTGGGTATTAGTTGACTGGTGTGGGTCACATCCTGGGTATTAGTTGACTGGTGTGGGTCACATCCTGGGTGTTAGTTGACTGGTGTGGGTCACATCCTGGGTGTTAGTTGACTGGTGTGGGTCACATCCTGGGTGTTAGTTGACTGGTGTGGGTCACATCCTGGTGTTAGTTGACTGGTGTGGGTCACATCCTGGGTGTTAGTTGACTGGTGTGGGTCACATCCTGGGTGTTAGTTGACTGGTGTGGGTCACATCCTGGGTATTAGTTGACTGGTGTGGGTCACATCCTGGGGACAAAATTAACCCAATTTGCAGGAAATGCTCTGCATAACCAGGGACTTTCTATATAGTATGTCACTGATGTTAGCTATGTTTGTTTAAACTATCATGTACTTGTAAAAATAAACATCATTGTTAGGGGACATAAAAGCATTTCTGGCTGAATTTCCTACCTGGGTGGGTTGTAATTAAAAAATTGATAGTGATTATTATTACAATCAAAACTAAGTGCTAAACCCACAAGGGCTGATTGTGATTAATTTTGGACTGTAGTGTTGATGATATCTGTTAGTGAAGACTCGCAACCAGCACAGGAAGTGCTGACAGCAACACATGCGGGAGAAGGTGACATTTGTCTCGATTTCCTATACTAATCTCTGTGACAAGCTGCTGGACTTGTGTAACTTTACCACAAGAAACTGATACTAAGAGGGAGCCACAGGTTCCTACACCATAAAACATAAAACTAGATCCAGGTACTTAATAAAGCTACAGGAAGGCAGGAGAGTAATTTCTTGTATAGTTAACAATGGTGTAGGTGTTATTATAAGCTGATCCTCTCTTTAATGTTGATGTAAACAACTCTATTTTATTACTATTGTATATCTCCTTTTATTGTAACTGATTTTCACACAGTTGAGTTATTTAGGTGTTTCAACTTTAAAGGTTTAAATAATAAGGTATTACAAAGACCACAATGGAAATAAGTCACTTCAACTTTTTTTTTTTTTTGGCTATCCTAGGTAAGTTACACTATGTATGATAATTGTACTTATGTGTACCTACACAAGAGGGCCCCGATTATATAGCAGGTTAGGCTCCAGGCTACCGCCGTAAAGTAAATCACTCGTTTTCACCTTAACTGCATATAATTGCTTGGTAACATGTTTACACTATCATATATTATGTGAACAATAGAACTAGGCCTATAAAACAAAGTAAAATGCACACAGAGTACACTAATTACTTAAAATATTTTCATCTTTGGCTTATAGTGTGTGAAGAGTGTTAGTCTGTCTTAATTATTTGTGTAAAGTGAAAGGACACAAGTGCAACTAATGTGACATTTTATTGTGGCAACGATTCGCTCTCCAGGAGCTTTATCAAGCCGTTACAAACAGTACATGGACACAGAGGGTATATATAGGCTCAGAGAGGGGGGGGGGAGGCGGCGGCGGCGGCGGCGGCGGCGGCGGCGGCAGCGGCAGCAGCAGCAGCAGCAGCAGCAGCAGCGAGCAGCAGCAGCAGCAGCAGCAGCCAGCAGCAGCAGCCAGCAGCAGCAGCAGCAGCAGCAGCAGCAGCAGCAGCAGCAGCAGCAGCAGCAGCAGCAGCAGCAGCAGCAGCAGCAGCAGCAGCAGCAGCAGCAGCAGCAGCAGCAGCAGCAGCAGCAGCAGCAGCAGCAGCAGCAGCAGCAGCAGCAGCAGCAGCAGCAGCAGCAGCAGCAGCAGCAGCAGCAGCAGCAGCAGCAGCAGCAGCAGCAGCAGCAGCAGCAGCAGCAGCAGCAGCAGCAGCAGCAGCAGCAGCAGCAGCTGCTGCTGCTGCTGCTGCTGCTGCTGCTGCTGCTGCTGCTGCTGCTGTTGCTGCAGTTGATCCCCAAGAACAAATATCATAGGTGAGGTATGGATAAATGAGTGAATGGTATAGTGTGAGAAGGGCATTTTGCGGCACGTAGTATCATATCTTGGAGAGGATCCCAACTGTTTTGGATACTTTTTTTGTTATGTGTTGGATATGGGTGCTGAAATTCAGGTTGTTGTCGAGGTATAGGCCTAGGAATTTGCCCTCATTATGTCTGGTAATTAGAGTGTTGTCGATCTTAATGTTAAGTTGTGCAGCACCTGCTCTGCTACCAAACATAATACAGTAGGTTTTGTAGTGTTAAGTGTAAATTTATTGGCTGTCATCCAAGTTGATATTTTGAGCAGCTCCTCGTTAACAATGGTACTGAGGGTGGCAAGATTAGGGTGAGAGATGACGTAAGTCCTGTTGTCAGCAAAGAAAATGGGTTTCAGGTGTTGGGATACGTTTGGAAGATCACTGATGTAAATGAGGAAGAGCAGGGGTCCAAGGACACTTCCCTGCGGAACTCCAGTATCAAGTGGCCGTGTTGATGATGCTGCGTCTTTAACCCTTTGTGGGTCGACAGGCCCTCTCCGAGACTCGTTCTCAGGGTCGGCCAAATTTAAAAAAAAAAAAAAATTTCTTATGAAAAGATAGAGAATCTTTTCCCAATCATAATGACACCAAAAATATGAAATTTGATGGAAAACTTACGGAATTATGCTCTCGCGAAGTTAGCGGTCTCGGCGATGTTTACGGATCGGCGATTTTGCCCACTTTGAGCCCCATTTTCGGCCAGTTCCACTGTACTAGTCGACAAAAAACATGAATATTTCGCTAGAACTCCATATTTTCTATTGAATGAGTCCAAGAAACCACCCATTTACCAATTTCAACTATCCAGTACAGTGGTCAGAATTTAGCAATTTTGCCAATTTCACACAAATTTCAAAAGATGCCAATTTCCAAATAGGGTCCAGAACAAACAAGAAATACATTCCTGGCACTAAAATGACATTTCCTCTGTTCATTAGTCACGTCTCAAGGCCCCTCTTACATTCTTTTGCTTTCCACTTTGAATTTTTATTCTCACAAAAAATAGAAGATTTACTGTTATGCAGACTACTGCATTAGTGTAAAAAATGGTATGAATCATATTGGCGCACTTGCAAAAGAATATTAGACTCACCATTATTATTATTATTATAATCAAAAAGAAGCGCTAAGCCACAAGGACTATACAGCGCTGCAGGGCAGGAAGGAAGCGAGGGCATCAGGTGGCAAAAGGGAGATGGATGAGCAACAGGTTACGGATAACAGCGGGGCAGTGGATGGTGAAAGGGTAAAGGGCAGCAAGAGACTGAACCAGAAAGGGCTGAGGGGAGTGTGAAAAGTATCATCAGAGTTTGTGGAGTAAATCAGTCGTTGTCAAGAAGTCAATGAGAGAGTCAGGATTAAAGGAGGGTCCATCAGCAAGAAGGGAAGGTAAAGAGAGAGTAGGAGAACGAAGACGACGTTGGAGGTAAATTCTGCGTGCTCGTTGATAGAGAGGGCAGTCTAACAGAATGGCTAATCGATACTGGAACTTGACACTGCTCACAGAGAGGAACAGGGTGCCTCTCCATGAGATACCCATGAGTAAGACGAGTGTGGCCAATGCGAAGGCGGGAGAGAGTGGTCTCCCAACCTCGGCACTGATGACAAGAAGACGGCCAGTAACCTATGCTCGGTTTAATAGAATGAAGTTTGTTACCGAGCAGAGTTGACCAACGTTGTTGCCAACGGGTGCGAAGGTGGGTAGCTATTGCAGCAAAATAGTCTAGAAATGGAACACCTCGATAGGAAATTGGTAGGTCATATACTGCTGACCGCGCAGCAGTGTCTGCCTGTTCATTGCCCTGTACGTCGACATGACCAGGGACCCAACAAAAAACAATATCTTTATGTTTGGTAGAGATACGGCGTAGCCAAAGTTGGATACGGAGAACTAGGGGATGAGATGTATCAAAATTTCGTATAGCCTGTAGAGCACTAA